>OX459112.1:82007608-83207608 GCA_949775065.1 Brachyopa scutellaris | reverse complement strand
TGTTGGATCAAGGAGCACTCCATAACATCAAAAGAAACACTTAAAAATGTGTTACAACAAGACTGGAGTGATATTTCTTCGAAAGAGTGTCGCAAGCTAGTCAGCACTATACCCAAGATAGTCGCTGCAGTCACCACGGCTAAAGGCGGCGTGACTAAATACTGGTAATCGTTAGTAAAACTTTATTTATCTCATCTGCGTCTTTTCATTTCATTTAAATTTTTGTTTTTCGAAGATATTAGGAATTTCATGGGGTGCCTAATACATTTGGCCAAGGCTGTATATAATAAAGCAGTAACGCTCATTCTGTAAACACGGCTGTATCTCGGACTGGAGCCTAAACGGCTGGGCGGATTTTCTCGCAACTTCATATCTGGGGTCTGTAGGCTAATTTGGAATTTTGCTATCAAATGTCATACCAGGTTTTTTCCTTAAAAGTTGTACAACGGTACTTGGCTTTTTTACCGATTTTCAAAAATTGGGTATTTTTCGGTATTACCGATTTTCATATAGTAACCGTTTAAAAGTGAAATAGCAATAAGAACTACGATGTTATGTGAAAAGAACGTCAACGTGTTTGCATGTACATACATATGTACATATCCCTCGCATGTTTTGCTCCTCTTGCAATACAATTCGGTATGAAAATGGATGCATATGAATTATGTTAGGTTAGGTTAAAAAAGAAAACAATCCATCTTATAAATAAATTTGAGGAACAATTTATTCAAAAGTGCGCGGAATTTTCAAAAATATTTATTTAG
Source organism: Brachyopa scutellaris (assembly GCA_949775065.1). NCBI lineage: Eukaryota > Metazoa > Arthropoda > Insecta > Diptera > Syrphidae > Brachyopa > Brachyopa scutellaris. Next base: position 83,206,844 of record OX459112.1, on the reverse strand, counting down.
CTACAGCCAGTAATGGGTCTGAAAGTTGGTACATAATATTGATTGAGTTTTGATTGAATTTAATTTCTATCGTTTTCAAATTCAAAATCTGCCGGGCATACAACGAAAGCATGATTGTCGAAAAAAAAGAACATGGTAATGTTGTGTGCCTAACGGATGATCGTGCTGTTGTTGTCTTTTTCTTTCTTTCAGTTCTCCCAATTAAATTCTATCTTATTCTATAAATTCAAACTTAGTTTATGCGGCGCGGCGCTTAAAAGCACGCCAAAGGTATATACGAGTACATATGAATAACGAATTATTTACCTTCAGAGGTAGGCATTGAATCTTCTAACTACACTGAGCTTTTATTGGTAAATATAATTCACACAGTTATTTTCTTAATTTGCATATATTTTTGCCCATTAAGCTCTGTAAAAATGTTCCTCGTTTTCGACGGGGTTCAGCTAGTACAATATTAAATGGCCATCATGGGAGTTTTTGCAAACTTCAATACGAGGACTTGTTGATACATTTCCGACTGTATTGCGGTCATCATTTCAAGGATGTTGGTTCTTAAGTGCTCAAATAACCTTAAGCATAGACATACGATTCTTAGCTTGTTTACTAGATGGCAGTCCAGCGAGATGAGTCCTATCATCACTGAAGAAAATTCCGGTTTAAAAATCGGCGTCAACTTGTTGATTTTTCAGCACCCAATCGGCGCATGCTCTGCGCATTCCATGGTCAGCAGACTTTAGTTTTGCTATACGTTTGACCTCATAGGGATAGAGATGCAAATTCTAGTACAAAGTACGCCAAACGGAGCTGTAGGAAATTTTCAATTGCTGAGTGCATCGTAAAATTGACAATTTGGGGCCTTCGGCCACGGTAGCACTCACAGCGGCTATGATTAGATTGTAAATAAGATTAGATTCGATTTTTATTTTTAAACTTAAATATTGACTAATTGAATGAATTTAATCACAGCGGCTATGTTTTCAGCTGATCGCGCAATCCGATGAAGCAAGGCCTCGCGACATCACAAACACTACCGATTTGTTCGAATTTGGTGATTATGTTTCGAAAGGTTTATTGAGTTGGGCAATTATGACGACCATAATCCGATCGTAAATTGCGATTCACAGATATTATAGAATTGTTATTTTTGTAATAAGATACAACAATTTAAATACATTTAGCAGTCCAAGTATGTGCCACTATTGCTTGCAGATGGATTTGGTGGGGATGTAAAATCTCAGCTTCGAGAAGCCCAATACTAGAGCTCTACTTTCTTCATTATGAAGGCTTAAATACCCATTCTGATAGCTTGAAGATCTCATTTTTGAGGGTCTGCCATGGGACCCCCACGATAGCTGGACACTCAATATGTGCTCGGGCGTCTTTTTCTAGAGTCTCAGGTATTCTCTAAGCTGATAAAGAGAGCTAATAGGGAGCCCACCAGTTTCCTAATATCTCGATTAGTTAACTTCAGGAGAACTAGAGTTACGGTTGTCGCGAAATATGAGGGAGTCGAAGTTTCCATTGTTTACCATGGTTTTTGTTGATGCAGGGGTTGCTCCAGAGAATTTTGTGGCCCATTCTGGCCGCTAAATAGCGCTCTGACTTGCTAACGTTTTCTGACCATAAAAACAGGATTTATTTAACTTTGATTCCATAGCAGACTTTTACTTAACACGCTTGGAAACTGACTCAAAATTTCATCGCTGTAGCCGCTTATTATATCCGGCCCTGTTCCGTTTTCAGCAATTTTCTAGTCTCGGCTGTAAAAATTCCGGAAATTTGGCTATTTCTCCGCCACTTTGCCTTTTATTATTATTATTGACCTAGCTAGACCTAGACCTAGGAATCGGTTAGAGAGAGCTTTGCTCGCATTTAGCCCAGGTGAGAATTCCATGGGTTACAGCACCTCACCCAGACCAATTTCCCTGAGAAATCGCAGTAGGAAGTTGGGTGCTATGAGTGGTAGATCCTCTAATTTAATTTGGTATTTGCCCAGGTACTTGAACCTTTTCTAGGTTAATGCCCCCCATTTCACCAGTATGTGTTGTGGAGTTTCACTGGACTCATTGCAAAATCTGCATGAGTCTTCATCTGATAGAACTAGCTTCCTGAGTTGTCCCTTAAGTTTACAATGCTCCGTGAGGAACGCAGTCAGGATGTGGAGTTTGTTTTTGTCCAGCATAATTCAAGCCCTGAACCTTTTCAGATTGTAATTACCCAAAAGTTTCTTCGCCAGTATTGGGCCCTGAGTTTCTAGCCAGGACTTAGTCCTGTTTGCCTTCTCCAGTTATCGGAGCTCCTTCTTTATGATGTGTTCCGCTATACAACAGAAGGGCTCAGGACCCACGAAGCGTATGGCGGCTCCTTCTCTGGCAAGTTATTCCGCCGCTTCATTTCTCTCTATCCTCAGGTGTTCTGGTACCCAGTCAATGGTGACGTTGTTTCGTTCGCTCAGTCTATTTAGTTTATCTAGTCATACCCTACCCAGACAATTCCAGATTTAGTAGATACTAGATTCGTTGCTCCAATCTTTCTGATTACTAAGCTTAATGTCGAAGATTGTTGGCCTGTTAAATGTCCTGATGCCATCGTCTCTGGGGAAGGCTAGAAGGGGAAGTTTATTAGTCATTGTAGAGTGGTTTCGATGGCTAATACATTTTCCTTTGGCCTTTATTTGGCCATTCTTAAAATCCTCCGATTCGCAGTTTCATTAACTACTAGGTGCAGTGGAGTAAATTCCAACAGCACCTCAGTGCTGCAGTTGGACAGGTTCTCATTGCACCCGTTATGCATGCTACAGGCTAGTTTCTGTACTTTATGCAGTTGATTCCGCTTCGTGGACCCTTCGGTCCAGACCGATTTTGTTCCAACTAAGCAACTGTCCCAATAATGCGATGTGACTTTTATGTATACTTGTGTATTATAATTTCGCTGCATGCAAAATATCGCACATGTATTTCTGAATCGCACATGTGTTTCGGAATGAACTTTCCAGACTAAGGGAATCCAAGATCGAACTACCATCATTTCAATTCACAATTTTAGATATATCCACAAAAAGAAGTCCGGGGCTGCTAAATCCGGCGATCGTGGTGGCCGATCAACTTCAGAAATTCACAGCTGCCAAATATGAACTATCCAAATTCATCTTTACCGAAATGGCCACCAAACAAATTATTTAACCTTCAGAGCCTACACCCATATAATCGGAAAAGATCCAAACTCTGCCAAGTATTGAAAGTGAACAGAAAAAGTCTTAGACTTCTAACGTGACTCCTATAATATCGGCCATAATTAACAAATGGGAAAATTAACTTTCCCATGTTCCAGGGGTCAGACAAGTCAAACTGTTAATTAAGAAGGATATTAGGTATCTAACAAGCTTCCTCTCCTGTCATTGCCAATTACGATACCACCGAAACAAGTTGGGCCTCTATAGCGTGACCGAATGACGACTCTATTTAGACGAGGTCGAGAAGGACGAGTACATCCTTTGTGAATGTCTGGCACTTTTCAGAATCAGATAGCTTACTCTCCATAAAGAATTTCTCAGACCTTACGATTTAGAAGATGCATCAAACAAGGACATACTACCCTTTATCAGAAAGATAGATTGCCTCTTAGACACTAGAATCCTACGATACAATAGATTTTTCAGGTCTAGGGCAGGATCATTCTATATACAAGGTGTCCCAGCTTAGAGGTATAATCACAGCCAAATGTTTGGGGCTAAATCCACCAACCCACCGCTCGTTCAATAATTCTTTGTTTTGGACGCTTTTTTTATAATTTTTGTCTGACAAAAAATGGTTTTTACTACAACTTCTGTTAATAGTACGTGAAAAAGCTGTTTAACATTATTTTTAGAGAATTGGTCAGAGATGAAAGTTCTCTGAAAAAAAAAGTTTTTTATTTAGGAATATTTTTGAGAAAAATGCATTTTAAGTAAAAAATTTGAGTTACGAATTTTCATAATTTTGAGTTTAAGGAGCCATAACTTTTTTGTGGCTGCATAGAATTACATGAAGTTTTCAACATTTTTTATGCGCTTCTGATTGCCTCTTCAAAATGTATACAACTATTTTTATAGCTGTAGTAGCTCAGAAGTTATATCATTTAAAGTCAGAGGTGCCTTACTTCGAGTTAAGGGATTATACCTCTAAACTGGGACACCGCTTATAAAAAAAAGAAAGGTTTCTTACAAGACACTGTAAGCTAATACCAAAGCATAAGGTTTTGAAAGAGACGAAACTGTAGATTCTGCAAAAATGAGGGCGAGACTTCAGCTCATTCGATTGCAAACTGTGAGACTCTGAGACTCCGTCAAAGGAAATATGTTTAGAAGCTTACTTTAGATATACCGAGGATATTCCTCTTAAGATTCTAACATTTTTAAAATCCACTAGACTGGTGGAGATATTTTAGGACGGTCACGAACCGGCTGTCTCCAGAGAAGATCTATTGTGCGCGTTACCCTTACTGCCCGAACACAATGGAAAGTAGCAGTAGCACATTGGAAAGTTAAAGTTGGCTCAACTTGCGCTTCATCATATATTTTTTCATACTACAGTTGTAACTTCGCATTGTGTTCGCGCTATATGGTTTAAGTGTATTTTAACTTTGATAGCTCTGCATACTTCAACTAGCTTTACCATTGTGTTCGGACAGTTACACTAAAAAGGATAGCCTGCACTTGCGCTACAGGAGCAATGCGTACCTCATAACAGCAGGGTTTGCAACTGTCATATACCGAACCGAACCGACAGTAAAAAGTCGCCTAGAATAAGTCTTTACTTTAGATGGCGCTACAGCTCGGGGTGAACCTGGGCCTGCTTCTCGCAACTATTTGTGTGTGCGTGTTATATTTTTTGCACTAATGCACAGTGGTCCCACTCTCGAACAAATGCGGTCATAATTACTTGCTCATTGAAAGATAACCAAAATGAATTCATGTTGGAGTAATTTGGGGGAGCTGATTCCGAATCTGCAGTCCGTTTTGCTCTATCAAGTCACATTTTCGAGATAACCATACGGTGCGGTACGGTACGGTACGGTACGGTATACAGGGTTGTCCGGTTTGAGATACAGGTATTTCGGGATTTGATTCATTGATTCATGATATGAAACAAATCGTCCGGGACGGGGGATCTATCTTGAACACCCACTGAACTACAGGGTGTTTAAAAAAGTTCCTCTAAAGAAGTAGGTGCCACCTGTTATTCTATTATAACTTTGAGCATATTAAACTTAGAGCAACCAAAGTAGGCTCGTTTCGTAGATAATTGATTAGTGCCTATCATAGTTAAAGAACATAACCATGCGTACTTTCATTTGCGAGATATTGGTCTTCAAACACAGATTTTTTTTATCTTTTTTTAACCAATTTTTGTGAAAATCGCAGTTATCTCGGGAAAGTGTGCTTATCATTTTTTTTATTAGTATTATGTTCGTGCGCCATAATATCGCCTACAAATTCACCATACAAAGTTTTTAATTGGGTCTTACAGTTTTTCTGGTATAAAGTTAATTGAAGCACAAGAATCATTCAAAAATGGGCGTTACCTTGTATGCCGTGTCCTTCATCAGACTAAATGCCAGGCTATTAGAAAAATCAGGCGAAAAAGTTTGCAGATCAATTTTTTTTTACTCAAGAAGACGTCTTGCTGTATGGTCAAATAGAAAACGGTTTATATTCTGTCACATATATGTAAGAGTATGATGCAGTTTGCTGTATGCATTAAAGGATTAATTGAAAAGGTAGTCTACGAAATGGTCTGAAGACTTAAAGGGGCAGCTCGACGCAGCTAAATTATAATTTTCAATAAACTACAGATTCTCAGCTTTCTTTCGACTCTAAATAAATCGTCGGCAGAGGTCGGCAAAGTTGTTGAAAGTCTTAAGCCAGAACTACATCGGAACAAAAGTGATAAAAAGTACAACGAAGTCAAAACAATAGGTTTTACTCTTCCATCGCAGGCACATCTGTATCATTTCCTCTCAAATGAATAAAACTCACCGCGGCTAAAGCTAGAGCATACCCTAGCTTTCGCCGCGGTGATGTTGCACAAAAGCTTTCCAGTAGTTCTTCCAACCAAATACTAAAACCAATTCCAGTAGTTATAATTGGATTTCGTATAAAATGCTCGACAATAGAAGGCGCTTCTTCACTTTTTTGCATACCAGCTGATTTCCGATGAAATTAAAAGATGATTTTAGACGTATATTCACGAAAGCAAATACCAATTTTATTATTCCCGTACATTTTTTTAGAATTTTAGGCTTGAAACCAATTTTCCTTTTTATTATTCATCCACTATTAACGAATAAATGTGCATGGTTGCGGAGAAATACATTTCCTGGAGCTTTCAAATGTCAAACAAATAACAATTTCATCCGTAAATGGCGCTGTTGGTCAATTGGAATTGAGTGAGCTTTCAGTGTGTGCACACTTCTACTTTTTATCACTTTTGTTCCGATGTAGTTCTGGCATTATCGTAAATCGAAAATAATTTTATTTACTGTACTTAAAAAGAAGTTTTTAATTTCCGTCAAATATATATTAATAGTAAAATGTTTGTATTAAAATAAAGCACATACCCTGTTCATTGAACTCCATAACTTAACAAAACCAAAACTTTTCACAGAAGCGTACGCGTTCGGCAAACTTGCATAACTAATTGGGTCGTATTGGCAAATTAGCTCAGCAAGCAAGTTGATGCGTTCACTTTCGTTAACAAAATCAAAAGTACCGTTAGGGTTACACAGTTAATTCTTATCATCCTATTTAATTTGGACATTTGTTGTCACAGAACCATTAATAATAATGTCTCAAGTTTTTATTATTGATTTTTTGAGTTATGGCCTACGGCGGGACCACTGTGGAATGAAAGCGACCTACAGTTCTTTGCCAACTCCGAACGGCGAATTGAGAAGCTTATTGACAAATGGTGCTCTTTGATTGCTTGTCAGGTATTCGAAAGAGGTGGCCACCGTGAAAAACTTTTCTAGGTGTTGGACCCGGGCTGGGATTGAACCCGAACAGCATGCGTAGTAGCCCAACGAACTAACCACCACGGCGACCACTAGGGTCTATATAATAAGTCAAAGTCATCTCCAGCTCTAGAAGACGATGGTGGCTACATTATGGACTCATAGGAATGCGCACTTCTCTCTTATCTAACGTCGCGTCGTCGGCGTCGTGGAGTTACATAACTATAAACGTGCTGAGTGTTATTTAAAATAATAATTAAAAGATATTACCTATCATTTATATCATGTAAATTAATTCAATTACTCGTATATTATATCGACAAAACACAAACAATTATTTTTTATCACCTTCGCATCTTTCATTCTATTTGGCTGATATGATTACAGTTAGTGTACTTAAATTCATCGAACGACAAGACAATTAAATTAATTCACTGTTTTATTCAAGTCAGTATTTTATTTATTTCAACTGTGGTCAGAAGACGTCAGAGGCACATACATATGTACGTACGTAATTTGTGATAAGTTCGTTTACCTTGTCTGTGTTCAGCGCCGGCAGTACTTCTTAATTTTAGGATTTTCGCTGCTTTGTCTCAACCATAGGGTAAGTTACAATTCACAGTTTGGAGCTGAGGGTTTTTCTTCTAAAATTACATTGCCACAGATATACTTAGACGAGGTTGTTTAGATTTTGTCATTCGTATGGATTTAGAGTCTGGCTATCTATCGCTAGTGCAACAGAGGCAGATTCCATTGGCACTAACAAAGAACATTTTTAATGAATTTCAGTCCCGATATAGGTACCTCGGACGAGTGTACAAGTAAATACTTCGATGTCGACATATGTCATAGTTGCCTACGTAAATGGCAGCACCACATCAGCGTACTTCATTCTCTCAATGTTTACTTTATTCACTGGTTAATGCTATACACGTACGTATGTCTGATCTGACTCTCTGACGTATGCAGATAAAGTATCTCGATGCTTGGGCTGAGTTAGTAGCTCTCGTAAAAAAAAAACACGTACTATCTATCTGTAAAACCTAGAAATTCGAGACGGTCATGGAGATCGCTAGAGAGTGCTAGATACAATTTTCTTATTTTTTGTTTGGGTCTGCTGGTATCTTATCATTTTTCTTTTTAATGGACGGTAATTGTGACGCTGGCGACAGAGGTATTAAGAGTCATATAAATGCGCGGTGTATGCGATAAAGCTTGCTCTCTCTCAAGTCGTTCGTTCTCTCCTCCTCTCTCTCGCTATCTATCTCTGTGCATTTTGTATGTGTCGCTGTCGACAGTCGACCCGATTCGAGGCCACCGCCATTCAATATACTCGTACATCACCACCGTGTACACCAGCTAATCTGGGGGTGTACGAAAGCAGCAAAGAAAAAAGCGACTACTTGCCGTGCTTCTGTTTCTGCTTCTACTGGCTGCTAGTACTACCTCTGGGTGCTAGGCTGCTGGCTCTCTTCTCTTAGTATTTATCGGTTGGTCGGACGTTTGGTCTTGGACCAAAAGGACGTCGACAACGGCAAGCGATTATAACCGAGGGTTTTTGCAAATCAAAATCGCTGTTTTTCCCTTTGCCTTAAAAACAAAAACTTCATTGGTCCTTTTTTCGGTTCTATTTGTTTTTTTTTTTAACGGGATACTCTTTGTGCATTGTGATAAACAAATTAAATAAAACATAATTTTCTTTCACCCGGTAAATTTGTTTTTCAAATAGTTTCGTGTTTCAAAAGCTTTCACAATCCAACCACCCCCGAAGAAAAACAGTTTTCCTTGTGTTCATTTATCGGTCTTTGCAAAAAAAAAAAAAAAATCGGATGGAAAATTCGTTATTTGCGTGAATAAAGATTAAATGGTTCCGTGATTTCGCGAGTGTGTGTGTGTGTGCATAGTACATGTGATAATATCAATAATTCAAAAAAAAAAGAAAGTGAAGTTCTGATCATATTGCCCCCAGTGCAGTGTTTGGGCACCCTAAGCTACCTAGAAAAAGAATATGTGATACACAGCTAATCCGTGTTTTATCGTGTGTCTAAAACGGATGCGAGAATCCTGTATCCTCAAGGAGATCATAATTCAACCAACACGACAAGATTGCAGTCAAAAAGGATTCTTCAAATACGCACTCCTGCTACTTTTTAGTTCTTTGCCTAGCTCTACTTACAGTACGGGTAAGTGCGTAAAATCAATAAAATCGCCCATACTTACCAACAACAACAACAACCATAACAACAACAACATCAAAAACAACTACAAGAAGAGCTAGCTAGAAAACCGTCAATGTACGATAGTACTACACATTTAGAACATACAGTCATACATATAGTTAGCTTAGAGAGAAAAGTAGCGCTACATATTTATGCATGTATCTAGATACAATATAGAGATAGATTTGCTATAGAATAGGGCGCATAGGAGAGAGGAAAAGCTAACAACACCAACACCAATGACAACAATAAAAACAAAAAAAAAAAAAAACGACGACAGAAAACGGAAAACTTGTATTTACGTCATTGCGAATAAAAGCAGAGAGCAGGTACCACCCGCATAAAATCTATGGATAGGTTTTCGCATTATGTAGATACTTTTCCCATGTAGACACTTATTCATTTGATTTTTATTTTTTTTTTTTTTTTTTTGTATCTATTTAGTGGATATCAGAGACGGTGGTAATTGTTGTTGTATTTTCGGGAAAATGCTATTGATTCTGTGTGCTGCACGCGTTGGTTTGCTGTTTATCTTTTTGTTTCTGTCAGAGCTTTATTTTTGTTGTTGTTATTTTTTCTCGGTGGGCGAATGAGGTGCAGAATAAATAGGACGAATCCATTTGGGGGTTTTCTTTGGGTTTTTCTTATTCAACGGTTGAGAAAAAAATTGTTTACATATTTTCTAAATGGACATCTTGTACTCTCGCATGACGATGGCTTCATAGTTTGTACCATTGTTTGTTGTGAAATAATATTAATGAATTAAGATTTATGTTATCCTCAAATGCTTTCTAATAGATCTTATAGTATTTAAATAATCTAAAGTTAATAAATGAAAAAAATAAATAAAATAAAAGAACATCGACAACCTACAGGTACAGCAGTTGAAGTAAATTATGTTTTTGTGGCGACCCTGTTCATTCAACATTCCGGTAATTTAAATTGTCATGAAGTTTCATCGTCGAATCGTCATTCATCTTTCTATCGTCCTGCCGGGCGCACTTAGTAATTTATTAATTATGATAATAATTATTATTAATTAACAAAATTATTTTTTAATTACAATGCTAATATTAATTTAATGAGCACAAGCTGCAGAGGCTACTTAAACTCTATTCTATTCAATACATTATATCGTTTTGTTGAAGTGGAACTCGTGTTCAATTATTTATTTATTAATCGGTTGGGTACGAGTCTTCCACATACATATTTTTGTTTTTGAAGTGAATACAGTGAACTCTCTCGTAACCGGACACTGACGGTACCGAGACATTTGTCCGGTTATGGGAGAAAAAAATAAATTGACGTTCTTTAAAAAACAAACACAATAGACATGTGGTATTCATTTTATTTTATAAAGGAATTCATTTTTATGTCATAAACACAAATTACCAAAAAATACTAATTACTGTCTATGACAATCAAGCGTAAAATGACACATACATGCATACATACACTTAACATACAAACCTATTCAAAAATGCAATGGGATTTATAAATGCACATATGAAGTTTTTGGATAACAAGTTCGCGGACAAGACAGCATATGCCGTCAATGGTTGAGACAATTGACAATTCTAGATATGTTAGGACAAGACGGCAACCCTGACGAGAAATACAGTAAACTTCCATATTCCGTCATTATGTGAGACAAATTTTCACTTCACTGTGACTAGCAGAATCATTTTTATCTTTATACAAAGAAGAAAAAAAAAAAAGTATGTTAAAAGATGTGTTTTCTCCGTTTAATAGAGAGCGAAATTTTATTGCGGTTACGAAAATTGGTGTCCGTGTCCGGTTATGAGAGAGTCCGACTATGGGAGAGTTTTTTATATGAAAAATCGTGTATTTATTTCGGTTCTTTGAAATCTGTCCGGTTTTAAGAGGTGTCCGGTTATGAGAGGTGTCCGTGAGGAGAGAGTACACTGTACTTCTTTAGAGACGAATTTGTTTTTGAAAATGTAGAAAATGTCTGTTTCTCTGTCTGTCTGTCTGTCTGTTGGTCTGTCTCTGCCTGTCTGTCTGGCTGTTTGTCTGTCTGTCTGTCTGTCTGTCTGTCTGTCTGTCTGTCTGTCTGTTTGTCTGTCTGTCTGTTTGTCTGTCTGTCTGTCTGTCTGTTTGTCTGTCTGTCTGTATATCTGTTATTTTCTATATGAATTGACCAAAATGATTCGCAGTTTATATCTAAAGAGAAAACTACACAATCTGGACACGATAGGTGGCGCTGGAGTCAAGTTACTAACAACTTCTATATTGATTGACCAAAATGAATATAAGCTGCATATTATTATATGTTTCTATTCTATACATACGAGCATGTATTTACTAAATTTTATTACACATTTTGTATCGATAGTACTAGACAACATTCTTCTTCACTTACACATTACACATACATAACTGCTTTGGAGTATAAGTATTCACTTCTCCCGGGAGCTTATGCGGATGAGGCCCACACATTTTTTATTTTATCTAGTATCTTACTCGTATAAGTAGGTAAACAATGCTGACTTCAATAAACTTTCAAAGAAAAAGTACATTAGAATGCACAGCACATAGTATCTATGTACATGTCTGATAAAGTGCATTATGTCTTATGTTATGTGCATATACCTACATACATACCTAGTCATGCTGTAGGTTCTGTTAAAAATTGAAAACGCCATAAAAAAACAAGTAAACATATTGTATTCAGTATTGTTTCATTTATTAGACCATTATATTGGTTAATAGAAAAAAATGGTTTCACTCGAAATGACTGCCTTTTGCTTTTACACCAGCTTTCAATCAGTGTGACCACTAGCTTCTCTCAAAAATATTCCAGTTACTCCGAAAAGTGTAATTATTTCAATATTTTTATATTCCACTGGGTACCTACAGTACGACCTCAATAAAATCAACTAATAGAATTTTAGAAATTTAGGTGTCAAATGTGGAACAAAAAATTAAAAACCCCAGAATATTAAAGAAAAACACATATCTTACACTATCCGTGTTTTATTATGCTGATCTGATCCGGATCAGATCACGGGCATAATAACACAAACTGGATTAAATTGCACACCTTTTTAGCTCAGACACAGACCTTTTCATCAGAAAAGAGACATTTAGCAGGTTCTTAACCCAGGTTTCTGTCACGGATACAGCATTCTGCATTCAGCATTCCCGTCAGCTGCTGTCACAATCTGACCGACATTGCTTTGCCTTATCGGCATTTAGGCAAAATAATCTGGATGTCTGGCCATAAATTCAGACAGACAATTTTTTTTGGATTGTATTGATTTTGTTGAGATTGGCCCATACCAATATACCATACCATAAAAAATCAATTCTAAAATACTCGACTTTTGTTTACTAATTGAACGATATTTTGCTAACCAGTTCAAAAAACATCGTAGCTCTCATAAATTTCAAGATCTGCCATCCGAAAGAGTAAGAAAAGGTTTGAGTAAAATTTTTCGAACGGCACTGTATGTACATACATAAATATGTATCTACATATTGGTATCCTTGTTTTACTAAAAGAAAAATATTAAGAGGAAGAAAAACACATCCTGCAAAGAATTCGCTGTCTGAGAACTTACATAGGAGACTTTAATTTGAATATCGTGTTTTTTCTGTTATTTTAAGAGATGGTTAGAAGGCTTTTTTTAACTCAGACAAATTGAATTACATTATAAGCAACTACCGTATTGATAAAAGGAATGCAAAAATAAATAAGGAATAGGGAAAATAGGGAGTTTTTCCCCCTTAGAATTGTGAAGTTTCCATTGAGTTTCAACTGTCGTTGTATTGTGTATGTGGATGGAAAATCTTGGCAAGACTTATTATGTTATTATGTACATACATTCAAGCACACATATGTTTGTACATTTACATAGCTTAAATAGTTGAATGACCTATAAGCTGGCAAGTGATGGTGTTGCAAAGTTCGTACTTGTACGTAGGGATTAACGAACCCTCGTTGGTTGAATAATAAAACACAAAAAGAATTTGAACTTTAAATCTTTAATTCTCAACTTTTGTTTATTTTCTCCACATTTATGCTGCCGTCTATGTCACTGCATTTTTTTAATCGATAGATCCGCTATAATCTGAAAAGGTTCAAAGCTTGCATTAGCCTGGATAATAACAAACTCCGCATCCTGATTGCGTTCCTCACCGAGTCTAGTGAAACTCTAGAGCACATACTGGTGGGATGCGGGGCATTGACCCAGAAAAGTTTCAAGTGCTGGGCAAATACCAAATTGCAGCAGAGGATCTACTCATAGCACCCAATATACTACTGCGATTTCTTAGGGCAATTGGTCTGCAAGAGGTGCTACCTATGGAATTCTCACCTGGGCTTAAGTGTGAGCGAAGGTTTCTCTAACAGATAATAGTAGGAATAAAGACGACAGCGATGTTCCTTTCTGCATCTCGCCGTTCAATTATTATAATTAAAATAGATCTTAACACAGCTTTAAAAATCGCCTTTTTATAATCTCCTATGGGAAATGAGTTGCTGGACGAATTCCATACCACGATATAGTTGTTGGTTTTTCGACAGTATGAGCAGACGCAGACGAAGACCCTTTTGTTTGGTTTTCTTACAAATTTTGGAAACATTTTGGTACGCAGGTTTCCGTCTACCAATCAGCAGTTACTATGTGACCAGTTTTTAGAGGAATGACGTCGATCACTGTCGCTCTGGTGAGGCTAATCGACATCGTGTCTTTTGTCGCAGACTTTTATTGTTTGCCTTTTTTGGGCGATTTCTGGCCTCCTTTGGTTACCGGGTCCCTTATAAGTTCAAGATTCATCACTTGTTACGATTTAATTAAAAATACTGGGCAAATTGTATACGAAACCTGTTTAGGCTCTTTATTTATATTTCTTGGAACCCATCGAGCTGATTTATCACGAACACTTTAGGTTTAGGTGATGATTCAAAATTCGTAATACAGCCACAGCCATGACAATCAAGCCCTGTTCATCAGCTGTCATTTTCTGTGTCATTTTGGGATCTTCATTCAGTTTGGCCACATTTGTATCGTCGGCCGTAGATTTTGTCTGATCTTCACGAGATTTTTCCTCCTTGAATGTTCAGTCTGCAAGTTCAGAATACACTTTGAAACAGTACCGAGGGACGTCCAAAATTTTCACTAGCATGAGCTGACGTCCGATATCGGTCGAAGTTCTTCGTGTGTGGGCATTTTTGTGTGACATTTTTTGACATTTTAAAATTCAACTGTATTATTGTATTTAACTAAAACCGGTTGTTTGCATTAAATTCAATATTCTCTGAACGAATAAAAATAAATTTCAAATTGGTGACCAATAATGGTATGTTGAGTTCTTACTTATTTAAGGGTTTCCTTGGGGGCAGACCACTATTCCAAATGTCGATGTGGATACGAATTTGATATTATGGAATTCACAGTTGATATCTTTGGGAGCTTTTAGATGATATCCCTGAATTCTCAGTTCCCGCAGACTTGCCCAGAGTTGCTTTATGCTTATTCAAGTTTGCTTCATTAGCAGTAGATATCTGCCGTGCTGATTTTTATGATAACATCATTACGTAGTGTAAGGTAAATCTCAAACTTGCTGATTATTTACACAGATTACATCTTAACATAGAAAAAATTAAGTAATGCCCTTTAACTAATAGATGTAAGTGCAATCGTTTGAATGTTTCGATTGAGCTGTATGTAAATTGACCTTGCAAGTCGTTAACGAAGACAAATTCTCAGGATGATTTGATATGAAAACAAACTTGAAACTAAAACCTTTCAGTTATATAAAGGGTGTCCCATGAAATCGCGCACACTTTTCGTAGGCTTGCGTTCGACGTTTAAAAACCGGTCAACTTTTCGTATTTCGTTTTATTGTTAACTTCTTCGTAAGTCTACCTGTCTCTGAGAGAATTTCACCCAAATTTTACAAACTATGAATTACAAAGTAAAAATTCACGAATAGGCGTTAACTCCTCAGATAACGGACTGTCCCCATTTTTGGTGCCAGCGTCAGGTTTTGAGCATTTTGACATATCCACAACCCACCATTTTGCGCTCATTAAACTCGGGCTATATTGTAAAAATTCAAATTCAATTTACTGGCCCCCTGGCGTCATTAATTATATTTATAGCACAATAAGAGAAAGAATTAGAGGCACGGGTAATCAGGAGTAGGTACCTATAAACATTTTTAGAATTGGCAAACATTTAAAATAGGAAAGAAGAAGTAACAAATACACATATATCATAGTATCAGTATTTATTAAAATGAATCAAAATAAGTTGATGACGTGGTACCGCTAGTTAGTATGTAAACATTCGATGCTTTTTTTGGCAAAGCTTTCCCCGTTAGCGGATAATCCTATGATGACAGAGCCAAGTTCATGATTGTTTTTCATGTTCATGCTGACGAAATGTGGTTAAGAGAGTGCGAGTGTTTTTTTTTGTTAAGTTTTTATTGAAGAAACATACATACATAAATATTGTTGGATGTTTATCTCGCATCACGGGCAGCGTTGTCGTTTGTACTACTATAGTAGTATTTATCATAATACTTTCGGCGTTGTTGTATTGCTCCGTTCACCGTTTACACTACATTTTCATATTTTATTAGTTTGTTCACTGCATTTGATGGTTAGAACGAAAGGAAAGAGCATACATATTTATTTTAATAATAATAATTATTATTATTATTATTTATTAATTCTCAAAAAGTTACAATGTTTATACAAAGTATATCTGCTAAGCCGTATGGGCTTGTCTGCAGAAGGTTATTTACGAAGATGTTAATTATATTTGAGTTCTATAATAGGTAACTAAAGTTAAATTTGGAAGATGCTTTTATGTTAAAGTTATTTTAGAGATCAAAATTGCTCGCAGTTTAAAAAGAATTCTTTAGTTTTTTTCAAAAAGGTTGGTTTTGGTAAATTACTAAAATCTACGGGTAATTCGTTGAATGTTGTAGGAATTGCTACTTCGTATTTCCGGCGTCCATACCTACTCATTGCAGTATCTCGGGATAGTGTATCTGTTTTGATGTCGTCTTCTTGTGTTTAGTGATTGTGCAAAAAGTTAAAAAAACTACTTAAAATAAAGTAAATTTCTTATAACAAGTGAATTTTATATTCAAAATATGTCAGGCAATAAGATTAGAAAAAAAAATTTTAGTTTGAGCTCAGTAACATAATTATTGATCAGAGTCAACACCCCCTAGCGGTCAAACCAGGAAACATAGAACCTTGAATTTGATACCAGTTCATATATGAGGCTCGACCATCAACTTAATGCCATCAAAACAATGTTAACACCGCCCAAATTAATTCGGGCATCAAAGGGTTAAATTGTGACACTACCACCAGTGGCCTATTTCACCAACTCACAAATTTGTATTTACAAGAATTTTTTAACCAAATTTGTGATTATCTTGATTTATGTCGATTCACTAAACTCTGGGTATTACAAATTTTTAGTTGTATTCTTCAAAGGGAAATTTCTGTGGTCACAAACCATAACTGCCAAAGTCGATTTTGCACATTTTTCAGGAGAACAGTTTGAAGTCTTAAATCGGTCTTGTATTTCATAAATCGACTTAAGCTGTTAGGTTCTTGCTATGTTCAAAAAACCTAAGAGCCATTCTATTGCTAATATTCTACAAAAAAATGATTATAATAGCATTGTGAATCCAATGAAACTTATAACTCAATTTCGTCCTAACTCGACTTAGGCTGTTATGGTTTGTGACCACAGATTTGTGGGAATACTTCACTTTTAGTTTCACCAGAAGTTATTTGTAGTTATAATTTACAAGTTGCAAATTTTCGATGTTTAAGAGTCTTGCGCTGCTATCAATTTGTTGCCAGTTGATATCGTGTTGGCGTAGCCTTACTCGATACACCATTTTCTGTATTCTGCTTACCGTCGCTTTAAGATTTTGTTGTTGCGGTGCATTTCCCCATGCTAGTATACCGTATTTCAAGTGCGATTCAACAAGTCCATAATAGCATTGGTAAAGGACATTTGGCGTGCATCTGTAACTCAGGTGAAATAACGCGTATGCAGATTGTCGAAGTTTTGTTGTTAGTGCCTGTATGTGGAAGCTCCATTTTAAATTGTAGTCGACAATTACTCCAAGATACTTGTATGTGGGCACGTTGTCGATTGTTGTTGAGCAATCGTCCTCGTTTTGTATGAGTGACTGGTTTCCTGCCGTATGTAAACATTCATTACTGTGTTCTTTAATGTTAATTTCATGTCTAACGACATGTGGTGGTCGGATGTGCATCACTTTTGTCTTTTTTGCGTTTATAATAAGTCCATGTTCGTGGCACCATGCTGAGACTGCGTTGAACTCATCTTGCATCATCTTTTCGGCTGCTTCGACGTTTTTATGGCTTACAACAATAGCTGTGTCATCAGCATAAGCAAATCCTGTACTTTTCTTAAGGACTGATAACAGATCATTTATGTATATTATAAAAATGAGAGGGCCTAGCTTAGATCCTTGTGGTACGTCATATTCTGCATTCTCCTCTTCACTGAAGTAGTCCTTAATTTTTACTTTATATGTTCTTTCGCAAACACCTAAAAGTTTTTCACAGTGCCCACCTCTTTCGAATGTCTGACAAGCATCAAAGAGCATCATTTGTCACGATTGAGCTTCTCAACTCGCCGTTCGGAGTCGGCAAAAAACTGTAGGTCCCTTCCATTCGTGCAAAAATATAACACGCACACACAAATGGTTGCGAGAAGCAGGCCCAGGTTCACCTCGAGCTGTAGCGCCAACTAAGTAAGTAAAGTTCTTTCTTTAAGGTAGCTTTCAATGTCAGTATAGAACCTCTTACTTCAACTTTCTCTAACTGCTTTAAGATATTTGTATGACCTAGGCTATCAAATGCTTTTTTAAAATCAATAAAAAGTACAATTAAATTGTGATTTTTCTCGAGGCTTCCATTGATTCTGTTCGTAAAATCTCCGAGTAATCGATTGATGCTTTTATTTTTCCTGAAGCCAAATTGGTAATTTTTTTATTTAAATTTTGATAATTTTATACAGAGTTATATGAAACTTAAAATACTTAGGTATTCATGTACAACGAGTACTTCACATGCGGCAGCAATGGCTATGGAAACAAAGATTTTTTTGTTATAGTTATGTACGGCTGTGTTCAGTAAAATAGCAGTGCATCTACAAATGCACTTTGAAAGGCATTTAGAAAATATACATCATTAAGTTATCAAATATTAATTTTTTTTTAGTTTGGTAATTAACCTTAAATTTGTAAATTAATTACATAAATGTGACATTGTCATTCATTTATTAAAATGAAAAATAGAAAATGTCACTTTTTTGATGTTAGATGAAATAGAAGTATGTATGAAAATAAATATGAAACCGTTAATTGTTTCAGTTGTTTTCAGCTTCGAATATGACTTGGATATATCATTATTTTGAGGTTTATCTATTATTTTTTTTAACAGCCTCGAACTGGTGTGACATTAGGGACGTTCCGATATCGGCATGGTATCGATACTTTTACTCATTACTCGTATCGAATCGAAGTATCGAAACTATTCATTTACTTGTATAAAAGTATCGAATATGTACTCGTATCGAATCAACATAGAACTAGAAGCTTTTGTGGCAATGAAATGACAGATGAAACGGCAAAAGAGTAGGCAAACGTTTGTACTGTCCTCTTGTTTTTTCATTGTTGCCTTGTTTTTTTATATGGTTTGAGTGTGTATGTTGGTAAGCGAAGTTTATAAAAACTTAAAAATTATATCTACATATTGTAACATAACGGAATTCAAGTGTTCCTGTCCCTTTTAAATGAAAACAATTATACTTGGATTTGGAAATACTTGTTACTTGGAATCTGGCTCCGATACCAAGTAACTACTCAAATCAAAGTATCGAGTACAGTATATACTGATATTTACTTGTATCGGAACGTCCCTATGTGGCATGTAATTAATAAAATTCTGTATCGACAAGTGGAAACCTAGCATTGAGCTACGTTTAGACGATTGCCAGATCTGACAATATTATCAGGTCTGCCAATGGAAAATTTGTCCCAAATGTCTTACAACCGTGTGAACTGACAATTTTAGTCCGCAAATATTGTCAGAAAAAGCTTTGTCAGACCATTGCCAGACCGCTATCTGACGATAAATTCTCAGGCCTCTGCCAAACGTGTGAACACCTTTTTGTGACATTGTCAGGCGTTTCGGACATTTGCAGGTTCATATTATATTGTCAGATGTGCGAAGCTTGGAACATCATGGGGCATATAGTTTTCCATGCATACAATTTCTATCAAATGCTATGAGTCTGACAACGTCTGGCAATGAATTTGTAGTTTTTTTTTTTGTAAACAGTCATCTACCAACCGTGTGAATTGACAATTTTTCATCTGACAATATTGTCAGAGAAAACAATGTCAGAGCATTATCAGGCCAAATGTGGACTACGTAGAAAATTAAATAAATTTGAATAAAACCTTTCTTTCACCGCCTGACCGAGATCTTTCCATGTTGATAACTGATTTAGGGGCGATGTTTGCAAACTGTTTGCTGGCACTGTAAGTTGATGATTAAACGATGTTATCCAATGCGTGATCGCGTACGATTTTAGAGAATTTTTTTTTGTAATCTGTCTGTGTTAGTACCTGCATATTCTGCTTTAGAGAGAGAAATATTACTGGATTTTTAATGCAATGATAGTTAAATCGAAGTCAGAATAGAGTTTGCATACATGTATGTACAGTACATTACGTTTATACTACTTCTGTAAGTTGCAACTCGATCCAAGCCAAATTGACTAAAGCCCTCGATAAAAAAAATCTGTACCTAAGTACAATACTTCAAACGCGATTATCTCGAAACCGTGTTTTTGAAATCGGTGAACAAAATTACTCGAGAATCAGTTGACCCATTAACTTACAACTTGACCGAGTTCTTCGTAGTGTGTACATTTGCTTATGTATGCATATAGAAGAACTGATTGATCGAAAAGTTTTTTTTTAAAAATCAAAAACTAAAATTATGAACGAAATTATGGACGAAAATCGGACATTTAGGTTTGAACGGCCGCCATTTCGCCAAAATATTTATTTTTTTAAATCCATCTATTAAAGAGAAGATTGACTATTAAACTAACGGAATCTTTTTGGTTTTTTGACAAGATTGTTCACCTCAACACCACTTAAAAAAAATACTCTACAAAAATGTATTTATACAAATCGTCGCCCTAATATTGGGTTACTGTAAACGCTAAAATTCACTTTTTGAGTTTGGTATGCAGTCTTATGTTTCCGGGGTAGCTCTTTCCAAATCTTTTATCCGTTTTGCTCTATCTCTTTCCATTGCAAAGATATACAGAATGGTTTTGACGTACATATATCCATCAAATTCATCAAGTTCACGTATTGTTTTGACGTAAACGCCAAAATTTGGCATTTATGTCAAATTTTCCATACAATTTAAGCAAATTTTTTTTTAAGAATTGTTTTGACTTACATATGTGCGTACAAAATACCAGGTAAAACTATTTAATCGTATACACGTATGTACGTCATTAGAAAGAACATTTTTTTTTGGGTTTTGCCGTACGTGCATACTATTTTACTGTAACCGTAAATAAGTACAGTACAATGCTTCGGTGCACATTTATTTTCTACTATTCGCAACATTTCTACTATTCGCCAATATCGGCAACATGCCAGTATCCACACGGGCGAACGAGTGTGGAGATTTCCACTTTGGAACTATTATAGTCAGCTAGTCATCAGAAGTAAATCAACAGATGTTCAAAACTATGGTATTGGATCGGGTGGGAATCCGTGCAAAGCAGCCGCATTTCTGCGGCAATTTGTGCCATGTGGACAATGGATGCATATATTTAGATGCAACAAACGTCATGTTCACGGATGGAAAAGATTTCCAATACCTTCGCAAGGGAATGTCAGGCAGGCCAACGCGGACCCCAATTGAGTTTATTGCTCAAACTATTTGTAAGGACACTGCTCCCAAAATTCCACCGCGAAAGTAATATTTCAGTAGTCGCTGTGCAGTCTTGTATTGCTGTATTATATATGTATATTTTTTATCCAAAATATTCTAGTGCAAAAAAAACTATAAAATTGCTAAAGTAAAAAAAAAAAAAATTCTTTTAATATTTTTCGATCAGTTTCGATATCAGAGTTCAGAATGTGTATGTACTTGTTGAATGTAGCGGCTAGCAGAATGAGACACACACGAAAAGAAATACATAATTTAAATGTCGAAATTCTCGAAAAAAGAAACGAAGCCGACAAAATATTAATGAATTTTGGCTCATTCATTTCTCGATTACGCTATTGAAGAGTGAATTTGCCTGGGAATAAAACAAAATTCAGTGAAAAATGTTCCACTTTTAAGGTTTCACAGGTTTCCACTATTATAAGAGTGAAGAAAATTAAAATTGGCATCCAAAAATGTCGACTATTCAGGATTCTCAAAATTCTTTTATTCGCAGATTCCACTATTCTCAAGTTTTACTGTATAAATAACGTTTTCTTTGAGAAATATTTTAGTTGCTTCCCATGTCCCATTTTTTGTTGTAAGAGGACGTGATTGAAGATCATACAAATGAATTCTCCAGTACCCATTATGGATGAATCCCTTCTTTCGTAAGAACTTACATATAGTCTACGAGCGTAAATGACCCTAATTATGTTTATGATCCAAATTTGCCACAACCTTTAACAGAGAGTGTATGAACTATGAAGTATGCCATCAAAGTGTGATTTTTCTTGTATATAAGATCTTATACAAACATAGGAACTAGTTCCATTTATTTATATTAAATATTTTTTAATAGGAAGTGATATAACTCCAAAAAGCTCTACCCGAAAAAGACAAAATAATTCTGAAATGTGGAAATAGTACCGTTTGCGAAAATCTGAAAATTTTGACGTACCTATGTCTATGTGTATGAGTAAAAGAAAATATTGATTTTAGTGGCGTTTTTGTATAATTTCTTATATTTTTTGAAAGAGAATTTCCGTATGAATATCATGTCAAAACATTAAAAAATCCCAGCAGTTGGTTTTCATGCAATAGGCTGTCAAACCTTTAAATGCGATTTCCCAAAAACATTGGGGCGACGATATATTTTGCAATTTTTAATATTTTTCCATGTAATTTATGATGATCCTTCGAACACAAAAAAGTTTTTTGAAAAAATATCAATATAAAGATAGGTAGATATATAGAGAGAGTCGACTATATATCTAACAGCTACATAGCTTGACAGTTTGACTTGAAACAAAAAAACACCCTTCTGATCAGTGAATTTGAAGACACTTCTGTAAGCATAACTGTACATCTTAATAAACACATATTATAAAAATCATAGTTCGTAGTCAGTCCAGTGAAGAGCTGTATTTACTCTTAATGTGATTCCATTTAAACAGAACTGATAACATGTTTTTGTTTATTTGGTAATTTTCATGCTTTTGCTAAGATTTGTACACAATCTCTTTGAAATGACCCGCTATGCGAAAAAAAACATGCCTACCAGGTTAAAGTCTGGGCACTGTATAAATAAAGATCGACCCCATTCAATCTATATCGCAGGATGTCACGTGCTGTTAATTGTACGTACATTGTTCTTAGTAAATATTTCGATTCTAATATGTATTAGAAAAACATTCATTGTCAAGGTTTTGTCTTTCTTAAAACTATGATATAAATTTACATTGTCATCCGTCATATTAAAGGAACTTCTTTACACACCGCGAAGGAGCAGAAGCATTACAATAAAAACAAGTTACGTAAAAATAAACATTTGCGAAATAAAAACAAAAATTAAAAAAATAAATAATCTCCCAAATGACGGAGTGAGAATAAAAAAAAAACACCTGATGATTAGTTCTTATCAAAAATAGATTAAATGCGTATTAAATTAATATGTATGTATGTATGTGATATATGTTGCGGTAAAATTAAATTAAGATTCCTGCGTACATTGTGAAAAAGGCCGCTTATAAACTTTGGAACTCATGGCGGCAGATACAACATAGATATGCATGCAGTCTCTCTAAGAAATGTTGAAAAAAAATTAATTCGGAGCGAGCGGTGCTGGACGTACTCGAGATCTATGTGTAAACATCTCATCGCTACAGTACGGGTCGGTAATCCATGATATCCGAACGGTCGAGGAACATTTAGCGGATTGATATATTTGAAGATTTTATTTTAAGAATGACTTGTGAACGATTTGTTGAAAAATATTTATTTTGGTAAAGTTGATACAATGGGCTTGTGATAACTGAAATAGGAAACATATATTTGAGACTTCAATGAATCGAGATCTCGTTGGAACACTGCGTCAATGACTGTACCACTTCGAGTGGTGGAAATTTCTCTGTTGGAGTTTATTTGAAGCTTTAGGGTATCTCTCAGAAATGCGGTCAGGGATTCAGCCGTCGCGTCGTGTCGGTCGGAGAGTTGTAATTGGTATTGAAAATGCGACTCAGGATCATCGGCCAAAGATGATCCTGTGATTGGCAGAAGTACAAAGTGAATGCACTCAATGATTATCTCCACGGACTGATTAGGAGAGATAGACGGAAACTATGCTCTGGCCATTAGGAAGATCGCATTCAGCTGCACAGCATATATTATGTATGTATGTCCCCGATATCTCGTATTGCGATACCAATCCCGCTGTTTGGCTATACTAAATGTCCATATTTGGAGTAATCACATGAGAACTGCAACATAAGCAGCACACCTCTCCGGTCACTTGTATTGGACACAGCAATCAAAGTTCGGAATATTCATGATCTCGTTATCGTTGACGTTGACCCATGTCTCGGAGAGCATCAGAAACGTGCAGTTCTGCGTTGATTCGTCGTTGAACTCGTTGCAATGTGCTTCCAAACTCTGGTAGTTGAAGGTTAATAATGACATTTTATCCTTGATAAAATCCAGGATAAGTTCCTGACATGTACGTAGAGGGTTTGTCGAAAGACGTTGGAACTTATTGCAGAGGGAAACCGTTGAAAGTGCATTCTTGCTTCCATGATAAAAGGTATTATCCTCTGTTGGAGACACTATGACCTTAGATTGTTATCACTCGTGACAGAGCAACATAGACAAGCTTTTGAGCATGTCCTTTCTCATACGCATATACGATAAAATCGAATGTTCCACTCTGTGATTTATATTGCGTGTCATAGCACAGGCTGGCGTCCGTCAGTGCGAAGTGATTCCGCTTCGTAGTGATGTGACGTTCTTCGAGAAATAGGTAAAAAATCCCTGGGTATGTTCTTCTCTTCCATGAGAACTGCGCTTCACTTTTTCTTGGCATTTGTAGTGACAGTCAATTTGCAATCAAAGCGCACAAAGCTTCCAACTATCACTCAAAAATTGTCCTTGGATGAAAGACTGAATGCGCCGTCTAGAAGAAACCCTGTCTGTCTTTAGGAATGTGTTCCGAAACATCTAGTAGTAGTAGTACCTAGTATCCACATGAATATTGCTGATTTTATTCGTCAATTGTGACTCAGTTAGGAAAGTCAGTTTTAAAAATGTGATCAACAAGATGACGAAGGAACCGAAACATTTTATCTATATGTGAAAAACTAGTGTGCCCGTACGAGAACACTCGCAACAAAAAATCCAACCCCCAAAATCCAAACTTCCCATCTGTTAACTCATGGAAATCCCATGGAATTTTTTTGGGAGTTCATTTTGGGTAGACTATTTGTTTTGATCGGTTTTTTTTAATTTGTTATTAAAATTTATAAATTGAAAGTGAAATTCGTCACTGCTCCAGGAAATTCTCCTTCTTTTGACACCTCATTTGTTAAGATTAGTTACGTGTGAGATCCGTAAATGGTACCTACATATAAATACTACAGAAATAAAATACATAATGATGTGAAAAAAGTGGATCATCGCTGGTGAAGGCGATGATTTTTTTTAAATTGGAAAATCTACAATGTCTGCAATTACGAGCAAAACAAACATAAGTTCAAATAATGCAACTTAAGGCTAGTACGGTGCTCGCGCTAAACTAAATTTTTCATACAAAATTTGTCGTTGCTAAACGCAAAGATAAAATTCCGCTGGGAAATTTATCTGAGTGTACTGCGCTCGTGCTAAAATGCTCGCTAAATAGGTAGTTGCATAGGATATGTCTCCATAAAATTTATGTCCAGGACATATATTTAGCGGCGGAATTTTGACGTTTTAAATTCAAATAGAAATTTAAAACAGAAATCAATTATTTGGTTTAAATTTTTCGAGGATTTTTGAGAAAAGAGGTAAATAAGTGCATGTAATGTATAGTATACTGCTGCTGCTGTTTGTTTATTCAAGCACGAGTATGAAAATGAAAAGACAATGTCGGGGGAAGTCAAAGGAAAAATTTAAATAAATTATAATAAAAAAAGCGCAGAAAAAAAGGTTTATGAAAAGGGTGGATTTATGAATTTCTACAACCATATATCAATTTCTACAACCAGCTCTACAAACAAAATATATATGGCATTTATCTTCGGTTTCCATGTGAATTTTTGGAGACCGGCGGAAATTTAGTTTAGTGCGAGCACCGTACAAGCCTTTAGGATTTAATTATCTACATGATATTTGAGGAGCCTAAATTTATTCGATTCGCTTACGTCTTCGATTATCCGATTTTGTTTATCAATATTGATTCTGCAAACCACCATATCGCAGGTGGTATTATTGGGATAAGTACGTAGGTACACTGGCCAGTAAAAATCTGCGAACAAAGGAAAATATTACGGGAAAACCCTCTATTGTACGCCTTAGAACGAATGCCAATCGTTGTGGCAGAGATTTATCGAACTGGGATGTTTTTTTAGAGGTAAACATGTTCCATTCCACTTAAAGTATTTCCTTTAAGCATGTTCTTGGAAGTAATAGTGCGCTGGCGTATCTTACGTTCCCATAAGATCCATTGGAATGGGGTGGCGTGCTCTACTGTTCTGAAGGATCGTACGGTGGTGGTTGAAAAATGTGTCGGGTTTGCCAACTTATAATGGCGCTCAGAACGAGGCTGTGATACGGAAATTGATTGGTGGACCTGAAATTAATTACCACTTTTTGAATGGAGGGTAGCTTTCCCTTACCTTATATATATGCCCTTTTAAACGAATTTTAGGGCTAAAATGAAGAATATTTGTAAGAGAAAGGGAACGAATCTATGTTGTTGTTTGCAGTATAATGAAAGAAGCATGTCAGACTTTCACATAATAAATGTTCAAATAATTAGGAAAAACTAGGAAAACACACTTCTTTATGGAAAGTTCAAAAAGAAACTTCATAGGCAGACAGGAACATCTCATTACTTTCGAAGGTTTACCATCAACTCCAAGTCAAAATAAATATTGGGAAATCAAACTTGAACAACATTTGGAAGATGTATTCATCATCTAGGTATACTCATTGGTACATCATTAAAATGAAAAGGATATGCAAATATCCACGCGGTTAATTAAAACGTAACTATTATACGCAATCTAATAGAACTCATTTCTACTATATCAGATTTCTCTTGTAACATGAAAAACGTCTTCTGGTGAACTTTGACATCTGCTACATATGTATTTTGTTCTTATGTTCACGTCATTTGCAATTCCCACTGACGGCAGAGCATGAGAACTCATCAGATGATTACATAAGATTGAAACATAAGCGTCATAGAGCACTATCAATCTATAATACATAAATGGACGTTGTGCTTTGATTCTTGACGTTATCTTATTTCACGTTATCTACAATGGCAAAGCCAGAGACCAGCACCAAGAAAATAAACAATTTCAACGAAAATAGTAAACAATTTTCACGCAAGGCTTCTGAAAGTGACGAGTAATGTGCTCATCGCACCGTTTGACATTGAGCAGGTTCAGAGTTCTAAATGAATCATACCATATTTGAGTTCAAACAAAACCATTGAATGTCAAATTAACAAAGGATGCCGCCAATAGCCATGTTTTTTCTACGCTTAAAATAAAAGTACACAACAAAAACCACATCGCCGACTGAGAGCTCATCACAATATGTACACACTTGGCAGCACAGATGTGTGTACGTAGGTATGTATGAAATTTAATGACACTTGAGAGGTTTGAGATTGGCAAAATTGAAAAAAAAGAATAAAATAAATAAAGATGGAGAGCTCAGAAAACACAAATTTTATAATAAATATACACACATACATACATATATACCTATAATTCCGATAAAAGAAAAAAAAATTGTTGTCTAAGATAACAAATTTATTGTTGGGTGACTAAATCAATTGTCTACAAAAGGATGAATATGAGAAGAATTGTTTGCTTTGGTTTTTTTATTGACGTTTGTGTTTTTCCGATTGTCAAATGAATCATTTTTTTTCTTAGGAATTCACTGGAAACGTAGAAAATGTTATTTGGAAGCACTGTTATTATATTCGCTTATGTAGGTCATAAGCAGCGATAGATACCTATCACAATAAAATACGGCTAACGTCAAATTGAATATTTTATGTATTGAGTATGTCCGCAAAAGACAGAAAGTTATTTTTTTAAAGGTTCTGACCCGCCAGTTGCGGATTGCGGAGGGCACGGCGACCTAAAAGATCTATTTTACCGCAGTCAGTTTAGGGAACCATCAGAAGAGGTTTAACTCTTTTGATGAAGTTGAGGATCTCACTGGTGTAGATTTTACGAATTTCCATGGGAGTTAGTATTTCTCTGTAGAAAATTTGTCTTCTAAGGGCACATAGTGCCATGCAATCATATAGAATTAGTTTCGCAGTTTCGTCGTCTTCCATGCAGAAATCATATTCAGTTTCCTGGATGAGATATCATACTAATCTCTTGATATTATTTCTACTGAGGAGTAGATTTTATATGGATCTATTTTGGAAGGGTTTAATGGCTCTTTTTGCCTGACAAAGACCCTGGGTATTTTCCCAATAGGAGATACACATGTTGTTTTCCCAACTTTTGATGTTAAAGTTAATAGCTGAATTTGGAATGTTGTAAACCGGCTCAGGGCCGATAAATTGAATCGAATTGAACATTTTTCGTTTCCATCAATACCGTGTCTGGGCACCCACCAAAGTTTGGTGCTACATTATTCGGCAGCACCTGACTAGAGCTCATGTGGTAGTTAACGATTCTAGCACCTTAAGCGCAGCCTGATTGTCAATATAAATAACAGTATCCTTGCCGGATATTTGTTTCATTATCAGGACCTCTGCAGCCCTAAGTACGGCTAGAACTTCTGCCTGAAAGAGGCTGCACACATCCGGGGGTCTTAAGGATACTTTTAGCTCTCAGACGACCCCCTTTCGTTTACAGTTTTATTAGATCCGTCCGTGAAGGCTGCAGTGTCGGTCTGCCAAGTAACTGCATTTTTCGTCCACTCTTGCCGTACAGGGTTTTGTTCACTTTGCTATAGCCGGGTAAAATAGAAAACAAAAAAACAAAAAAAAAAAACCCCCAAAAAAAAGAAAACGCCCTCATCGAAAAGCGAACTTGGAACCCACAAGATGAAAAGCCGACGCGCTATACACTGAGCCACAGCCCTATTACAATTTCAACATCCAATTTCTTATATGTTTCTCTAGTAACAGTTTTGAAACGCACAAATTTGCATACAAACATCAAGCGGTTGGACATATTAATGTCAAAAAAAAAAAAACACGTTTTGATGTTAGTAAGACCAAAATTAGTGTGAACAATGACTCGGTACACATACCAATCCGTAGACGATCAACACCAACTAAAATTTGTTTTGTTTTTGATGTTGACTCGAATCATGTTTGCGTCTACAGGCCGCCTAAGGTCGCATCATAGTACCTTACCTAGTTTTTTTTTGTTTTGTTTTGTTTTGATTTTATAGTTAGGTTGAGAGGGGTTGAGAGGGGTTGAGAGGCTGAGCCATCCCAAAACACCAGGCACCAAAGTGGGTCCATCGCGATTCCCTAGTAGCCATACCAGGATGTCACCTAAACCGCCACTATCAGTCCGAGCCTCTTGGCGTGTTTGCCAAAAAGGCAATGCCCGGATAATAATCCTTAAGTTTTTCTAATTTGTGCCCTGCTAAGTCTAAGGATTTCATTGTTCCGGCCAAAGTGCCTTGGAAACACTATATCCTGCAATGTTAGACCATCTATGGTCAGCCTCGTTATCATGTATTTTACCTTTGATTCAATGCAGCAAAAAATTCATAATGTATTTCAAAAGACAAAGAAGGACATACATAATGTACATACATACGTACGTGTCTTGTAATGCGGAGTTAAGAAATTGATACATTTTGGTTAAACTAACAACTAACATCCTGCAGCACAGAATTTCTTGACTAAGATTTCAGTCCACCACTCAACAAAAAGCTGGCCTCAGCTGTTGCCTAGTTCGTCACTAGAACGAACGCTGAACGTATTCAACTATCTAGTTCCTGATCAACCCGAAATAGATTTTGCTTTTAAAAGTGAAAAATAGAACATGTCTTCCGGTTAATGAAAATCACGCTTTGCCCTACAAATATCACGTTACGTTAACTTCTGACGTTTCATTGACTACATACATAAACGTAATCTGTTTGTAACGTTACGTGTGTATGTATGTATGTATGTACGAGTATGATAAGGTTTTGCTCTCTACTCTCAGTGACATATCATTATTTGTTGCCTTCACAGTCTTATCATTATCAACATTGTTACAAAGAATTTTGTAAAAAAAAGTATGGTCCTTAGTCTGGCGACAAACGATTAAGAACGATCAGAACGCATAATTATCAGTTTCACTTGTCTAGCGGTCTGACACATATGCATACATACAAATACTCATACATATTTGAGTGATTGAGGCCGAGGGTTGCTAGTTTGTCAGTGGTTGTTATCGCATGGCGGGTAATAAAAAATTAAATAATCAGATAGTTAAATGTTTAGGGAACTACGAGTACGTATATACAACTAAGCCTCGTATATGAAAAATGCAAGTCCACTTGTTGTTCGGGTGGAATGGGTAAGTCCATTCAATCAGATTAAAGATCAGTAAACAGCAATTCGACCAAATTTGTCAATAGAGGAACACCCCAGGGTGCTGTTATCTTCCCTCTATATACAGTAACGAATTAAATCAACAACTAGACAGAGATAAGGTCAGATGACGTGGTTAATACGTGCCTTATACGTTCCTTGTAAGTGTGAATTTAAGCAAAACCAAAGTAAAAGACTTTACGTATCTTGATACAATTCTCGAACCTAAGCCCAGTTGAAAACTTAATATAAGGCAGCATGTCGAGAGAACATGCATAGACGTCCACAAAGCCTTTGGTAAAACAATGGAAGAGCCTTAGTTACAACTCTTTTCAATGGGCAACCGTGAGCAACAAATTTTCCATAGACAAAATCAGGAAAGAACGACATGCATAGGCAACACTGGCAACATCAAAACTAGTATGGTGTATAGTACAATCTGACTCAGAGAATCGGGATACTGAACTGCGAAACAGTAAAGTTCTGGATACGCTACCAAATGTTTTTTTTTAGAATTTGATCCTACCCCAAGGAAGGTCTATGATATCATAGGATTCTAATTAGTTCAAGAGGCAAATCATATACCTTATGAGTTATGAAGGCTAGAAGGTATTGATTTGACAGATTTTTTTAGTTCGTAAGGACTGACTGGCTTGAAAGGTGGCAGACATTTGAAGAGAATGTGTTTAGCCGTCTCGACCTCTCCTAAGCAAAGTCGACAGTTCGTCTCTGTAGTGTAGGCAGGCCCGAATTATTTAGGTAGTATCGTAGAAGCACATTAAATAAATATGTATGTATGTAGATTCCTAATAGCATACTTATTAAAATTGAGTAGTTTCCTATACTGGGAGTATGGCTTAATTCAAAGTTTGGATTGTCTCAAATGAAAAAGTCAAAGTTCATGTTCTCAATTATTAATTTAAGCTCTAGTTCTTGTCCAGTTTACCCAACAGAAGGGTTTCGGGCTTGAGAATTTGGTGGTTGGGCCCCTTAGATGCCTCTATAGCCCGGCGCCCACTAAAAGTTTAACTTTAGGCGTGTTTTTTTCAAACCTATATAGGCTAAACATGTTTCCGCAACATGTTTTCAATGTAAAATACAACAAAACCTTAGCCTGGATAATTATCCAGTCTTATTTTTGTATGGAAAACTTTTTCGAAATCTATATAGATTTGAAAAAAAACGCGCCTTTTGTTGTGAGTGGCCAGGGATTGGAGAGCATCAAAGCAGTGCTTTACAAGTTTTCAGTCCAAGGAGTATGAACTCAAGGCTTTAAGTGAAGCTTGACTATCTGAAATCAAATGTCGTTTCACCAAACATTTCTACCGTGCTAAGCAGAACGAAAAGTATAAATTTGTAATTCTTATTTACAAGTACAAAATTGTGGTTGTAATTTGTAGTTGGTGAAATAGGCCACCGGGGCCATTTTCCATTCACCGGTGTACCATACAAGACTTTCTGGATCTAGGGTTGGTCAGCCATTGGACCATGCGGTGCTCTAGGATATGAACTTCGAATTTAAGAATATATATAATGAAGAATAAGATTACCTGATTGTACTTCTGAATAAGTTGCAGTTTATCTGCAGTTCTTGCAGTCGACAGATCTGTTATGGTGAGAGACCAATTATAGCTTCAAACTACAATAAGAAACACCTGGTAAAAACTTCTGTGAATCATAAGCAAGTACAAAAACTTTCAATCCGCATGTCTTTCTTTCTTGTTTCTCATGTGCTCGCGCCATGTGTAAACATTATAAGGGTATTCATATCTCTTTTAGCGTATGAAAATTATATAAAAAAAAATCGACAATGCAGTGAGGATAGAGGCACTCTACTTTGTGTCGCCGGACATAGCACCAGAGGAGGGAGCAAGCGAGCTGACGAACTAGTCAACCCTTAACAGCTTATTGCGGAAAGAGTTCAGATTCATTGTACGCTCACAGTTCCTAAAGCTGGCCAGTCTCAGGAGGACTCGGTTGACTTATTGTGTCATATTCAGAAGGATTTGTCCTGTCTATAGCAGGTTAAAAACAAATGACATTCTGTAAAGAACCCGAAGAGGAACCACTCAAGAATAATGGCCACTGGTCAATAGGTTATCATGCAGGATGACCTAAAATCCGTTACAACAGTCTTTGGCGTATAGCTTTAAGGACAAAGATAATAGGACACTTTTTTCTCTGATTAGAAAAGCGTGTTGAGAATGTAAACACGCGAAAAAACGCGCCAAATAAACTGAAGATTCCCTATTGATTTCTGTCATTTATGTAAATTGATGCTTTACTTGTCATGTACGAAATCAAATTTCCGAAGTCATTATATTCTTTTCTTACACAATTAACAAATAACCTGTCCACACTCTTTTTTTTATTAAAAAACGCGCAAACTTGATTTTCGTGGACTTATTATATCAATTAAATTAGGAGTACCTTCCCATTAACCTATTATTGCACAAATTATTTTTCTAACTATGCTACTCAAGTGAAAATGGACTCGTACTCGAGTACGAGTGCACTCGAATTTATAAAAAAAACCTAACTCGAGTACGAGTTGAAAACAATTTACTTGAGTCACTCTAGTCATATCGTTCACGCCTGTTGTACAATATTTTCTATTTTGTAATACAATTTACATAAAACTAAAGTAAAAAATGTTCCCACAGATAATGACATGTTTCTTTCACGTTTATCAATCGAATTTTGTTTATATAAACATTTGTGAGAATATTAAAATGAAACAAAATTGACCAACTGATAGATTAACCCATTTTAGCCTAACGTTACAAAAATGTAACACTGGGTGTGGGTCACCTTATTTGTTTAAAACAATTACTATTTGTTTTTCATCGACTTCTGAGTTTAAAGTTTATGTAATGTAAAGTGTAAAGGATTCTAAAGAGAATAACACGAAAATACTGGATTTTGGTTGTGATTTTTTTGACAATAGAAGATTTTTTACATATTTGAATTTGAGTTGATAGCAAAATGGGGATGAACGGAAGGAAGGTATTTGTTTGTTAATTATTTTAGTGAACTTATTGTATATTGTAAGAAAAAAATATGAATGTTGTGTTATTGTATCATATGTATAGAAGCAAATACCTGAAACAAAAATGTTTTTTTTGGAAATTTGGAAATTTGGATGCTGTTACATATATGTAACGTTAGTCCGCATATAACATAACATGATTTGTGACGGAAAATACATTTATGTAACATTAGTCCGTATGCAGCAGGCTTTGTATCTGATAACTTTTTGTATTATCTTGGTAGGATAAAACAAAGAGGTTACAACGGAACCGGAACCATCCGGGAAAATTGCATTCCGGCTTCTTGTCATTTAAGAAATAAAAAGGAATTGAAGAATGCAATACGTGGTACAATTGAATTGTAATTCTGCTGAAATGGGTTGACACTTTAACAGTTCTATTGTGAGTGTTGCGTCTATACTTTTTAGAAAAAATCCAGTTACAAAAGTGTCCACATATTTCCGGAAAGAGCATAAGCTATGGATCTTCCACGACCCTATGCAATTGCATGGTATAATGCAAACATGGGTGGCATGAACCGTATGGACCGAAATGTAAACAACTACCGAATAGGTGTTAGAGGGAAGAAATGGTGTTCGTCCATTTTAACTTGGCTTTGACTGATAGATGTTTCAAATCACAACGCTTGGTTACTCCACAAAAAGCTGTTTACAATTTACTTCAGTTCAAGCATTCGATAGCACGGTTTTATTGGCGGACTCTTGTTAACCCGAGACCTCCTAATGGTTTTCGTAGACATAAAATGGAAACCGAAAATGCTAATGCTCACTACGATCGAGTGGACCATTTGATTATTAAGATCCCCAATAAAAAAAGATGACGATGTGCAGGTTCGCTATGCAGATCACACTGTACTACAATGTGTTCTAAGTGCGATGTAGGCTTATGTGTAGCTTGCTTCCAGAAAAATCATTACATATCCTTAAATTTATGAAATAAATAAAAATAATACTGAAATAAAATGCACCGTGGTGTAGTGGTAAGTGCGCTGGACTACTACGCAATGCTGCCCGGGCCCAAAACCTAAAAGATTTTTTTCACGGTACCACCTCTTTCGAATATCTGACAAGCATTCAAAGAGTATCATTTGTCATGATGAGCTTCTCAACTCGCCGTTCGGAGTCGGCAAAAAACTGTAGGTCCCTTCCATTCGTGCAAAAATATAATGCGCACACACAAATGGTTGCGAGAAGTAGGCCCAGGTTCACCCTGAGCTGTAGCGCCACCTAAGGTAAAGTAGTACTGAAATAAAATACATGATTTGCTTGCATGTTTACAGTCTTATTATTTATACGATGTTTGTGGTATCAGGACTAACGTTACATATATGTAACGGCCTAGTGTGACCAAACCTTATTAAAAAAAAATTTAAAAAAATCTGATCTTGGTTTCTGCACACAATACAAGCCGCGCCTTAAAATTTCAGGCTTGCATCGAACATTTTGGACTCTCGTCATTAATGGGTTAAAATAGTGATGCCAGGTCATGGGATTTATCCCATAGTAGATCAAATGCTAAAATATAAAAACGACTAGCTTAAAAAAGTTAACAACACAGAGGAGGTAAAAACCTACCGGCGAGCATTTGCAACTTATAGAAGGTGTGGTTTTTTTTTGTAACCCAAATACAGTCAGTGTTTTTCAGTATTTTCAGAATAACGACATAGTAAAATAACTCAGCAACCCTCTTTGAAATTGAAATAAGAAAACAAAGTGCAAACTTACAAACTTCCACTGCAAATAATATTGTATCATAGAATGCGTCCTTCCTACAGGAGGTATTCATTGTTCACATAACGGTAATTATATTGCGCATTTGTCATGTTGTGCCTCACAATACGAAAAAATGTAAAAACAATTGATTTCGATAATGTTCGTGCGTATGATTGCGAAACCAGAGTTCGACCGAACGAGAAAAAACGTTTTAAAAAGTAGCATATCTTACTGATATCTTCGAGGATCTTAATATTATAAGACTGGGTCTTAAAGACCCTCCAAGGAGTTGAGAAAAATATTCTAACAGCCAAAAATAAGATCATAGCAAATAAAATTGCATTATAGATCACTTCTCTACAATAAAAATTGAGTTTGAATCGTTTCCATCCTTTCAAGAAATTTGAGCTTATCAAATATTGAATGTTTGTGCTTATATCCCTGGCCTAGGAAACTTACAAAATCGGCTTATAAACTACTTTCACAACGAATCTGAATTCGACAATAAACGAAGGCTGGACCTGGATGACGGTTTAATTGCTTGCGTTTCCAAAATAACTCCACGGTTTGGCAAAAGAGGAATAAAAAAAAAACAAGCCCACCCCTCTCATTAATATAAATAAAACAACAAAAAATAAAAATAAACTTCATGTTTTTATTTCTGATTTTGAAGCTCACGTACGACCCCACACTTTGAAAAACACTTGATAGATTAAGAAAAAGTTCGCATAAAAAAGGCGACTATCGCGGCTTAAAGTTCTCTTAATGTATGATACATAAATCTGGCAGCACTGACACTTCAGTTAAAGTACTTATTTTCTTTGCCTAGTTAAAGAATTTTTTTAATTTAAATTTTATTTTTGATTATTTACATCTTCTTCTTTGAAGACATCCGTTTTCTGACTAATTTTTAGGGTTCCGTACCCATATGGTAATACGGAACCATTATAAGTTCGCTCTAACTCAAAAATGTCTGTCACGATAAAAACATCAAGAACCGTTCTTCCTAGAAACTTGAAATTTGGCACACTTAAACATTATAGTGGTCCACATACATGGACAAAATATTACTCAAAAATATTGTGAAACAACTATACAGGGTGGGTAAAATGTGAGCTCGAAAAAAAAATTCCGAAAAATATATCATGTGGGACATCATTCGAAAGGGCTCGAAACAAAGATTCCAAAAATATTTTGCTCACTTTTTTTCATTAGAAACTTTGGGAGTAATTGCCAAAATTGTGTGAAAAATATCATACAAAAAGCACCAGAACCTTTTCTCAGAAACTACTTAAGTCAAAAATATGAAAAAATCTTAGTTCTTAGTAATTTGGAAGCACAGGTATTATAGCGGCTTAACTCATAACACCCTATAGCTATCCAGGCTTAACTTATTCTATATCTAGAGGTTTAGTTGTCACTGTATTTTATATGGACCGCTATTTTTAAGCACACACCTAGACTATGTAAAACTGACAGTTTTCTTATCGGAAATTTAAACAATATTCTTCTTATGGTAAAATATGAAAT
Organism: Brachyopa scutellaris; assembly: GCA_949775065.1. NCBI lineage: Eukaryota > Metazoa > Arthropoda > Insecta > Diptera > Syrphidae > Brachyopa > Brachyopa scutellaris. Next base: position 83,170,296 of record OX459112.1, on the reverse strand, counting down.
GGGAGCCTTGTACCGAGATTGAGATCTGCTAAGACAATGATCTACTTATCACCCCCGTCAGAGTCAGCGAGGGTGGAAATCTTATTTTACTCTGTGCGCATGCATATGTTATTTTGTAAACATATTCATACGAGTACGAGTAAACTTAATTGAATTTAATTGAATAGATTTATTTTGGACGTAATCTAAGATAATGTTTTTGTAGTTAGTGTTCGACTTGAGTGGCGTTCAAAGGCGCATTGTTTTGGCATAGAATTCTAATAGATGTGCGAAATCTTGAATGACGTAGGACAGAAGAAAATTAACTGCTAAGTCAGCTGTCATGGTTTGTCATCACGCGTCTCGTTTAAGCCTTGAGCTTGATTTATAGTAATTTTAAGTATTTGAAGGAAACAGTGATTTTCTAGAATCTGTGGGTGTTCTAATTCTTTTTGGAGAGAAACTTGTTCGACTTTATTTATATGATGTTCGTACATACATATATGTATATTGTAAAGTAATTTAAATCAATTGATGTGTTTTTCACGGAATTAACAGCATTTAGTTCTCTTTAGATGTGCTTAAAGAAGAATTGGAAATAAGATCATTATGTATATTTCAAGTACCAAATGCTTGGTCGAAGGTATACCGATGAAGGAATCAAAGCCTCGCACCGTTACTAGAAGAAAACCCATATCTAGGGCTAAATTTGGATCACAATCGCCTGCAAATAGTGACCACCCGTTACCTTCCCATGAAAGCTAAAACGAAGATAATCTGCTCCTAGTGATGCAATTGAACCTCCAAAGTACCTGTGCACTCACTGGTATCCAAGACCTGTTTCTTCCACCCGTGACCACCTGTACATTGGTCAAAATGGAACATTTGTTCCGACACAATTCTATGCAATCATCACGTAGCACTTCTGAGAGCAGAGTGCAAGGCTTTTGATAGAATTCAGCCTAGAATAAGAAAACCCTTTAGACCAAACGATAACAATCGATTACGTCATTACCCACGTGGCCAACAATTGTTTTCTGCAAAAAGAAAACGTCAGATCAATGATTGCCAAAATATGCATGGATGCCGCTGTAAAATTGGGTTCCACGGACGAAGTAATTTATTCTGTTTCTATAAATATGGTGTAAATCCATAAAATGGTGTGTTGACATCGTAAACACGACAATGATCCTACTTCAAGTGGAAAAGATGCTTTTTGATAGATGTATCACCTGTTTTCGAATTGTTTTATCTAGCCGTAGGATGAAATGCTCAAATTTGCATCCACGCTTCATGCAGTCTGTACTTAAGCTATTATTTCTTAGCTCGACAATGATCCTACTTCAAGTGGAAAAGATGCTTTTTGATAGATGTATCACCTGTTTTCGAATTGTTTTATCTAGCCGTAGGATGAAATGCTCAAATTTGCATCCACGCTTCATGCAGTCTGTACTTAAGCTATTATTTCTTAGCTAGAGTTCGTTAGCCTTCCGTTAGTAATATGGGTTAAGAGTAACCCCACTCGTGTATATTTATTTTCCTGCTATGCGCCGGTACACGTAGGAGGATAGTCCTCAGACGCCTGCTTCTTAGGTTAGTAGTATTCGATTGACAGCGGTGACGGTGGTTGGTGTGTGATCCAAACAAATAAAATTGTTTAAATAAATCTTACTCACTTAGGTCACGCTACTGTTTGGGGTGCAACAAGGCCTTAACTAATAACCCTTTCTAGTTAGCCCGGTAACTGCCTCCACTCCAAGTTGATAGGAGCGAATCCAGGTTGTTGCCGAAAGGTTTCAGGCGTTCACACAATATGGCAAATCAGATCTTGTAGGCGATGTTGAGGGGACTGATGTGTCTATAGTTGGAGCAGTTCAGGGTGTCTACTCTCTTGTGGATCGGGCAAATGAAACTGCGGTTCCATTCTTCTGGCATACTTTCATCTGATCAGATTTTAGACTTAAGTTGGTGTATGCTACCTTCCAAGTCATCTCCAGTTGCTTTAACCCTAGAAAGATAATCATATTTTGATGTATAAAATAACACGCATGTATAAAATTTACTCACAGGGTTGTGATCACCTATGGGGTGTCACATTTGTGGGGTGTCACATTTGTGTTACCAAGAGAAGGTCAATACAATGCTAGGAACTCAAAAAGATCGTTCAAGCATCTGTAAGAACTCTTGGCAATTGAGTTAAGATCTATGAAATACGCTACACTCATTCGAGCAAACAAAACAGGCGGGAAAATATATTGAACGAGTACGTAGGTAGTTTGTTTTTATCTTAAATCAAATTAATACGAGTATCAATTAATAAGTCATTGATTTAGAGAAAAATCATGTGCGTTCGGTGTTGAGTACCTATATCGCCCTCGTTATCTTACTACCGTTATATGTTTTTCTAAGATATGAATTGATTCCGTTCTGTGATAACTAAATTTCTTTGTAAAAAGTACTTCAATACTAGCAGATAGCGCTTAAAACAATTAATAGAATACATCCAGCTATCAACGAACAAATAAGTTCCTTTCCGCAAGCTCGATCGTTAACTATTATATGTAGCTATAAAAGCACCCAACTTTATCATAACGAATTCGTTTTACGATATTCGAAGTATGTACCACCTTGCTCTTAAGAGCATCGTTGCCAAAACACTTTTTCCAATGTATCCCGCTTAACTAGGTGGCTATCCCTGTATTCGGTAGGAGTCACTTAGGTGAAAGTAGGGCCATTGTGTAGCCAAATGACCCGAATCTTATCGATACTCTTAGAACCATTTTGAGAATTGGATCCAAATTTTATTGATATCTTGAAGGTATATAAAGAAGTATTCTCCCAGAATCTTTTTTCTTAAGGAGGAGAGTGATGGGTAGCTGCATAGGAGGTGATAGGGGGATTCCTGTTCTTTCTCATCCATGCAACTGTGACAGAAGTCATTGGCGAGGATTCCCAGCCTGCTGGCATGTCTGCCTATTACACAATGATCTGTCAATACGCAAACTAGGATGCCGATATGTGCTCTGCTAATTGTTAGCAGGCTGTAAGTTTTACGTCGGTTTAGCTGAGGCAAAAGTCTGCTGGGCGTGGATACAAGTATTCAGGTTACGCCATCTTTCATTAGCCTGTAAATATTTTCTCTTTTATTGTTCCTATTGGTACGAGGTTCACTTTCAATGCTAAAATTCGCAAGTTTAGTACCTTTTCTGGCTAGTTCGTCTGCTTCACAGTTACCTGATATATCACTATGACCAGGAACACTACAGTGATTTGTAAGTCTTAAGGACAAGTTCAGACTGAGATGGCCCGAAAAGATTCTTGGATCTTGAATCCATACGTGTAAATCTCTAATGCAGATTTATCATTTAGACAGATATTTCCTACGCCCTCCTGTGGAATGCCGCTTAACTAAGCGAATATAAAAATAGTGATACCAAATCCAAATTTTTACTTTTGCGATGAGTTCCTATGAAAAAAGGCAAAGACCTCCGCTGCACGGAAGTGCATAAGGCACATTAATATGTAGTAATTTTTTTAAAATCATTTATTAAAATAATCGTAAAAGATTTTGAGAAAACTTGAGAGCAGGGCATCGTTTCATTTCATCATATGTCGTACTTTTCAGTTAGTTTTTCCCGTATTTGGTTCCAGTAGTTTTCTTGTAAACTCGTTGCCTTCTTCAATAGACTGAGCAGGCACCCAACAGTCTTACCTGGTTCTGCATAATGCCCTTAGCATTATTCGGCCGATTCGGTTGTTAACGATTCTAGCGCCTTAAGCGAAGCCTCCTGATGTAAATAACTGTATGCTTGGCGGATATTCCTTTCATTATCAGAGAATCTGCCCGTTTTATTTACAGTTTTAGAGCTGTCCGTAAGGACTGCGGTGTCTCTATTCCGAGTAATTGTATTATTCGTCCACTCTTCCCGCACAAGGTTTTGTTGGCTTTGCATCTGGCACATGACAAGATGGAGAACTGGTCTAAATTAAGACACAGTGGTCGAGAATTGAGGCATGCCTTGATCTGTTTTAGCAATGTCGAGTATTCCTCGAACGTTAATTTTGAAGATCCAATCGTCCTTTTTAAATGGTCTTTTATGGATTTAACACCTGCCTCCCACAGACCTCCAAAGCCTGGGGATGATGGGGGGTCGTTTGGTGCGATGCAAGGGTTGCTGCTACTTCGGCTGACCATTCAGTTGATATGAACTTACTGTCTTTTCTTAACTCATTGCTCGCTCCCTTGAAATTGGTGCCACAGTCGCTTAACATGTTCACACAATTTCCTCGTCTGGCTACAAATAGCTTGAATGCTACTATGAATGCTGCTGCACTTAAATCGCTGACTAGCTCAATGTGGATTGGCTTTGTTGCCAAACAGATAAAAACAGCAATATATCCTTTAGTCATCCTGTTGCATCTCCCCTTCCACATTTTAATTTCTACGGGTTCAGCATAGTCAACGCCGGTGTTTGAGAATGGTCTTGACATATACCTATCTAAAGGTGCCTGTCTATTTGAGAGTACTTTCGCTAGTAAACTCTCGAGAGTCACTCTCGGATCGTTGTCCATTTGAGAGTAACATTTTCGAGATTTTAATGTCGCGAGTTCTCTTGTAGAATTCTGAGAGTTAACTTCCTGAGAGTACTCTCATAACCGTGTCCACTTGATATATTTCCTCTGCTAGTCATCAGTTGAAAGTAGTGATATTGAAATGTATTCTTACAAGTGGAAAGTTGCAGCTTTTTTAATTATTGGTACTTTTCTTAAAAAAGAAAAGAAAGCTGGGCTAAGCCATGTGGAGATCGTTTCATGTGCGGGGCCTACTCCTACAAAAGAGCTTCAAATTGAAGATGCTCGACAATTAAGAGATTTTTGCCGTTTGACAACCGGGAAGCCATACCAGCACGTGAGCATGTATTAGTAACACTAAGATTTCTGTTATCTGTAGTTTGTAAATCTATCGTCTGTGGCCTGTAACAGAACATGATAAGTCAACAAGTCTAAATTCACTTATCGAACTATGCTTGTGCGACAAGTACAAATAAATTTTGTAACAGAATTCAAACCGTTGTACTTGCCAGGAAGTGAAAATTGCCAAAATCACGGCGGACAACAAAAATGCTATTTTAAATAGTGGACTGTATTATACTATTTAGTCTAGCAGCAAGATTATGTGCGTTGATTAAGATAAGTAACTTTTTTCAATAATCAGATCATCACTAATATCAAAATAAATTCTTGGCTTAAGAGCTTTCAAACTATTGCGAGGTTCGGTGTTATCACTATCACTGTCACTATAGAACTCTGAATTAAAAAAAAATTAATTTATTCATTTTTAATTGAATAATATGTTTTTTCCCAATATTTGTATCTTGCTTTTTCAAATATATTACATCAATCGGCGAGTCATTCAGGTATAATTTAGGAAAAGAAGACCTATCATAGACCTTCTTGAGAAAACCAAACATTGGATGGATCTAGGCAGAGGCCATTGGATCGCGACCGGGACAGAATTGGTGAATCATTACAAGTCCTCAAACTCTCTATCCTACGATATCCACTATTTTGCCATATTGACTCTTGACAGCTGCTCGCAAAATACGAACTGTGTTAGAATTCTGCGAGCTAATCTCCGATAGCGAACAAAACATGTGTCCACTTGCGAGTGACTCTCAAAAAGTTCGAATTTCGAGAGTGAAAAGTCAGCTCTCCGCAAGCTACTCTCAAGACTGTGTCCACTTGCGAGTTTGCTCTCGAGAGCTGCTTGAGAGCTGCTCGCAGCATTTTTACTCTCAAATGGACAACCACCTTAATAATTATATAAGAAGTAACTTTTTAATATAGATACTTTTTACCCATTACAGTATTGGCATAATCTCCGCTTTAAACACGCTATAGTTATCAGGAAGGCTACAGCGATCCTCGACGATAACAACCTCTCCTATCTACTCATTTCGTTTCAGGAACATACCAATTAATTTCAAAATTTACTCCATTGAAACCGTTTATTAAGTTTAGCTGAGCAAATGCTTATTGAGATATTTCCGTACATACCTACGTACACACATACTCATATTATGCATTCATGTGCTTTCGATCTTACAAAATTCTTATAATAATTTAATTTTTTTTAATTTCAGATTTTGAAGGCATCACCGCTAAATGCACTGCAACACATCTAAGTCAATGGATGTTTCATACACAAAATGAATCAAATCTTCGATATCAGTTAACACAGCCGGTCTAGAGTGCAAAAACCTAAAATCCAAATTTAAGAATAAAGTGCTAGTAAAATTTGTTTTGTTTTGTTTACAAATATGGGAGAACGTGATAATACTACTAGCGGCGTGCCGGTCGATGAAACATCTCCCGAGAAGCCTTCTATTGGAAGATCTGCATCGCCATCCAAGAATAGCACCACATCAAACCCAACCGAACCCAGCAGCAGCAGCAGTAACAACAGCGGTACTATCAAAGCAACGCAATCCAATCTTGCCTCACAGACTGCGACAGAAAATGCATCCAAGGACGACGGCAACATGGCCACCGCCGCCGCCGCAAAACCTCCTACTGGCACACCAGTTGCCGGATCTAATGCCTCATTGATAAGGGCAATAAATGGATCAGTTGGAGGCAGTTCCGTTGGTGGTAGCGGTGTTGGCGGATCAACGTTCGCTTCTGTTTCCACTCCAACGCTCAGTGGCGCCACATCCGCAGCTGGCGTCAAAAGCAAAGGACCCATCCGCGTGGGTTTCTACGATATCGAGCGAACCATCGGGAAGGGAAACTTTGCCGTCGTCAAGCTGGCACGTCATCGAATTACCAAAAACGAGGTGAGTGACAGTGTGATGCAGGTGCTACTAATCGATAACTAATGGCGTGTTGTTTCGTAATCGATCACATAACGTGCATCTGCTCTATGTAAATACCGATATCTCTATCTATCTATCTATATCTTTTTCAAAGGTGGCGATTAAAATCATTGACAAGTCGCAGTTAGATTCGAGTAACTTGCAGAAGGTCTATCGTGAAGTGGAAATAATGAAACGATTAGATCATCCACATATTATTAAGTTGTATCAGGTGTGTGTCATGGCAGATTGTTTATCTGCATTCAATCGTATTATTAATAAACAAATCGAATTCCAGGTAATGGAGACGAAAAATATGATTTATATTGTTTCCGAGTATGCCAGCCAGGGAGAGATATTTGGTAAAACTTACTAACATTGGTGACAGAATGAGGGCGGTGAGGATAGTAATGTCAACTTGTTTTCACAGATTACATAGCCAAATGTGGGCGTATGTCGGAGCATGCAGCAAGGTTAAAGTTCTGGCAAATCCTGTCGGCTGTTGAGTACTGTCATAATCGAGGAATCGTACATCGAGATTTGAAGGTGAGTACAGTTAGATATATCAAAGCCTTAGATTGTATTTTTTTATCAAATAGTCTTTAGACAGTTCTCAAACTTACTTTTTAAATGAATTCCGGTCATCGCCGAATTTCTATTTTGGCAATTTTTTAACTTTTTTTTACCAAAATTTGTACAATTAACCCTAGGATAGCAACACATATTATCCATAAAAAGCAGGCGTGACATGCGACCCCTACAATGTCTGTAAGACACAAATCAAGATCTACCGCAGCATTCTGTGACCCTCGACTAAAAGTGAAGCTATCAATGTGAGAAGATAGAAGTATAATTATGTCTGTGGCCACAAGGAAAAACAACATAAGTCGACTTATGTCGAAATCGAGTTTTTTACACCAACGGATGCGCAATATTCGATTCTATTTGTCATATTTTTTTTCTTATTTTTATCTCTAACGGTTGCTGAGTTATAGACCAGCAAAAAACAACATTAGTTATTTTCTCGGAAATATGCATATGGAAAAACAGCATAAGTAAAGATTTTCCGTAAGTTTTTGACATATGTTCTTATGCTCCAAAGGCTAATGAAACTTCCTTCAATCCTTGTTGTCACAGATTGTATAGTATGTGAAATGGACAGATTTTTTTTCCAGTGGGGTGATGTGTCACCCCAATTGCCCTCCAAAGGTTAAAGTCGTGTACCTAGTGCTGCCATAAGTTCTGTTACAAAAATAAAACCAGTAAACGTTTTGTATTCAATATAACATTTCATTTATTACACCCTAATATTAGGCGTTTTTTTTGTAACCTATATAGACTTCGAAAAAGCTTTCAGAGTAAAAATACGACTCGATAATTATCCAGGCTAAGGTTTTGTTGTATTTAATATGGGAAGCATGCTGCTGAAACATGTTTAGCCTATATAGGCTTCCAAAAAAAAAAAACACACCTATTGATCATTAGGAAAAGTAAGTTTCACTTGAAATGACTACCGGAAAAACGTTATTTTATTAAATTTTTCTAGTATCGAGTGCCGTCATCCCAATGAGGTAACTCGATCATTCGATAACGAGTCCTACTCACTCACTCGTTAACGGATGTGGTAATTCGGCCGCTGGCCTACGCTCGATCTAAACCGCTCTAACTACCTTGTGTTCCCAAATAGGACTACATGTAAGCCCGACTATCGGTGTCATTACAGGACACTGCCTTAGGCTGCGGCCACGCACTGAGCGACTGCGCGACGTCGCTCTACGTTACGTACGTTCAATTTTATTTTAATTTTGTATTTCATCGCTCATCGCTTAGCAACTACGTTGATTTCATATGTTTTAATTTTTTTGCATCGCTTAGTATCAGAATCAGTAGTCACTACTCACTAGTCAGTACTCGTCGCTCAGTCGCTCACTGCGTCGCCGCAGCCTTATAGGTAAGCATGCAACTAGGCTTGGTATCATTTTAAAATGAGTTCTGTAGAAGTTGCAGAGACGAAGAAGAAGAAGAGAGCCCAACAGATCTCCTCTGTTCATGCCCAGCTCTTTCTCGTGTAGTAGAAAACTACATCTACATCATAGTGACCTAGCACAAAAAGACGTGGTAAGCCTTTTTCGCTCCAAATGGTTCTCATGAGTAGCGGGGTTAAATACCCCCAAGATCCTGGTATACACAATAGCCCTCAATAGGCCTAAGTGTGATGGTACTCGTTACTGGCAGCTACTGCTACGTAACCTTACACTTAATCTTGATATTTATCAGGATCACGATCACGAAAAGTAGCTTTTACTTCTTACCACAAGGTGCCACTAGGCTCCCGTAGGTAGCCATTTCATTCCTTACCCGTAAACGAATGTATTTTCTTATAACGTCGTCGGGCGAAAAATGCAGCTAACCACTTCCGTTTTTTTTTTTGTGGATCTCTACAAGTGAGCTTTCATTTCCATCTATTTTCTGTGTATGCTGTATTATAAACATCACGCTGCGCTGTCGGCTCTCCTCCACTCTAGGATTCAATTATGATTCGGTTAGCACGTTAACGCGGTAATTGCTGGCGCTCTTTTTCGAATTACCTGCTGCGGAAATAGAACGTCAAACGACTACAAATGTATGCATATATGTGTACATCTTTCGTAATCGGAATGTTCATTATCTTTCTGTCGATTACACGATTCTCACGACCTATCTACGTATGTATGTACCGCAAAAGCCGCAAAGCTATCTAAACATAATGTCCGCATCGCAGTGCATTTAGGTGCCGGTGCCGTTGCCGTTGCCGGCCTGTTATAAATTGCGCACTTGGTCTTCAACCGGGGCGTCAAGGTCACACTAACCGTATCTTTTATTTCTCTCCCCCATTTCCCTACCCCACATCCTCCTCCAAAAGAGAGAGACGAAATAATACATTTATACAAGAAAGAAAAGATATTAATATTTATATCTTTTCTTTTTCGTTTGTTTTTCTTGTAGGCGGAAAATCTACTCTTGGATTCCAATATGAACATCAAAATCGCTGACTTTGGATTCTCGAACATGTACAAGCGCGGCGAATTATTATCTACGTGGTGTGGCTCACCACCCTACGCTGCACCAGAAGTCTTCGAGGGGAAGAAGTACACCGGGCCAGAGATTGACATTTGGGTGAGTGGAACCGATGCATGCATTTCCGCTTTCGAATGGATTACGGGGATGGCGATACTTATATGAGTTGCAAGCGATTCTATTTAAACTGAAAAAAACTCGTCTGTATTGTTACACGTCATGCAAAGTACAGAATGACGTGCGAGTCTATTTTTTGACAGATAACCTTTCGACCTCTTCCATTTAATGATATTGCCTACCCTCTACCAACGGACTGGGAGTATGTCGGGCTAACATCGGTAACTAACTACTAACATCACGTCAGCGCGAAAAGTGTCCTTTCTCGATTAGAATTCGAATTCAATAATTCAATGGTTTTTCGCCGTTGTGGAAAAATCTAAACACAAGAGTGTGACGCGGTGGCGGTACACTCTTGTGTTGGCTATAATGAGAGCTGTTGTCTATGTATGCGTATACGCGAGTATGTAGCTTTGTTCGCGCAATTATTTCAGTTGACTGCTCGTGTTCGTGTGAAATTGTGATGCGGTACCCATAAATAAACTGAAGTCTTGACCGCGTAGTCGGCGTCGGGCGGTTTACGTCACTATAGTAAAGACTGACGTAAAAAAGGCGGCGAAGTAGAGAATTCCTTGTGGTTAATTACTTGTAAACATGTAGCTACAGAGTCGGTTTCTTTTCCCAAGTGGAAGCAAATGACATCATCTGGTGGTTTATGGCCGACGAAATTAATGATTTAGTCATTTGGTTTTGTTTTTCTTTTGGTTTGACGTCCGCAGCAAGGATATGAGGAAGGATGATGAAGTGAAAAATTTAATCATTTATGATTTTATAAATAAATGGGTTTCTTTGCAGTCGCTGGGCGTTGTGCTGTACGTGCTGGTATGTGGTGCCCTACCATTTGATGGCTCTACCCTGCAATCGTTGCGTGACCGAGTGCTGTCCGGCAGATTTCGAATTCCTTTCTTTATGTCATCAGGTAAGCTTAAATGGAAAACTCTATAGGTATTAGTGGATGAATATTTTAAAATTGTTGTGTAAATATGGGACTTATTGCGTCACAAAACCCGAGGACTGCGTATGAATCCTCATTTCTTATGTCTAAAAGTATGCAATAGATTTTCTTTTCTCAAAGAGAGGGATACTTTTGCCACTAGGAAAACATACATAGCTGTACATAACTGAAAACAACTAATGAATTCCTTCTATGTTCTTTATTTTACAGAATGTGAAAATCTAATCCGTAAGATGTTAGTACTTGAGCCTACCCGACGCTACACCATCGAACAGATTAAACGACATCGGTGGATGATGGCCGAAGTCATGGATATTCCTACCATCACCGATTACCCTGTTCAATTCGGTGGCACCTCGAATGTAGATCCCAATGAAGATATTCTTCGATTGATGTCCGAATATGCCGGTATCGATCCGCAAAAGACCAAGGAGAGTCTTAAAAAGAATAGCTACGATCACATTGCAGCCATATACTTATTGCTCCAAGATCGTGTACGAACAAGATCTTCATCTCAGGACAATACTAACTACAATCCGAATCAACAATCTGCGAAACATTCTCAGGGCCACTCTGCATGCTCAGCTGAATCTCAACGTCGTCGTCCGAGTACAATTGCCGAGCAGGCTATGCGTAAACTCGCTCTTAGCTCAGTAAGTCACAATCATGGCAGTAGTTTTCATGGTAGGGAAACCCCCGTATCGCCCAGGCACCATCAACAAACCCAGCAGCAGCAGCAACAACAACAACAACAACAACAACAACACCAGCAACAGCAGCATCATCACCATCATGGTCTATCTGCAGAAAGGGGAAACTGTTCGGGTAGCATACTAAACAGCAACACGTCCTGCTATAGCGATCATGGCATGCCGCCATCAGTGCTGCGGGAAGCTGTCATCAGAGATCATACACCACCAACTCTTAGCCGTGATAATAGTAGCAATCAATTTCTAAAGGGTTCCTTTATGTACAGCAACATGAATAGCAATCATCTTTGCCACATCAGCAGCAATAAACTATCGGGTGTTGCCACATCAGCTTTTTTGGTTCGTGAGCGAGAGTGCAGCTCACCATATTCAGTGAGTTCAATGTCCAGTCATGGCTTAAGGGAGAGTAATTCATTCCTCACACGTGATCCTCTGAGTCATCGGGTACCGTCGAACAGACTCATAAATTGCAATCTAGACCAGCGGATCCTGAAACAGAGTTCTGACGACTGTCGACGATTATTACAGCAAGTGAGTTTGAAAATATCCACATATCTTTATGGAGACATTTTTTGTAACATAGAACATTTTCTAGGCTACTGCCATCTCAGATCCCACACGTGCTCCTTCAGCGGTAGAATCAAACCATCAACCATCTTCGGCAACATCTGGAGCCAGCGGCACTGGTAACTCGAGAAGCCTTACTTCGTCGAATAGTTTTGATTCCAAGTCGAATTTATCAAATAATTTCCCAATGGGATTCCAAATGTCAGCCGAAGCGACAAAGCTCTTTTATACATTGCAGCAGAGCCCCCTTCCAGAAGTATGTCAAGTCTGAGTGCATAATGTCCGTGGACATATCTACCAAAGTATTGTAATACAATTTTATTCAATTTTTTTTTGTTATTTGAAAATACAGCCACGTCATGCGGAGCCGTCCCGATATCTGTCACCACAACTGTATCAGAGTCACCTACACGGAAACAGTACCGAACAGCAACAACATTCTGTAAGAAACTGTGATAGTGATAGTTTAGGAAAGGATAAGAACATTAATTATGGGTAAACCACTTTTTTCATTTATTTGTTACATATTGATTGAACTTTTAAACATAGTAAAGTCCCCCTTAGCTTTTTCATCTTTGGCTCCACAAATCAAAAGTGTACCAGCTAAGTTCTAACAGCGCACTCTACATACATATATATCTAAGGCCAATTTTTTATGACTCGGTCCAATATGTATGTATGTATGTATGGCGTTATTCAGTCAATAGCATCTCGAATGATGGCCTCGAACTCGTCCAAAGTGGTTAGCTTGTTAGCGTAGACTAAGGACTTGACGTACCCCGAGAGAAAACAATCGAGTGGTGTCAAGTCGTATGATCGCAGCAAAATAAGCCGGGTTAACTCCCTGGCAATGCTCATCTGATCAGTGCCGAATCGTCATTTCTGGGTCTTCTTCGATATTGGCCACTACGGCGGCTATGTTTTCTTCATATCGCACCAATATCTGTCTGGTTGGTGACTTATGGTCCGAAAGAGTATACTCAAGCTCAAACTTTTCCACGGTGCAACGAATTGCCTGCACACTGAAGCCAAAATGACGACTTGCCTCACGATGAAATTCACGTTGCGTATTTACAACTGAGCCGGACTTTGCAGGGCCGGCCTTAACCATCTAGGTGCCCCGGGCGAGTTATTCATGTTGCGCCCCTTTTTATTGTTATTAAAAAAAAAAAAACTTATTTTCAACTATGCATTTATTATTATTTATAATAACATATTTTACACAATCGTTATTTCAATTTTTAAAAATTGAAAAACAACTAAAATCTTATTTTTCTAGCTCTTTTGTCCGCAAATTCTTTCATAAGACTGGCAAAATCTAGGTTTTCTGCAACTTGATTTTAAATGAACAGCGAGGCCAAACTATTTAATCTTGTTTGGGATATTGTAGACCGCGAGCACATTTTTATCAACTTTAGTTTAGAAAAACTTCGTTCGCCACATGCACTGATTGATAACAGAATATGCAGGAGCATCCAGGTGTTTGGATATAACTCTTGAAGATTGTGCCTTTTGATAAAGTTTAATGTCTGATTAGGTGTTGTCTGAATGCTGACCTAAAATTTCATCGGACAACAAATCTCCATCAATATCAGATTTAAAGTTGACCGTTAACTTTTATTGCAGTGCAGAATAATATCGCATTAGTTCTTCTTTACTTTGATTCTTTATTTTTTTATAAGCAAGAAATTCCACGTGACTTCATCTTGCATCTGTTGATATTTGTCCTTCATAGATATAAGTACGGGGTCCAAGGGAGCATTAAAAAACTCGACTTCGAACTTTTTTTTGGATCAGTTATTCGTTTATCAACAGCTTCTTCACACGGTCTACGTTTAATGCGTTTTAAACGCGCTAGTGCACAGTGGTTCCACTCTCGAATAAAGGCGGTCATAAGTACTTGCTCATTGAACAATAAGTAATTTGGGGGAGCTGATTCCGAATCCGCAATCCGTTTTGCTATATCAAGTCACGTTTTCGAGATAACGGTACGGTGCGGTACGGAACGGTATACGGTATACAGGGTGGTCTGGTTTGGGAATCAGATATACTGGGATTTGATTCATTGATTCATGATATAAAAAAAATCGTATGGGAGGGTGGGTCTATCTTGAACACCCACTGGCCTACAGGGTGTTTAAAAAAGTTCTTTCAGGGAAGTAGGTACCAACAGTTATTCAATTATAACTTCGAGCGTATTAAACTTAAAGCGACCAAAGTAGGCTCGTTTTATAAACAATTGATTAGTGCTAATCACATGCGTACTTTCATTTATGAGATATTGGTTATCAAACACAGATTTTTTTAAAGTTTTTTAAACCAATTTTTCTGAAAATCACAGTTAGCTCAGGAAAGTGTGCTCGTGGTCTTTTTTATTAGCGTTATTTTCATGCGCCATAATGTCACCTACAAATTCACTACAAAATGTTTACCTGGGATTCACAATTTTCCTGGTATAAAGTTAATTGTAGCACAAGAATCATTCAAAAACGAGCATTACCTTGTATACTATGTCCTCCATCAGACTAAATGCCAGGCTATTATCAGGTGAAAAAGTTTGCAGATCAGATTTTCTTTACTTAAACAGACGTCTGGCTGTATGATCAAGTAAACATAACATTCTAGTAAAAGAGGATTTAGTGATAGCACCTGAAATAAAATAATAAGAGGTATGGTCACTTATAGCTCAATTTAATCTGAATCCGCAAATTTCCGCAGCTGATTCAACTTATATCAAAAAGTACTGAAATCAGCCTTTCTGGCAATATATAATATGTCGGGGGGTCGTGGGGGGAACACAATTAAAAGTTTAACACAAAACACAGAACGCAATTTTATTTGAATTTTGTTTACCCCCACTTTCAAAGTGCCACCACTTGTACAGTTACACATATCATACCTAAAAAAATATAGAACGGAGTTCTTACCTTCTACTAATAGACCCATTCTAAAAAAAAATGTTTGCATTCACGAAAGTAGATGAAAAAAAAAATTCAGTGACGCATACTTTCAAAGCACTAAAACTCAAATGCAATGGGCTGGCAATGCTATCACTTTGGAGATGAAAATCAAACGATTTTGACTTAACGGATAATTTTTTTTCTCATTAATATTAACTTTGGGTTTTTCTCAGCTAGCTTAAATGGTTTTAAAAATTGGCGCGTACTAAGTTCCGATGCTAAAACGGATGCTGTTACATCGGCTTATTCGAAACCTGTTTGTCTGTATGTTTCCATTTCGGTAAAGTTGACACAATTAATTTTAGGTGACTGCCCTGCCTTGCTTACAACGTTGATTTCAAAGAAAACATGGTGCCATATTATCAGAAAAACAACAAATGTTAACTCTTTTAGCTATGCTGCCAGTGTGACCGCTTCGTGTGACGTCGCAGCATCGCTTTGTTTGGTAACATCAGCCAAGGAAACCAAAGCATTATGCATTTCACATTCCGATCCACTAAGAATCCATCCAAGGATAGCACCTAAACCGCCACAATTTATTCAAAGCATTTTATTACCCTGCAAAATTTTAGAACGAGTCTATAGATAATTAGGCCTCTAGGTTACTTAAAACTTAGGAGCCAAAAATGCTCCTGCGACTGCGAGTTATGCCCTGACATTCACAAAGAATACGTGCGATATCTGCTTCTACAACGATATCATTGCAGTATCTGTAAATATCCGTACCTATAAGCCCGAAAGTCTTGGCATGTTTGCCTAGAAGGCAATAGCCGGATAATATTCCTACAGGTTTTCTCATATATACCCTGCTAAGTCTATGGATTTCACTAGTCCTTTTATGATCCAGCGCCGGCCAAAGTGCCTTGGAAACCCAATGCCCTACAATGTTAGACTATCCACGGTCAGCCATTCTCGTGAGAGTATCTCTTACCTTAGATTTAATGCAGCAAAGTGGCGAAGCTACTTCCACCGACTCGGGTAGTGGCAGCTCCCCCTTTCCTTGCTAACTCATCGGCAGACTCGTTGCCTTCTATCTCGGAAGTCCCGATTTTGTAGCCGCGATTCCAGCGCCTTGAGCACAGCCTGGCTTGTTCATGTAAATATAAATCCTTACCGGATATTCGTTTTATGTTCAGAACCTCTGCAGCTCTAAGTACGGCTAAAACTTCTGCCTGAAAAATGCTTCAGGTATCCGGGAGTCTTACAGTGTCCTTTGCCGCTATTGTTAACCCTACATAAGTTAGTGAGGGATGCAACAAGATAAGCAACAAAATGACAGGTCATAGTAGATCTGATAGACTCTAGCCTAATGGTATGATAAAGCTGGGGTAGGTTAGATTTGACCGCTAGCAATGCGACCAAAGTTGGTCTATTGTGCCAACATGCAGAATTTTTAGAAATTTGATAATCCCTTTGACTGGAATACTTTTGTAGTCTTCTTCCGTTGATATGTTTTGGCTCCTCTTTTTAATAAAGAAGGACACTCTGAGATATGTGCTCCGTAGTTTGTTGACAGAGTCTGCAAGTGTCTGTGTTGCTGATTTTCATTTTGCAGAGATGGCAGATTGAGTCCCGTCACACCTGCGCAAAGAATTCTTAAATTTCCTTTGTTTAGTTTTTGGGTTTCATTTATTGTTTTGTCGTTGTGATTGAGGAACTTTTTTGAGTGCCTCAGGCCAGTAACTTTTCCAGTAACTTTTTAGTTGGTTTGTTGTCCATTCTGCGATGACTTTGTTGGTGTCTTCTCTTGTGAAGCCATAATAAGGGCCTGGTCCAATAAATCGACTGCTGGCTCATTTTTTGGGCCATTTCGTTGTCCTCATGTCCTTCATGCACTGGTACCCACATGAGATTGACTATGTTTTTCTTTGCCATCAGGTTTAGGTTTGAGTGGCATTTGAGCGTGGCTTTTGATTTGTTGTTGTGGCTTCTTAGTGCATTTAGTACAGCTTGGCTGTCAGACATTACATATGTTTATCTTTGTTTTGTTTAATTTTCTCTCCAGTAGGATTTGTGCGGCTGTATTGATGGCAGATGGTTTCGGTTGGAAAATTGTAGCATCTTTATGGAGAAATATGTGTGTGTGACCTCTTGGCCCCACTATTCCCGCTCCGACGCCATTCTGTGTTGGGCACCGCTCTTGGTCCAATTTGGGTTGTTATTCCATTCGTCTCTGTTCGGGAAGAATTTTCGTAGTTTTTGACAAGGCTTATTTTTAGGGACATGTGGTCGCTGGCACACCTGCAGTGGGTGTGGTTCTCATTGCCCCTGTTACGCTCAAACATACTAGTCTCTGGATCTTGTTTAGCCTGTTAATGGCAGTTTTCTGGTTAGTTTTGTTTCACCATACCACGCCTATTTGTTACCTTATATCCCCATGTGTCCTGATACCTATTAGATGGTGACGTTGTTTCATTCGTCCCAGTCTATTAAGTTTATCTAGGCATTCCCAGACAATTCTAGATTTGATGCTCTGATCTGCGATTGACTTTCTAGCAGTTTGGCTTTCTGACATTATTGCTATGTCACGTCTCTTTCAGCGTTTATCAAGATTGAGTTGGTCACCTCTGTCAATAGCGCAGATTTCGAGTTTAGAATAGCGCAGATTTCGAGTTTAGAATAGTTAGTTACTTGGAATAGTTAGAATGTTGAACACACTTATTTATTTTAACTATTTATTTACTGGACCCTTCATTGGCCTTTATCACAGCAAGAACGCCGCAGCTAAATTCTAACATTCTTCTGTGCTGATATTTTCACATCCTAGTCGTACTATGCTTTCCCGCCTTCTAATGATGTTGGATTATAGTTCTTTAAGTGCCCACAGATGCTGAATCGGATTCAGGTCTGGAGATTGACTCGGCCACTCCAGGACCCGTAAATCAGCAAATATTGAGGTAGGGTCCCTTCATTCCAAAGTAAAACCGTAGTAACTTTTGTATCTGTTCTCTGACCATAGTTAAAGAAACTATGGGTAAGGTACCCTTGTATATATATGTTTAAATGATTTACATACATATGTATGTGTTCTTTATAAAATTAATTCAACTTTTTTTTTTTGGATTTCAGTGACATTTCGCGCAATTACCCTCCAAAGGATTACCTAAGTAATGTTCCACCGAATTCATATCCAACTTATAATCAAAACAATGAGCCTGACAATCCTGCGGCTAATATTCACCCGAGACACAATCAAATTACAACTCAATACAGCTCCAGCACCGATGAAGGATGTGACACCGATCACGGAGCTGATCTCAAAGGTATAAGCAAACAACAAGCACTCTTTTCCTAGAATTGCCTTTTTATTTTCATTTTCCGTTGGTTACCGTTTCATTTTCCGTTTTTGTTGTTTCGTTCTCTCTTTTCGGTTTAAATTTATTCACCACACTGCCGCCTTTAAGCTTGCACAATACTGAACCTTTAAAATGAACCCTTTAACCTAAGCCTTAACCAAGAGGACACTTTAGCATTTTTTTTGTTTGTTGGTTTCTTATTTTGTTTTTCTTTTCATTTCATTTATATTTTGTGTTGTGTACAAAAACAAAAAAAAAAAACCCTCAATGAAATACTCAGAAATGGATGAAGCCCAATCCACAGTTCCACTGCCTCCAATGCAGCGATTGAATTCGTACGCCAGCAGCAGCTCATCTAGCGGTGTGGTTGCGAATTTTCATTCGAAGAGTTTAAGTCAAAATCTCAGCTGCGGTTCATCACGCAGTAACTTCTCCACATTGGAGAGTCTCGACTTGAACTTGTCGAATTGTAGTGATCTAGCTGGAAGTCTACCGTCGTGTGCGACCAGTGCTACAGCTGTAACCGAGACTGACTCTTCCACGGTGACCAGCTCCACGTCAATTCTCCCAAGTGTGTATGTATCGATGTCTACAAAGTCGCCGTGCTCGTTCTCACGGCATAATCCGATGGCTTCACACCACCAGCATGGTGCTAAGCGGTGTCGGGCAATCACTAGGTCTCCTGTGGATTTCCGGTATGCATACCTTAAGTCCGAATGGGACGTTTAGTTAATAATGTTGCTTTATTTCCTTTATAGCGAAGGCCGACGCGCAAGTGATGGCCTGGTGGCCCAAGGAATACTGCACTCCCATTCCGAGTACCCACTAAATTCGATCGTGGCATTTAATAGTCAACGCCTACACGAAGCCTACAAAACCAAAGGTGTCCTAGAGCTGCATGTCCTGCAGAAGGAAGCAGCCCAGCTTAAGACGCAATACCAATCAAATGTACCACCCGACGAGATGACAGTCCGTCAAATGCAACATAGTCAATTTCACGTGAATCCCAATAAAACTGCCATGGACTTTAGTCCTCTTTACCATCATCACCATCATGCGCCGTCAATAAAGCAGTGTGACTACTTCACTTCGTCTGCAAAGAACACGGATGTAGCCTCGTTCCTGAACTACATGAAGGCAGATGTTTCAGCTAACATGAAAACGGATCGCGAGCTGATGCAGAATGCCAATCAAATGCAGAAGCCGCCATTGCAGCAGCAGCTAATGCAGCATAGACTGTTGCAGCAAAAGAGGCAGATATTCCAGAAGCAAGTAGCTATGGAGACAAACATGTCGCGGCGACAAATGTTGCGTCAGCAGAGCTATAAAATTGCCCAGCAGACACAGATTTTGCCACCATTACCATTGAGTGATATTGAATCGGAAGATTTGTTGGCCTTCCAAGCTGTAGTGGAGGGAAATTCTGGAGCAACGAATCAATCGCCCACGGCATCGGCATCAGGATCACCAAAAATGATGAAGACTTCGCATATACAGCAACAACCGCAGGATGGGTGTAGTCTGACTTCAACCAAAATGAATAATGCTCATCTAGCCGCAAACTCTGCAGGGAATGCCGGTGATTGTTGGAACACGTTACCGGGCTCCATGCAGACTTGTCAGATAAGCGACCAGCTTCAGTCGATGGAGAATTGGAATCCCAACAATGCTCAGTTCTTTCAGGTATAATGAACATATTTCTCAAACTAAAAATAATGGTTTAAGGTATTTATAGGTATTTTAAAGTGGTAACCACTCTTATTTTACTACAAGTGAAGTGAAATTTGCCGTTTAGTGTTCGGAAATGTGTAGTCCCGCTTTTTTAATTTATTCGTGTTAGATATGATTCATCTGAAACACAAGCATAAGCCGTCCACAAGTTGCGTCTCCACAATGAATCGAACTCGTAGCTAAACTCAGTCTATATACTTGCTTCCAATAAAAAATCAAGTTTAAGAAACTAAAACCCGACTACGGCAAAAACCAACTTAAAAGTACGAAACAAGATAAAAGGAAACAATGATTTTCAGAGTACAGCTGTGTTCGCATGCCGCTTTGTCCAATGAATGCGTAATTATATAAATTATAAATTATATTTATTATATAAATTCGGAAATCCACCATCTTGGGGGGCGTCCGCCATATTGAATTTAGAATGACGTCATATCGTATTGTATTCTACTCGCCAAGCCCTTTCATTTGATACCCATATCAACGAGACAGTAAAGTTAACAGAAATCCGCCATCTTGGGGGCGTCCGCCATATTGAATTTAGAATTACGTCATATCGTATTGTATTCTACTCGCCAAGCCCTTTTATTTGATACCACTATCAATGCGGTTGTAAAGACTAGTCAGGTAATAAGGAAAAAAAAGAAGAGGAAAAGAGAGGTAGTCCGCCATTTTGCTTGGTGCGCCCGCCATATTAAAATTTTCTGTGACGTCTCCGGATAAGGACGAATCCAACGACACCTCATTTGTTGAAATCGGTTTTATAGTTTAGACTGTACAAGGTGACATCCTTACATATGTACATAAAAATCCAGCCTGTTAAAATCATAACCCTTCCTCTGCATAGTCGGGTAAAAAGCAAGTTTTCGGGCAGGATACGAATGCCATGTCGGGAGAACGCCTCATCTTTAGATGCGATCCACGAATCGACCCATTTCTTTCAATCTCTATAAAAAGTAAGCTTCTGCTCGGAAAGGCCATGAGTCAACGATCGGAGCAAGTAATAATCAGAAGAAGCAATGTCTGGAGAATACTGCGGGTGGGGTAGTACTTTCCATTTTAACGTTTCCAAGTATGTTTTGACCGGTTTTGTGATGTGTGAATGGGTATTGTCGGGCTGCGAAACCACTTAATCGTGTCTTTCGAAGTATTACAGCCGTTTTTACTTCAATGCATGGCTAAAGCGCATTAATTGTAGTCGGTAGAGATCTCCAGTGATGGTTCAGCAGCTCATACTCTCATAGTAGACCACAACTTTCTGATCCCAGCAAATACAGAGCATGAGTTTGGATCCCATGGATATTTGCGTCTTAAGAGTGCGCTCGCTTTTAAATCGATCAAAAGTGCTCTTACATATAGCTCAATTTTTTATAAATTGAGTTTGGGACTGAAAAATTACAATGGCGCAAATTCATAGTTAGCCCATGAGTAATGCCTATAGCCGACTTTAGTTACAGCCGGCACTAAATAAAAAAGCCGGCTATAACTTTTTGTTATTCATAAACACATTTTTGCTTGTGAAATTAGTTCTGTGGCAAAAAGGCAAAAGAGCTTAAGTCGACTTATGTCGAAATTGAGCTTTTACACCAACAGATGCCCAATATCCAATTCTATTTGCCATATACCATATATATTTTCTTATTTTTATCTCTAACGGTTGCTGAGTTATAGACCAGCAAAAAACAACATCAGTCATTTTCCCGCAATTATGCATATGGAAAACAGCATAAGTAAAGATTTTCCGTAAGCTTTTGAAATATGTTCTTATGCTCCAACAGCTACTGAAACTAACGCAACCATTAGTAATTGTATTAAAATATTCTTTTTCTTATCTATGTTTCTATATCAACAACTTTCTTATACGGTGCATGGTTTTTTGTAAACTAACGTCAAATCTTTCAACTGCTCTCCTGAAAAATTGTAAAAAACGACATAAGCTGGTTTTCCTGTTTGCCACAGAGTTAGTATCGACTTTGGTATGTTTTTGTAAAGTGATTAGAACGACCAAATCCAAACGTCAAAATATTATATTAGAAATTTAGAGCCGACTCTAAATATTTAAAGTATTTTGCTCATTTTCAATTTTGAGCCGGCTATAATGTTTAAAGTCGACTATAAGGGACTATGAATAGCAAAAAGTATATTTTAGGTTGTGGTCACCGTGGCCGTGGTGGTAAGTGCGTTGGACTACTACAGAATGCTGCCCGCGTTCAATTTCAGCTTTAACTGTACGTCCCTTCCATTTCTGGGAAAAAATAACACGCACTCACAACTGGTTGCGAGAAGCTAGGCTTGGTTCTGTATAGGACTGCTGACGCCGTATATTTATTTATTTTTTACAACGCATCCTGTAGCTGTGTCGTATATGTATATGCTGGATGGGTTGGATATATCTTCCATCTACTCTGCGCTATTTCAGAGCCTACATGATGCATTTTATCTCTACTGTGTCGAAAGCTTTTTGGAAGTCTACGAATGTCAGTACTAGAGGACGATTGTATTCTATGGTTTTCTCTATAAGCGTTTTTAATGTGTATAGGTAGTCGTTCGTACTAAAACCACTTCTGAAACCTGCCTGTTCTCGTGGTTAATAGAAATCCAGTTTCTGTTCTACTCGTGTTGTTATTATTTTTGTCAGTAACTTATAGAGATGCGATAGGAGACTTATTGACGTAGTTTTCTAGGTTTGTTATGTCTCCTTTCTTATGAATTAGATATATTCATGAGTTTCTCCACTTGGATGGTAGCGATCCTTGCTCTATGAACTGGTTGAGAAGTATCATTATTTTATTTAGGAGCCTATCTCCTCCGACTTTAATGGCATCTACCACCACTTGATCTTCTCCCGGGGCTTTGTTGTTTTTCATCTCTTTTAGCGACATCCAAACTTCTTCAGGGGTTATTTCAGGTATTTCCTCTGAGCCGAAATTTACAAGATTATTTCAAATACAATCCACAAAATAAGAATGGAGCACTCATGACGGTTTGCTGAGAGTGTTGCCACTCGACTTCTGTACTAGTTTTTACTGTTGCTGATCGGGATACGCGTTAGCTGAATATTATATCAGCCGATTGTAGCTTTTCGAAATTATACTTTCTTATAGTATTTCATTGTTGAGACGTTGTGGATATCCGCATTCGTACTTTGGCTACAACAAGGTAGTGATCCGAGTCAATGTTGGCTGCTCGGAAGGTTGTGACAGCACATCCAGAATATTAGTGGCGTACCTCGTGTCGATGGCAATGTGGTCACTTTGGTTGATAATTTGTTGATCCGGAGACCGTAATGTCCCCATATGGATATTGTGATGAGGAAACGGTGTGCTTTCTATACTGGCATATGCAATGTGCATCATATACATATGGATATAATATTAAAATTAAAACCAAATCTATTTGAAATGTTATGTATTGAGTTAGCATAAAAATTAAATAACTTTTTCACAATTTTAATTTTAATCGTTCGTGTACTTACATATTAATGCATCTAAATAATTAAATAAATAAATGGGTTAAATGTAATAAATTATATTTATTTTAATTTACATATATTATTTACCTATCTATAGTTATAGCTAATAACACATTCGTTTTGTCCTTTTTCCACAGAGCTCAGTATCGAACATATATGGACAATCTTGGTCACACTTAAGTAATCCAATTACCACCCTTATGAAACCGTTAAGTGAGAGTCCCATTTTAGAGCTAGCCGAGCAAATGGAATCAATTTAAAAACTATCTATATTGCTATATATGCCACTAATACCAACTAAGCGTTTTGCAAAGATAAAATTAAAATAAAAAAAAAGTCATGAGTTCAAACCTATTACACGTGCGCATCTATACAAGATGCAAGATGTAAGAAAATAATAATAATCTAGTCATTTCATATTTGTAGAACATACATATGTACACACACATGCATATATTTTATGTAGGTATTTATTACAATTTAAATAAACAAAATAAATAAAAAAATATATATTCAACTCGTCAAGACTGTTAAATTAGTCAATTGAAATAAATAAATTATTTACTCGTAACCACATTTACATACATATGTCATAAAACAAAACAACATATTGTTAAGATATATGCATATATATATATATATATTTAAGAGACACTTAAGCAATTTCCATAAGTGAAACATTTAACCACATTGTTTTAGAACAACTAATAAGTTGTTGGTTAGTCATCGAAAGAATTAAAAAAAAAAAAAACAAATACAACTATATACACATATGTAGGTACGTATAAGTTTGTAGAATTCATTGATTTGTTTATGTTTAATTTTTATAACGTATAATTATAAATTGAATATCTAATTTAATATTAAATATAAATTCATAAGTAATCGACAAGAATACCAAAAAAACAACAATAATTTAATAAATCAACAAAAAAACACATAATGTAACTCTATTCAATTAATTTAATACGTTTATAGTAGGAATTAAGAACAATTGGAAATGCTATCCAAAGTACATACACTAATATTGTATATAAAGATTTATGCAAAATATAACAACACACATGCATATTCTGTTTGCGTGTATAAAAGTTTTTTTTATTTTATTTTTTGATTACAAACAAAAAATGGTTCTTTACATATTTTCGACCGTAGAAAGCAAATTCAAAACAAAAATATAATTAAATACTATTAAATGTATTGTCAGAAAAATTAAAACATATTAAAATAATAAGGCTAAATTATATTGTCTACACAAAAAATGGAAAACTATATTAAATTAAAATTAAAAATTAAACACTTTATGGCTGTATATTTACATACTAAGTATCTTATCTAGGCAATTACATAATATTATTATGTATTGCTAATAAATTAAGATGCTGTTAACGAATTTTTTTTTCGCTAAGAAATGAAAAGCACGAAATAAGAAAAACAAAACATTTTTATCAACGAGTTTGTTGTTGGTTGTAGTTGCCTATAGCTAGGTATAAATACTTGTGTGTTGCTGTAGCTTTTAACTACATATTTATACTCAGAAACATACTAAATATAAGATGTAGGTAACACTGGATCGCACGTAGTTGCTCATTGTTTACATTTACATCGTTTACAAAAATTATAGTGTTTAGCTTTTACTTAAGCTTCGTTTACTGATCTTACTTACTTACTTACTTACTTAGGTGGCGCTACAGTCCGGGGTGGACCAGGGCCGCAACCAACAAACACTTTCAGTAAGCCCGGTTCTTAGCTAACTGCCTGTTGAGGTCCTTTTCTACTTGTTCGGGTCACCTTAGGCGAATTCGTCCTCTGTTGCGCTGATCCTCCGGGTTAGAATCGACTAATCTCCGAGCCGGGGCGTTGATATCCATATGCTCTTAATGTCCTAGCCATTTGAAACGCCCAATGCGCAGTTTTTTGACGAGGTCGATGTCGCTATACAACTCCTATAATTCGTGGTTGAATCTTCTCCCCCAGGACCTGTCAACGGAAACGGAACCGAATATCTTACGAATAATTTTTCTATCGAAGCGACCAAGGATATCTTCATCTGCTTTCGATAAAGGATGATAAGGGTCTTATATAGCATCTCCTAAGTCGATCGGTAAAGGACTTTACTACTCAATTGCCTTCTTAGCCTAAAGAAACAGAGATTGGCAAGAGTGATCCTTCGTTTGATTTCCGACGAGACGTCATTTTTTGATATTATAGCAGAGCCGAGGTAAACAAAGTCCTTTACTACGCAAGTGTAAAGCGCAAGTGGTCAGTGCGTCGGACTACTGAGCCAGTGGTCTTGGGTTCAAATGCCGCCACAAACAACTAAAAAGTGTTTCACAGTTCCCACCTCTTCCGAATGCCTGACAAGCAATCAAGAGTATCATTTGTCATGTAAAGCTTCCCAACTCGCCGTTCGGAGACGGCAGAAAACTGTAGGTCCCTTTCCATTCGTGCAAATATATATCGCGCACAAACAAATGGTTACGGGAAGCTAGGCTTGGTTCTACCTAGGACTGCTGAAGCCAAATATTTATTTTATTTTTTACCTCAAAGTTGTAGCTGTCTATTGTGACGTTATGTCCAATTCGTCGATATTGAGTGGCCCTTTCCGTTGATAGCATATACTTTGCTTTGCCCTTGTTTACCGCTAAACCCATTTTAGTCGCTTCCATTTCTATACTCGCAAATGCACCGGTGACAGCTCGCTGTGTTCTACCAATAATGATGTCAATATCGTCGGCTTATGCAAGTAGTTGAACGGACTTTTGAAAGATCGTTCCTTGTGTGTTGGCTTGTGAGTTTCGAAGAATTCTTTCAAGTATGAGGTTGAAGAAGTCACATGACAGTGCGTCACCTTGTCGGAATCATTACCGATCATTACCGACCTTGATTGAGCAGCCAGCTTTCTCCATCGTCATCCTGAACAGACGGATGAGTTTGGCAGGGATTTAAAAACTAGACATATGGCTCTACACAGTTCCTCCCTCCCGATGCTGTAAAAGGCGGCCTTGAAATCGATGAACAGGTGGTGGGTATCGATTTAGACTTCTTGGGTTATTTCCAGAATTTACCAAAATGTGAAAATTTGATCTATGGTGGACAATCCTGGCCTACTAAAACGCACTAATAGGGGCCAATCAGGTTGTTGACGAAAGGTTTCAGGCGTTCGCACAATATGGCACAGGGATATTTCATTTCATATTTGGGTGCACTCAGCAACAATATCACTTTTATGATGTTTTTTATTGGCTAAAATTGTATTGATGTAACTATGTTAAGTCAAACAAAATTAAAAAAGCCTGACCAAGTGTGAGGCCTGGCCTGAGCCTGACAGAGATCTTAAAAGCCAGCACAGCACCAGTACGCTGTTAACCGGAGTTTTTTTTTGGCATCTCTCTTTAAAGATATGTATATAGTGAAATATGTATGTGTGTATGTTCATATGTACATATCTGAAAACACCAAGGACCATTGCATACTATTAGGAACGGGGGACTATTTGCTACTATTAAAAATTGGTGCATACTTACAGGTGATCATAACAATATAATTTCTCAACAATTACAAACAAATAGTTTTCTTAACCCTTAACGGTCCAATTTTTTATTTTTTATTGAAATAAATTATTTGAAAATAATATAGTATCTTGAGTGATTCTGCGTACTTAATCATATATTTCGTTGCGTTGTTTACCTGTGGGGGCGGATATTGTGGCATGTATCAAATTCGATACTACGGGCGCTAGGGCTTCATTTTGAGCTTTAATACGAGATGTAAGGTAGTATATTACGAAAGAACAACTATTCTGGAAATAAATATAAAATAAATAAAATTTATTAACACATAACATTTTAAAAGAATTTCTGGTGAATGTCAAATCTGCTTATGGCACGACCAACTGTCAAATTTTTGGTATTATTTGAATTTTAACATGAAATTGCATTTTCTTAGGCACTGTTATATTGAAGAGGCTTGTAATAATAAAAACACAAATCTGCAATCTGCAAAATCTGCAAATACCAGACTTTCTGAGCGATTGCACCAATTTTACGTCGATTTCGATTGGACAAAAAAAGCTCTAGATCAATTTTCGTGAATCTCGGATTCTACTCAAGATTCACACTTACTTGCACTAACACCAAAAAATTGTATACGAAATGTCAACGCAGTACATCAAATTACATATTATCAATATCAAAAATATTATCAGAAAAAATTAGAAAATATAAAGAAAGTGGCGCAAAATTATAGTCGATTAAAGTACACTTTAAAATTATTTTAGCACGAAACTAAGCGTTTTCATAATTATAGTCGTCATAAAGCCCACTTAATCGTTAGCGCCTCGTATTAAAGTTAAAATCAGCCGAACCTCGTATTAAATATTTAATATGGAGCTGGACTACTACGTTCTTTTTTATCGAAACTGTCACTTTTATGTGTGTTCAATTAAAATTTATCATAGGAACGTTGCGAAATAGAAATTATTTAGCAGCATACTAAAAAGTGTCTATTATTGAACAAAAAATAAAGTATGCTTTTAAGTTCAAAGGTGCGTATAACTAGTACGGAGTTAAACTGATAAAGTGGGGTTGACTATAAATTTGCGACAGTCTATTTAAAATTGTATTTATTATTTTTCCTTTTTTTTTTAGTTACAGTGGCGTGCACATAATTAGAAACGCTGAATGCTAGGTTTCCACTTGTCGATTTGAAATTGACAAACGACGTATTTTTAGATCAATTCGAAAATTGGCAATTAGAAATAATGAAAAATAAGAAGTTTTTCGTTATTTCCACTTGCCAATTTTCTAATTGACGTCCATATGTTCTTGAATCTTATGAATTAGACCGACGCGACGCCGCACCAAGACATAGCACCCCAAATCATTATGTTCCCACCTCCATGTTTAACCGTTGGGCAAGTATACTTTGGGTCAAATTCTTTCGATTTCGGACGTACACAGCATTTACCGTTGGATGAAACTCTATTTATTTTAGTTTCATCGGTAAATAGCACATTTTTTCACTGGGCGACAGTCCAATGGCTATATTTGTGGGCAATCTCCAATCGTTTTTTTCTGTTCCGCTCAGTTAAAAGTGGCTTCTTCCTAGCTCTTCGCCCAAAAAGTCTGGCTTCGCGCAACCTGCGTTTAATTGTATCTCCGGGATGGTCCGCTATAGTTTGCACCAAAACCTGCAGTACGAATTTCACTGACTGTAGAGTGCGGGAATTTTTTACTCTGTCGAACGATCAGTTTGCCTTCGCGATCTGTAGTAATCCTTATCGTAGGCATGCGGCTGACTTTTTGAACAGTTCCATTTTTCTTATAATATTGGATAGCATTAAAAAACATCACTTTCGAGCACTTAAGAAGTTCTGCTATGTTGGCGCTCGATTTTTCTTCGTTAAAATGGTTCAGAGTGAGTAAATTTTAGCATCACACGGTCCATTTTTTCCCATTGTGTAAAACTCTAAAAAAAAATACTCTCTAAAACATCACTGCGAACAAAGTTATATCAATATGTATACTAATATACCAGTGGATTCAGCCCCTTAAACTAACAAAAAGTCTTTAATCCACAGAGATAATGAAACCGTTTATAATTATATGCACGACAAATTTTGTGCTCTTTACTCTATTTAGGCTACAAATAAAAAAATAACGGAACTTTATACCAATTGCAAGCTCTTTTCACAAAGTTTATTCAATATGTACAAGAAAAATTGAAATTTAGATTTCCTAGGGGCGAAAACATATGAGCTATGAAGAAACCAAATCGATCACCTTAAGCGTTTCTAATTATGTGCACGCCACTGAATATTTCCTTTTACAAATACAGTGGTGGTCCAATATAACGAATGATATAATGTCCAGTTGCATTCGCTATATCGAGAAATTCGTAATATCGAACACATTTTCCTTGTACGAAATATTAAATAAATGTACAAATACTGTTTCTAATTCATAACACTTTATTTAATTTATTCATAAGGTCAACAAAACAAGTTAAAAAGCAGAAAACAAAGTAAAAGAAACTAAAACAAAATTAATTAATTTCCATTCATTTTCCAAAAGTCAATCGGCAATAAGGACATGCTTTTGCAAACGTTCAACGCAGAAATTTGTAGCTATTTCCCGCTGACTTATTAGAACAAGTTTTTCAGAACTTCCAACGTTGTTCTATTAGGCTCAGTTAATACACTCTCAACGGCTTCGAGTGGGCTAATACGCGTATCTTCTTGAAGAAACATATCAGTATTTTTTTCAAGATTCCAAATCCTCCGCTTAGCTTAACTAAGTGAATGGTTGGATCAAGGAGTTACCTTCGGTTGCATGTACAACACCCAAATTTTCCATCGACCGTTTCCTAAATATTATTGTATGTCTTAGGTAAATTTGTCGCTTTCTATTGTAGCAACATTCGTTATATCGAATATCATTTTTTTGTTCGTTCGCTATATAGAGCCGGTAATGCATTTGAAAAAAGTGTACGTTATATCGATCATTCGTTATACTGGACCACCACTGTAATACATTTGTCAAATGGCACACTAAGGCCCTGGCTACACGGTCAATGGCATACTAGGTATTGATTTCCCCGTGGCTACACACACAAAATGTGTTGAGGGAAACACTTTGAAAACAGAACACACAATCTACGTGCTCCGTCCTGCACAGAGAATTATTTTTTTGAGTTTTCCGTGATGTGAACCCTTCGACGGTCGGAAAAAAATTAAAAAATGTATGAGAAATGAAACGCTTTGAGAAAAGAACATCCATCTTCCACCGAGAATTATTATCAAATCGGATTTTCGGTGTACTTTTGGTGAAATCAACCCTTCTCGTTTCAACTCACATAAAATATACCTGTCTCGCTGCAAAGAATCGGTATGGAATTGATCGTGTAGCCAGGCACTAATATTATTTCAGAAAACCAGATCAATCTCGTTTGTTTTACATCCAGCACGAAAAATCTGAAATCTGAGAGCAAAATCTGAAGAGGCCAACGACATTAATTTACAAGTGGTTTTAAAAATATTCATATTCAGTTTTATGTAACTGTGTGGGTGTGATAAAAAATTTGAGTACGAAATTTGTAGAAATATTTTTCCTTTGCGGCTACTCGTTACATATGTATACACGTTTGAAGAATCTGCCGAAAAATAACGAATTCACTCGAATATCTCCCGTCAAATGCGTACGAAAATAATGGACTCGAATTTCGAATTCGGAGTGCGAGGTCTGACTGAGCAACATCTGAGTCACGATGCCTAGGTATTGAAATCCTACTCAAAGATAGGTTATGTTAGGTTAGGTTAGGAACGGTGTGGGATTGAACGAGCAATCATTTCCATTCGGAAAACCGAAGGTGAATCCCCTCATAGTTTTGGAGTAAATCCTCTTTTTACCAACTAGTAAACCAGTTTGTGCTCCTGGTGAATTTTAGAAGATCCGATGCCTTCAAATTTCCGAGCTCTGCTATGTCTGCCAAGAATATATGAATTAGAGTACGGAGGCGTCGTTCTTCAAGATATCATTGGACTCAGGTAGCCATTTGTTTGTCATATGACCAATGGCACAGTATCCTGTTGTTTTCAGAGTGGTATGGTCGTTGACTCCGGTGGATAAATAGGCTATCCAGATGTAGCATCGTCTGTGTCCTATTAAGATCAAGTTTCAGTTGTAAAGAACGAGATGTGACGCAGTTGGTTCATGTGAGCTACAGAGCTTTGGTCTCTTTTTCGGTAATATGGTCGATTATGCTGAGCAGTGTTTTAATCGGTGGCAGTATGGAGGTGTCAGCGTCACTGTTGCTCATGGCTGATCCAGGTCTAGCTTGTTCATCTTCGATACTGCTATGTCGGGGTACCCAGCACAATAATCCTGTCGTGCCTTATGACATTTAGTATATTGCGACATTTTGGACTACCTTTGATTTTATTGTGTTTGATCCTATTGCTCTTAGAGCTGGCTGACTATCCACCAGAATGGCTATCTCCGACA
Organism: Brachyopa scutellaris; assembly: GCA_949775065.1. Taxonomy (NCBI): domain Eukaryota; kingdom Metazoa; phylum Arthropoda; class Insecta; order Diptera; family Syrphidae; genus Brachyopa; species Brachyopa scutellaris. The sequence continues at coordinate 83,138,595 of OX459112.1, read as the reverse complement.
GAGGGAGCTCGCTTTCTTTAATGAATATTGCAGCCTTTTCAATCGCCAGTAATTCCGCCTGGAAAACACTGCATGTATCCGGTAGTCTGAAAGATTCCCCTTTATTTAGTGTATCTGAGTAGAACCCTGGTACAGTACCTAAGTCCATCTTGAAGCCGCCGTCGGTGAAGAGTGCTATTTCCTGGTCTCTGATCACCGTGTTTGATAGCCAGTCTTCCATACGGGGAAATAGGATCACTACCTTCAAGTTGAAGTCATAGTGAGGAGTAATGTAGTCTGAAGTCTTGGTTAGAATTTCAGGATTTCAATTCTTTAGTTGCTGTATTTCTCCGAGAATCGCCGCATGTCCATACGTTGTTTGTTTTAGCAATTCGGATTCTCTTAGTCTAAGGGGTCCTTTGCTGCTGCGACTTTGATGAATATGTCAAGGAGAAGGTAATGAAAAATCATATCCAATCCCGCTTGTGGTGTACTTCTTATTGCTCCTGTCACGCCCAGTGCTGCCCATCATTGTACCTTGGCGAGTTTGTTTATGTAGCTTTTTACTTCTGTAGCAGTCCACCATACGGTGGCTCGATATTTGATAATGGGCCTGATGATTGCAGTGTACATCCAGTGCAAAGGTAAATCCAAGTGCTTGCTTATGTCCATTTGAACATGGCTTTAGCATATGATTATAACAAAAATTGTCGATGAGTGCGCAGGAGGATGCGTTCTGCGATATTTGTAAGAAAGGATGAGGAAACTAAAAATTTATGTACGTATGCCGGATATGTCGGAATCAACGAAATCCTATACCATCCGCTAAAATTAAAATTTCACATTTTGCTAGCACCGATGTCACCCCGAGTAAAAACCTAAGATTTAGCTGAGTGTACAAGCAGTGCACACATCGAACATAGTGCGTGTGTCAAATTTAGTGCGTTTTTAGTAAATAAAGGAGCTTGGGGGTCGATATGTCCAGTATCGTTCTATTTAAGCAAATTTGTTCAATTATGAAAACTCATTGACACAGCGTTTAAAATATTAAAAATTACATACTCGTATACCTAATATGTGTATGAAATGCATGTCTGAAATATACATATAGGCATAACAGAGTAACCGAAAAGTCTTCATATACACGCCTAATACCTATAAACCACAAATTATTAACACTGTAGTCTTAGTCAATATGTAGAATTCTTACAATCATGAATGTTTATAATTATTCTTACCGTAAAATTTCGTGCTTTCTCGTTCCATATAAACAAAAAAAAACAAAAAAATTATTCAAACAAATATCAAAAAAGCGAAAATATCAATTATTTTCTATATATAATGAAAAACTAAATGCAATTTTCTAAAATATATTATACCAAGTACATTTAGTGCGCAATTCATTCTTACACTATTGCATGCATAAAAAGATACATTTACCATTTTTGTGCATTAATAATTATGGTATAAAACAATATTATCAATATTTATATACATACATACAAACAATAGGTACATACTTATATAACATATGAAACAAAAAAGAAATATATATACATTCATACATACATATATATAATTAGCTAATGGAGAGACCATTTGTGTAACTATTATATATCATTATAACAATAAATGCGAAGCATTGAAAAACATTTAAATTCAGGATAATTTTTTTGTATTGCTACTTTTTACATAAACGTGTATTAGTGATAAATTATATACACACATATATACATATTAAACAAAAACCAAGAGAGAATGTAATAATTGTAAACCAAATTTGAATAAAACAAAATAGACAAATAATAATTGTAGGAAATCATTAAAATAGTAGATGACAAAAATAAAAACCTAACTTTATGTTTTAATTTTTTAGCCAGAAAGTAAAAATAATAAAAAATAAAAAAATAAAAAAAACAAAAAACAAAATACACCGAAATGGAAAGGTTCATTTGTTACTTTTTAGAATATTTAAATATATTTGAAATTACCAAAATGAAATAAATAATTTCGAAAAATACGACAACAATAGTTTTATTGAGAATCTTCGCCGGCCGGAAGCAAAAACGCAATCAATCTTATAGAGGTCAGGGGTTCCCAATCGTTTTAATACTGCGACTCTCTTTACAGGCTGTAATATTTTTCCGACGCCCTACTAAAAGAAGATACCTGCGTGTAGCCCTAGCAGATATTAAGATTACTTTATTTATTCAAAGCACCTGGGTACGACTTTTTTACTGCCCAAATAATAAAGGAAATGCCACTCGCAGCCTTGAAAAAATTCCAGTACATAATTAACGCTTGCTTCAAACCATTGGAAAATAGCTGAAGTGATCGTTATACCGAAACAAGGTAAGCCTCAAACAGAAGTAACATCTTATAGGCCAATATCACTTATACCAATAATGGCAAAAGTCTTCGAGAAACTATTACTCAAAAGGCTTAGCAAGATCATTGAAGAAAGACAACTGATCCCGAATCATCAATTCGGGTTTAGAAACAAACACTCCACAATTGACCAAGTGCACCGTATAACGAATGTAGTTGGGAAAGCACTTGAAAAAAAAACAAGTTTGTTCGGCACTATTTTTAGACGTAGCTCAGGCCTTTGACAAAGTTTGGCATAAAGGTCTAGAGTTTAAATTACATAAGGACTTACCATACAATTCTGAAGAGTTACATTTCGGATCGACTGTTCCAAGTTCGTTATGGACAAGACTATTCAGAATTAATGAAAATTGGAGCAGGTGTTCCACAAGGAAGTGTTCTTGGACCAATCCTGTATCTATTGTATACAAGAGATATACCGTTAGATAATAACGCGATGGTAGCTACCTTCGCAGATGACACTTCCATTCTAGTTTCAGACAAATGCGTCGTGAAGGCTACAGAGAAGCTGCAGAATGCAGTCAATAGACTTAAATATTGGACGGAACAATTGCGTATAAAACTTAACGAGGAAAAATCAACTCATATAAACTTCACCAATAGAAAGATAAAATACGTGGAATAGTAAATGCCCCATGGTATATACGAAACAACGACTTACCTGACCTGCAAATTGAAACGATTCCCGAAGTAGTTAAAAAGCACAATCAAAGACTGCAATCACATGTAAACTCCGAAATAGAGGCGGCCATCTTAAATGTACGCAACAAGATTCGGAGATTAAGAAGAACGAAGCCTACTCACGAGCTGATGGATTAAATGCAACGGGAACTTATTTTGAATATAAAAATTTTCCCCAATGAGATTATTAACAAAGGAAGAAAAATCATTTGTCGATCTTAAATTGGTCCTGATTAAGAAGGTGTTTTTAGTGGTGTTCGAGTCCCACACTACTATGGTAATCGAATACCATCATAGTGTCTATAGAGGACGCTCAGCGTCCTATTTATAGGACGATAAATAGTTTTTGGTTAAATAATACACTTTTTGGGGAAAAAAACTTTAAAAATATAAGGTTTCAATATAAATGGATGAAACTTCAGATTTTAATAACTAATTGATTATATATTAAAATGGGTAGTCAGATTAAAAAAAAATAAATCAGGACGAAACTAGAAAGGATTGCGATCAGGTGTCCTAAAAGTATGATGCTGGGCAGATATAATAGCTTTACAAAAAAAAAAAAAATTGTTGCAGGTTGAATGTTCATTTTGATACGTTGTTTTTAAGTTTCTGTGCATTAAAATTGTAAAATATTCGCTAAGCTAGCTATATAGCAAACATAACATTCAATTTTAAAGTCGGAGGGTGAATTTTCTGTGACGTAATATAGCATTAGACACATTTGAAATACATACAAAGCCAGTGAGATTCACAACCCTTCCTTTTGGCTTTGTCATAGACAGGTAAAAAGAATACTATTTAGCTGTAGCAATCAAAAGGTGATGCGGATTAGTCTGAACTGAATAGTTGAGTTTGATGGAGGAGTTCTTACTTTTTCCTTTATTGATTCATTTCGCAATTCACATCCCCCATGTTTAAAAAAAAACCGTTGGTTTGACTGTTCACCGAATTGCCGATATGATCGAGCAACTTCAACGTAATTAAAAATTCGAAGATGCAAGTGTTGCAGTACCTCCGCCTTTAGACTATGAAACTGGCGAGAATTCCAGGTTTAGAAGATAACTAATTTGTTCTCTAGCTTCCATATATTCTAAGAAATGACCTATGTATGGAAACGATAACGGAAAATCTTTAGGCTAAGATCCTGTCCAATTATTATGAATTGTTGAAATTAAGAAAACGATCGTGGTTTCTGTGACCGCATGTTTGACATTGCAAAGAAGATTTTCATAGTTCAATTAGTCACAACTTCTTCAAATTTTGATCGTTTTGAACCTGCAAGCCACTGCTCGCATTACTTACAAAAAGGAAATAAACGAATTTAACCCATTAGCGCTCAGAGTAATATTTTGGGCCCAATTTAGTTAATTTTTTAGTATTTTGTTACTTACCGATAGACAATTTGAAAAAAAAATTTACAAAAAAAAAATACTGCAACAGAAGTTCCAAAACTGTGTGTCCTATAAATAGGACGCTGGGCAGATATGGGGTCTAAAATTTGATACCTATGTAAATAATTTTCAATTATTTTAATTTTTTTTAAAGAATTTATAAATGCCTGTTGACCAAAAAAATGAAATAAATGCCAGACGAAGAATTGATTAATTGATAATTAGTTTGAAATTTAAATAAATAAAAACACAGTGAACAAATATAAATCGGAGTTGAGTATAGGAGAAAAAGCTTCTTCGTCCTAACTGCAGCAGCGATGATTATTTCTATTTCTCTGCTACCAAAAACTCGTGTATGAGTATGACCCAAACATTCACCATAGCCATATATAAACTCGGGTGAAGTGCACCAGTACCATTTTTTTATTGCAGTATTGTATTTGGAGGTAAGTCAATCATATTTATCAACTTCACACTTGTAAGGGTTGTACTGCTTTACCAACTGATGCTGAGGCAATTAATTAACTTCTAACCCACAATAAGGATATTAGGTAACTAACAAATTTCTTTTCCGGGCATTGCCAATTACAATACCACCTGAATAAGTACGGCCTGTCTAGCGAGACCGATTGTCGACTCTGTTTAGAGAAGGTCGGGTCTGCCGAGCACATCCTTTGTGACTGCCCGGCTCTTTTCGGGGTCAGACGACATACCCTACACAAAGAACTCCTTAGACCTCATGAACTTAGAAATGCATCAACCAAAGACATACTCGCCTTTATTAGAAAGGTGATATGTCTCCTGGACTAAACAAAATCCTATGACAGAATAAATCTTTTAGGTCGCAGTATCAGCCTTGAGGCAGGATCCAGAACAAATCATAGCGAGGAGGGTACGACAAATTTTACATGAAGATTGAAACCTAAGGTACAAACAACTTCCGCTTACTTTAGCGCGGCTTGAATTTACGGGAAGTCCCATAACCTGGACAGAAGAATGGAATACCGTTATATTTAGAGATGAACAAAAATTTAATCTCGACGGCCCCGATGGTTTTTCATATTATCGGCATGATTTGCGGACATCTCAGCAGGTCAAAATAAACAGACATAGCGGGGGAGGTTCGGTTAAGATTTGGGCCGCATTTTGCTTCACGGGAACATCACCAACCGCGTGGTTACTAAGAAATTTTAACGCTTCTTTGTACATCGATGTGCTAGATCTCAACGTAGTGAGCATATCCGAAGAGTTTCTCCCAGAAAATTTCATATTCCAACAGGATAACGCGCCCTTTCACAACGCAATGTCCGTAAAAGAATGGTTTTTCGCAAAATAATATCGAGGTAATGAAGTGGCCACCTCGAAGTCCAGACCTCAACCCCATCGAAAACTTGTAGGGACTATTGCACGTAAGGTTTACGTGTACTGTGGGTCTGATCACTAAAATTGACGAAATTATGAACCCGTTCATAGGTACCTATATGTGTACAAGGACATCCTGGAAAATATTATGCTGCTTCATACTGAAGAGAAGAAGCTACAGAGCGATGACCAATAGCAATTGCAGCCAAATTTTAAAGAACATAAAATACGAATTTAATAGGTGTCTAAAAATCTAATAGTTGATCCACATACGGCGCGGCGAGTTGAGAAGCTCATTGACAAATAATACTCTTTGATTGCTTGTCACACATTCCAAAGAGGTGGCACCGTGAAAGAACTTTTAGGTGTTTGCTGGGGTTGAACCCGGGCAGTATTGCAAAGTATTTCAACGCAGTTACTACTACACTATACGTATGGTATGGTGCTCACTTTGAAGTTTTTTTTATATACTCATAGCGCGCGACCAAATGGGAGCGCCGAAATAGGAGCTCGTGAGGCATTGGCTTTAAGATGTAGTTTCTACTTTGAAGGATAATATATTATATTTGTCCGAGTTTCCGCTTTGAGACCAGAGGGCTAACTGGCTGATGATTTTAATGCACCAATTAAATTTCCAACAGTCAAAGAGACACCACCTATCGCATTAAATCGAAGTGTTTACAGAAATATGCAATCAGTTCTTATTACGTTGTTACTGAAAAGATAAAGATTATAAAAAGATAACTTTATTTTCAGTATAAATTCAAATCTGATTTATTATTTCACAGACACATTGCTCATTCTTGCTCATTCTGGAACGAGTATAGTGTTTTGAAATCACCAGAATTTTTTAAAGTATGTTCTAAAACAAAATAGTATTCTTCATCAAATTATTTGACATACAAATTTGTATTTTATTTTTAAATTTAGAAAAATTACAGCAATCAATAAATAAACAAACACACGTTTACTTTGCCTTATCTAAAAAGCAGGACACTTGTCTCATTTATAACAGAGACAATTAATATTATTGTTATATACCTACCTATAATTGATTTTTAATTTTCGTTTTTAAAAGTAAAATATATGTATACCTATATACACTTATAATTATTGCTTCGAGATGCAATTCCAGCATAATGTATTTCCAGGTTTATAAAAGTGCATAATCTTATTTTCTACCATTAAAATAAAATGTCATTGATATTCTTCCATCGACGAACACAGCTCTCAACTCACAGCCAAAGAAAGAGGTAACAAAACGAACAGTTCTAATATTCGTTTTTTTTTCGTGTGATTTACATATCTGTCAAATAAAACTGATATCAAATCCACACAGTCGCTCTTCTCTCAATTTAATTCTAAAAGTTCTTCGCTTCTAATGAGCTCAGCCAGAGAAAGTGGTTAAATTATTTGTTTTAGAGATGTTTTAAGACGTTGCAATCATCCCACAACAATTACAGTCGATATTATACATCAGTAATGCAGATAATGGATCAATTTTCGCATGATTTGACGATCGCTTTGGAGGAGACCTCGCGCATGGGAGGCGTCCGAGTTGGTAGGTGGGGTCAACGACGAAGGACCCGATCCACGGGAAATCTACGTGAGTAGCAGTTTTATAATTATTTGATAAAAATACTAACAATCACTGTATAATTGATTGTATAGCTTGTGCTCCACAACCTACTGAGGATTCATCAAGCAGTCCTACAGATGCAGCAAATGGTGCCCGTTGCAATGCAAATGTCGATGGCCTAGATGGGCTGAATAACTCGATACACAGCGACTCGGACGATAAACAGGAGATGCGTTTGGCCATAAATCCGAGGTTACACACAGGAAATCTTGAATCTGATTCTTTAAATGAGAATTTCAGTCCAGCAAGGTGAGTGATGCGTCGGCGTCCTTTTTTCTTTTTGGTTTATAGCTCTGTTTGGTGTTGAGAGGTGGGTGTTCATTTTCTTTAGCATTATGTATGCTGAGAGGCTTCTTTTTTTTTGGGTGCTGATGACGATGAAAGGCTCTAGATTGGATAGGCTTGGTTTGACCTAGTTCTCCTAGTTCATTAAATTTTTGATAAGAGCGAAAGGTGGGGGGAGGGGGTGAGGTGCTCTACAACTACGCATTTAGCATTTTATTTTAGATGAGGAAATAGTTCTTATTTAATTCGATTTATACAACGTGTAGGAGAGCTCAAATCATAAGTAGGTATAGTCGAATCGACCATAATGGTATAAGTGGTTATTTTTTAATATATGTAATTGTATAACGTGGCACTGATATTTGTCCGAGATTAGGATTTGAGGTATGTACCATTTAAGACGGCGAAACTTAGCATCAGATCAATTCGATGTCGCTGTATAAACACGAAAATCCGCTGGGATTATCTACTTGTATGCATATGGATCTACTCGATTTCTTGGACTTTGGAGCTTGACTTTACGACGCTTTTGCCTTACCCAAAAAGTGAATTTCAGAGTCGAATTATTAAGGCAAAAAGTGTTCTTTAAAAAAAAATCGGGAAACCTTATGAATGGAGCTGGAAATATCTTTCGCTTATAAACCGTCTTGATAAACAGTATATTAGAAATATACGATGATAGTTCAATAAGTAATGAAACTAAATAGGAAGGAAAACAACAGATAATCACTACATCATCCCCTTTTAGTTGAATGAATTGGGTTCAACGATATTATAACTTTTAAATGCCCAGACCCTCCAAAATATCGATCAGTTTCCCATTTCCCTTCTTCATTTGACGTTGATATTTGTCTACCAAACCACATCTTCGTGTTCCGAAACGGCAAATATTGTCGCAGGGAACCAAACCTTGAGAGAAATTCGTGACATGTATTACTTGCCTGGCGATTTCGGATAAATCTCAGCTGGTAAGAAAGTTACGATGACATTATGAGGCTGTGGCAATATAAATCCACTATACGCCAAAGTGGGCCCATCTCAATCCCTAGTAGCCATCTTTAGACTATATTTGACACGCGAGACCCGTGGTGTGTGCGTTAAATTACTACGCACTACCCGCGTTCAATCCCAGCCCGGGTCCAACACCTAAAAGTTCTTTCACGGTTTTTTCAAAGAGTATCATTTGTCAATAAGCTTCTCAACTCGCCGTTCGGAGTCGACAAAAAACTGTGTGTCCCTTTCATTAGTCGAAAAATATAACATTCACATACAAGTGGTTGCGAGAAGCAGGCCCTGGTTCACCTCGAGCTGTAGCTCCACCTGGGAGAACTTCAGAGTGTAGTCAAGTCAACCCATATTTCTCGCGACTTTATGTTAGATCCGTACATCCACAGACGATGTGTGTGATATTCCGTGCCTATATTTACTTCCATTCGTATGAGTTTTAAAGTCCTAATATTTTGGAATGTTTATCTGGAACTCAAACAGCTGCTCTTAGTTGTATGTATCCTATTAAGTCAAGGAATTCGGCCTGCTCCCTTGCTCTTGCTTCAAGGGCTACACCTCAGCAAATCCAGCAGCTCCAGAGCTGTAACTACGGCTAGTTCCTCGGTGAACATTGCATACCATTATGATACATTTTTGACTTTTTCACACTTTCTTACAGGGTAAATTATTACGTACAGTGTCACGCAATCTACACTCAGCGAAATTCGTTTCTTGTTAAAAAATAAAGTTGCTCTTACCTACAACATCTTTTAAACATGGCAACAAAGATAAATCCAACATTTCGAAGTATTTTTCTAAGTTCATTTTAGGAGGAACGAAGCACAGTTGCACTTTTCCAAGTGTAGAAAAAGACGCTGCAACAATGAAAGTTTCTGCGCATTCGTGGCGGCTTGTTTGGACGTAAATCGTGCCAATGACAGCTTAAACCTTCTCGACCATCAAGATTAATTTTTTTTTCATCTCAAAATACAACAGTTTTCCACTTACCATCCCAATTCATATGTTCTCTTGCGAGCATTAGTCGAGCAGTTTTGTGGCGAATCTTTAAAAGTGGGTTTATGACTTGTATTTATATCCTACGTCTGGAGTGCTTGCCAAAATCTCTTGAACTCGACGTTTTCTTATTGATAATTCGAGGTGTGCAACAATTACCAATTTCTCATGAAATAGCTCGATTAGAAAGTCATTTGTTTTCCGATATTGCAATTTTGATTTTTTTTTCTTCCATGGTAGGTACTTTCCTTTTTGGTACTTCCTTCACTAAAAATGAATTTTTAATATTTTTATATGCAAATATAAAATAAAAACACTACCCAAATTTATTAGTTTTCTACATTCAACACTTGTTTCCTTAACCACAAGCTCTGCGTTTAAACAAATTTCGCGTCATCAACCGACTAAAGAATACTATAGAAAATTTGTCTCACATTTGCATTATTGCCGCGTCTTGTGGACTATCCCACAGAGCTTCAGAATGTAGGTCTGTCGGTTTCGCTGCGCAATTGAATAGGAGTTTGGTATCATGTGGTCCGTTTCCGCAGTCTGGGCATTTGTCTTCGATGGATAGGTCGAGACGGTTCCTATAGCTGTTTAGGGAGCGGCACCATCCTGAACGTGGTTGCGCCAGTGTGGTTCTTTTCTTGCGTGGGAGATGTAGGTTGTAAGGTCTCTCCGGATGGAGCGTTGTCAGTTGGTGATTCGGGTGGTCTTGGAGGTAGTAGGCTAGGAGGGACTGCTTTGATAGCATGGTGTTGTGTTCCATTACTGGCAGGATCTTTGTTTCGGCGTGAAGATGGTCTTTGTGGGACATCGGATGGCACCCTGTGATCGTGCGCAGTGCCGCATTTTGGCAGGCTTGAAGGTGTTGCCAGTATGTGTCACTTAGCTGCGGTGTCCAGATGGGGACAGCTTTGTTGAGGACTGAACGTCCGATGGCCTTGTAAGTAGTGAGAAGCGTCTCCTTGTCCATCCCCCAGGAGCTCCCTGCTATGGATTTTAGCACATTGTTTCGGGTTCTCAGGCGAGTCCTGATGTTTGATGCATGTACAGCGAATGTCATCATGCTGTCAAAAGTGACGCCAAGGAGTTTTGGTTGGGTGGTGGTGGGTATGCGTCATCCTGCTATATTAATGTCAAGCACTGACTTTGCTCCCTTGTCCAAGTGGTGAAAAGGGTGGCTGAGAATTTTTCAGCCGATAGTTTGAGATTGCGATCACTGAAGAATCTTTCCAGAACCGGGAGATTGGAGTTCAGTTTTGGGCAGAGTTCGTTTATATTTGGACCTATTGTGAGAACGGTGCAGTCGTCAGCGTAAAAGGTTTTGTTTATTCCGTCAGGTGATGAAGGTAATTTAGCGATATAGTAGTTGAAAAGGAAGTGGGAGAAAAGGAGTGAATTCATTTGATTTAACATTCCGTTATGTCGAAGAACGGGTAACATTTCATTGCAAACTGTGTGCGTATAAACGAATTTCGCTGACTGTGGTAGGTAGATACTAAGCCATAAAAACATGCCAAGTAACTGTGTACGAAAGCTACAGCTTTGTTCTTGCTAGCTTGGGTAGCAGCTTCTGAATTTAATTTAATTTAATTTTAATTGTAGTGGGGCGAAAGCCTCCATTTATTCGGCTTATTACAAGCTAAGCATAACTTAAGAACCAAAATTCAAAATCGAAGGTTGATGGGGATGAAGGAGATCTGATTTAAGGTGGGAAGAGCTACGGTTGAAGTCGAAAACAGTAACGTTTGAGTTGACACTCCGCAACATACGGGAGATTGGTTCATTGGAGCCGTATGAGGTGCGGTGGGTGGGTGGCCAGATAGAAGAAACGAGGGCATCGTACATTACGAGGGCTAGTATTAAAGTATATGGAGTTGTAAAGAGATGCGCAGTCGATCAAACCTGAGAGGAGTCGATGAATATAGAGAAAATCAGTTACATTTCTGCGTTCCTCAAGGGTATTCAAGTTAATAAGTTTAAGGCGATCTATATAGGGAGGTAAATTAAAAGGGTGGTTCCAGGATACCCCACGAAGAGCAAAACGGAGAAAGCGACGTTGAATGTTCTCGATTCTTTTAACAAAAACTCTATGTAAGGGGGACCAGGCTTGACTAGTATACTCAAGGAGTGGGCAAGCGAAAGTAATGTAAAGTGATCTGGTCACGTAAGGGTTAGAGAATTCTTTGGACCACCGTTTGACGAAACCAAGTGATAAGTTAGCTTTTAAGATTATTGCATCAATATGCGAACGATAATTTAACTCCTTGTCGTACAATGTGCCAAGGTCAGCGAAGAGACTGAACGATGGATATAGGTTGACCGTGGAGAAGGTAGAGTCGAGAAGAAGACAGGTTTTTCTAACGTGACAAGGTTATAGATTGGCATTTAGCCATGTTAAGCTCTAAGCAATTTTTGAGGCACCAAATAGAAAAAATATCGAGGTCGTTAATCCTGCACAGTTTTTTCCGCTTATTGATTGTTGTTAGACACCATAATAATTTTTTGAAGGGTACCATTAAAAGTAGGTCAGATTAGAAGCCAACCTGTAGGTATCTCTGCTGATTGTCCCATTCCCTTTTTTATTGAAGATCAACATCTAGGCACGTCAAAAAGTGCTGTTTCCATAATTCTTTCAAGATGTGTGTTTTCGATCACACAATTGAAAATTGTACCATTTGCTGCTGATATGGGCATTTGAAAGCCGTTTAAAGGTCTTGAGAATGAATAATGAAATACTAATGGAACTGTAATGCTTAGCCATGTGTCCTAAGCCTGATTTAAGAATGAATTAACGCCGGAGTAACGAGATCCTTCAGTATAGTTCTGTGATCTCCAATTGCACTTTTTCTTAAACCTATAGCAGCGGGTTTTTGCTTATTTGTAGGTGTTTCTCTGGGTTTCCTTATTCGATGGGCCGATGTAGCTTCTTTATATATTTTTTTGAGGAGCAAATAACATCGAACAAATAACAAATAATAAAAAAAACAATTCCAGATTTTTTCGTCCAAGTACTCGCCGGAAACGTAAATTCAAGCGCATGGCCGTAGAATACGAAACAACACCCACAACACCAGGAGCCCCTGGTGGACTCATAGGTGATAATGTCGACAATTCCCCAGCATTCCCATTGACAGGCGCAGTCAAGAAACGTGCTCTTCGCCATGCAATACAGGATAGCTATCGGACCAATTTATTTTTTTGTGGAAAACGTAAACGCTCACACCGTGATCGTTACCATGATCATGAACACGGCAAGGCGCATTCCTCAAGTGTGCCACGACAAAGTCACATGTTTCCGGTGAAACACTCCTTCCAAGAGCACAAAGCTCGCACTCGAAGCTTTTCATCCGCAACGAAGGCTGCCTGTGACCGAATACTTCCCCTTAACAAAGGTCTAATCTCCAAAATTGAGAAGATCTCACAGCAACAACAAAAGATTCAAACCGACTTGCATACACCACATCAACAGGCTGCATTTTCATTTACACCTATATCGACGGTTGCAACAACAACAACGACAGCTGCTACAGCAGTAGCCCGGAACACAGAAGCAGCACAATTCAATAGTTTTGCTGCGATAACAGCAGCTGCTGCGGCTTCTTCAACACTAGTAAAGCCAACACTTTGCGATAGTTTGAATAGCCGCCACCCAAAGAGTCTTATGCAGCAAACTATTCCAGAGCATTATGCAGTGAAACAGCCGCTGCAAACAACCGTAGCTGTGAAGATAGCCTCTAAGACTGCAACAAAGCCGACAGCGACTGTAACATCTGCGCTTTCGGTGCCCGTGCCAGTGCCAGGTGAACCGATGCGAATGAAAAATAAATATCGTCTGCGCCGGGAGCAGATGAAGATGTTGCAGTTTGATGATCCAAACTCAATGGAGTGTGGTGAGTTGAATGATTTCCTAAGCTCCAGCTCGTTGAGCTCCTCAGAGTCTGAAGATGAGAGGACAAATGATTCTGATCGAGAAGGCGACGATGAGCTCACCGATTGGCCAGGCAATGAAGTGATAAACAACTTTGATTTGAAGAATGACTTCAAACGAAAACTCACAAAGAAAAGTGGCAATTTGCCACAAATCAAATCAGATGAAAATGCTACAGCCGGAGACGATGATACACTCATGAGCGCTGATGAATTGGATACACCGGTCAACAGTGTCCACCGTCACATGTCATCTGCGCCAATAGCGATAGGTAAAGGAATCCAACCTGTTGGTTGTGATGGCAGCCAGTTTAGTCAGAATAGCTTCACTTTGTGCAATGAAACTATGGATCAGTTTCGCTTTCCAATCCGACAGATTGAGAGTGAAATGTCGGGCGAGACATCGAATCCGTTCTTGGCCTCCCCACCTTGTAAGCCGGGTGAAATCCGTGAGATACGCGCCGGGTGTAGGAGAATTAAGGGCGAACGACCGGGGTTTTCAATAAAGACAAGTGTGAACGAGAGGTTGGCAAGGTTCTTGCAAGATGCCAGACAGTCGCAGATTAGGTTACCGGACATTGAAATCTATGAGCACGAGAGTCTGATGAATTTGGCCAAACTGTACTCATTGCAAATGTCGGTGGATAATGGATGTGCTGTCCTGACTAAAACTAGGTGAGATTAGTTCATATATATTTGTTTGTTACCCAATTTTTATAGTTTATTGCGGTGCAATAATTATCTTGAACTTTTACTTCACAGTAATACAACCCAATCGGTGCAAATCGATCATCGTGGCCTTCCAAATTGTTTATTTCTTAGTGATTTCAAGAGACGTTGCTACGATGGACGCTTTGCACTTCCTGACGAGAACAAGGGCGGGAGCCTTGTAACTGAGCCACCAGAAACAGACGATAGACACCCAAACAGTTAGCCGCTGGGCATTCAATTTCAACAAAATGACATTTGTTTTAAGTTAATTTTACCAAATAGCCGCTTTTAATAAAATAGTTACATATATACAAAATTATTTTCACATCATTACATCTATTTGTATTTTGAGTTTAGAGTTTATTTTTGTGTGTATTTTCTTTTCCCTTTAATTTTATTCTCTTTCACGTTTGGTGTTGTATCTTGTACATAATGTATAAACTAATAATAAAAGTTAATAAACACATTAAATAAAAAGAAAATGATATTAATACTTTATAAATGTAATTTAAGGAATTAAGAATTTTATTAAAAATGCTGATGTATTAGCGCAAAATGGTGGGTGTTTGTTGTCTTTTTGATATTCAGAAATCGGTTGGAAAATAAGTCCCAAGGAGTTCTTCAGTACTTTAGTAACTTTATTTGGCATTTATTCCAAATTACAAGTAATCTAGTTACATAGGTAAGTTTAGGTAGATAAATAGCCTGTAACGAAGAATAGTCACTGTTCACTTAGACTAAGATAGACCAACGTTTGTTGGGTGCGGTGAGAACCTGTCCAGTTGCAGCACTGGAGGTACCATTCGAGCTTACTCCAGTGCATCAGGTGGTGAGTGTTTCTTAATGGCCAAACGAATCAGCCTTAAAGACCTTGATGCAGTGGTCAATAAGCTTCCCCTTCTAATATTTCCTAGAGACGATGGTGTTGGGGAAATTATGAGAACTCAAATTCAAATATACTTTACTTTATTTCAATTAATTATTACAAAATGCTGGACTGAAGGTCTCACGTGTAAAAAGCCGAATGAAAGAATGATAGAACAGGAAACCAATAATGACGACGTGTAGGGAAGCCAACCTTGAGCTGATCTTGTAAGGCAGCCAACTATCAGGTGTGAATGTTGATAACTTCCGTACAGGGATGATATAATTCCTAAACATCCTGCCCGGTCGAACCCCTCGGTTCGAAATGGTCGGCCTCCAACAGCACACATAACTTCTGCACTGCCCGGGTGCATAACCCAGTATTCGTTTTCAAGGTGACGTTCCGAGCTAAACCATCATTGCCCGTGTGAACTGCAGCTACACGCCCTAATCGCCAGTGTGTCGGTGGTAGGTTCTCGTGCCGAACGACGACAATGTCTCCCACCTGAATGTTGTGCTGTCTCCGCAGCCACTTACCCCTTGTCTGCAACGTTGACAAATATTCTTCACTTCATCGACGCTAAAACTGCTGATGCATCTGTCTCAACCACTGCCAGTGTTTAACGTGGCTAACCGGAATATCGTCGACGCTTGGCTCCGGTACGGCGATCAGGGGAGCACCTATGAGGAAATCACATGGCGTTAACGCCAACTTATCGTCAAGGTCATCATGAAGCGGCTTGATTGGCGGGAGTTTAGGCAAGCCTCAATGCGTGTCGCTAATGTCTGGAGCTCGTTATGCCAGAGCACCTGTGTGCCCACCAATCGTACCAAATGATGCTTGGCCGACTTCACCGCTGTCTTCCAGAGGCCACTCTGATGTGGAGCGCTGGGTGTGATAAAGTGCCATTTCGTTCCAGCATTGGAAAGTGCCTGTTGGTTGTGCTCGCCATGCCACGCTACCAGATCCTCTTGAGGTAATCGGTTGGCTCCCACGAATGCCGTGCCGTTATCGCTGTACAAGTCTTGCCAGGGTCCCCGCCTGCAAACGAATCTAGTGAACGCGTCTAAGAAAGCTTGCGCTGATAAGTTCTCGACCACCTCCATGTGCACAGCTTTGGTCCCCATACAGACAAAAATAGCTAAGTAGGTCTTGACCGTTGTTCGAGACCGTTTTGTCCCAATGCGGAGAACGAAGGGTCCACAGTAGTCAACGCCTGATGCCAAAAAAGGTCTTGCTGCATTCACTCTTTGCTTCGGCAACGGGGCCATCTGTTCATCCAATGTTTGCCTGGATGACGTCGGCAGAGAACGCAACTATACAGGAAGCTACGAACCACTTGGCGAGCGTTTAGAATCCAATAACGATGCCGAAGAATCTGAAGCATGAGCTGGGTGCCACCGTGCAGCGTGCTGCTGTGTACTTGATCGATGAGTAGCCATACAAACGTGCCGTTCCTTGTTAGAATGGCCGGGAAACGTTGATCATGGGGAACTGATGCCTTGGTGATGCGTCCACCAACTCGAAGAATACCATCCTTGTCAGGAAATGGATTTAGAGAAAGCAATCGGCTGGAAGTGGATAGGCAGAACCCCTTTCGAATTTCCCCAATATCGGTCGCGAATGTCATGTTCCAGCCGGATGAGCGCCATTAAAGCGGCGTCGAGTTCTTCCGCACCCACAATAGATTTCCGGAGATGATTTTGGTTTGGGCCCCACCGCAGTATATACGCCACCTGGGCCCTGCCACCAAAGGTGATGTTGTAAGAGCTCCTCTGCTCTTATGCCGCGACTTGAGCAATCCGCCGGGTTTTGTGCTGACCGGACATGATACCACCTATCTGGTGCCGTGAGCTCCTGGACTTGGCGAACTCGATTCGAAGCATACGGTTTCAGAGTAGTGGGCTGTTTGCGTAACCAGCTCAGCACGATCTTTGAATCCGACCACAAATAATAAGGAGTATCCATCAAACCCAATGTAATACGGACACTATTCAGCATAACAGCCAGCAGATGCGCTGCACAAAGCTCGAGACGGGGTATTGTAGCGCCCTTCAGCGGAGCTACCTTGGTGCGAGCTGTGAGCAATGAAACGGTGGCCTGTCCATCGAAGCCAGCTGTCCTGATGTAAAGAACCGCAGCAAAGGCACGCGAACTGGCATGAGAGAAACCGTGTAGGGTGGTGTTCGCTTCTCGATACATACCCAACCACCTGGGTACTCGGACGTAGTTGAGTGAGTCGAGACCGCTACAAAACTGGATACATGCTTCAACTTGTTCTTCCGGAATAGGGGCGTCCCACGTTACGCCAGCAGACCACAGAGTTTGGATAAATATCTTACCTGTAACAACCACCGGTGCCAGAAGTCCAGTTGGGTCAAACAGCTGTGCCACCTCACTCTTCGTTTTGTCGGTGGGTTGACATTCCTTTCCAGGTCGACTTTGAAAAAAAGCTCATCAGCAATAGGGTCCCATCGCAACCCAAGCACCGTCTCGGTCGGGGACTGGGGGCCACCCAAGATTAGGAAATTCAGCTGAAAGAAAAACGTTCACATCGAACTCAGTAACAAGAAAGATTGGAGCAACAAATCTAGAATCTATATGCCGAGTCCGCATACCATCAAATGGTACACGGATGGTTCAAGAACTGAGGAAGGAACGGGTGCAGGATCTAAACTATTTGAACCCATGGGCACTTACACCAGCATCTTGCAAGCTAAAATCTGTGCGACGACTTTCTCCTACACACTTTGGAAGCCATTGCGTCAGTCAACACTGGAGGTAAGATTGTTTCCTTCTTTCTTCTTTCTTTCGGTTCGGGGTGAAACAGGGCCTACCACTCGCAAGTATTTGTGTGTGTGCGTGCTATATTTTTGCACTATGGAAGTAAGCTTCACTTTTTTGGCAACTCTGAACGGCGATCTGAGAACCTCTCCATGACAAATGATGAGTGCTTATCAGATATTCGAAAGAGAAGGCGCCGTGAAAAAACTTTTATGTGTTTGCTGGGATTGGACCCGGGCAGTATTGCGTAGTAGTCCAACGCACTACACATCACCACGGTGCTCACAAGCTTGTTACCTTAGACGGTAGTATTTTGCGACATCATCTGGCCTCATCGATATTTGGCATTATTTTCTACAGCTATGATTGAACGTAGTGGGCACCGTAGCGCAAGTTGTTAGTGCGTCGGACTACTGAGCCAGCGGTCTTGGGTTCGAATCCCGCCGCAAACACCTAAAAGTTTTTCACGGTGCCCACCTCTTTCGATTGTCTGACAAGCATCAAAGAGTATCATTTGTCACGATTGAGCTTCTCAACTCGCCGTTCGGAGTCGGCAAAAAACTGTAGGTCCCTTCCATTCGTGCAAAAATATAACACGCACACACAAATGGTTGCGAGAAGCAGGCCCAGGTTCACCTCGAGCTGTAGCGCCAACTAAGTAAGTAAGTAATGATTGAACGTATGTAGTCTAGGTGAACATTGAACATTATCTTTTTGTCGATCATACTCTTATGTACATACTTAATTGCCAGGTTTGATCGAATATCATGGCATACCACTTGCGTGTATTCCACCACTTGTTACGCTAAATCTAGGCCTGCAGTCTCCAGCCAAGCTTTGATTTCGAAGTTAGCTTTGTTTGTTACTGATTCTATTTCGTCGTCATTTGCCACGGTTATAATGTCGATATCATATCCAAATCCTATACCTTATCTTCACCATTGGGGGAATTTAAAGCCGGAGAACACCGTTATACAAAATGTTCCACCGAAAAGGGTCTCTAGAACAGAACGCTTGCTGACGTTGTAATATTTGATACCTTTGTCACTGTCATAGCTTAGTTTTCTGCTGCAGATATCGTAAGATATTATTCTTAAACTATGTCCATATAATGGGGGCACTTTTATTCTGGCTCGGGAATTTAATTTATCCAGGACCAGTTGGCTGAGTCAAGTGTGATAATAGCAAAGTACTCCTTTGTTCCGAATCGCCATCGTTTTCCCTCCATGGCTACATAATGGTGTCTAAAGTGGAGTGGCCTTTTTGTAACCCGACTTCAGAGAATGCTCCCTTTCCTCTGCTATTGCAATAGTAGATTACCTTTCCTGCAATTTTTCCCATGGTAGATGGGACAAAGGAACTCCTGGAGCCATATTTCCTTTGGGAAGGAGCACCAGACATCGCAGTTTCCAGTGGTCTGGGAATGTCCCTTCCTCTAGACACCTCATGTGACTTAAGCTTCTTTAACGGCTTACACGTACATATGTATGTATTATTTTTAAAGTAGCTGTTATTAAAATTGCTTTTTATATAATTTTTAGTTAAACATTGTTTGTTTTTACTTTTATTGTGGTGGAGTGGGCACCGTAGCGCAAGTGGTTAGTGCGTCGGACTACACCTAAAAAGTTGGTCACAGTGCCCACCTCTTCCGAATGCCTGACAAGCATTCCCAACTCGCCGTTCGGAGACGGCAGAAAACTGTAGGTCCCTTCCATTCGTGCAAAAATATAACGCGCACACACAAATAGTTGCGGGAAGTTAGGCTTTGTTCTACCTAGGACTGCTGAAGCCAAAAAATATTTTTTTTTTACTTTTATTATTGGTAATTCCCTGTTACATAACTTCAATAGTATCTTTTAATATATAAGCCTATAAGCCTTCTTTTCGATCTCCAGCAAAACAAACAAAACAGACAAGTATTCTGTTCTTGGAAATCCTTATCAGCTGACATTGAAATATTTTGAGGTAGCCCAGGAAAGTACCTATTTCCGTTCTGAAAGCTTTCGACGCCACCGTTAATCCGCCCATTACCTGTAGGGCGCCACCAACCTTATAATCATCATCAAATATGATAAGGATCAAAAACAGTTAAAATATTGCCTTGAAGGAACACACACTATTTTAACCAACATTTATTAACTTAAATCTCCTCATAAAAAATAAACATTTTCCTACATAATACTTCTTAAAATATAAACTACTCGTACATTTGTGAACTAAATTACAGTTTTTAAGTATCATTCACATTACTCACTCACTATGAGTTTTGCTAATTGTACGAATCCTTCCGGGAAAACACAGCAGCTTTACTTAAACTAAAACAAAATAATTTAAAATACTTTTCCCTCTGGACTCCATTTTGTTTCCTTAAATCTACTAAACTCTCTGTCATGTTTGAGGCTGCTGAAGCCTTAGAGTGCTGGCTTTCTTCGTCACGTATCGATGGTTTTGTGCGGAATTATTGCCAATTTTGCATCGCAACAGATTCCAATAGGCCTGTCGATATTCCGACGACATTACAACATAAATGAACGGATTGATGCAGGTGGTCAGATAAATAAGTAAATAACCGCTAATGTTGAGCCAATGCATCTCGGTGACTCCCTTCCAGAGTTTCGTAATGGTGATTGGCAAGTAGCAGATGACAAACGATAGAAATATAACCAAAATCATTTTGAGGAGACGTTTATCCTTCGGGCTCATTCGTCCTGGATAAAGTATCGAAGCGTTGGATGTGTTTATTGTTGAGTTGTTGTGAAATCTTCGTTTGGTCACTCGGTTGAGAGATGTTTTCAGGGCGCTTTTATAGTTTCGTTTGCTGTTGAAAAGATTTAAATTTAAATGTTTTATTAGTCAATTGGCTTTAGAAGCTAAGGAACTTTCAATTTAAAACTAAATTTGTTTAAATTAATTCTGCAGTTTATCTGCAGTCCTTTCCGTAAGAACTACTTCCTTGAAATTCATAGCTTGTAGGACTATTATTGCATTCTAATTCAATGACACTGGAGGTCGAATGCATATGGGCACACCCAGATACTTGGCAACTATCTTAACGCCGACATCAATTCAGACTACATTGTCCCATACTTGGATTTTGAAAAACCCTTCTCTTGAGCTTTTCCAAGCAGAAAGTAGTGGGAGAAAAACGAGGTACCTCAGGACCCTAAGTCCATCTACATACACCGATGGGCCAAAGATGGAGGGAGCGGGTTGCTTATCGGAGGAACTAGGAATAAGCAGCTTCATACGACTCCCAGATCACAGCAGCGTTTTCCATGCTGAGGTTCTAGCAGTGACAAAGCCCGCCCAATTGGTGTCAATGATGATAATATCGCGAGAGGATATCACAGCCAGTGGATGCGGTGACGAAGAGACACATGGGAACACAGCGCGTTTCCTTCCTTGAGACTTAGAACCCTGGCAAATTATTCTTTGATCACATCAACGAGCTATCAGATGGATCACCATCTGACCTGCTTGAATTTGCTAGGGCGTCGGGTTGGTTGAAACCTAGACATTGGGACCACGGGTTGGTACACACTATGGGTATTACAATAGGTCTACATGGACGTACATAAGTGTGATGAGGATCTAACCATTCTCATCAGCCCGCTTACCTAACCTAACCTAATACAATGACCGACAATAGAAGGATACATAGACCCCAACCTATCAAAGAGTGCAATAGAACTAGACAGAAGTCGTTTATGTGGCTGAAACTCTTTCGACGACAGTTAAGGATTTTTCAAAGACCAGTGCTTAAAAGTTATTAAAGCAGCAGGTTACAGTTTCTATGTGCAGGTTCTATGTGGATTAAAATGCAGAAGCCAGATTAACTCTGTGTAACACTGGTCGTATACCATGATGGTCAGATCAATCATTTCATACGGGGCGTTAGTCTGGTGGCTTAAAGTTCTCGAAAAGACTACAGCTAAGAAGCTCGATAAGCTTCAACAGATGGCGTGTCTTGGTATAACCGGTGTTATGCAATTACCCATTTACGCCATTACAGATCCTCATTAGGAAGTCTGCCGCTAGAAGCGCTATTAAACTACAACTTATTCGTAAGTTCGAAGCAGGTAATCTTACGGGTCACCTAAACATTATCAACAATACTCCCGATCAGGACATACTCTGCACCTTCCTTGATACTATGATTAGTGAACACTGTTTTGGCAGAAAATTCTAAGTTCATGTTGCGGAACGTGCCACATGGTTGAACGGCGCCGGCGGACGCACCATAGATAGACCCAAAAAGTCTACTATGGTATACTGATGGATTGAAAATGGCGTCTGGTGTTGGTGTTGTGATCTTTTGGCTCAATATCAGAATCTCCGTCCCTCTTGGATCATTGCCCGGCGTGTTTACAGCTGAGGTCCACGCCATTAAGATCTACGCTAACATAAAAGTCATAAAAGTCTTTTCAGATAGTCAAGCCGCTTTGAACTAATACCATTTGGACTCAAGACTGGTAAAGTGCTCCTTCAATGCTCACCAATCCCTAGCTACGCACAATATGGTAAAACTTTGGTGGTTACCTGGTCACAGAGTCATTGAAGGAAATGAGATTGCGGATGAGCTGGCTCGTTCCGGCTCTACTGCCAAATTCTTATGCCCGGAACCCTTTTGTGACTTAAACTGGGCAGGGCAACAATCTCAGCCTTAATTTACTAATGGTACATAACCTCCAACTCTCTAATTGGAGAAAAATCAATGAGAAGGATATTATTTATCTCTCTCCTCCTCTCCGGTCAATGTCAGTTCCGATATCACCCTAACAAGTTAGGCCGATTGTCGACTCTGTTTAGAGGAGATAGGGACAGCCGAGCACGTCCTTTATGGTTGCCCGGCACTTTTCGGGGTCAGACGGCGCGTAGCCTACATAAGGAACCTCTCAGACCTCATGACTTAAAAAAAGGGTCAGCCAAAGGACATACCTATGTACTAGCCTTTATTAGAAAGGTGGTTTGCCTCATACGATACAATAGATCTGTAAGGTCGCAGTATGCAGTGAATAAAAAAAGGCAGACATACATAATAGGTACATTATGTATGCACTAAGTACATCTTACACAGCTTGTAACATTAATACTCAGATATTTTATGCAAAGCTACTTTGAGATGGTGCCCTTGTAATTGTTTTTGTAATTTGCTGAGGATATACAGCATTGCTTAAACAGGAAGGAGAGAGGAGTCCAAATCTAAAACTGGACACCACAAGCTCTAAATATAATTTCGGGCGAAGGTTCCAATGTCTCCAGATCGCTCTGAATGGAACAGCGGAGGTTGGTCTTGTCTCCCATCAGAAAGTATAGTCTTCTATACGGACGGGTCCTTAATGGATGAGCTCTCCGGAGCAGGTGTCTACTCAAACGAATGCCACGTTGAGCAATCTATTCCACTGGGTAAATTTACAACTGTCTTTCAGGCAGAGGTGTATGCCATCGCTAGTACAGCGCACATTGCACTTAACAAGAGATGGAAAGGCAAGTCCATCTACAACTGCTCCGATAGCCAAGCAGTTATCAAAGCCTGTTCAGCAGCGTTGATCAACTTAAAAATTATTGAGGAAGCTGTCAATAAACTGAACCAGCTTGGGCGATGTAATAAGATCACACTGGTCTGGGTCCCGGGATATCAGAATGTTCGAGAAAGCTGATGCTCTGGCTAGATCTGGATCAGCGACTCCTTTTATTGGTCCTCAGCCTGTTATTGGCTGCAGTTCAGCTTATGTTAAAAACAAGCTTCTTGAACTGCTGCGACTACAACACTATAACCATTGGCACGAGCTTAGGTCATTCCGACAGGCCAAAATGTTAGTAGACGCGCCCAGGGCAAACAGAACTAAAATTCTGTTACACCTTAGTAGAAATGACCTTAAAATCCTCACAGGACTAATCACTGGGTTCACTCCCTTAAACGAGTACCTGAACAAAATTGAAATCAGAAGCTCGGGCCTTTGCGAAATGTGCCATGAAGAAGAAGAGACAGCTGAGAACTTCATTAGTGAGTGTCCGGCCTTTGCTCGGATCAGAAAGGCCACTCTAGGCAAATACATACGTCCTACGGGACGTTGATCTTCTGGAGCCCACTCTTGCCCTATTGCTTCGCTTTGCGAAAGCGACAGGCAGATTTAGATCGACATACCATGGTATTGCTCAGCAACAAATCGCTAATTCAGCGATTGGGGTGGTACTTCACCAAAGTACAATGGGCCTACAGGTCTACGTGCTTGTTGTCTCTACGGGATAACCCCCTTTTAAATAAAATACAATACAATGGTGTCCTTAAAAATCGCGTTAGTATTTGGTTAATGTTAGTAGTTTTATCACGTTATCCTTGTTTATAATGAAAATTACCCCTTTGTGTCCGTCTCACTAAATGTGTCATTTGTTTTAAGAGGAACTTCTGTTATAATAGCATCTACACCTCCATTGGGTTGTAACACATTTTCTGAGGACTGAAATAAAATAAAAAACACAGATGTCATTAGTTGTCAAAATGACACTGTGTAACCCAATCTAACCTCTTTGACATAACCGCTATCATTTTCTTCGCATATCCCATTGGCATCGGTATCAGGTTTCCGTTTGTCTTCATTACTTTCATAGATTGAGTCATTTTTACTTGCCGGAGTGCCTTCACGCTTTCCCCGAATTTTCAACGCTGACAGTGATGGCGGAAAATCACTTTCCACACTCGTGTCAATGTATTTCATTTCATCGTCCCGTAATTTTGACAGATACGGACGCATTTGCCACGGCTGCTGCACCTGCTCCTTATCGTTTGATGAAACGCCAGAGTGTGAGATCGATAATGACAGCTCTGAATGCTCATCTTTTGATACTTTGGAGTTCCTCTCAATCAGTTGTTGATCCGAATCGTTATTCTCCGGTTGTACGGCATTCGTTTTACCAACTCGTACCGATGAGTTGATATTCGCTGGTTCTCGAGATCTGAATGCAGCCCTTCGGACGATATAGAATATTCTGGCATAACAGACAACAATACAAAAGCATGGCACCATAAATGCCAATATGAAGAGGAACTCTTTGGGAGAGTTGCCATTTTTATCCGGGAGAATTGAACAAGAGCCTATTTCGGTATCCAAGCCGAATGTACCCCAGATACCGCGATATGTGGGAATGAGAATGGAGAACGCCCCAATCCAGGTGGCTGCCACCATTATGGCTAAATAACGGTTACGGTAAATTCTACAAATGAAAAAAATGTGAGCAAATTTGGAAATAAAAACAGGACATGTATGCTTACCGTGGATATATCCTTGGATGACCGATCATTACATATCGGTTAATTGTGATAAGTAGAATTGTAAATAGGGATACGGCCAACAGACCATATCGCATGAGAGGGAAAAGTCGGCAAAGCAGGTCGCTATGATTCCAGGACCTCTGTAAGAATGTCGATGCGGCTAATGGTAGATTAAAGCAACAGAACAGCAGATCAGACAGGGAGAGGTTTATAATAAATATCGCTGTAGCATTGCGTGCCTGAAAGTATAAAAAAAATTAATTGATTTAAGTTGGCACACCTTATTTAACGGTGAAATTATATAATATATGATCATGTGATATAAAGGATTCATTTCAAGGATACTGAATTATGTCGCTTGGGCTGGCTTATATCCGCAAGTAAGAGAAGGAATTTTAAAAAGTGAGATTCGATCACTGACTGACATAATGCGCCTATATGCATAATGCGCCCGAAGACGGACTTTAAAATGGAAGGATGTGCTGACCTACTGAAGGGAATTTTAAAAACCAATTTAGGATTTAGAAGATTTGTAGAGTTTGAAAAAATAATAGTTTTCATTTTTAACAGGTTTTCCCATTATTTGGGTGATGTCACCAGTAGTCGGCCCTTAAACTTTTTTTTTACGTTTGACTAGTCTTTAAAATTGCGTTATTCAAACAGTGAATTGTGTATTCAGTTTATCTTAACCCTTTTGCTCTTCCCAAACACGTACAAACTCTCTCACTATCCTCCAGTGCTAAGTATTTGGACCTTCTTGTCGACTTAAAACTTAATTTGGAAGGAAAATATAGAGCTACGGGTCAAGAAAGCCTTTTACGACTGCATTAACATCTTTGGTAAAAAATGGGGTCTTCAGCCAAAGATTACGCTATGGATGTATACACTTGTAGTGCGTCCAATTCTCACCCTACGGGTCCATAGTGTAGTGGTCCGCACTAAGCAAGAAATATAATGTCAATAAAATCAGAAGAGTCCAAAAAACGGCAAGCTAGGCATCGCAGGTGCATTGAGGTCATGCACAACTGATACTCTTACTGTACACCTTTTGCCACTTGACACTTTCATATCAAAAGCACAGCGCTGTGCAGTGCAGTCCAACTCAAGGAATCTGGGTGTTGGACTGATAAGCCATATGGACACAGTAAAATCCTGGTCTCAAGTGGACTAGTCTTACTTACCGTGTCATATCCAGAAAGATATCGACAAATTATGGTACAATAGGTCAAAAACAAATGAGCAACTACAAACAACCCGCGTAGACATCGCAAGAGTAGTGACTAGTGGCGAATAGGGGACTATACAGCCAAACTAGCGATATTTCACAAGAATTTCTTCGGAAGTGGCAATGATGAAAATGAAAAAGAGTCGCTTATTTATTTTCTATGTAAATGTCCGGCTCTTGCGAAAGCCAGGCAAAGTATACTGGGCAATCCATTATTTGACAACCTTAAAGAGATATCCGAGAAGAGGATTGGAGAACTGATCTTTTTCTTAAACCCCAAAGTCTGGATATAAATATCTTAACCTAGTTCAGTTTTACCCGATCCACAAGAAATGAGACCCCTTAACTTTTCCAATTACAGAGGCATCATTCTTGCCTATAAGATCCTATCTGCCACTATCAGTGCGGTTTCAGGCCAGGAAAGTCCACCATAGACCAAATTTTCAGACTAAGACAGATCCTGGAAAAAACCCAAGTAGTCCAAATCGATACCCACCACCTGTTCATCGATTTCAAGGCCGCCTATGACAGCATCTCCAGAGATGAACTGTATAGACATCCCTGCCAAATTTAATGCGTTTGTGCAGGGTGACGATGGAGAAATCTCGCTACCGAGACCCTCGATGTCAAAAAAGGATTTAGACAAGGTGCGACTTCTTCAACATCATACTTTAAAGACTTGTTCGAAACACACAAGCCAACACACAAGGAACGATCTTTCAAAAGTTTGTCCGTTCAACTACTTGCATATGCCGACGATATTGACATCATTGGTATAACACAGCGAGCTGTCACCGGTGCGTTCGCGAGTATAGAAATGAAAGCGGCTAAAATGGGTTTACCGGTTAACGTGGGCAAAGCAAAGTATATGCTGTCAACAAAAGCGGACACCCAACATCGACGAATTGGACAGAACGTGACAATAAACAGCTACAGCTTCGAGGTAGTAAAGGACTTTTTCTACCTCGGCTCGGCCATAACATCAAAAAATGACATCTCGTCGGAAATCAAACGAAGGATTACACTCTCCAACTGCTGTTTCTTTGAGCTAAGAAGGCAATTGAGTAGTAAAGCCCTTTCCCGATCGACTAAGGAGACTCAAGGTATATAAGACCATTATCATCCCAGTCCGGCTATATGGAGCTGAGGCTTGGACCTTATCGAAAGCGGATGAAGACATCCTTGGTCGCTTCGAGAGAGAAATCCTTTGCAAGATATTCGGTCCCGCTTGCGTTGACAGGTTTTGGAGGAGAAGATTCAACCACGAACCATACGAGTTGTACAGCGACATCGACCTGGTCAAAAAACTGCGCACTAGGCGTTAAAGATGGCTAGGAAGGACATGTAGAGCTCCGCTCGGAGAATATTCGATTCTAACCCGGAGGTTCAGCACAGCAGATGATGACCTCGCCAAAAGGCGCACAAGTAGAAAAGGACTGGGCTAACTGGGGGGTTGTGGTACTCAACACCTTTGCGCTATTTGTATTCTTTCTTTCCACCGAAATTACCACTTCTCCCTACCGAGCTATTGCAAAACCCTATAGGACCGTACTTAAACTTTCAAATAATAAAAAAAATTATGAATGTGTGGAATTCATAAGTTTTAGAAAGATGAGGTTTTTTAAAATGTCATACTATTCACATTATGCTATTAAATTTCAAAATTTGATGCATCAACAAAAACTCACCTTACTACACCTGGATAGTGCAATGATTGTTATTAAATTGCCTGGTATTCCAATCAGGGTAAATATGATGCACATTACCGACGCAAATGTCAGTAACTCATCTGAGTATTCCTCGAAGAGTTTTCCCGTAGCGAGTTCCCGTGCACCTAAGAAATAGTAATTCATGATGAAATGTCCCGAACTGTCTTAAGATCATCAATTTACGCACTTTCAGCAGCACTTGGAGTTGTATTCACGTATATTCCTAAAAAATCGATCAGATTCGCAGCAGTCGACGTAGATGATGTGCTCTCTGGAGCCGACGTCCATGATCGTGGAATGAGATCCATAATAATTATTTATAATTTTTTTTTTTCAAATTATTTTGTGTATGTACTCGTATTTGCACCAAGTCGTTGATAAGTATGTTTATGATTTCTCTTTCAGCCGAAAAATTAAGTTAATGACTTTATCGTGTTTATTGGACATCATTTTCATTTTGTTTTCCATGCGATCAAATCTGAAATTTTAAACTTTTTATTGATTTTTCCCGTTTAAACACACACATAATGTATTTATAGGATCAATGTACATATATTTAATTTCATTATTTTCTAGAAATTATAAAACCAGTTCACTTTGGGTATAAAAAACAAACTGCACGCACTTGGTCATGGAATTGTGAAAAGCACTACAGGTGTACTTACTTAAAACAAAATAGGAAAAAAAAAAATAGAAACAAAATTCAGAAAAAAAAAAAGAATAACTCGTACAATTTGTTTGGACTATAAGAGTTTTTCCTGGAAAATGGAATCATGTGTTTTTTTTTTTTTGTGTAAACACTCAAAAACTAAATTAAGAAGAAATAAAAGAAAACGCTGAATCGGAGCATTTTCATAGGTTAAATGGCTGCTCTCGATTGAAGATGAACTTCGAGAAGAAAATCTTCAATATTTTGTTTCGTAGTTCTGGAGTACCTAATTGTTGTGGTTTTTTTTTTTGGAAATTTTTTCATGGGGTTTCCGTGGGCAAAATATATTCTCAGAAACAAATTTTACAAAATTTATAGGAAGTAGGTTGCTACTTAAGTTTTGAGATATGGCAACACCAGTGTGAATATGTCAAATCTGACATTGTCTTCGTAAAGTTCGACATTTTTTTTATGGTAATCGTACTCATAAAGTTTTGTCATACGAGTGTTATTTGTGTTGTTTACAGGTACTTGAAACATTCATCTTGGTCAAAAAAATAGAAGTAAATCGTGAACATTTTCCTGCGATGATTTTCTATGACTTTCGGCGTGGATCAATTCGCTTTGACTTTTGGTAATGAAGCACCATGTCGAGGCATTGTGTTTTGCTGGTTTTCCGAATTCAATCGTGGTCGCACTTCACTACAGGACGAATTTCGTGAAGGTTGTCGAAAATCAGTTGTTGTGCCAGTAAAAATCGATGCTGTGTTGCAAAATCGCCATGTGACATACCGTGCGATTGAGGCATACTAGGCCCTAGTAGGGCATTAGTTCAACTAGCATACATTCAGTATTGCATGAACATTTGTCCGTCGAAAATATTTGTTGGCGATGAATACCGCATCATTTGACAACCGTTCAGAAATAAGCTCGTGTCGATTGCAGCAAAGAAATGTTGAAAAAATTCAACCGCGGTGCTTCAAAAGACGTCTATAAGATCGTGATAGGCGACGAACCATGGATCTATGCATATGAACCTAAGACTAAACAACAATCGACAGTAGTGGTCTTTCAAGTCGAACACCAAGTCCAACAAAAGTTGTTCGCAAACGAAGCGTGTTTTTTCGAAATAATTGCACATGTCGCCACCTGCTGCAGTGACAGTGAGACTCAGTTAGAGCAAAATAGAACGATCAATTTTGAATAGTACACCACCATTTGTTGGCCAGAAGTGTTCGGAAAAATAGGGGAAACCAATCGCAGAAGACGAACCATTCTTCAGCACGAAAATGCAAGCTCTCACACATCGTCTCAAACAGTGCATTTTTGAGCATTCAAAATACATCGAATTGATGGGTCATACGCCGTACAGTCTTGATTTGGCACCCAATGCTTTCTTTCTTATCTTTCTAAAAAAAATAAAATGCGAGGTCAACGTTTTTCGACGCCTGAATAAGCGATTGATGCGTTCAAAGTACATGTTTTGGAGGTACCCCAATCGGAGTAGAAAAGTGTTTCGAAAATTGGTTTAAATGCATGAAAAAATGTATTAATCTTCTTGGAGAATATGGCAGGACAGCATCAGCAATGATGACTAAATGCTAGCGGACGTTTATTACATATGCTTTGGATGTTTTGGTGGCGAAAGTCCTTGGATTGGGTACAACATCTGACACGTCGTCGCGTCGGTGCAATACGTGGGTACAACGAGGTGGTACCATTCATGGATATAGGAGGATCCTGGAACTTATCACAAAACAGATAAGGGAACTGCATATGCCAATGGATCCGATAGCAAGAGTACGTGTTACGAAAAGGTACCACAAAATTCTCATTGAAAATGGATCACTTCCAGAAAAGCAGAATCCTGAAATAGTAATTTTTACAGATGGATCCATGCTAGAAGGCAAAGCGGTGCAGGTATCATGCGTTAGATTGCTTGATAGAAAACCACGTTGAGGGAATTAAGATCATAATAGTACTGGATAATCTAGCTGTGGGAGTAAACATCTATCGCAGCAACACTTTAACTCCCCCTGGAGCATAGGGCGACAAAAGTAAGAGTACACACTACACACACATATGGAATAAGGCAATGGAAAAGCAGACTCCCTGCAAAACTGCAGTCAACCTTAAAAATGCTTGGATCAGAACTATTTTCTTCAATTGGTAGATGGTGGAATTCCTGAGATGATGGTCAACGATTAGACAAGCTAAAATGGCAATGAATATGCCGACTTGCTCTATTCAGAGAACAGTTTTAAGCATGATTCGAAGCCCATTGAAATGGGTATTAGCGTAATCTACAGGTTATGGACATTGCGGGTATCATATTAGGAAGATGTACGCTGATACATAATCTCCTACGCCGACGACTGCACCTTTCTCACAACAGGTCCAAACAAAAACGAACTTTGCTTAAAACTGAACTCCTATCTCCTGGTTCTGGAAAGATTCTTCAGTGCTCGGAATCTCAAACTATCGGCTGAAAAATCGTCAGCCACCCTTTTCACCACTTGGACAAGGGAGCTAAAGTCAGTGCTTGACATTAGTATAGCAGGACGCCGCATTCCCACCACCACCCAACCAAAACTCCTCGGCGTCACTTTTGACAGTATGATGACATTCTCTGTACATGCTTCAAATATCAGGACTCGCCTGAGAGCAAGGAGCTCCTGGGGGATGGACAAGGAGATGCTTCTCACTACTTACAAAGCCATCGGACGCTCAGTTCTCAACTACGCTGCCCCCATCTGGACACCGCAGCTAAGTGACACAAACTGTCAACACCTTCAAGCCTGCCAAAACTTTTGCCAAAAAAATTGTGCAGCAAAACCGACAGACCTACACACTGAGGAGGCTCTATGGGATAATCCAAAAGACGCGACCCGATTCCTTTGCCTAGAAACAGACTCGTCCAGAACAGAAGTGTGACTGCTACAACAACATGATATGAGAATGAGGTTGAGACAGCGGCACATATACGTCGTTAATGTCCGCCACTAGCTAACAGAAGAATGGAGATCTTGGGGCATGACTACAGATACCCAAAGAGACTTCTTTATTCCACTTCGAGTATTAAAGCTGAAGCTATTTACTCTATAAACTTTGCCTTTTACTAGAAAGTTCTGTATTCCATACAGAGGGAGTGGAACGCCTACGTATGTTTTGATACCCAAGTAGGTATTAACACCTGTTCAACAGCGTTGATCACCTCCAAATTCGCAGAAAAAGCTATCGACAAATTGCACCAGCTTGAGCGATGGTCAAACTGGTATGTACCATGCTGGTCCTCTAAAATCTAAATCATCTGAAAAACTAATATTTCGATGAAGAAAGTTACCCCAGATAAGCAAGTGGGAGCGGAAATGGTCGACATAGCCACACCCGAAATAAAATGGCCAAATGGAAGTGTCGCTTCGGTACACCGGTACACTGTACTTGTTATTTTGCTTGTATCTTGATGTTCAGGTTTATATTATAGACAGAAATCTCTTTATACTGAAAAATTTAGGTGCCACCGTGGAGTTGGGGCACAATCCCGAAAATCCAAAATCCCAAAAATTAAAAATCCCGAAAATCCACAATCCTCAAAATCCAAAATCCCGAAAATCCAAAATCTCGAAAATAAATCCGAAAAATTATATAGAATGCAAAATTGCGCGTGCTTTCAGAACGGTGTCAGCGGAAGCGATATGTAATCTCCAGTCGAATGCCCATCGATCTGGAGATAAAAAAAGACGTTGGTAGTAAGCGAAAACGAACTGGAAGACGGTATAAATATTAGCGATATTATACAAGCAGAATTGCAAAACAGGTGGACCATGACAGATGACAACGAAAGGAAGATGGACATTATATGCTGATCCCCAACGTAGTGGAGTGTGGAGTGGACTAGTAGGAAACATGGAGAAGTAAATTTCTACGTGGCTGAGTTCATATCGGGGCATGGATTCTTCCGGGAGTACCTCTACAAATACAGGCACGTGGATGACCCATACTGTCCATATTGCGAAGACAAAGCCCAGAACGCAGAACATGTTTTAACGGAATGCCAGAGATACGCAACGGTCAGAAACATCATAGAAAGAGAAATTGGCGGTTAAGCGACACTTAGATGACAAGCGAAGCATGGAATATAGCGGATGATATTTCATCACAAATATGATGCATGCCGAAATGCCTAACAGCGGTACGGTGGGGAGGAGTGGTTGGCGGCACAGATGGTTTTAGTTAGGGTTAAAGGCCCACACGCCGGCTTTCGACGTTTTCCACCTTTCTCACAAAAAAAAAAAAAAAAAACACGGACCTAAGTGTGATGAAAAGGCGAGTATTAGTCCGCAAACCTTGCCTAGCCTAACGAATACAGCTGCTGACAAGTGAGCTGGGTCTATGTCCACAATAATATTGTAATAACTACCGTTTTCCACCTCCATAAGAAGATGCCTATTCACCGCCCTAAATACAGGAAACTTCTTTTGCTAACGATGCTCAACCCCGAGACTAGCGAACGACAGATTTGGCGGATGTTGATTACTTTCATGACATTTCAGAAAACAATCAAGGTTCTCAAAAACGTGTGGAATAGTCCTTCTCTTCAGCAAGCGACCGACTTATTTCTCGACTCCACCTCGGTTAAGACCGTTGCGTTAGTTAGAATCTCCATGCTCTTAAACATAGCAAACCACAAACAATTTCAAAAAGCAATTAAATTCAGAATGATTTTCCCCAAAATGCAATTTCCAAATTAAGTGCCAAATCAGGAATTTAATTACCCAAAAAGTGGCAAACATTTTCAACACAGATCAGCCCATACGCTGAATACTGCATCAACGTAATCAGAGTGCACATTATCGGTTCGTAAATGCAAATGCTGTGCAAAGTAACGATAATCGAATACGTGTTGCCGAGATTTTATTCGAACTTTTTAATGAAGTCTCCACTCTCCGTACATAGTGCACACAATAGGAGCTGAAAACTTTTGCCTTTCAAGGTGATTGAATCATGGCGTCCGACATTCTATTATTATTTTCTTTATAAAATAATTCTTGTTCGAAATATCATTTCGTATTTTACGCTGATAGTTTTACCCAAGTTGAATTGGAATCTGGGTACGTTTCCAATTCTACTCTCCTCCTGAGGGTGGAGAGTCGACACTCGTGCTCGTTCTCGTTTCGAGAACAAATACATTTTGTGAATATTTTGTTGTGATTTTGTTTGAAAGGCAGTGTCGAACATTCTCAAAATATACTTAATCTTGTTCTCTTCGATAGAAAGGGAATTTATTTATAGGAAGGAACTACTTAAACACTTGTATGTGGACACGGCCCGTGTGAATGTACTCACACACTATTTACCTACATATATAATTGGCAATCGAATTTCAATAAATTTTATTATATTTTTGCACAAATGTCAAAGGTTAACATTTAAAGATTGCAGTAAATTCTCTAATTTATTGTTGTTTATAGGGAGACCACCTTTCCCGACTTCAAACGGTACACTGCACAGTGGTTCCACTCTCGAACAAATTCGGTCATAATTACTTGCTCATTGAAAAATAAACAAAATGAACTCGTCTTAGAGTAATTTGGGGGAGCTGATTTCGAATCTGCAATCCGTTTTGCTCTATCAAGTAACGCTTTCGAGATAAAGGTACTTGTGCGGTACGGTACGGTACGGTATAGAGGGTGGTCCGGTTTGGGATACATATGTTTTGGGATCTGATTCATTGGTTAATGATTTGAAAAAGTCGTTTGGGAGTGGGGGTCTATCTTGAACACCCACCGAGCTACAGGGTGTTTAAAAATATCCTTCAGGGAAAAATGTACCAACAGTTTTCAATTATAACTTCGAGCGTATTAAACATAGAGCAACCAAGGTAGGCTCGTTTCATGTACAATTGATTAGTGCCTATCACAGTTGAAAAAAAATACTATGCGTATGTACTTTAAGTTATGAGATATTGGTCTTCAAACACAGATTTTTTTTTTTTATTTTTGTTTTACCATTTTTGTGAAAATCGCATTTATCTCGAGAAAGTGTGCTTATAATTTTATTTTATTAGTATCATTTTCGTGCACAATAATGTCACCTACAAATTCATCATACAAAGTTTTTACCTACGACTTACAGATTTCCTGGTATAAAGTCAATTTAAACACAAGAATCATTCAAAAACGAGCATTACCTTGCATGCCGTGTCCTCCATCAGACTATATGCCGGGCTATTGGAGAAAAAGTTTGCAGATCAGATTTTTTTATACTCAAGCAGATGTCTAACTGTATGATCAAGTAAACATGATATTGTAGTAAAAGAGCATATAGTGATAGCACCTTAAATAAAATAATAAGAGGTATGCGTATGGTCACTTATTGCTCAATTTAATCTGAATCCACAAATTTCCGTAGCTGATTCAACCTGTATCAAAAAGTACAGAAATCAGCCTTTCTGGCAATATATAACAAACCGGTGGGTCTCGGGGAGAACACAGTTAAAAGTTTAACACAAAACACAGAACGCAATTTTATTTGAATTTTTTTCCCCCACTTTCATAGTGCCACCACTTATACAGTTACACATATCATACCTAAAATAATATATACAACGGAATTCTTGCCCTCTGCTAATAGATCCATTCCAAAAAAAAAAGTTTGCAGTAACGAAAGTAGATGAAAAATAGAAAATCCTGTGACGCTTACATGCAGAGCACTAAAACTCAAAGACGATGGGCTTGCAATGAGATCACTTTGGAGATGAAAATCAAACGGTTTTGATTTAACGGATAATTTTTTTTCTCATCAATATTAACTTTGGGTTGTTCTCAGCTAGCTAAAGTGGTTTTGGGTAAAAACGTTTACAATGCATTTTTCGACTTTTGGCCTACGGTGGAACCACTGTGCACTGGTGGACAAAAGTAGAGGTAACCAAGGATGAAGTCAGTTTAAGTATCAAGTATTAACTGATAGCCGCATTTGACTACCGGAAGGGCTGAGCTGACTTTCTCGAAGCAAGCCTTACTCTGGATAGGAAACTAAATTGCAACTTAAATACACAAGAAAGAATAAGGACAGCTTATAGTACTCTTTTTTTGCAAAAGAGCGGCAAGAAAAAAAGGGGCTCTTAACCGGCAATGATGCACTGGCTATAGCTATACGTCATGATAGTCAGACCCATTCTCACGTGTAGAGTACTAGTCTGCTTGAAAGCTGCAAACAAGAAAACGACACTGGTAAGATGAGCAGCGGTACCAGACAACAACTGGTGTTGCCATAACAGGTGTCCTTCACATAACACCCACGGCGGCACTGGACACGTTCCTCTACCTGCTGCCACTTGATTTGCATTCGAGGCAACTGGCGAGTAATAGTGTACTAAGACGCACTAAACCTAGGTCTTTGCAAGAATAGCGGCAAAGGACGCTATACAGTACTATTTTTACAGAATTCCAAATGGATAACACCCTCTTCTCTTTTGTACCCTGTGCGTGAAGAGTGGACAAATAACGTAGTAACTCGGGATGCAGACACCGCAGTCTTCACGGATAGTTCCAAAACTGCTAACGACACGGGGTCTGGTATCTTCTGCGTGGATGCGGACCCATATCTAAGAGTATCCTTAAAACTCCCGGATGCCTGCAGTGTCTTTCAGGCAGAGGTTCTAGCCGTATTTAGAGCTACAGATCTCCTGAATATGAAGTAAATATCCGCCAAGGATATGGTTATTTACATCGACAGCCAGGCCGCATTTTAAGGCGTTAGAATCGTGCACTATAAAATCGGCACTAGCAGGAGCTGCCGCACAATGCTCAAGGCATTATGCACGCAGAGCCAGGTGAGACTATGTTGGGTGCCAGGCCACTCTGCGATAGAAGGCAACGAGCATGCCGATGAGCTGGCTACGAAAGGGGGGAGCTGGCTAATATCCGAGACGGTGGAAGTAGCTCCACCACTTTGCTGCATTAAATCAAAGGTTAAGGATATCTTTACAAGAACGGCTGACCATAGATGGTCTAAATCAAATTTTCTTAAAGTTTGTTTTTTATACTTGTTGTTTTCTAATGACACAGTCTGTACCGTAATCGGTTTTTTATTCATATGATTTCAATGAATACCTACATAGAATACTGTACAAGTATAAGTTTTGTAGAACTTAAATATCTTCATACACTGAACCAAAAAGGTACGTAAATACAATAAAAAAGTTAATTGGGACAAGAACATTTTTATTAATATTCGTCCAACAAACGCGTTTATTGTGCCAATAAAAGCGTTTTATTAATTTAATAAACGTTTATTAATACTATTAAGAGTTTGTTAAAACTGTTTATAATTTTTTTAAATTTTTAATAAACTTGTTCGTTGTGCCAATGAAATAAAACCTCTTTTCAAGTACAAGTTCGTTGAGCCAATAAACAATTTTATAGTTTGAACGAAATGCATTCATTGGGACAACGAAACATTTTATTGAATTGATAAAACATTTGTTGAGCCAATAAACTTTTTGTTCGATTTAATAAAAATAGTTTATTGATATAATAAACTCCTCCAAAGCCCTAAAATAGTGGTTCTTCTAGCTTCTCGAAACTTTATACTTACTTTTTTTTACCTTTTCCGGGATTGCTCATCTGAAAATTAAGATGAATAAAAAAAATTATATATTTTCAATCAATTTATTTTTTTTATTCATTATTCGAACACAATAAATGGGTTTTTGCACAGCTATCTTTTCTTTTGGTTTTTTCTTTACAATAAAGAGTTTCACTTAAATTAAACAGGAAGAGAAAATTTGAGATAAAAATGAAAAAAATGTCTTTAAACATACACATAACGACACAGTTTTTGAATAGAAAAAACTTAAAATACATACTACCACTACTTACTTATATTGTTGAAGCTGAGAACATCTTCTCGTATTACCACGATACAAAGTGATTTTCTGCTGTCCGGTTCAGGAACTGGATGTGGTCTTCAACAGCCTCGAATGCATTTGCAACGAATAAAATCATTTCCTGGGAGTCTTTTACCGTATATCTTATCCTGCGTCTATTGCCTTCGTTGTCCACTTTCACTTTGAAATGCTAATAAACATACAAATAGCGGGAAATAAAAAAATCGCTTTAAAGTCAACCACCATTTAGTTCATTAATTTATATTAATTATACGTAGACTTACCTGAATATTTTTAACTAATTTAACACTTTTTAGTCAGTCCTTTTTTGATTTTCGTTTTCGTTTAGATAATAAGTCTATTTTGTCACTTTTTCCACAGAATTCTTACATAACTACTTTTCGATTTAGTTTTATCCAAAGATGCTTACTGGTTCACGGAAAACACTAGAATGACTAAATGGCACAGTTGCAAAAGCGTTAGTTCGCTTATATAGGTACAGTTTCTTGCAAAAATCAAAAGGTTATTGTGACAATAAACTGTTTGTAGATTTGATAACTGTTTTATTAATTTAATAAAATTGTTTATTAATACAAGCAATGAGTGCATAATTTCAATGAACATTTTTATGAAAATTTAATAAACTGGTTTATTATCTCAACGAATGCATTTATTAAGCAGAACGAAACCCAGACTCTTCACCTAACAAAAGATTTGCTTGGCACAATGTATGAATTTATTGTGCCAATAAATATATTCTTAAATACACGCAATCGGTTATTAATTTTTCGAAATCGTTTTTTAATAAATTGTGTTTTATTGGCCCAACGAACTATTTATTAAATGGGTAGTATCAAAATAATAATATTTCGTACTATTAACAAAAGTTTTATTGAGACAGTAAAAAATGAGTTGATAAACGGCGTTTATTGATATTACGAACGATATTTTTTTCAGTGTACATGTACGTATTATATGCATTTACATATGTATGTATATTTATTTATGTCTTTGCTTGTAGTTAAAGCAAACATTAAGTAGCATCAAAGTACTTAGAACGATTAAGCTCGCCTGTACCTGTTATTGAAGGTATTTTTCTATTTTACTGGAATGCAGAAGGAATATTTTACTTTAATTAACACTGGAATTCCATTGAATTTTATGTTCCACTCTAAATAATTCAAAACTATAGGTTATGGCTACGCAAATAGAAATGTAAACAAATGAGAGGTGAACACCTACACGTGTGGCTACAAAAATGTATTTCGGAAAAAAGCAATAATTCTTAGCTAACTGAGTTTTTGTACTACTCAAGCAAAGATGGAGATGTTGGGAAAGCAAAAAGAAAATTTTTGTTTGTAGCCGGTACTACATCTAAAAGATTGATATCTACACTGGATTTATGAATTGCATTTTTTTTAGTTTTACTAAGCTAAGACTGTGCAATGATGAGTAATCCTGAACTCTAATAAATTACTGATTTCAATACCTAAGAACGAAGAACAACCCCACTCGATAGTGTAGGTACATTTTGTTCTTGGCTTACACTATTCAATGTGTCGCAGGGGGGAGTAATTGAGTCACCGATTTACGTTTGTATACCACGGACTGGCTGAAGCTATAAGCCCTATAAGGGTTCCTATGCTCTGTTCCACAAAAATTGTCAGTACAGGAAAGATAATGATGTTTGCCTCTCAGTCTGGTTGCCATAGCTTACATAAACCTGTCCCTCTTTTAAGCTTACACTGGGTTACCGTAGTATGCATGAAAAATCGCCTCAAATCAGAGAGCAAGACCCGTAGGGTAACCATATGCTGATTTAAAAACAACACATACCCCGTTTATATGACAACTCAATGCGCATTGAATCGAATTGAAATATCATATAAACGGGGTAACAATTTGTTGAATGAAATCAAGATAATTGTTTACAAAATGAACTCCACCTCTCTTTTGATGAAAGTTTAGAATGTAGTAGATGACATTTTTTTGAGTATTTTGATATATCATACCGAAACTCATCTCGCGCAAATAATTCATTATAAATCACAAAAATCGAAAAAGTGTGTAAGTCAGTGCTTTGGTTTTTATTTCAGTGGCGATTTCTCTAATTGAGTGCCGTGAAGACATGTACAGGCACCAGTGTTTGAAAAAAGCTCCCCCATAAGGTCTGTACTGACAATTTTTGTGGAACAGAGTATAGTACAATACTTCACCGAACGCTTAGAATTTCTTAAGCTTATTATTTTTCACAGTGCAAAGAAATGGCTACTATCCGAAAACTCACGCATAACCGACCTAAATTACCTACCCAAAACAAACACCAACGCTCAAATATACCAAGCTATGTTTAAGGACATAACACATAAGTACACATCAGCAAACTGGCGTCTAATATTTACCGACGGATCTAAAACGGAAAACTGCACATCCTTTGCAGTAGTTGAAGAAAACGGCAACGTATTGTCAAAAGGAATTACACCAGAAATCTGCTCAATATTCACGACAGAAGCGCTTGCTATTTTGCAAGCCACTAAACTGTCCGAAAAACATAAAACACTGATCTGCTCTGACAGCCTTTCTGCAATTTCTGCAATAATTAACATTAATAACAAGACTCCAGTAAGCGAAGCCATCAGAGACGCACTAATAAAGAACGAAAATAAAATAAAAATCATGTGGATCCCGGGTCACGTCGGTATTAAAGGGAATGAAGAAGCTGATAAAGCTGCCAAGTCAGCAACAAACGAACCACTCATCACCTTCTATACACATAACAACAAAGACCTACAACGCAAAATAAAGAAACTCTGGAACAAAAAAAGACTCGAGACCTGGAAAGATTACATCCACCACTACTCAATTATCAACCCAGACGCAGAAATAGCAGTATACCCAACAAACTGTCGAACAAACATGATAAGGACTTTTCTTCGACTCCGCATGGGACATACAAACCTAACCCACAGTCATCTTCTATCCAACAATGACCCACCAGTCTGCCACCTTTGCAACGAAAACCGCATTTTTTCCACGAAACATCTGCTGGAATGTAATAAAATCAAAGACACAACAAATATGCTACTCAACGCTACCCTGAAAGACCTATTAACCACGATTACCGAAACTAATATAAGAAACGTTTTTAGAGTACTCAAACATTTAAATCTTAATAATTCACTATAGTAACAACTCGAAATATATTTAACTTTATTTATTTTTACCCCATAGATTATTTACGTAAATTTAGTTAGATTTAGCCCAAAGCCCTGGTAGCTAGTGCTAGTGATATTATTATTAATTGTAATTAACTTACTTAATAATAAAGGAAATAAAATAAAAAATAATAAATTTTTACAATTATGATACAAAATTCATTTGAACGGGCTTCGGTTAACCGAAAAATGTGTCATTTAAACAAATCTAGAATATTTTGTCAATAACTACGAACAAGTAGAGTCACTTAACGAAACAAAACTAATCCACTTAATTTAATAACCTTTTGCGCCGACATATTTTAAAATAAGTAAAATGCAAAACACATGTTTTGACAAGGAGTAGCAGATAAAATCGCTAGAAATTAAGAAAACAGAAAATGTGCTATCAGTACCTACTGATATCTGTCACTATGAGAGGTGTACTCTAGTGAAGAAGGTACTCATTACTTACTTTTTTTCATTTTTTGTAATACATTTTCATTTTTTCATTTAACCTTTAACTGGGTAGGTGGGGTTCTGACAACACCCCAAGCCCTTATTTTTCAACAATATTATACTTTGCGACTGACAACACTCGTTGTCGGTACAGTACCTTCCTGTTGTTTTCTGTTATACAGATTCAGATGGTTTTAAAAAAGTTTGGTTGCACAAGTAAGCCGTGACAGACTCTTAAAGCTTG
The DNA here is from genome assembly GCA_949775065.1 of Brachyopa scutellaris. NCBI lineage: Eukaryota > Metazoa > Arthropoda > Insecta > Diptera > Syrphidae > Brachyopa > Brachyopa scutellaris. The sequence continues at coordinate 83,096,930 of OX459112.1, read as the reverse complement.
ACAAAATGCCTTACGGCGGTACCGTGGGGAACAGGGGTTGGAGGCAGAGGTGGTTTTAGTTAGGGTTAAAGTCCCACACGCCGGCTTTCGACGCTTACAAAAAAAAAAAAGACCTCGTCAACACCCCAACTACCCAGTTGTGTGATTTTTTTTTAAATTTGTATTTTCAAAATGTCATTTGAAAAAGATAAGGAACGAATTCAACTGTTATTGACACTATATAAGTGAAGATTCAAGTGAAGAGCCGGACTTAATTGATACGTATCATGGAGAGTTTGTTAAAACAAAAAAAATATTTCAAAAACTAATACGGAAAGCACTATTTTGGAAAGGATGACTAAAAACTCTATAAAGGTGTATTAAAGTTAATTCTTTTAACATTGTTCTACCCCAGAACGATATCATAATGACAATTCCACCATAGAACAGGCGCGGATCTAGAATTTTTTTCTGGGGGGGGGTCACAGGATAAAAAAAATCAAAATCCAATTTTTTCAGAGTGTAAAAAAGTAAGTTAATTTTGGTCGTTTGGTTAGTTTCCGGTTTTTAAGTTTGCAATTTGTTTGTTTGTTTTTTTTTTTTTGTTTTTTGGTTTGCAAAATATTGGTTCAGCTCTATTTTTTGAAATGCGGGCTGTTTTGGGGGGGGGGGGGGGGGGGGGTCATGACCCCCGTGACCCCCCCCCTGAATCCGCGCCTGCTATAGAACTACTTACCAGAGGAATGATAAGCGTAATAAAGTGAAATCATGATGGGGTGTCGTCAGCACCCCACTACCTACTTACGTTACTATTTATCATCTACCTACTTAAAGGTTAAGCGGAGCAGTTATCATTATTTAAGGATTCTTTGTTTGTGATTCGAGTTTTTCACAAGCAGGTTTCAATGAGGCGAAGTAGTTAGTATGAAATTTGTGAAAAAGTACCCGGGGACAGAATGAATTTTTCTTGTAAGCAGGTTTTTCAACTAACCGAGTTTCAAATAAGCGGGTTCGACTGTAATACATACGCGAAAAACGTTTTAAAGCTACCATTTTTCAAGGTACTCCGTGTGCATACATGTGTATGCATTCCAAGCCCAAAATAATGCCAATACACAGCGGCGACATTCAGCATATTAAAACCTGTTTAAATGTTGTACGGATACAGGATCTTTGTATGGCTGAAGGTGCTACATACGTATGAAGGTGCATACATAGTAGGTAATCGAAGTGCACTTATCAATACGAAATGCACAGTCAGGTTAGGTTAGTTTGAGCGGGGTTGAGAGGCTGAGCTATCCGAAAACACCAGTCATCAGAGTGGGCACATCGTGATCCCCTAAGAATCCATTCAAGGATGGTACCTAAACCGCCACAATTTCCTCAAAGCATTTTATTACACTGCACAATTTTAGAACGAGTCTATGGTTGATTTGACCTACCTCATCTAGGTTACTAAGAAAGTAGGAGCCTAAAATGTTCCGGCGACTGCGTGCTATGCCCTGATATTCAAACAGAATATGTGCGATATCTTCTGCTACATCGATATCATTCCAGTATCTACAAATACCCGTGCCTATGAGTACGAGCCTCTTAAAGAAAGCAATGCCCAGATAATATTTCTATAGCTATTCTCATTTGTGCGCTGATAGGTCTAAGGATTTCACTAGTCCTTTTACGGTCCAGCACTGGTCAAAACTCTATATCCTACAATGTAAGACCATCTATGGTCAGCCCTTATCGTAATTGTATCTTTAATGCTGCATAGCGGCGCCTTGGGCAGTGATAGCTCTCCCCCTTTTCTTGCCAACTTATCGGCAAACTCGTTGCCTTCTATCCCGAAGTGTCCAGGCCGCCAACATAGTCCCGCTCGGTTCTGCATGCGGCAGCTCCTGGACTAGTGCCGATTTAATAATGCACGATTCTAGCAACCTGGCTGTCGATGTAAATATCAATATGTATCCTTACCGGATATACGTAAAAAAATGCACAGTCAGTTGAATAAAAAATGAATTAAATTGTTCAAAAGACTAACAGCGATGTTTCACAATTCACGTAATCGCTGGATTATAATTCATAAAAAGTCATAAAAAGCGTCCGATGATAAAATATCTTCAAACTTCTGTCGCACACTGTTCGTCTTACGATACAAAAATGACTCGTTAAAGTGGTGAGTAGAAGTAAACATAGCGGAGCTATTTCTAAGATAAGCAATGCACACGAGTATGTTACTTCTTATCAGAAGACTTGTATTTTTTTTATTCTTTCGGTTCGTTTTCCTGTTTCCATTGAAACAAAAAAGAAAAAAAAATAAGAAAATAAATTTGCAAAATCTCAGCACTCTACCTCCATATTATTGACATGCAATCCGTTTGTATCGAGCTCACTGCAATTAGGTAGTATACAGATGAATTGTAGTGTAAAATTAAAGATTTAAAAATAGAATTCATTCTGCTCTGAGAAAAAACAAAATAATCGATTACCACCTAAAAGTAATTAATTTTCTTTTGTTTTGTTTACAAATTAACCACACACACACACACACACACATACGAATAAGCCTGGTCCACGAGTAACACAGTTTGCCGTTTCAGCGATTGATAAACAATCAGAACCAAAAAAAACTCAAGAAACCAAAACAACCAGATCACCGATAAACGATTACTATACACTACGAGTATCACACATCGATCGGAACACGGTATTTTCGAAAATAAAACACATTTCAAACGAAAGCCAGAAACCGATTTGAAAATTGTTTGCTCCCATCATCGTCGGCAGTGCCGCCGTGCCGCCGTGCCGCCGAACGATCGGCTCTAGATCATTATTTGGAGCAAGAAAAACTACCACACAGCATTAGACCGTTTCTGGAGGCACTACGTCACGTCATGCTTTTCTATAACTTATTCCAAAAAAAATTGAACTGTATGATATTTTTAAGATACGAGCATATTATTTATTTCACTTGTTTCGATTGTATATTTTCGTTTTTTAACCTACCGGTACAAGTCGAAAACGGCGTTTTTTAAAAGAGAACTTTCATTTTAATTGGGTGTTGTCACTTCAGGCCGATAATCAGTACTGAATTAAATTCCTATAAAATTGATTTTCAAAGAACCACAAAAATAACAACGATAACGAAACTTTAGAGAATTATAGATACGTAGATACGAGTACGAGTACGAGTACGTAGTGTGTTATCTCACAGAACGCTTTTTTTTTTTTATTGAATTTAAAGTTTCACTGTGTCAATTCCCGACCGGGGTAGAAGTGAAAGTGGTACCCACATTGAGTTGAACATTCAGTTGAGTGTTTCACTCAGAACGCAGGGACTGACTGAGTTCCTCCTGTACAGAATGGCGCAATGAGTGGAATACATTCGAGTGTGAGCATTAAAAATAGATTCCAAAACTGCTGGAGATGGAGAGACTACAGTGAGACTTTATTAGCATAAATTATGTGAGATGCACTTGCAAAGGTGCAGGACAGGAAACACCGAATTTTCTTGTGTAAACAAATTGATAAGTGTTTGAAGATTATCTGTTAAAATTTGAGTTTAGTTAGAGCTGCGAAGTTTGTTCAAAATAGAAATGAAAAAGGTTCAATGACTTTGGCGAGCAATTCAGAGTATCTTGTACTAATCAGATGAGGAAGAGGTGATATTACTTAAACGTAGAGGGTGTGAGAGATGTGCAATGGAATTACCAAGACCGAGTGAATCATGTTGATTGGCCTCAATTTTCTTCAAAATTCTGATTACAAGGGCTTTTGTGGGTATTTTGAGTAATATTGAGTGGTCGAACTGAGGAAGTATGACTTGCGTAATATTTGTCAATATTTACGTTCGTGGATTCAGAGGGTAGATTTAAAATACATGTTTGTATGTTTGGTGATTCACACGGGAACTCACTTAAAATAGGGGTAAAAGACAATTTCGAAAACTGGCTTGGGGCTTAATAGCATGTGTAGGGTAGCCTAAAAGTATTAAGGTGATTTTAACGTATCATAGCAATATTATGTATTTGTTTGTTTCGCTTTATACACAAAATCAATGTGATAATGTGTATAAAAAAAAAAAAAAATACACGACGTCAGCAGTCCTATACTGAACCAAGCCTAGCTTCTTGCAACCATTTGTGTGTGCGTGTTATATTTTTGCACCAATGGAAGGGACCTACAGTTTTTTTGCCGACTCAGAACGGCGAGTTGAGAAGCTTCTCATGACAAATGATACTCTTTGATTGCTTGTCAGACATTCGAAAGAGGTGGCAACCGTGAAAAACTTTCTTAGGTGTTAGACCCGTGCTGGGTTTGAACCCGAGCAGCACGCGTAGTACTCCAACGCACTAACCACCACGGCCACGGCCGCGTATCGTGGTGGCTACAAAACGATATGTTTTGGCTGCATATGACATCTCAGTCATAATAAGAGGAAAGCATGATGGAGACCTTATGCAAGCCGCACTTAAGTTAACATGGGAATGGTGTGACAATCTACAAATCGAACCAAAACCACTATTGTTCCTTTAAAGCGGCCCATACACACCACACTTATGTGCACACTTCAGTGTGAGCATCGGTGTCGTTGTCCGCCATACACATCACACATTATTGGCAAACATTAGTTCTTTATCGGACTTTGACGGAAAAGGAACAGTGCTATGAGCAGTGAAAGTGACAGTGACACTGCGGTATGCGCATCATTCTGTGGCAATATGTCTATTTTGGTAATGTTTCAGCACAGCAAAAATAAGATTAAATAATTTATAAAAAAAAAAAAAAAAATACCAGAGCTAGATAAATAAAATTAAGCATAAATAAATAATGTGTATGTCTATTTTTATTGGCGTTGGGCTTTTATATTAAAAAGGATCAACAAAGCCGCTAGAAAACAAGATATAAGTGTATCCTTGCGATATAACGGCGTAGAAGCATGAGAACCAGACCAAAAAATGGTAGTAAAATATACAACATTTTGGATCAAACACATCAGAAATAAGTTTTCGTAGGTCTGCTAAGAGAACTTGAAAAAAAATTCACCGGAAGATTATAGAAATTTTTCGAGAATGGATGCTTCGACATACGAGGAACTTCTTGGTATATTAGAACCTCTTATCAAAAAGAGGTATACATGCAAATGTCTAAATATTTCTATCATTGAGCCAAAAAAAATTCGCAGTCCCTAATTGCCATGTTGAAAATTTTTTTTTTTCCGATTTTGACACCACCGCGATCAAGCAAAGGCTGATATTTTGTATGAGCGTGCGCGCACCAATCCATACACAGCACACTTTTAGGAACACCGACACAAAAAATCAAAATGTTTTGATTTTACTCACACAGTGTGGCACACCACAAAATCGGTGCGCGTACTGCTCCATACACACCACACATTTCAGCACACCGACACAAGTGTGGAACTTCCGCACATTTAATAATTTAATATCAAAGGCACTAGGCATCAGTTATTGCAGTGTATAGACCACCACATGGTAGACAGCTTTGTATATGAACTGAGTGACCACATCGGTCGATTCGGTATTAATGCCGAATCAAGTGAGTTTTACGTATGTCAGTGTAAGTCCAAAGTACAAAGCTTAGATCAAATTGAACCAAATTGAACGGATAATTACTGTCATTATCATCCAGTGTCTAGTATTTGGGCATTTTCCTCGACTCAAAACCTAGTTGGAAAGAGTAAATAGAACTACGGGTCAAGAAAGTATGCACAGCCTTTGGTAACAAATTAGGACTTCGACCAAAGATGACACTATGGATGTAGTGGGTTCAATTCTCACCTACGGGTGAAGAATTATAGCGTCAACAAAATCAGAAAAGTTAAAAAAAATGGCTACCATAGGCATCACAGGTGCATTGAGGTCATGCCCAACTGATACTCTCACTGTGATTTTACACCATCGCCACTTACCCCCATATCAAAAGCACAGTTATGTCCGACTCAAGGAATCTGGAATATGGACTAAGTGCAATCTTGGACACACTACCAAATGGTCTGGCTATGCCTACAACTGACTACAATATCCCCAAGCTTAACTTCAAGAAGAATTTCGCTGCTAGCATTCCAAGCAGAGAAGAATGGAAGCGAAAGATTTCGATACAACAGTATGCATCAATGGTTCGAAAATGGACTGCGGAGTAGGCGGTTACCGTATTTCGCTAGCGTCTTCCAGGTGAAGCTACTAGCGATCCTCGAGGCTTATCACAACTTAATAAACGAGCCAAACCGCAATTAAAGCCATAAATTCACCTCATCTAAAGTGGTTGAACAATGCCAGCAAGAACTCAATCGCTTATGCAATCAGGCTAGAGTCACTCTTCTCTGCGTTCCAGGACATAGTGCCATAAAAGGAAATGAGAGAGCCGACAAACTAACCAAGCGAGGGTCAGCCCTTAACAACCCGCTAGCGGAAAATGTTCATATGGTATTCCTATAGGTGTTGTTAGGGGCAACCTACTCTCACAATTGCTAAAACTATCTGGTCTCCGGTGGCCCAGTCTTACTAACTGTTTTATATCCGGAAAGATATGGCCAAATTAAAATAGTTCAAAAACAAATAAGCTGCTACTGCTACAAAGAACCCGCGTAGACATCGCAAGAGTAGTAGTAATAGAGTAGCGATCCGTCAGAACAATTTGTGCCGAAGTTGCATGACGACAATGAAAGAGTGACTTATTCCTTTTCTATGCAAATGTCCGGCTCTAGCGGAAGCCAGGAAACGCATAATAGGGAAACAATTTTACGGCGACAATAAGGAGATATCCGAGGAAAGGATTGCAGACGTGATTCTCTTCTCAAACCCCAAACGCTGGATATAAGTATCTTAACTTACATACGAATAAACGGGCCACCTGAGGTTGTGGTATCAAAACGGCGCCCATTTGCGCTATTTGGGTTTTTATTTCCACTGAAACCACCATTTCTACCTAGCTATATGCACCTACTTGGTAATGATAGCATCGAAAGGCCTCCTTAACACGATCTCATCTTGCACCCGAGCAGATGTAGCCCGAAATACAAGGTCAGGTCAAGGTTGCTTAGTACGAGTTACAGACGAAGCGCTTATGTCAGAAGTACCTAATTATGAAACTAACATCTCGAATCACTATCTGATATATTGCGGAATCAAGTCCAAAGAAACCGTCGAAGGCTTGATCTTGAACAATGTAAGAAATCACGCTTAAGGTTCACGGCTCGAATCCAGATGGCGCCGAAACATTTATTTCTTAAGAAATAAAAATAAGATGCTCAGTTTCAGAAGTTAATGTCAAACCTTCTGCGAAGGCATAAGACTGGCAGTAAGGGATGGTGGTATGGCTGAAGAAATTGATCGCACAAACAATAATAGGAAAAATCTGGTAACAACTTCTGTTAATCATAAGCAAGGGCAAACTTTCAATGATACACAAAAAAAAAAAAAACTCTGCAATTATCCTGGACACCACCCAAAGAGTTAGTTGAAACCTAACATCTGAGTTTCCTATCATTACGCCGATCTGTCTGTCTCTCGTTCTTGTTCTTCATGTGCTCGCGATATGATTATAAAAAAAGGAATATAAACGACGTACAGGAATCTGTTAAATGCTTGCCGTACACTTGCCCACACATGGCGATTATTATTGGCCCACAACTGCTGGTAAAACAAAATGAAGATCGCTACACTCTGAAAAAATTGCCAGACAAGACCGAACATAATTTGCATCTCTGTTGGAAGGACTACCGTCGAATGCATCCATTTCGAGTCACGGTTTGGTGTGGTATTTCGGGTGAACAGGTCACAGGTTTCTTTGAAACCGCAAGTAAGAATCCAATAACGGTAAATGCCTAAATGGAGACGAAATGCTCGAAAACTTTTACATTCGCGGTTGAGTCACCTATCCTGTGTCCGTAAGTGGTTTCAATAAGATAGCGCGGGGCGGCGTCACTGTCCATTCTATATAGCCAGAGACACGATGACTATTACTCGAGAAATCTTTCCAGGCCGAATAATGTAAAAAAAAAACGCAGACATTGATTACGGCTCGTTTTTCGGACTAAATAGTTTCATTATAAAATGTTATCCATCGCTCTCCAAGCATATCAAATAAATGTTATAAATGCTATAAACGCTATTACAGCTCAGCTAGCTATTTATAGGGCTACCACACGTACATACATCCGTAGATAAGCCCGACACTTCTGTGGATGATATAGTAAATCATCTATTGTCTAGAAGTTTGATTTCCAATAGAGTATCTATAAAGTGCACTAAAATAAGTAAGCCGGATATTTTCGTTTCATCTTTCAAAATAGTTACCCCTGTTTCGATATTTGACTCACTATGCAAAACTGACATTTGGCCCCCCAATACTCTCGTAAAAGAATTCACCAATCGAGCATCTAAAAGACATACCAGCACATCGCAGGTTTTAAATTCAAAAAACTCTCTCGATTGTCCCTCTACTACCAAAATGTAAGAGGGTTACGAAGTAAAACTAACGATATTTTTGCCAACTCTCAGGCTTTTCCACATGACATTTTTGTTTTTACAGAGACTTGGTTAAACGCCAACATTTTGGACACGGAACTCTTCAACTCCGAGTTCCTAGTTTATAGAAAAGATCGTTATATGGATAGTTGCACGGGATTGGGTGGTGGGGTGCTTATTGCAGTTCGTTCTCACCTTAGTTCCAGCTCACTCAGTGATCCTTTCCCTTTGAACACAGAAACTATTTGTATTAAAATTTGTATTGAGGATAAAACTGTCTTTATCATTAATTCATACATTCCTCCTAATAGTGATACATCATTGTATTCTGAGCTGTCGCTTATCTTAGAACACATTCATGACTTATCCTGCTCGGAAAATAACATTTTATTTCTCGGCGACTTCAACTTGCCACAAACGATCTGGGTTCCATCGGAGGATGGATCCTATCTCACAGCATCGTTTAATTCCGCTCAGCAGGAGCTTATTAAACTGGACTCCATTACGTCTTTTGACTTACAGCAAATCAGCTGTATTAAAAACTACAATAATCGAACTCTCGATTTGGTATTTTCCTCTGACCCTGTTAGTACTGTTGTTCAAGAATCTTGACATAGATAGACATCATCCACCCTTGGATGTATTTTTTGACTTGAGCTGTCATATATATGATAATAGTGACCCTAATGATGGCTCGTATATCTTTGACTTTCGACGCGCTAATTATCAGCAACTGTCTGAAAGAATAAGTTGCTCCAATTTACAAAACATTAATGTTTTACCTAATATTGAGGATGCAGTAAAATGCTTTTATAGTATCCTAAATTATCGAAAACTGCAATATCGAACCATCCTTGGTACACTAAAGATCTGAAAACTCTACGAAATAAAAGAAATAGAGCATGGAAAAATTATATTAAAAGTCTCAGCCCAAAGGACTTTAATATTTACATTGCATTTTTCGATGAATTCAAACTGCTTTCAAGCAGCTTATACAATGACTATATAAGCACAATGGAAACCTTACTTAGGAATAACTCGAAACAATTTTGGAGCTTGGTTAATTCCAAGAAAAGGTCTGACGGATATCCAGCAGAGTTTTCTTATAATAACAGCGTTTTTAATGACCCTGTTGATATTTGCAACTCTTTCGCGGATAATTTTCGTAAATCTTTTAACGATGTGCCGCTTAGTATTGATGATGATTACTTTGAGCATCTCAAAGATGTTCCTCAAGTTGGCTTTACCAACATTGCCTTAGGTTAGGTTAGGTAGCAGTGGCTGCCAGTAACAAGTACCAGCACACTTAGGCCTATAGAGGCCCATTGTGATACCAAGGATCTTGGGGATAATCACCCCGCTACTCAGGTGAACCATTTGGAACTTTGTATAAAACGAAGAAGGCTTCCTACGTCTTTTTGTATGAGATCACTTAGATCATCGAAGAAGTATTCTCCAAGGTGAAGTTTCCTACTACGGGAAAGAGCTGGACACGAGCAGAGGAGATGTGTTGGACTTTCCTCCTCCTCTTCGTCTCTACAGCTTCTGCAGAAGTCATTCGAAATGACGCCAAGTCTAGTAGCGTGTCTGCCTATAAGGCAGTGTCCTGTGATGACACCGATAATCGTACTAATATGCAGTCTTTTTAGTGACAAAAGGTATCTAGAGCGGTTAAGATCCAATCTAGGCCAGATTTGCTTTGTAGCAAGGCAGGTGGTTCCACCTTCACATCTGGCGTTGGTCTTATTGACTGTGTCAAGTTTGAGTGCTAGCTTGTAAGTAGCGAGTGGCATACCTATATATTTCTTCTCGGGTAGAATAGGTATTGTTGTTCCTATTTTAGCGAGCTCGTCAGCTTTGCAATTCCCTGGAATGTCTCTGTGCCCCGGCACCCAGCAAAGGTGAATGTTAAACTGCTTAGCCATCTCTATGAGAGATGAACACCAACATTGCCTTAGACTTGCAGACTATTTCGAAATTTATTTCATTTCTGAAAGATGATTACTCTTCAGGTCCTGACGGCGTACCTCCAATAGTCCTGAAAAAATGCAGTGATGTCCTTGCTCTGCCGTTGAAGTCTCTTTTTGAGATCTCCATATCAACTGGCCATTTCCCTAGCTTCTGGAAGCAATCGTTTATTACGCCCGTCTTTAAGAAAGGCGATAGAAATATTATTACGAACTACAGACCGATTTCAAAGTTGTCATGCATACCAAAATTATTTGAGCAAGTTGTGTGTGAAAGCCTTACTTTTCTTTGTCGGGGTGTTATTTGTACAGAACAACATGGATTCGTTAGAAACAGGTCTACTGTCACAAACCTGTTAACATTCTCCCATAACTGTTCCAATGCCTTAGAAAGTGGTCATGAGGTGGACTGTGTGTATACTGACTTCTCCAAAGCTTTCGATCAGCTTTCTCATGATATTATTCACCCCAATTATGCAAGTCGTATTTGAGAGTCACATACGAACATAGTCGTATTTTGTTATTATGGAAGTCGTGTCACTACGAACATACTCGTACGCTAATGACTTTTCAGCTGTCAACAGAATCGGATGCCATCGCATACGACTTTCGGCTGATATCAGCTATTATGCAAGTCGTATTTAGTCGTATTTTGAACGTTTTTAGTGGTATTTTCTTCGGCTGCGATTTCTTAAGTGACTCTATTCGAAATTCAACGAACATGTAAAATAAACAATTGTATACTCTTGAATGGAAACGATTTAATGTTTTTCGAAGTTATTTTACTACTTAAATTACTTTTACTTTCTAAAAAACTTAAAAACAGCAACCAATTCGAAGCTTTGGTATATGCTACGAAGATTAATGTCGGCATCGCAAAAGACAGATGTGTGCTACACGTTCATCTAAAAGATGAACAAATGGTTGTCGACAGAATAGTTTTATTAAACTGCAATGGTCAATTATTTTTTTAGTTAGAAAATTGTAATTTAAATTTCGGAAAATACATCCATATATACATACATACATACACAATGAATTTGGCACTTATTGCGTTTCAACTATATCTTAACAATCTGTGAATATAATTCCTTTTAAGGATATTCCTTCATGTGCTCATTAAAGAATAAATCTATTGAGTTTGTGGTGACATCTTTCGGGAGCAGTTGTAATAAGACATCTCCTGGACCTCGCCGGCAAGGAAACCAGTACTGACAGGAAAAAGTTCAGTTTGAAGTGCGATGTAATGCGTTGCTAACATGCAGCAACTTATATGGAGTCGTATTCAACGCATACGACTTGCATAATAACAAACGAAATACAATACGATGCGAGTACGACTTGAAGTGAGATACGAGATACGACTTGCATAATTGGGGTGATTATCTACAAACTCGAGGCGTTAGGTTTTCCCCCAATATTTATTTCGTGGGTTGGCTCTTACCTCAAGCAGAGGTCATATCAGGTTAAATTTAGAGGATGTCTTTCAGACTCCTTCTTAGCAAGATCCGGCGTCCCTCAAGGGAGCCACCTAGGTCCACTTTTATTTATTCCTGCTATCAATGATGTTCCATCAATCATAAAACATAGCAACATCCTTATATTTGCCGACGATATGAAGATCAGTAAATCAATTACAACCATAAATGATTGTAGACTTCTGCAATTAGATATTGATAGTTTCAGTACCTGGTGCTCTAAAAATGGTTTAGTCCCTAACCCACTCAAGTGTCAGTCCATGACTTTCTCTAGGAAACTGGTACCGACTATATTCAACTACTTGATATCGAATCACTCTCTCAGTCGGGTTTATAGTTTTAAGGACCTGGGTGTTGACTTTAGCACTGAACTTGATTTTAAAGAGCATATAAACCACATTGTGAATAAATCAAATTCAATGTTTGGTTTCGTTAAAAGATGGTGTAAAGAATTTAAAAATCCTTATGTCACCCTCTCACTATTTAACAGTCTTGTCCGTTCTCACCTCGAATATGCTTCGCAAGTATGGACACCTTATCAGAAAAATCTCAATACTCGTATTGAAGCCGTCCAGCGACGCTTCATTCGATTCGCATTGAAAGGTATTCCCTGGGACGATCCTTTTAACCTCCCCCCATATTTGCATCGGATAAAACTGTTGCAAATGCACCCTTTGGCTCAAAGAAGGGTCAATAATGATATAATTTGTATGCATCAACTGATCTCAGGTCTGATGCACCTGACTTATTATCCTGTTTAGGATTAAACTTTCGTGGGGGATCGCATTACCTAGTATAGAGTTACTGCATGTTCCTCATCACAGAACAAATTACGGGATGCATGAGCCTGTTAGCCGCATGAGTAAAATCTATAACTTAAATGTAAACATTCTTGACTTTAATCTTAACAAGATTACACTAAAAAATGTATTGCGTAATGTAGTTCCTCGAACATAAACTCTAATTATGTATATTTGTTCTTATATTTGTTTATTTATTGCTAGTGGTAGTGTTGAAATGTAGCGTAGCCTAACCACTAACACCAGCACTAAATGATGAGCCTGTTGATGCATATTTTGCCCTGGCAAATTTCTGCTTATGGCTGTTGCTTGTAAATATTAAGCACACCATGACACAGATCTGATAGTGTTTAAAAAAAAGATAGTACATACATATTATGACTTTAACTGAAATGAAGACAAAAAGTCCGATAATCTGCTAATTATACAGGACAATTGATCATTGAAGACAATTAAGAAACAAACCAGGGAAGTGTACAAAAAAATGCAAACGAAATAGTATGGGATTGTTTTAGATAAGAACTCTGCCATTTTACATGGTAATACTTTGAAATTTTGCACAAACTTTGAAAACTGTTTTGTTTTCCTTATGCCGAACTGATTTTTATCAAATCCCACTGCAAGAGAATTATGATATTGAAAATGTTTGCAAATGTTAGTTTGAAGGCGAGAAAAAAGTGCAAATACTTAAAAAAAACTGCTAAATTAAGGGGTATATTTATTTTTTTAACGTAATATTAGAGTTAATAGAGTCGTTTGGGGTAAGAGTGCGCAGCGCGTAAGAGTACGCAGTGCCATTTTCTCCATCTCTGAAAGAATTAGCAGCAATCGCTAAATGAGAAAATGTGTGCTTTACTAACCGCCAATGATGAACAACTTCTACGAAAATTTTCCAATTAACAGTACATACAAAGAAAATCAACAAGGAAAAAAAAGCCGGGTTTTATTAAAAAAATGTTAATTTCCAAAAGTGTGTCAGGAAAGCGTGGCAATTGGATACCCCATATGTAGTATGTAGGCATAAACAGTGTATACGTGTGTTTGATTTAGGATACAATTTTAGTGAATAATATTCTTAGATTTTCAATACAATGAAAAAAAAAGTAGCGTCTAGGGAAAGAGTGCGCAGTCGTTCTGTGGGTAAGAGTGCGCAGTGCTTTCTTCCCCAGTATTTAACTTTTTATAATAATAACAATTTTTAGGCCATTACCTTCTATCGAAAGATCCAACGAGCACATCACAGTCGTAGGCGGTAGGTGGTAGCTCGTAGCTGAACTATTTTTCTGTTTTTGTTTTCCCAGAAAAATGCCTCGTATCTACCAAACACAAACGGAAAGGAAATTGATAACCAAACAGAAAATCTGCGAGGCTAGGGAGCTGATTTAAAATGGAAGCAGCCCATGAAACACTGCCGAAGAACTTAGTTTGAGCGAAAGCGCAGTTTCAAGCCGTTTCCACTACGAAAACTGTGACTTAAACTGGTTGCGCACTCTTACCCATACCTCTGCGCACTCTTACCCTGACTTCGGGGCAAGAATGCGCAATTTGACTTACTTTGGTTTTTTGATCAAAACATATGAAACATTAAAAAACATATAAAATATTTTTGTTCAATTTTGTTCAAGGGATAGCCATCCCCGTCATACCCTCTCCCATCCACGCCTCCTCCCCCTCCCCTTCCCCTGGGCTGGATTAAGGTGTTATACGACCCGTGCCAATAATCAACCTGGCTGAGGGCCCATTGTAAATAGCTCAGTCTTTAACGGAGTATCCGGATACCTGGTGCCCTCCGGATTATAAAGCCTTACCTGCGTACTGCGGATCTCTGCGCAGGTGGACCTCTTTTCTCCGCCACTCGTGGGACCAAATGACAACTTTAAAAGAAAATATAACAAAAAAAGCTGAGGATGATGATGAGTATGCCATAGGCACCTCATCGGAAGAGGAGTTGCTTGTCTCAAGCCAAGAGACGCAAGTAAAACCCGACAACGTAGGAAGTGTCAGCAATAGCACTCCTACTTTGTCTCAACCACCAACAACCGCCAATACATCGAAAATTGGGGACACCAGCCACAGTGACCCCAAGAAAAGAAGGAAGAATTTGTCAGTCGGTGCCCTGAAAAAGAATCAGTACCAGAAGGCTGTTTTCATTCTTGGCAAGATTGCTAAAAATGAGGCGGCCGGTACGGTTCATGATCAGGACCAGGCGGACAAACTTAAATATCAGGTAATTGTTGACGAATACAACGATTACCTGAAAAATCGCGACCTAGCTAAGACAGAGGCCACAAAGCGTAACCGGTCACAGGACGAGACCGCTCGATCAAGCAAGAGGAGCAAAGTTGCCCAAACCAGGTCTAAGACAACAGCGGATGAACAAACGGCTAAAGCTACCCAACGTACCGTTAGCGAGGTCATAAGGGACGACCTCCAAGTCGCACTGGTGGATGAGCTATCGACAGGCGGCAAGGCGGTGATGAAGATTTGGAATAGCATTGAGGCCAAACTATCACAGATGGTGATAGATCATCTGCTTATCAAAAAAGACGGCCCTCTGCCCCGTTTCGACTCAGCCGAAGTCGTTAGAGGGTATAGGGTGATCAAATGTTCCGATCGGTACTCTAAAGAGTTCCTCAGCCAGTGTGTTGCCAAGATCAGCAATGCATGGGATGGCTTGAAACTCAAGCTTATCCAGGCAACAGACATACCAAAGAGACCAAAGGCCCGCATCTGGCTACCCGTTATGCCTTTAGACAATGGAACGCTCCTCCAGTGTCTTAAGATCCATAATCCGGAGATCCCGATGGACGACTGGGGAGTCATCAAGGCAGAAGAACCCCAGAAAAACAGCATGTCCTTCCTTCTCCTCATAAATGAGGAGTGCCTAGGGGCACTAGAAAGGGCAGACCACAAGCTTAGGTTTGGTATCAGGAACGCCAAACTTAAGATATTCAGATCCTCAAACCCGGGCGACGACTTAGACGAAGTCGACGACGCCAACAAACTGTTGGAAGGTATGAGCATCGAAAACGACCCCACTAATAATCAATAATGCTGAAA
The DNA here is from genome assembly GCA_949775065.1 of Brachyopa scutellaris. Lineage (NCBI taxonomy): Eukaryota > Metazoa > Arthropoda > Insecta > Diptera > Syrphidae > Brachyopa > Brachyopa scutellaris. The sequence continues at coordinate 83,081,160 of OX459112.1, read as the reverse complement.
GTCTTGCAGATTAATCTGAAGCACTCGAAATGTGCATCAGACAACCTCCTTGTTTATCTCAGGGAGGAAAACATTGACGTCAGCATTATCCAAGAACCATGGATCAAAGATACGAATATCAAAGGTCTCAAAGACAATCTATACAATCTCTACTACGACACAAAAAATAACAACGGTAAGCCCAGAACTTGTATTCTAGCTAGGAAACATATTAAAGCCTTTCTATGTCCCAATCTTAGCTCACCAGACTTAACAGTTGTTAAATTGGATACAGGAAGGGAATGCCTGTACTTGGCCTCAGCCTACATGGCTCACAACCGACAAGCACCGCCGGAAGAGGTCTTAGCACTAACATCCTTCGTAAACAACAAAAAAGCCAATCTACTTTTGGGCTGCGATGCAAACGCCAGACACACGCTTTGGGGCAGCTCAGAGGATAACGAAAGAGGTGAGTCCATCTTTGATTTCATTATCACAAACAATCTCTCTATATGTAACACGGGTAACACTCCAACTTTTGTGTTTCCGAGTACGGATAGTTTCATTGGGTGGGAAGAAGTTATTGACATTACCCTTACCACCAACAATAACAACATAAAGGTAGAAAAATGGAGAGTATCCAACTTAAAATCTTTTTCAGACCATAATTGGATACTCTTTAATGTCAACTTCACAGTAGCGATTCCAGAACCCTTTAGAAACCCCAAAAGGACAGACTGGACCAAATTCGGCCAAGTCCTGAGATCAAAACTTGGCAATGCTCCAATAGAATTCATAGTATCACCCTCAGAATTGGATGCAAAGATTAAGACTTTCGAGAAGGCAATGAACACCGCCTACAAAGTCTCGTGTCCAGTCAGATATAGTAAAAAGTCGCTCCCACCGTGGTGGAGTAAAGACCTCTCAAACCTCAGGCGGATGACCAGAGCGATTTTCAACATTTGCTATAACCACAATTTCTGGCAGCCCTACAAAGACTGTCTTAGACTTTACAAAAAATCCATCAGGAAGGCCAAGAAGCAATCCTGGATGGACTACTGTCAATCCATTGACACCATTAAGGAGTCTGCTCGACTGAGTAAGATCCTGTCCAAAGAACACTCCTCCCCGTCTCTTCTCAAAAAGGCGGATGGTGGATGGACAGACTCAACTGCGGAATCCCTAGAGATGTTAATGAACACTCACTTTCCTGGTTGCAAAGATTACAGTACGGCAGCCCTCCGTGACTGCAGTTCTTCCGCACCATGGAACACTATCAAAACCATAGTCACCGAGGAAATAACCTTTTGGGCTATTAACAGCTTCTCCCCATATAAATCCCCTGGACTTGATGGCATTATACCCATTATGCTACAGAAGGTGCACGACCTAGCAATTCCGTGGCTAGTCCCTATTTTTAGAGGATGTTTTTTCCTCAACTATGTCCCACAGTCGTGGAGGCGTATCCGTGTGGTTTTCATCCCAAAAGTCGGCAGACGAGGTCATGAATCTGCGAAGGATTTTAGACCTATCAGCCTCACGTCTTTCGTGCTAAAAACCCTGGAACGAATCCTCGATACCCATATACGGAAGGTTCTACAAGAATCTCCTCTATCCAAATCTCAGCATGCATACCTTAAAGGTAGATCCACAGAGACAGCTCTCCACGAGGTAGTGCGTACAATAGAACACACCATCCACTATAAGGACTACACTCTAGCTACCTTCTTAGACATAGAAGGAGCCTTTAACAACGTACACACTGATTCAATTCAACAATCTCTAGCTGAACTAGGCGTAGAGGGGTTCATTGGCCAATGGATAGTATCCATGCTAAAAACCAGAATTATTCAGTCATCCCTAGGAAACAGCAATCTAACCAAATTTGTAAGCAGAGGAACGCCTCAGGGTGGTGTTATCTCGCCTCTACTATGGTTAATGGTCATGAACAAGATCTTAGTGCGTCTAGACAACGATGGGGTCAAGGCGGTAGCGTACGCGGATGATGTAGTAATTTTGGTATCAGGAAAGTTTCCCTCTGTGATAAGCGAAGTCATGGAGAATGCTTTGAAGAAAGTTAGCTCCTGGGCGGCGAGCTGCGGCCTCGGGGTTAATCCAAGCAAAACTGAAATGATACTTTTTACCACAAAAACCAAAGTACAAACTTTTGATCTTCCCAAACTAAACGGTCAGACACTCTCACTATCTTCCAGTGCTAAGTATTTGGGCATTGTCCTTGACTCTAAACTTAGCTGGAAGAAGAATATTGAGCTACGGGTCAGGAAAGCATGCATAGCCTTCTACGCCTGCAACAAAACATTCGGAAAAAACTGGGGATTGGAGCCTAAGATGACATTATGGATGTATACAGCCGTTGTACGTCCAATTCTCACATACGGTTCTTTAGTGTGGTGGCCCGCCCTAAGCAAAAAGTACAATATCAACCGAATCAGAAGAGTCCAAAGAACGGCAAGCTTAGGCATCACAGGTGCAATTAGGTCATGCCCAACTGATGCTCTCTCTGTGCTTTTGCACCTTCTGCCACTCGATCTTCATACGAAAAGCACTGCACTATGCAGTGCAGTCAGACTCAAAGAATCCAAGTGCTGGACTGCTAAGACGTATGGTCACAGTAAAATCCTGGATACACTACCATATGGCCTGGTTGTGTCTCCTACAGATTATATTATCCCCAATCTTAACTTCAAGAAACCCTTCGCCGCAACCTTCCCAAGTAGAGAAGAATGGAAGCGAGGGAGAGTGGTGACAGGCTTTGATACAACGGTATTCACCGATGGGTCAAAGATGGACTGCGGTGTGGGTGCGGGAGTTTTCTCGGAAAAGCTCGGCATATCTAAGTCCTACCGTCTTCCAAATTTCGCTAGCGTCTTCCAAGCGGAAGTACTGGCGATCCTCGAAGCCTGTCGCAACCTAATAAATGACCCAACACCCAAACATAATATCGCTATTATTACGGATAGCCAAGCCGCAATTAAAGCCATAATTTCGGCAACCACCTCTTCGAAATTAGTAGATCGCTGCCAGGAACAGCTCAGCCGCCTGTGCAACCAGGCTAGAGTCACGCTTCTCTGGGTTCCAGGACATAGCGCCATTGATGGTAACGAGAGAGCCGACGAACTTGCCAGGCGAGGATCAGCCCTTAACAGCTCACTAGCGGAAAACGTTCATATTCCCATAGGTGCTGTTAAGGGCAATATACTCTCACACTTCTTAAAATTAGCCGGTCTCAGGTGGACCAGTCTGACAAACTGTGTCATATCCAGAAAGTTATGGCCAAATTACAACAGGTCTAAAACAAACGAACTGCTACTAAGAACACGCGTAGACATCGCTAGAGTGGTGGCAGTCAGTACAGGACACTGGCCAATAGGAGACCATGCAGCCAAACTATCGATCCCTCACAACAGTTTCTGTCGTAGCTGCAAAAATGAAAATGAAAAAGAGTCTCTAATTCACTTTCTGTGCAAATGTCCGGCTCTGGCGAGAGCCAGGCAACGCACACTGGGCAAGCTATTCTTCGACGACCTCAAAGATATATCTGGGAAAAGTATTAGAGAGCTGATCCTCTTCCTAAATTCCACAGGATGGATATAAATATCACAACTCTACCTTCAAATAAACGGGTCACCTGAGGTTGTGGTATCAAAACGGCGCCCCGCGCGCTATTTGGGTTTCCCTCCATCGAAACCACCACTTCTACCTACCTACCTACCTTGTTCAATTTTGTTCCTAAAATATAGAGCTACCAAATAAAAGGCTCTTTTGTTTGTTATCTGTTGTAAGTGTTTCAGAATTTAAGCCCGAAGTCCAAAATGCGCACTCGTGCCCCGAACGACTATAAGTAAAATAGCTAAGTACTCTGTTACGTATACATACCCTATATTAGAAATAACAGCGTCCCCTTCTGACCTTATTCATTCCATCAGCTCAGAGTAATTCGATGCTTTTCGCTTCCTTATTCCCGATCTACAAGATCCCATACATTTTCTGTGGCCACTCCAAAACATCAACATTCATCTCTCCCAAGAAGCTTCTCACTTAACGATTGGTGCGTTTTGGCTTTTGGGTCAAGTTGGAAATAAGGTATTCGACTGCAAATGTGGAAGCATATGGTTTGTCGGTATTTCCTGATACATTTGGACACATCTGACCAAGGCGGTCGTTTCGTTAAATTTTTGGGTGCTCAATTTTGGATAACATGGTCGTAATCTACGAATAAAGGTAGTATGTATTAATATTAATATATAAGAAAAATTATGAAAATGATAATTTGTGTTGAATCAGAAAAAAAAAATAAAAAAAATATCTGATGCTCATTAGTGGATGATGTGGATGTTCTTTATCGATTGCCGGTTGGTTTTTTTAAATCGAGCATAATTTTATCATGGCCTTTGGAGTTTTCATGTCTTACTAATAGACTTCTATTATTTGGTATAAAGACCTGACAATATTTACAATACGGCTTTGCAACGTTTTTGCAATCTTTTCCTTTATCCAACCAATTGAAACTTTCGAGACAAGGCGAAATTTCCGGTTTCATTTTGACAATTTTTCACAATTTTCTGTAATTTCGTCGCTACCGTCATCATCATCATCGCCATCAAGACTTAACACTTCACTAGTACTGCATTTCCTTTGGTTTCTATGTTTGCTGCTTTGCTTTTACCCGACCGGTTTTTTGACTGACAGACTCTTCGAATTCCCTTTGTGCCCTTCTGTTATTTGTTGCATTACATATTGCAAACTGTTGCCATGGGTAGTTTTTTTTTTGCATGTTTGGGTAGTACAAATTGAGAAAAGGGTACTGATGTGTAGTACAAAACTACTATTGTAGTACAAAACTACTATTGTAGTACAAAACTACTATTGTAGTACAAACGACAGCACTGCAAGTGACCCACCATTGAGAATAAACCTTAAAAAAAGCCTTATTAGAAACTAGTTGAACCCGTGCTCGCCTTGCTTCGCATTCTTTATTCTAAGGGCTTTCTCATTCATACTAATATGCAATATCAGTGGGAGCGAAGAAACATCAAAGTATTTGTCTAAGTCCACAAAAGTGTTTAATAAATTTTGTTGATTAACTGCGTCAATATCAAAAACGTTTCAATATGTAACTTTCAGGCCCTAAATGCAGATTTCATAGTTCTCAAAAACCGCACCGCACCGTAGCCCGTCAACACTTCCGCCTCTACCAGATGTCGTTGCAGAATTGTAACTCTAGTTCGGTTGCCGTTACATAATTTAGGCGGGCTCAAGTTTCTTAGAAGAATAGTAGGTACACCCACTTTTAGTTTTAATTTATGTGATGGAAGCCCTGGGTGGAGCAGATAGAGAATATAAAAATTCGACCAGATAGCTGGTTGTTTCTTCTTGGTCTACAACCCGGTTGATTGAAATACTTACATTCTGCACCACTTTGACCATCAATACGTGAAAATATCTCGCTATCATTTACTGGAGCTTGATCATTCCGAGGCAACAAAATAGCTCGCTCACAAAGCTAAGAATTCTCACGGTTTGTTAGTTGTTATATATAACCGTAAAAGGATAAATTTACTTTTCTATTTTCTTCCGGAAGCGTTCTTCCACCAATTTTAAGTAGCAAATAAGAATATTTTGTGCGTTTGGATTGACGCCTGTTTGTGCCCGCATATTGACAGTCAAGTGCATTTGAGTAACATTGGACCCCAGAGACTTGACTTTTTCAGACAGGCATTTACTTCATCAGCTTTTGTGCTTCACTGATAATGTGTGCCCAAAGTTTATCCTGTTAGGTTCTGTTAACATTTTCCACTGCCTTACGGTAAATTCGTCCCACACAATTAGACAACAGTCACAGAAAACTCGAACATTATCACTATTCCGGGGACGACGCGACGCGACATCCAAGGGCAATATTACCTTGGTTTCGTATCAATGAACAACCAATACTTCCCAGATGATTTATTTATGTGATGATGATATGTACATATATGAACCAAAATTAGATCTTAAAGCAACAGGAGTTAATTTTGGGTAAAATATTTATTTTTGATCTTTTTTTTTTTAATTTGTTAATAACATTAATTAACTAAAAATTCAATTGACTGCTCTAGAAAATTCTCTTTCTTTTGACACCTCATTTGTTAAGATTGCTTGAGTGTGAGAGCCGCAAATCGTTGTAGACCACATTGAAGTGCAAGCCATATGATCACGTTACAGCGCGCATATATACTCACCCACACACTATAGCAACGATACCCACTGGTGCCCGGCTGCTGGCAGTGGTCACCACTGAAAGAAAATTGTGGGCGATGCTTTGAACATTTGTTTTGAAAATTGCTCAGCTTCAGGACAACGCAGAAGGATGTTTTATATCTCAAATGATTGAGGGACAGATCTACTAATTTCACCTATTTTTTTGTTTTTCAATCTGATAAGCCATTATTGAGTTAGAGCTGTATAATCATAATATTCCTCACCGATATACAGTTATTTTGACTATTATGTAAAAACCAGTAGCCTGAACAAAAACTAACATAGCTTGTGATCATCCCGGGTACTTAAGAAGCATTTAAAAAAAATGTTCATCGAAATCTGTCCAGCGGTTTTCATGCTATTAGGTAACCAACAAAAAAAACCTCTACAGTTTTATAATATTTATAGATTTATAGATTATAGATATAGATTTGATTCGATGAATATTTTAGATTACTATCTCAAAACCATTATGTACTGAACCTTCCCATGTTTAAATGTCGGAACTTGATATCTGGGGTCTTTCTCATCTTTGTCTCGGAGGCCTTCAAACATAGCGAATACCATCTGACGAGAACAAGTTGAACTTGCTCTCATCGCTCCATAAAACTTTTGAAATTGCTCGCTCGTCCAATGCATGTGGCGCTTCGCAAAATACAGCCGTTTCTTTGTGTTGATGAGAGTAATGTATGGTTTTTTAGCTGGTCGTCTTGCAAACATTTCGACTCCTTCAATCATCGACTAACTGTATGCATTCCTACGGTAACATCCAAAAGTTCATTGACGTAATCAGTTACTTCCACGGCAGTCCTCAGTGGAATTCAGATGGATTAATGCTCCCTACTACAGCTCAAATAAGTATACGTACATGCATATGTTTTTTAATTAAATTACAAAAATTGATTTAGAAACCCTCCATATAACTTTGTTTAAGAAATTGGATACCGAACTTTCTTTTCAGTGTCCGATTCGTTGTGAGAGTCACTGTATGTACACACGTTATATACACAGTAACACTAATGTAATAAATTTAATAGCTATGAATAAATCTAAACCGAAATTGGCATATCAGTTATTTGGTTTATTTGAAAGTGAAATAAAATTTAAAGACCTCAATTAAATTTCATGCGAAACTATATTTTTTTTCTTATTTATTTATGTATGTATGTATCTGGGGAATATTTAAATAACATGAACACTGCAATAATAAATCACTTTCCGTGTTTCCCAATTCTAATTTGTATTAACTATAGTACAGCGTTTCGTGTACACTTGTATGTTGTATCTGTATGTACTCGTATGTATACAGTAGAATCTGGTAAAGATGAACTGTTTTATAAAATGGACGAAATATTTTCATCACTACAAGAACAGTGTTCCAAAAGATGAACGGCTTGAATTTTGGATAAGAAAAGATGAAGAGTCTACTTTGGCAAAATGACCTGCTGAGTTTGCCGGATGCAGGTGTCAATGACATGTGTAATTAGTTTACTAACTTTATTAGTATTGACATCTGTTACCGGACTAGTAGGTACTAGGATTAGTAGCCGTTAGACTGATTCGTTTTGTCAGATGAACCAAATTTTTTGGTGTTCGTTTGCTTTTACCCAAAACAGCGAATGGACATTGGACCTAACAGAAATCAATCCAGAATCAGTTTGGAATCAACGTCGTGTTGTTTGAAGTGCTGACATTGTTAAAAGAGGTACCTGCGTTGTTTGCTGGAGCACTATCCGACGAAGCAGATAAAATCACTGTTTGTTGGCCCATCGACTCAGCAAACGGGTTCTGAATGTGAATTAAGATTGTTCACTGAGATTTTTTAGACCTTTCACAGTTTTCTAAAACGAGCAATTGGATTGTTTTCGCTATCAAACTCGACAAATTGGACAGAATGTCACATTAGACAGTTACAACTTTGAGGTAGTAAAGGACTTTGTTTACCTCGACTCTGCTATAACATAAAAAAATTACATTACGTCAGAAATCAAACGAAGGATTACTCTTGCCAACCGCTGTTTCTTTGGGCTAAGAAGAAGAGTAGTAAGGGCCTTTTCCAATTGACTAAGGAGACTCTATATAAGACCCTTATTATTCCAGTCTTGCTATATTGACCTGAAGCTTGGACTTTATCGAAAGCGGATGAAGATATCCTTGGTACCTTCGAAAGAAAAATCCTTCGTAAGATATTCGGTTCCATTTGCGTTGACTGGATTTGGAGGAGAAGATTCAACCACGAACTATACGAGCTGTACAGCGACATCGACCTGGTCAGAAAACTACGCATTGGGCGTTCAAGATGGCTAGGACATGCATGTAGCATGAAGCACAACCTAAGTAATAAGGGATGAAGGTTTTGAAAGTTTTTATTTTAAATAAAGTTTTTATTTATAAAATCGGTCGTAGATGGCGCGGTTCCATGGATGACCATTTAGTCGAGTTTAAATAGTGCAAATAATTATTTAATGAAGCACAGCTGCATGGCAATTACATTATGCAATTATACCACATTGAATGAGGCAGAGCCATTTGGAGTAACGCACCAGCTCAGTTTGTAAAGGAATAGTAAGACGCCAACTAATGGAACCCTAATTTTAAAGATGGGAAGCCAAGAAGGTTCAAAATTGTAGCTTTTTATATATAAAAAAAAAATTCTAAAAATTCCTTACAGACAGCCACTATTATACATATATGACGTTTCCAATTCTTATGGAAACGCCTTTGTAAACCTTTCTTAAAACCGGAACTCAGTACAAAGTGAGCATCGTGGTGTAGTGGTAAGTGCGTTGGACTACTACGCAATGCTGTCCGCCATTGACAGCAAATGGGGTATTCAACCCCGCATCGCCCATTGGCTCTATGTATCTGTTATCAGACCGATTCTGATGTATGGCGTAGTGGTCTGGTGGATCGCCCTAGAAACAGCTATACATCGCGACAGCCTGGGGAAAGTACAAAGATTAGCGTGTCCGTGCATTAGTGGAGCATTAAGATTAACACCCTCCAGAGCATTAGACATCCTACTGTACCGCCCACCCCTTGATGAAATCGGTAAGCAAATGGCAGTCGGTGCTGCCATAAAACTCAAAACCATCTCACAGTGGTCAAGTAGCTACACTGGCCACTTCACAATACTAGATCACTTCACTTTTCACGAAAACGTAGACTATACCGCGCTGAAGCCCAATTTTGACAAAAACTTAAAGGGACATTCCAGGGAACTGTAAAGTTGACGAGCTCGCTAAACTAAGAACAACAGTACCTATTCTACCCGATAAGGAAAATATAGACATGCCCCTCGATATTTTCAAGCTAACACTCAGACTTGATACAATCAATAAAACCAATACTAGATGGGAAGGTGGAACTATGTACGTGCCTTGTCACCAAACAGATCTGGCCTAAACTAGATCTAAACCGCTCTAAATACCTTCTGTCCCTAAAAAGACTTCATATATGCACGACTATTTGTGTCATTAAAGGACACTGCCTTATAGGCAAACACGCAGCTAGACTTCTGCAGACTTCTGCAGAAGCCGCAAAGACGAGGAAGAGGAGGAAAGAGCAACGCATCTACTCTGCTCATGCCCAGCCCTCTCTCGTATAGTAGAAAACTACACCTAGGAGAATACTTCTTCGATTATCTTAAATCTTACTGATCTAGCACATAAAGACGAGAGGAAGTCTTTTCCGCTTTATACAAAACCCCAAATGGTTCTCATGAGTAGCGGGGTAAATTAATCCGCAAGATCCTTGGTATCACAATAGGCCTCTATAGGTCTAAGTGTGCTGGTACTTGTTACTGGTAGCCACAGCTACCTAACCTAACCTAACCTTGAGTGTTTTTCTGCAAACTAGCATACATAGTTAAGAAACCAAACTTATTGGCCCTCCCCCGATAAGGAGCCTAGTTGACTACATAAAATGCCTTATAGACACAAAAATTAAAGTGAAAAATAGTTTTTTAAAATGTGTCTGATCTGCGTACTTATTTTGATAAAATTTTAAAAATAAACTGGCCCTCTTTCAAAGCGTGAATAGGAATTTCGCTAAAAGTCCGAATTACATACATATCTCATTTGAAATATTGAAAAAAAAAATGTAATTTAATTTTTAAACTGAATTGGCAGCCCCTGCTGGAGGAATTACTTAAAACAAGATGTAAATCATCATTCATTGTATAATGGTGGTGCTATGTGTGTATGTGTATGTGTGTATAACACCGGCAGTAACAGCTGTTAATACCCTCAAAAGCAATTAATTGTCCATTGTATCGCATTCAACTGTCAATAGATTATTTTTCTGATAAAAATAAACGAGTGCAACTACCTAATACACATTCTACTGGTAGCAGAACAGTAACCTTAATGGTTTGCTTATTTATTTCCAATTAATTTTAATTTTGCACCCCAAAAATGTATTTAGTTTCATAATAGATACAATTGTTGTGTTTGCCTACCTATTGGATTGCAATTATGGTAACCAGTTCTACACGTATAACGATAATGCACATAAAATTCGATAGAATTTCTCGGTCGGATTAATCATCATCCACTGCTGCCGGTAAACTCAGAGTGTATAGATATTTCATCTTGTGGATACGAGTATATTATTTGTTCATAATCTCTCCGCACAGGTGTGTGACTCATTCGCAGCTTTTGAATGAAATTCCTCAAAACAAAAGTCGCACATCCGAGTTTCTGATTGGAAAAAAACCAACCTACCTGTTGGCAAGATCTGTTTTGGTTGAAGGTGGTAAACATCGCATAACACTGATCGTTGTATTGTTGTAGTGACAAAACTGTAACCATGAGCATGACGCATATGCTGATGAATACAAATTCTATGTGGATATGGTATTGCATATCGTTCCAGCAGAGACTGTGTGACTTTTGCGAGGTAAATGACGCAGCTTATAGCTATGGCATACGAGTATGTATGGCAGAAATTGATATCACGTTTTGCATAGTGTATAGGTACTGCGGTTGTAACATACCAACTTATATGGAGAAAGTAAATGTTTACGCATTGTTGTCATGTTTACTGATTGTTGATTTTGCTTATTGCAAACATATATGGGTAAGCACTCTTGTTGAAATTGCCAGTCCAAATAAATTGCAAATTTGTTTCTCGCATTGAATGAGCATTACCGATAGTTACAGCATGTTTACTTGGCAGAGTGAAAGAGCAGGGTAACCTGTAAGCCCGTCTGTGAAATGTATCTGCGATTTACAGCTCATAGTTACTCAATTGACCATACCTACATACATAAGTGAAGTGAGGTAGCAGTGGAGTACCAGCACACAGAGGCATACAGAGGCCTATTGTAATACCTACGATCTTGGAGATAGATAGGATGGGCCACAGGGGCAGCTTAGGTGTAGGTGTGGGGGGCGGGGGCACGCTTGTGGTTGTTCGGCAAAAGCTCGTCAGCCGAGAACAGAAGAGAGAGGAAGAAAGCTACTTTACGCGGACTGATTTAAAAAGATAGGGAAGTAGAAGAGAGAAAGAAAGTAAAGAAATGTCCAAGCTGTGCCGATATCACAAAGAAAGAGCGCGAAGCTAGACCTAGCTAGTCTAACTTGATTTAAACCAAACCGAAATCTTACAAAAAAAAACCCTAAACTAAAGCTATGCTAACTTACCTCTACCTTCGACTAACCCAAGGTCGAGATTCTTCGTTTCCTCTGGCTCTCTACGGCAAAGGGCCGTCAAGAAACCGGACATGCCTGGTGTTGTTGGCAAAGGTCTGGCCAACACATCCTTAATGTTCGAAGACAACCGATAGCTATCTCTTTGGCCGATGTTAGTAGAGATAGCCCCTTAAAGGAAACCTATATCAAGAACCTAGATCAAGCTTTGTACTGGAACGTTAATATCTGTCATCACTTACTGTCGTCAGTATTTGTATTTCATCCTGTTATGTCGCCGTAATCTGAAGAAGAACGGCCGAGCTTAAGATTAAGTGAAAATGGCTTTCCACGTCTTTTTGTGCTAGGTCACTGAATTCGTCGAAGAAGTATTCTCTTAGATGTAATTTTCTACTACGGGAAAGAGCTGTGCATGGATAGAGGAGATGTGTTGGTTACTCCTCCTCTTCTTCGTCTCTTCAACTTCTACAGAAGTCATTTGAAATAATGCCAAGCCTAGTTGCATGATTGTCTATATGGCAGTGTCCTGTAATGACACCAATAGTCGGGCTTATATGTAGTCTTTTTAGGGACAGAAGGTTTTTAGAACGGTTTAGATCTAGTTTAGGCCAGATCTGTTCGGTGACAAGGCACGTACATAGTTCTACCTTCCCATCTAGCATTAGTTTTATTGCCTATGTCAAGTTTGAGTGTTAACTTGAAAGTAGCGAGGGGCATACCTGTATTTGTCTTATCGGGTAGAATAGGTATTGTTGTTCCTAGTTTAGCGAGCTCGTCATCTTTACAATTCCCTGGAATGTCTCTGTGCCCCGGCACCCAGCAATGGTGAATATTACACTGCTTAGCCATCTCTATTAGAGATTAACGGCAGTTGGAGGTGATCTTAGAAGTGGATGAGACCGATTCCAGAGATTTCAAGGCCCCCTGACTGTCCGAGAAGATGCTGTAGTATTGTTAGTGGATATTACATTCCTGTTGATCCAGGACAGTGATTTGGAAATCGCCATAATCTCTGCTTGAAACACGCTACAGCGAAAGGAGAGATTGAGTTTTAATCTTTCTGAGAAAACACCTCCCATACCATCATTGATGTGCAAGTGTATCGACTTGTCTGTTATAGCACCTAAGTCATCCCAGAAGGACCTATCGGGAATAATGACCTTAAAGTTTTTATTAAAATTGGGCTTCGGCACAGTATAGTCTACGTTTTCGGAGAGAGTTAAGTGATCTAGTATTGTGGAGTGACTAATGTAGTTACTTGAGTGTGAGATGGCTTTAAGTCTTATGGCTGCTATTTGCTTACTGCTTATATCAAAGGGTGGGAGATACAGTAGGATATCTAGTGCTTCGGAGGGTGTTAATCTTAGTGCTCCACTAATACACAGACACGCTTATCTTTGTACTTTCCCCAGGCTGTCTCGATGTATAGCTTTGTCTAGGGCGGTCCACCAGACAACTACGCCATACATCAGAATCGGTCTTATAACAGACACATAGTAGAGTCAATGGGTTATGCGGGGTTAAAGTCCCCATTTGCTGCTTTCTTGCAAAAGTAGAGGTCTAAGGTAGCTTTCTTTACTCTTTCCTAGATATTGAATTGCCAGCCTAGTTTTTTTTATCCAGGATGAGACCTAGGTGCTTTGCTTTGTCGGTGAAGACTAGGGGGGTCTCTCTGAGGAATTTTATACTTCCTAGTGAAAAGAACCAGTTCCGTTTTCTAGTCCACATTTTTCGGTCCATTTCGAGAGCTTGTCTAGCGCATTTTGCATGAGTTCATTGATCAACTGACCATAACATGAATTGCTTTTTCATCCAGATTGCGAAACAACTTCTCTCTATAGCTTCCGAACCACTGCAGTAACATCCCTTCTCTCCAAGGTAATGGAAATAAGGTCATCGATACACGAACGCTTCTCAATGACCGGCAATCCGGGTTTCGAAGTAAAAGTTCCACTCGTGTGGTGATCAAATGTCAAATCTCACCGGAAAGTTGAACCACTCCCTCTCTCTTCATCACTTTGGTGAGTACAATATCGTTTCAAATGCATTTGATAGAGTTCAGCATTAGGCTATTTTGTCGATAATGCATGTATTTGACATCGATGAATCTGTTCTTCAATGGACTTCTTTTGCGCCGTTAAGCACAAAAAAAGAGCAATATCGGTCTGTAATTCGATTCTTGTTTTTGGAAGGGATATCGCGCAGCGAAATCAAACAGCGCTCGATGCAGTGACTCTTCTCTTTCGACGGCAACCGTCAAAAATTGGTATAACGAGTTTTAACGTGGTCGCACATCGGTTTTTGACGAGCCCCGCCCAGCTGCCCCGAAAATGGCTACCACAGAGGATAACGTGTCAGAAATCCACGATCTCGTATTGGCAGACCGCCGATTGTAGGTGCGCGAGACAGCTGAAACAGTAGGCATCTCAAAAGACTGCGTGGGTCATATCCTCCATGTAATTTTGGGCATGAGAAAGCTGTAGGCGCGATGGGTGTCGCGTTTGCGACAGAGAGCAGTGTTTGAAGCTGTTAAAGCGCAATCCGAAGGAGTTTCTTCGTCGTTTCGTGACTGTCAACGAAAGATGGATCTACTGCTACACACCAGAGACCAAGGAACAGTCGAAACAGTGGACTTTACCCGCAGACGTGCTCCAATGAAGGCGAAGACTGTCCAATCGGCCGGGAAGCTGATAGCCACCGTTTTCTGGGATTCGTATTTTTTGTTTTGCTCTCGTTTACCGCTTCTATTTCTATACTCGCAAACGCACCGGTGAGAGCTGACAGATGGAAACACTGTTTACCTTTAGTTAACCAGATATTACCCACTCATCGAAACCCTACCCTACCCTACACCAACTCACATTTTCCCGCCTTCTTGTAAATATATGCGAATACATAATTACAGGCGCGCATACAGATATTTGCGCACTCTAATGGATCCATCGCACACATCCGTAGATAAAACTTCGATAATTTCTTCACTGATAACGCGAATTCAACCCTTCTCGGCCGTGGACAGAACAGAGCTCTAAAATCCAATTCTATTTCGCGAGTAATGCTAAATTCATGTCGCCATAATGCCCCAACGCCCCAATTTAATTCTCTTTACGTACGACGAGTATCTGCGCCTCCCATAGTTTGTCAATTATTACACTCACTTAAATATAATTTGTTCGCATCATTGCGGCCGGAACGCAGAGAGGGCGCTTAATCAACAATTTGATGACGATGAACCACAAGTCCACAACAACCAAAACCAGCTCCATAACAATAATGTGCGAGAGTATCTCTAATTCCCTATCTACGAGTATATGTATGTATGTATGTATGCATGCACATCTCGGGTAGTTAATGTATCTATTGACATTGCTATTGTCAGTTGGCAGTAGCTATTAGTGCATTCGATTGAATTTGTTTTTATATGTGTTCCAGTAGACCCACAGACTATAGAATCTCGAATCAAGAGTCACTTTTGACTTCGACAATCCATCGTTCGTCGTTGTATTGGACAACACGACGGTCGTAGTCGTAGTCGTACTAAAGCTAGGCTTCCGATCCGAATACGATTTGATTCTCTCTCTGTGTCGTCGGTCGTCGTCGCATTCTCTGATAAAGCGTTGTCGCGATCGGTTGGTTTGGTCATTTCGTGCGGGGTAACGAAACATAATTTGTGTTTGAACTCGAGCATACTATTGCTATTGGAGACTCGTCCCAAGTATGGAAACATACTTAACATTAAATAAAAATAAAAAGAATTATTTGGGGGCTGTTATCTGTCCGACCAGATAAATAGATACGCGCACAAGGGTGATCGTGTTTCAATTTCAACGGTGAGATACATTTTTGGGTTGTTTTTTTGTTTTTTGTTGATTTTTCAAATTATGGAAGTCATGAGCTGGAAATTTCTGCTTCTATGTGCATTTTACTTTTTCCTCATCAAGTTGTGTTTAAATGTTTATGAAAATTTTTCCGCGGAAAACTTGCAATAAGTGTGCAGTGACACTGTGAAGTGACAACAACTCAATTGCAAACACGAGTACTTATAGTACTTATTTACACGAGTATCTGAGTACACATAACATATGAGCAAGTGTTTGTATCTTTTATTGGAATAACTACATAAATTATACTGGCACGAAGGTAAATCATCAGACGAAGCCGTACCAAAAGCACTGATTTTCTATTTTTGGATTACTCATCGCCGGAGCCGGAGCCCACAACAAAAATTCACCTGGACGGTCGTGTCGGTGGTGGTTCGGTGCAGTGGGGCGAAACGGGAGCAAATTTAGTTAATACCGGTGAATGCAAATTGTTTAGCTACAAAGTGAGTAATGCTAAATAATTATTTTATTTGAATGGTTGTTATACCTACCTGTACATGTGTATGTGAATATGTACATTTCCAATTCACGGTATTAGTCCATTGTAAATGTATTCGTAGGTAACAGTGAACTCTATTGTGACAGTTTTTTTTATTTATTTTAATGATTGGTCTTAATATCTTGGAAAACGTGTTGTTAAAAAAAGCGCGGCATTGTTAACGGAAAATATAGGAATTCCGAATCATGTAGCCAAGATTTTCAAAACCATTTTTTTTTTTGTTTAAATATATTCTATTCTTAATATTTTTATCAATAGTAATTTTAGTTCTAATCCGCCACCCTTTTAAATCAAAATTGCAACCGTGTAAAATAAACGTCAGTTAGAAAGAGTGAGAAGGAGCTTCACTTCTCTTTTCATCACAGGGAATGGAATGGTCACAACTCTGAGTTGTTTCTTGGGATGGAAATATTCACATGTAAACGCTAAACAACCACAATACGGCCACCCATAGTCTGTTCGTTTAGCTCCATGTCTGTTAACATTTTTAACATGTACACCTTTATGGAACTTATGCCATTTCCTTATGTATGCATGACGTACATTCAAATGTAAGAAAGGAGAGAGAAGAAAGAGGCATGGATTGGTAAAGGGTGGCTTTCTGTTTTATAATCCGGTTGATAGTTGATCCTGTAACCTTTGGCTTAACAAGCAACTCGCAAAAACGTCCTCTATTAAATCAGCAGAGACCAGACCAGCCTTCGTATATCTATCTGTTTCGGTGCTTTTCCCACATGCTCCTTTTCGATACTTGAAATTCTCATAACATGGGTCATAACATGGTCAAAAAACAGTCTTTTTTTTGTCAATTGTTTTATTATTATTATTCAATTGTCCTATTAAAGTTGACACTTGCAAACTTAAATAAAAAAACATAATGAATTAGAAATTTAGAGTACACTAGCGGACCCAGCGAACTTCATCTCGCCTAAAAATTGATTTTTTGATTGAAATAATTTCGAGCATTCACGATTCCACCCGAAATTGATTGTTTTGATCGAAACATTCGCGATAGATAACAGATGACGCGGCAGCAATGATCTGGTTTGATGGTGAATTCGCCCTTGAATCTGTATTGGTGGTAAGTTCAAAATGGGTGAGCATCGTTGGTCCACAGATATCTAATTATAGACTTATTTAAGACGAAATTACCTTAAAAGTCGGATTGAATCCACGTTTTTCAACAATATTTGCACCGAATGACGTTATTTGAAAGGAACCGTTATCTTTGTGGACATTCATCAAGAAATTTCTTTCTAAACCAAAGAGCGCAATGGTTCTGGTGGTAATTTCACTTTGCAACCTGAACAACACAATCCTGGTGTCTCCGAATGAAACTTTAGCGCATTGCAATATTGGCAAATCACATACATGGGCCCAATCATAACACACGACAGTTCGACGGCGCGGCGTGGCGGCGCGATGTAATTGAACATTCACGGCACTTTTTCTCACTCGACGATGGGTGTTTGATTCAACTTGACAATGTAGATCGCGATTGCGCTGCTGTCTCAGTCGTTCAATAGCTGGGTGTGCTTCTCGTGCACGAATTCGCGACGCATGTGCTCGAAGCTGTTCATTGCCTTCGTCGCGTTGCCAATAGGTTTGATTTGCACGGTGAATTGCCACAATCTTCGTGCATTGCGACTGCGTGAGCCAGTGTTTGGTCTTCTGATTGGCGGCATAGTGTCTCCCGAACACTGAAAGTACAATCTCGAAGACTTCGAATTATCATCCTCGGAGCAATATTAGGTATCTGATTCGCAAATGAACTGAAAATATTAGAAACGTTGAATGCTTTCGATAAACTTGGAATCACTGAAATTTCCACTTCAATCACCGGCAAAATCACAAAACATGAGCTAACGACGGAACAATCATCAAAATCACGCTGAACTTCAATTGAGATGAAGTAAAAGTAATCGTTCACGAATGATTTTGGCACAATTTGAATATTGAATATCTGATAATACTTGAGTTATTTAAATATTCAAATTTGCAGCTCTTGCAATTATTTTCACTGTATTATTTTTATAACGTCAAAATGAAAAAAGAAAGATTTTCCGGGAAACTTTCCCCATTTTGAATCAAAATCAAAACAAAAATAAAATTCCTCATTTCCAATTCCTCCGAATTTTCCAACGTTTCTTAAAAAAATTTCCAATTTTCTCGCCGTAAAACGTTTCCTTGGGCGGAGACGAACACAACACAAAAAAAAGCTCAAATTGGGCGATCCGTTCTCGAGTTATGCGAGTTAAGTTCATTGTCAAAAACTTTGAATGAACATAATTGAGGGTTACAACTTCCCGTCCACCGCAAATCTCACATTCACTTGTACAGTGATGAAAATTCGAATCAAGAAATTACGGAATCATATTTTTCCTAATTCACACCTTAGAGATGGAATTTCGAAAAATTCTCTTAGTGGATGTCTATCAGTCTATGTCATTGGAGGAATGTAAATTTCAACCCTTTAGGTCCAGCGGTTTGGTCTGTGAGTTGTCTGTCAGTTGTCGGTGAACTGTTTTATATATAATATAGTATATATAGATATTGGATATTGCCACCTATCCAAAATTCATAATACATACTTGTAACATATGTATGTGTCAGCGAAACATTTGTCCAGCCAATAAATTTTAAATTTCGATAAAATACCCGCCAAATAACATTGCAGCACTTCATTTTCCCAAACTCTCAAAAAAAAAAATATCGCAAATATCAGTCAACAAATGATTTGGTTATATTTACATATTTATTTTATTCATGATTTTTGAATAATTTTTTTTATTAACTGTCATTCATGAACGCAATAAATTACTAAACTGCACATATCAGCTATAAATAAATAAATTCATGTAGCGATAGTGAAATTATTTTGAAAACACTTAAAAACTCCAAAATGTCGGACACGTTTTCTCGGTAATTCCTACGCTTCTGTAAACTAGAGTTTTATGTAGGTATTTCCCCTTTGACCCTTTTTCATCCCAATTTCCACGAAAAGGGGAACATTCCTCAAGTTTTTTTTAAAGTATTATCCAAGGCTGATACTGCGACATAAAAGATCCTTTGTATCGTAAGATTCTATATTAGTGTAAGAGGCAAACCATCTTTCAGATAAAGGCTAGTTTGTCCTTGCTTGACGCATTTTTTAAATCGTAAGGTCTAACGCTGAAAAGTGCCGGGCATTAACAATGGATGTGCTCGGCCATCTCCACCTCTTCAAAACAGAGTCGACATTCGGTCTCGCTAGACAGGTCCTACTTACTTAGGAGGTATCGGAGATGACAATGACCGGAAAGGCAGCTTGTTACATAGCTAAAGTCCTTCTTATGATAGCTCAGAGGTTCGCTGTGATGGGTATTGGGCTTGATTAAAAGTTTCGCTTGTCTGACACCTGGGATCCCATTTGTTAATTAAGGCTGCGATTGTTGCCCAGTTAATTTCACAAAAGGGTTCCGGGCCTGAGAATTTGGCGGTTGAATCTGAACGGTCCAGTTCATTCGCAATTTCATTTCCTTCAATGCCTTTGTATCCAAGCATCCACCAATTTGACTTCGTTGTGAGTGGCTAGCGATTGGAGAGCATTGAAGCAGCAATTTACTAGTTTGATTGAGTCCAAAGAATAGAAGCTCAGAGTATTTGGCCACGTTTGCGTTCCCCGGAAACTTTTGCCCGGATTCAATTAGGACATAGAGAAGAAAACATTTATAATAGCGCCTTTGATGCCTCTTTGTAGATGTATCAAGGTCCAGATCTCAGTGACAAAGACCTTAGCTTGAAACACGCTGGGAATGTTCCAAAACACACAGAGACTTTAGTGCTGGGCCCAAAGATCCCAGCACCAACACTAGGTGCCATTTTCGATCCATCGATGTACCATCCTAGCCCTTTTGGGTCTAAGGTGGGTCCGGGGTTTAACCGTGTAGTACGCTCCCCAATATGATCTTTGAATTTTCTGCCAAAGCAGTAGATCCCACTATATAGCAACACTGGACCAAACCAACAATTGAGTCTGAGTACGGCCTTCGACGATATGTTTGCGATCTGATGTTTTCCTATAGTTTTAAAAGTAAAATTAAAATTAAGTAAAACTAGACGTGGAAAGATTTTATAGGTCCAACCGGAAAAATCTTAGGTCTGAAATTTTAGTTTTGGGTCAGCGTAAGATCAACAAACTGATTTATTAAAAAATTCAAAATGGAAAACAATAGAACGGCCTATGCCGTATTAACGTTCAAAGGAAAACAATCATTGGTTTAAAATGTTTGTCATTGGCGTAATGTTTTTTCAAAAAATGTTTTTTGTGTAGGTTGTCACAATCTGTTTTATGCGCGATCTGTCAACCAGTTTGTTTACAGTAGCTGGTTGAACAAGTTCACCTCGGCAGTGCGTCACGATTTTTAATTTTTAAATTTAGTGTGTAAACACATTGAAAATGTTAGTAAAGGCTTTTGTTGATTCGGTATTATCAAAAACACAAGTGTATGACTGGTACACATCATTCAAGGAATGTCGTGAATTGGTTGAAGACCACCCACGGTCCGGACGATCTTCGACCTCTTCAACCGATGATAGCATTGATAAAGTGAAAGAAATTGTGCTTGAAAATCGCCATTCCAGCTTGAGAGAGATAGCACATGACTTTAACATCTCTCACGAGTCACGAGTCAGTTCGTTCGATTTTGGTGGATACTTTAGGCATGAGACGCGTCGCCGCTCGAATCTGAGGTCTATACCGGAAAGGGCCTATAAAAAATGTTTACAAGATTGGAAAAAGCGTTGGCATACGTGTGTTGCATTAAATGGGGCCTACTTTGAAGGCGAAAATATAAATATTGATGAATAATTGAATATTTCGTGTTTTATCCACAATTTCCGGAAAATTTCTTGACATAAGTATATACAGTAAAACCTTCTAATTGGGACACTACGTAATCGGGACAACCCATTTGCCAACCCTAAAAGTTTTCATACAATATACCCTCTGTAATCGGGACACTGAAATCGGGACACTGAAATCGGGACACCTCTTAATTGGGACACTCAATTTAACTTTCCTAGAACCTCCATAATTGAGCCAAACCTCCGAATTGGGACATTTTATTAAAAAAGTCAGGAAATATGACTTCTCTAATCGGGACAATTCGAGTTGAGCCTCTCAATTGGGACACTAGACCAGAAAAAAAAGCAATTGTGATTTGTGACTTCTCTAATCAGTAAAATTCCATTAACTAAATGTTCGCAGCTGCATCTCATTCTACAAATTTTCAAACCGTTATATTTTTACAGAAGACTGACTATATCGGGGACAAAAAACAACAGAGCAACAGTTTATTTATTTTCATTGAATATTAGATATTGGTACCGTGCAGTTGCAGTTGTTTTTGTGTGGATACAATACATTTTTTAAACTTTTTCGTATGCATACGCGTTGAATTTCGCGTAATGAGATACTACTATATACATTTTTATAACTTTTCATAAAATAAATGTCGTTTTATTTCAATAAGGTATGATTTTGTAAACGAGATAGGGCGTGCCATACTTGTTTTAATTGAAAATAGCAGTTTTTTCTTAAGTAGTTGTGTTTTTCTATATTTTTTGTACAAACTTCTTTAATTGGGACACCTCCTAATCGGGACAAGAAAGAGTCGGGCCCATCAGTGTCCCAATTAGAGAGGTTTGTACTTCTTATTAACATATATGTAGGCTTAATGACGTTCTGACGACGACAGAAATCGTACATATACATATTTATTCTCCGTCTGTTAACATTCCTTTCTTTGCCGTTTCCATTCCATTATGTTTTTTTTATAATTTGCGCCATTCGTATGACCAATTTTAGGTTGAAGTTGACTCAACCAGTTTTTTTTTTTTATTAAAGATTTCAATTTCAGTTCATTGATAGGCGCGTTTTTATTACTTCGTGCTTTCTACGAATGCTTTTGTCTAGGTATTATGTTCTTATGTAGGTCATGGCAATAAGTCGGTGCTCCTTTATTTCTAATCTCATATGATAAAACAAATCTTGATGCAAAAACATAGAAGACAACAACAATATATTTTTTTAAAAAAAGTTGACGGGGTGTCTTTCAATTAATCGAATATTATGATAGCTACTGGCACAGACTGGGACTACCTAACCGTACACCAACGCAAATCCCTACAAAATTCCGCCTTTTTACCGTCTACTCAGTAGGAGTCCTTGGTCAAAGTTATAGGCCATCGATAAGCCACCAAGCGATCTTGCATTGACAACCGCAGACTACGAACAAGCTTTAATTTAACGAATCCGATCAAGTCTAGTTTCCGAACTAAATGTAATAGAAAAACGATTCTATCTTATCAAAGCAACAAATATCGACAATCACCGATAGATCCCAGATGGATTGCGGCGTCAGATCCTATATTTTCCCAGAGATGAACTAAAGATCTCAAAATCCCACTCCCTTCCGAGTGGAAGAATTTGAAATTAAAGACGCGTCTCAGCTCCGTAACCATGACGAAGGTAGCAGTACTAGTTGACAGACAGATCACGAGCTGAGATCGCCAGAATCATAACAATAAATACGGGTCACTAGCCAATCGGCACTTACGCTTCAAGGTTTATGCATTCCATTTAACTTTCATTGCCACAGGTTACAGGACGTGTCTGAGGAAGAGAGCCCGGCGCTGTCCAACTAGGGGGCATACACTGGGCAGATACTTCCCTAACCTTCCTGTACCCGGACCAAATGGAATAACACATATACATATATCCACGCATGGTGTCTGAGACCGAAAGCTCTAGACCTTTTTGCTTATTTGCTCCTTGTAGCTGCAGTAAGCTTATTTGCAAATGGATCGGCAGCGATGCAGTTGAGGCATTTTGCCAAATTGTTGCAATACTGATCTCAAACTGGCACCACATGCACTCCTAATGTGTTTTGTGCAAAGGTGATAAGTATCTTGAAGATAAGGCGGCCATCTCCTCCGCGTTTTGGTGTAGGTAGAGCAGTCGTTGGTAAATGAATCGGTTAAGTAGATGCAATGCCACGTGGATAAGATGGCCATAACTCTCCGGAGGGTTTTCGATCGTGGCACGCAAGTTTCCATATTCCAATTAATAGTTAATGTCTGATGAGTTTTTAGCGGGATGATGCCACCTTCTCTCTGGTAAAGTCGTGAAGAAATCAACAACATGAATTTTGCTATTGGGCTCTATTTAGGGATTTTCTTGGCTCCATTGAATTCTGGATCGTACTTGTAAAACCAACATTCATCAACTGTTACGATTTTAATAAAGCAGCCTGACTATCTATTCTTCGAACTTTTTAAGAAAATACTGGACCGGACGCTCATGAGCCTGTTTTTGGTCTCCATTCAAGATTCTTGGAACCCGTCGAGTTGATTTCTTTGAATATTTCAGGTTATAATTCAATATTCGATAAACAGCCGTGGCATAGAGGCCCATCAGCTATCATTTCCTGTGTCGCTCTGGGATCTTCGTTAACTTTGGACTTCATCAGAGTCATCGTCATCCAACAAGAGGTGTCATTTTAAATTTAAAATCTATGTACATACATATGTACGACGATTTACAACAATCGGAACACGTATGTATGTACTCTTTTTTAAGTTCTCAGGCGAATTAAAAACCAAAACGAATTTGGTTGACCCATTCTTGTGTCCTCTATTTTTAATTTGTCCATATACCATATACCCTCTTAATGCCCCTATATTCGTAAATCCCTATTATGATGTTCTCTCTTAGTTTTTGTTTTATAGTCGTGGTAATTTCGCCAGCTGGTCAAAGGGTTATCTTTGTATAACAATTAAACTAAACTTTATTTCAAAATATTTTGTTTAAATATCAATCACTAAAAAAAGAATACTACTAACTGCCCGAACACAAAGCGCTGTCAAAGTAGAAATATATACAAACTCAATAGTGTGCCCACACTAAGGTAGTTGCCGCGTAGTATGCCGCGGCCGCGTAGTAGGTACAAGTTGGCCAACTTTCAACTTACTTGCCGCGCGGCGTTTGACAGCTCTCTTTAAAGTTAAAGAAATGGAAGGGGACGACTTAGAAAAAGATTTTGAAAATGTAAAAAAAGTGAAACATTAAGGGTATTCACTTAAACTCGTTAAACCCTCGTAAACTACGTAAACCGTATAAATTAACAATCGCGTAAATTCACTGTCAAATTTTATATGAAAAATTGCTTACAAAAGCCCCTTAAATTTCCGCGACGATTTTGATTCGGAAATCAGCCTCGAAAAATTACACTGCTGTCAAATTTGCTGGATGTCGAATTAAAAAGGCTTCTTTTTCGTTTTAATTCAATTGAATAACAACTGTTACCTTCGGCAAATATCTCCAACATTAATAAATCTTGTATCGCAGTTTCCTCAATCTAATAAGTTTTTTCTTTTTGCTAATTTTCGGCATTTTCATATGTTTGGCGACAGTTTTTTGACAGTTGCAGAACAGCTATTCCCATTACGAAACTTGTTTGCGAGGGATAATTCATTTAAAGCACCTCGTAAATTTACAGAACTACGAGATGCGTAAATTTATGAGTTTAAGTGAATACCCTTATTATTTTATTTTTGTTATAATTTTTACAAGAAAAATAGTTTTCGCAATATATTTTCTCAATCTAAACAACAAAATTCAAACCAGCTGAGTTTATAGTGGAATTTATTTGACATGCCGCGCAGCACCATTGTGGGCGAATTTTAATGCATACATGGCGGCAAGATTTGACAGCGCGGCCTCTGTACTAGTGCTACGCGGCCGCGGCATGCATTGTGTTCGGGCGGTAAAGCAATCTCTATATATAAAATACTTCACTGACTGACTGACAGACACCGTACAGACCAAACCGCTGGACCTAATGGGCTGAAATTTGGACAGTACATTCCTATAATGACATAAACAAGACATCCAATAAGAAAAGATTTTTTGAAATTCCATATTTAAGGGGGTGAATTGGGAAAAATATTGTTCCTTAATTTCTTAATTCGAATTTTCATCCGGAAACCATTGTCATTAATGAAAGAGGGTTGTGATCGACGGAAAGGTGTATTACTTAATGCTGCAAAGTTTTTGATAATTACGCGACTGTTTAAGTGCACGGGCAAAGCTGGGCGGGTAACAAACAGCTAGTTGTACATACAATTTAACAACAGCGCCTTTTTGTACTAGGGAGTCTATGGTCTACGCGACCTATAGCCGAAGCTGACGTTAAAGGATTTGCCGGCAGAGTGCTTTTTCTCCCATTTGTTGTACGACACAACTTAAAATCAAGTGACGTAAGGTAAATAGTCAAATTACTATACTCTAGTCAAAATCGTCTCTAACTCATCGACAACAATGACAAATTGCTTTTTAACAAACGATTCCTTAGGCTTCTTGAAAGAGCTGGTTAGTTACGTCCTACAAACTGCTGCTTCTGCTACGAGTTGGAAATGTACACCTATTACCACATCGCATCGGTTCTTTCTTACACTGATTACTTTTGCAATTACATAATGCATTCATTTAACGCTCTAGCTTACCATCTTCCTTGCAATTTGAGCACTAAGATATTATAACGTACATATAAGTATGTATGTATATCAGTGGTTGATAGGGCAGAGTAAAATCAGTCCTTACTTTGGATTACATTTTTCCCCTAACGGGAAGGTATTACTACTCCCATTACAGGGCGGTTCTTATGGAATTGAAAAATAAAAACCAAAAAAACTGAGGTTTTTGCAGTGCTTATTAAAGATTTGATTCATATGATGTTTCACTGTTTGTATCCTTCTAATGCCCTATAAAACACACTTGACACGCGATTTAAAGATAACTGAATGGTTTTGAATCTAATGAGTGCATTAATCGGTAAAGAATTGGAGATATCAATCATAAATAATTATGCTTCCTAGAACCAGAGTAGGGAGCCAAAATAAAGTTATTGCGTATTCTAAAAATCATAAACAATCGCCTGTCATTGCAATCAATTTTTTTTTTTTTTTGGAAGAAGGTGGAAAGCATCGAAAGCTTGTGTGTGGGACTTTAACCCCTATCCCCACGGTACCATTGTTAGGCGTTTCGTCATAGGGAAGTTTTTAGCCGCAGCTGCTTCTCTCTTTGTCCGCATGTTATAGGATAGGTGGGTGCGCGTGCACGAAAGTAGGTCTCTGTATGTACATATGTGCATATGTATGTTAGTGGCATTATGTAATTGGATTACTATCAGTATATTACAAGTATAGGTCATTATTTGCGTGGTTATATGCATGTATTTAGGTTACATGTTATGTGTGTTCATATATGGTTTGTGCGGAGTTTGCAGATTCTTAATTTCTAGCTGCCTGTTCTTCCAGCCGTTGCTGCTGAATTTTGCTTGTGATGACTTCATTCGCGGTCTCCCAGGCTTGACTCGTCATAAAGCATAAAGCCTATCTATCCTATTGGTGTCACCTTTCCGCCTATTTCCCTTTCCAGCATGTTTCTGGTCATTGTAGTCCAACGCACTTACCACTACACCACGGTACCACTTTGCCCAGCAAGCCAACATTTTACCAGCTTAGATGCATGCTTGGGTCATTGTCATGCTGAAACTACCAAACCAGCGGCATGTCCCATTCCGCATAAGAAAACACGGCGGTATTAAAAAATTGCTTGTAGTCTTCGCAAACTAATGTTCCCTCCACACGCCGAATCGGACCGATACCTTACCCTAAGAAACACCACCTTGTTTAATGGTCGGTTTGGTGTATTTTGGGCTTAGTCCTCGCTTTTTGGTCTCCTCACGCGTTGTCACCCATCAGATCCATGCATGTAGAACTTAAACTCATCAGAAAATAGGACGGTTTTCCATTGCTGTAGACTCCAGTCCAAATAAGTCCCAGCTTAATTCTAGAGGGCTTTGAGGTTTCTTTTTGAAATAACTGTTTTTTTTTCAAGAGATTAAGAGAGTAATGCTGTCAGTTGGAAATGTTTTGCACAGGCAAATCCGCTGGTCTCTTTGAAGATAGATACACATTTTCTTAAAAGACCTATGTATGTTTTTTTTGACAATTAACTACAATATATGTTATACTTACTACTTACTTACTTAGGTGACGCCACAGTCCGGGGTGGACGAAGGCCTCAACCAACCAAAACTCTGCTATGCTGACTCTCCGGGTTAGAATCAAATATTCTCCGAACCGGAGCGTTGAAGTCCATACGCTCTACATGTCCCAGCCATCTTAAACGCCCAATTCGCAGTTTTTTGACCAGGTCGATGTCGCTGTACAGCTCGCATAGCTCGTGGTTGAATCTCTCCTCTTTCGCTTTCGATAAAATCTATGCTTCAGCTCCATATAGAAAACCCACTTCTCAACTCTGGCGTTCCTTCACTCAATCTTCGAACCTCTAGATTCTTTAGAGTAGCACACTCTACAAATAGTACAAACTACGGTCGTTCTCCCTCAATTAATGGATTAATGATATCGTGTGATGTAAATGTCCATTTAATTGACTTTAACCTATCGATTTCATCAATAAAAATAATATTACTTGATGGTGTTCAGTCATAATTGTTTGCCCATTTTTTAACTTTGTATTTCATATATGTATAGGTACATATACATACATACATATGTATATATATTGATTTTTGTATTTTTTTTTTGCTTAATTAATGTTTGTCTATGAAAGTTGTATTCTTTGGTACAAATAAATAAATAAATAAATAAATAGAGTCTCCTAAGTCGATCGGAAAAAGGGCTTTACTACCTTCTTAGCCCAAAGAAACAGCGATTGGCAAGAGCACTCCTTCGTTTGATATCCGACGAGATGTCATTTTTTGAAGTTATGGCAGAGCCGATGTAGACAAAGTCCTTTACTACCTCAAAGTTGTAATTGTCTATTGTGACGTTCTGTCCAATTCTTCGATTTTAGGTGTCCCTTTCTTGTTGACAGCATATTTACTTTGTTTTGCCCTTGTTTACCGCTAAACCCATTTTAGTCGCTTCCATTTATATACTCACAAACGCACCGGTGACAGCTCGCTGTGTTCTACTAATGATGTCAATATCGTCGGCGGATGCAAGTAGTTGAACGGACTTCTGAAAGATCGTTCCTTGTGTGTTGGCTTATGAGTTGCGTCACCTTGTCTAAATACTTTTTTCACATCGAAGGTCTCGGCTTGCACAGACGGATGAGTTTGGCAGGGATGTCAAAACTAGAAATGTCACTATAAAGTTCATCTCTCCAGATGCTGTCATAGGCGGCCTGGAATTAGATGAACAGGTGGTTGATATCGATTAGGACTTCTTGGGTTTTTTCCAGGATCTGCCTATGTGTGAAAATTTGGTAAATGGTGGACTTTTCTGGCATTAAACCGCCTTGATAGGGGCAAATGTTTTGCAAGCACTGTATGATACACAGAGCGTATAACTGTTATACATATTAGATAATTCCAGACAGAATATGGTGACGTGGTTGATATTTTACTCCAACGACTTTATAGGTCATCTGACTAGGATTCACAAATTTATAGCGATTAACTGTACTTGAATTGTTCAGATCTTAAGAAATGCTGACCTTAACCCACGTTAAAAAAAAAAACGTGCGCATTTCACTTCACTTCATTTCATATGATGGCCTTTACTCGACGCAATTTTTTGCTCATCAAAAAAAATTAGCAAGTTAAACAAAACACTACGCGCATAGGTATGTACTTCATTTTGCGTTTCATTTAATTAAAAACAATAATTCGCATTCGTAATTGATTCACACAATTTTAGTTTTTTTTTTCTGCACCCAGTCTATAAAAAGCAACGCAACTTTTTTACCACCCAAACACTCCATCGTGACTTCATTCGAAGATCAAAACGAATTTAATTAATTAGAGAAAATTAATTGAAGCGGGGAGAGTGGGATCAAGAAAAGGCGCTTTCAGCTAGCAGCGCCCATCTTCAAGTATCGCCAACGCCAGCATCTCCGACCCTTTGGTCGTAGCAGTTCTCTTTCTATGTATGAGTATTTGTTGATTGAAAATGACCCCTTTCAATCGGGTTAATTGACACTAATTTAAGCGTAACCCATATGAGACAACTTTAGTGCGGAAATAGCGTCGAAGTGTCGAGACTCCGCTGGCCGTTTTCTCTTACTGAATCAGCCGAAGAAGAAGACTCAGCGATATAGTAAATTTCCCGCAATGACTTAGACCTTCTGTATTAATTTTAGCTGAACTCTGATCCGACTTGAATTAGTTCAGGTATGTGCTCTTTAACAATTGTGGATAAAAATGTTGTAAATTTTTTATTTTTTTGGATTTATGAATTTATTAATTGCTATAGGTTTTTGGTTTTTTTGTATTTGCAGAATGAATGTCACATATCAGACGGAAGTGGATGGTGAAGCTATCTCACCACAACGGTGGATTTCATCAACGACAGAGGAAATTTTTCTATCGTCGACGGGAGATACATTAGTGGGAGATGAAATAAGCCGGTAAGTCTCAATTTGTATTATTATCCCCACGAACTTTGTTATTGATAAAGGTTTTGGTTAAAGATTACCGCTACTGATAAACTTTGTCATCGTCGTCTATAAAAAGAATTACAATAACATACGTGGTTTTCCAATATTTCCAATATTAATCTTCATCCGTCGCTGATACAAAAATACAGTAAAACTTGTGAATAGTGGAATCTGCGAATAAAAGAATCTTGCGAAACCTGGGTAGTGGACATTTTTGTATGCCAATTTTGGTTTTTTCATACAAATTCACTCTTATATAGTGGAAACCTGTGAAATCTGAATAATGGAACATTTTTCAATGAATTTTGTTTTCTTCCCATGCAAATTCACTCTTCAATAGCGGAATCGAGAAATGAATGAGCCAAAAGTCATTAACATTTTGTCAGCTTCGTTTCCTTTTTCGAGAATTTTGACATTTCAATAGTTTCTTTTCTTGTGTGCCTCATTCTGCTAGCGGCTAGATTCAATAAGTACACATTCTGAACTCCGATATCGAAATTGATCGAAAAAAATTTAAAAAAAATAGGTTGCCGATAGTGGAAAAACTTGCGAATAGTAGAAATGTTGCGAATATTAGAAAAACATGTGCACCAAAGCATTCCACTATTCACAGGTTTTACTGTATAATCCTTTTCAACCATGGTTAGGTTCGATAGCAGTGGCTGCCGGGAACGAGTACCAGCATAGCATACTTAGGCCTATAGAGGCCAATTGTGATACCAATGATCTTAGGGATATTTAACCCCGGTACCCACGTCTTTCTGTGCTAAGTTACTGAGATCGTCGAAGAAGTATTCTCTTAGATGTAATTTTCTACTACGGGAAAGAGCTGTGCATGGATAGAGGAGATTTGTTGGGCCCTCGTCCTCTTCTTCGTTTCTGCAACTTCTACAGAAATCATTTGAAATTATGACAAGCTTAGTTGCATGCTTGTAGTGGGCACCGTAGCGCAAGTGGTTAGTGCGTCGGACTACTGTGCCAGCGGTCTTGGGTTCGAATCCCGCCGCAAACACATAAAAGTTTCTCACGGTGCCCACCTCTTTCGAATGTCTGACAAGCATCAAAGAGTATCATTTGTCACGATTGAGCTTCTCAACTCGCCGTTCGGAGTCGGCAAAAAACTGTAGGTCCCTTCCATTCGTGCACAAATATAACACGCACACACAAATGGTTGCGAGAAGCAGGCCCAGGTTCACCTCGAGCTGTAGCGCCAACTAAGTAAGTAAGTTGCATGCTTGTCTATAAGGCAGTGTCCTGTAATGACACCGAAAGTCGTGCTTATGTGTAGTCTTTGTAGAGACAGAAGGAATTTAGAGCGGTTAAGATCTAGTCTAGGCCAAATCTGTCTGGTGGCAAGGCAGGTAGTTCCACCTTCCCATCTAGCATTAGTTTTATTGAATGTGTGAAGATAGGGTGATAGCTTATACATAGTTAGCGAGGGGTGCATACCTATGTTTATTTTTCTTGTCGAGTAGAATAGGTACCTACTGTAGTTCTTAGTCTAGCGAGCTCGTCAGCTCTACAATTCCCTGGAATGTCTCTGTGCCCCGGCACCCAGCAAAGGTGAATATTAAACTGCTTAGCCATCTCTATTAGAGATCAACGGCAGTTGAAGGTGGTCCTAGAAGTGGATGAGACAGATTCCAGAGATTTCAATGCCGCCTGGCTATCTGAGAAGATGCTAATATCGTTAGAGGATATTACATTACTGTTGATCCAGGACAGTGCTTTTGAAATAGCCATAATCTCTGCTTGAGACACGCTTTTGTGATCAGGGAGGCGAAAGGAGAGATTTAGTTTTAATCTATCTTAAAAAACACCTCCTCCTACACCATCATTCGTTTTGGAGACATCAGTGTAGAGGTGGTGACTTGTCTTTTATAGCATCCCAGAAGGACTTATCAGGAATAGTGAATTTTAAGATTTTGTCAAAATTGGGCTTTGGCACGGTATAGTCTACGTTTTCGGGAAGAGTTAAGTGATCTAGTTAGTGTAGTTACTTGACCACTGTGAGATGGTGTTGAATCGTATGGCAGCACTGGCTGCCATTTGTTTGCCGGTTATATCAAGGGGTGGAAAAAAAAAGTAGGATGTCTAATGCTGCATAGGGTGTTGATCTCAGTGCTTCACTAGGACACGCTTATCTTTGTACTTTCCCCAGGCTGTCGCGATGTATAGCTTAGTCTAGGGCGGTCCACCAGACAACTACGCCAAACATCAAAATCGGTTTGATTACAGGCACATAGAGTCAATGTGTTATGCGGGGTTGAAGTCCCCATTTACTGCCAATGGCTTTCTTGCAGGAGTAAATGGCTTTCTTTACTCTTTCCTGGATATTGAGGTTCCAACTTAGTTTTTTGTCTAGGATGAGACCTAGGTACTTTGCTTTGTTATTAAAGACTATGGCAGTCTATCTGAGGGATTTTGTATTTCCTAGCAATAAGAACCAGTTTCGTTTTCTGATGGTTAACCCTCAGTCCAAATTTTTCGGTCCATTTCGAGAGCTTGTTTAGCGCATTTTGCATGCGTTCATTAATCGTGTGAAGATTGCTTGCCGGCCATGACATCCCACACCTTCCAGGAGCAGCAAAAGTTCATTTACTGCAAGGTACAAAAGAACAGGGGATAGGATGCCCCTTTGAGGGGTGCGTGACAAATCTCCAAGAAGAAGACTCACTTAGCTTAGTGTTGATAATTCGACTAATGAGTAGCAAATTAATCAATTTGCTCGACCTTGAGCTTTGAAAGGGCATCTGCTATAGCTACCGATTTAATGAACGAATTCTTTACACTGTTACAGTGTAGCGTCTTTTCAAGTGCGTTCTAGGGAATGCAATCTGGTTTCCACTTATTTGCCTCTATAGTATACATGTTGGGATTCTGATAACAGTCTGGTACGAAGGCGGGTATCAATCAGTCTTTCTAGAATTTTGAGTAAGAAAGATGGTAGGCTTATGGGTCTGAGATCTTTTCGATTGGCGTGAGAGCTCTTACACGCTTCGGAAATGAAGACTACTTTGACTTTCAAGCATAATTTGGGAATGTAGATATTATTTATACGACTTATAAGTATGTTTTCCAGCCAAGGCATTATGATGTCTGTGGCCGACTGGAAATCAGCAGGTATTATGCCATCAGGTCCCGCAGATTTGTGTGGTATGAAGCTTCGTAGTGCCCAAAGCAGCTTCTCCTTTGTAATCAGAGGTTATGTAATTTTGTGTGGGTTGTGCAGGTTGCTTATTCAAAAATGTGTATCCATGAGAAGTTATATTGTTTCTTCGCTTGAGTATGTCCAACAGCCATCCGATTTCATTAGGTAGCTAGGAATATTTGGACTGGAGGAGAATATTTACCGGAGACTAGATGCTTTCGAAAAATTCTCTATATTATCACAGACAAGTCTCCAGGATTTGCACTTGGCTTTCCTTAGAATGATTTTGAATTCTGCGAGGAAGTTTTTATATGAGATCCAATTGAATAACTGCCTACAGCGTTTTCTGGTACTGCTGGTTTCAGTATTCCACAAAGGTGGTATCTAGTGCTTTATTGCAGGCGGAAGTTAATTTTGCTACCATGCAGTCAAGCTCTTGTTTGGTGCTTGGGGCGGGGGGCGGTGGTGACAGGATCAATGTGTGCACTGTTCCCTATACTTAAACCAGTCGATTTTCCGATAGTTCCGAAAATCTGGTTTGGCTGGGGGATAATCGTCTAGCGAGAACTGGATATATTGATGGTCTGAGAACGAATGTTCAGCCGATTTTTTCCAGTTGTGGATCATTTGGAAGATATATTATCAGATGATGGTAATATCTAAGACTTTCTTTCTATTATAGGTTATGAAATTTGGTGCGCAACCTTTCTCGCAGTAAGTAAGGTTAGTGTTAGGTTAGGTTGAGAGGGGTTGAGAGGCCCAGCCATCCCAAAACACCAGGCACCAGAGTGGGCCCATCGCGATCCCCTAGAATCCATCCAAGAATGGCACCTAAACCGCAACACTTTCCTCAAATCATTTTATTATCCTGCAAAATTTAAGAACGAGTCTATGGTTGATTCGGCCTACCTCCTCCAGGTTACTAAAGAAGTAGGAGCCTAAAATGTTCCTTCCTCTGCTACACCTAGATCATTACAGTATCTGCAAATATCTGCATCTGTGAGTCCGAGCCTCTTGGCGTATTTGCCCAAGAGGCAATGCCCGGATGTAATTCATATAGCTATTCTCATTTGTGCCTTGCTAATTTTAAGGATCTCACTGGTCTTTTTACGGTCCAAGGTCGGCCAAATTGCCTTAGAAACCCTATGCCCTACAATGTTAGATCATCTGTGGTCAGCCCTGTTAGTAACTATATCCTTTACCTTTAATTTGATGCAGCAAAGTGGTGGAGCAACACTCACCGCCGCGGTTAATGGTAGCTTTCCCCTTTTCTTGCCAACTCATCGGCAAACTCGTTGCCTTCTATCCCGGAGTGACCAGACACCCAACATAGTCTTACCCGGTTCTGCGTGCATAATGCCCTGAGCATGACTTGTGCCGATTTAATAGTGCACGATTCTAGCGCCTTAAGTTAGTGTTAAGGAAAGAAGAAAGAAGGAAAGAAGTAAAGAAAGTAACTCACCTCTGTCGTTTGTGTCGGAGGTAACCCATACAGAGTGTTGCGAGTTTGCATCCGTCTTCTATTTTAGCTTCTCTGCATCCTCGATCGCTCTCCTCAAGTTGTCCGAAAGGAGGGGACCCACGTTGTCATGGGCGACATAAGCCGAGTGTTTGGCGGTCTCCAGTTTTACTACCACACTGTATCTCGATCGCTGCAATTAGAGAGTAGGAAGATATTTAGACTTTTCTTTAATCCTTTTTAATCTATGTTACAAGATTTAGCTGAGCACCTTCCGTCGATCTTTCTTTCCTGTATGCATATTGATGTGGGTGCAGAGATGAATTCCTATTAAGAAAGTGAATTTATTTCCCACCTGAGGTGAAGTTAATTCCCATGTGAAGTCCGTAAATTCCCTACACCCTGCCAGATCAATTCAATTAACTCCAATGAATTTATGTATTTAGGCTGATTAGGCTGAGGGGACCGAATCTAATCTAAATCTAAGTGAGCGTGGTGAGTTATTTTTGAATCCAAAATGATTTCCCTATGAACCCAATTGCAGTGTTTTAAATAAAACGCGATTGCATAACTCACAACAGGGCATTGGCTTTAGAGTGTGCAACTGCGGATTGGGATTCATTTGACACCCACTTCAATGGTCAGTCTCTTGTTGTTCAGCCATATGTCGTGCTCATTTCATCTGAGGCAAATAAAAAAAAAAATTGCAATATCTACCGAAGTGTACTTACTTACAGATTGGTTTGTACTGTTGTACTCGTTTTCGAAGTCTATTGTCCGTTGGGAGTTCTCCACCACGCACTGCTGCCCATTGCTTTGGATTTGTTTGCAAAAACATTACGCAAAATATTTAAGAACAAACATGAGCATCCATGTTGCTGGACAAATCCTGTCGATGGTGTGAGATCAGAGATATGAATGTCGAATGAGATACACACACACACACATGCACAGAGAACAATAGTGGACAAATAACTGTTACTGAATCCGAAGCTGGTATAGCGCGCATACCAGTTGACCGTTAAGTGGGGCTAATTCGTGATATAATCGGAAATGAAGGCGGCTGTGGCAGCTGGCGGTTGGTACAGATAGAGAGCTACTAGATACGATGGGGGTATCCATCGACTCGCATTACATTTTGGGTGCGAACTACAAGGGGTGCAGTCATTTGTGTAGTTAATTTAAATCTGTTTTTTATTGAATCACTCTTCCGGTTTATCATTGATTCCAATATATGTGTAATTCGGTTGTTAATTACTTTGTTTTATTAAGATACATGTATGTAATGTACTATATGCAGTAAATGAAACAAATTGAATGCATGACATTGATACGAAGTACGAGTATGATAATATGTTCACTCACATTCAAAATTTTACTTCAATTGGAAGCCAGTGGACAGCGAATGATTGTTAATTTTTTGTCTGTTAAGGGCGCAAAATACACGCTACAGTAACCATGCTTCAACCAAATTAGCAAATAAATAAATTAAAACTTCGCATTCAACTCGCTGGAACAATGAATGCCGGAGTTAATTGCTGCTAGTGTTTTAATTAATGCGAGAGCCGCTGCTTTTTGCGCTCCAGAAACCCTTTGCTTAAAATTGAAAAAAAAAAATACTATACCTAATCAACCGTTATTAACTGCATCGTGGTTCATCATATACAGCCTCTAAAGCCTAAAAGTTAAAATTAAATTGAGATCACGAAATATATATTTTTTTATTTATTTTTTATTAATGGATTAATTCACTGAAAGCCGTGCTAAAAGAACTTCAGACAGGATTCAGTTCAGGACACTTAACAGTCACCAACTGTATATGTATTTGTTGTATCTTTGTCACTGTTGTCTGGGACGCTCTACTTAATAAGTTCTTCGGACGCGTAAGCGTAATCCAAAGGCGGTTTGGAATGGTGAAATGGCATTGGAGTGGTTCGCAGTAAAATCAGGGTTAAGGCAGGGATCCACATGGATTGGGGTCACAATCCCGAAAACCAAAAGCGAAAATCCCAAAAAAAAAGTCCCAAAAACAAGGATTCCTATGGAGCATATTGTAGATAGTGAATGCGCATCCGACAAATCGTTTAATATGTTATACTTATACATATGTACAAACCAATCCGAAGCTGGCGACAAATCGAAGTATACTGAATATAGCCAAGTTCTGTCGTTTTCGTAGTATATTCGTTTGCTGTTTTTATATTAAAAAATCGGTGAAATATGGTCGATTTCTGGAAATCGGCTAAATATGCACTTGCTGCTTGAGCCGATTTTTACGAGGTCTAGTTCTAAGGTCCAGTTGACACCAGAATTAAAGCCATCAACGTACCTACTTCTGACACTCCTTTTTGGATAGTACAAGTACATAGTTTTATTAGCCATGCTCACATATTCGTCAGAAGCACAACTTATGATCAATTGTTTGCAGGGGTACTGCAGTCACTCTATCTAAATAAAATGTTAAGTATGTATTAGTTTTCAAAACGGCTGAAAAGAGGCATTTACACAAATGGAGAATTAATTGAAGTGTGTTGAGGACACGGTATTTCAATGTAATGTTGCTACTAAATATTATTCCTGATTTTTTTTTTTAAATGGCGCGACATCAAAAACCATTCTGGAGGGTGTAAGAATGCTGTATTCTGTCGTTAAAGCGTAATATGACCCATCAGCCATTATCCATGAATGGCTCTTGTTGAAACCGAAAAGCTTTCCATTCTCGGTATGTGGTACGTGGAAATGACAACATATTCGAAGTCGCCAAAAACGCCGCGAAATGCCTAGGTTTCCTTCAACGTTGTAGGAAATTCTTCATCCCTTCTGACATTGTAGCTAAATGTATAAAACGTATGTACATTCGCCCCAAGCTCGAGTACAATGCTCACATCTGGTTGGGTGCTCCAAAAATGTTACTGCACCTGATTGAAAGAATACAAAAAACGCGCAATAAAACTTATAGAAGATAGAAATAGAAACATCACTGAGTCAATTGACTCAATCGAACATCGTCGTTATGTTTATCGCTTTTTCCACAAACAGTGCTTGCAACACACGTCTCGCAAGAAATGCCCATTAGTTTACCCTTAGGCCCAACCTCGGACGTACAGTAAAATATAGACTAGACATTCTTTCTTTAACCGGTTAACACAAATGTGGAATGCTTAACTAAAATCCATTTTTCGCTCCCATTAGGATTTACAAACATTTAAGACCATAGACCAATGTGCATCGGTATCTCCTCTTTCATCCTCCCTAATTTTTCCCTATGACACGCACTGTGCCCAGCATTTTAAGGGTATTCATAACCCCTTTAGCGCGAGTGAATTATAAAAAAAAAGTGACTTCAATCATACTAATATATATATCTTATTAATATATAAATCTCAGTCTGACGCTCTTACCTGTCAATCTTACGGTTAGACAAACACAAAAACTAATGCACGCCATGAAGTAAAGCTTCGTATTCCAGTTCATTAACATCCTGTGCCTGTTATAGGCCGATTTTAAAACTAATTTATTCGCAATATTATTTAAATTAATGCAAAAATAAAAACACTCTAACAAATGCCACTTTCTTGCGAAATGTCACTTATTCGAACTACAAATACTTATGTACAATCCACACTTGTGGATTGGTAGATTGCAATCCTTGGGATGCGTTTGCACTGTCTTTTATTCTTCGAATTAAATGACAATGTATGTATTGTAAGTAACACTATATTTTTTTAGACATGGGCGAAGCCGGGCGGGACAGCTAGTTTTCAATATAAGCACATTTAAAAAGTATCACCGTGTACAATAGGGTGTGTCATATTTTACAACTTTGGAATTTTCATGTCTAATAGTTCTCAAAAGTTGCATTGACGATTAAAATTAATTACTACGTCTATAGTTTTCATTTTGGAAAGTATTTTTGGCTCCCTCAATGACCTTGAAGTTTCGAAGAAATTGAAGAAATATGCTATTGGCGAAACTTCAACCAATTTGAGGGAGCCAAGAGTGCATTAAACTTGGAACTTTGTTCCGATATTCTGACACCTAGGATGCCAATACAACTTTTGAGAGGTATTAGATTAAAAAAAACAAACTTTTTTTTGTCATACTAAATGACACACCCTAGTGTACAATCTGTCGGCCAGCCAAGAGCTTGCATGAGTCTCGAATGACCAGCGGAGTTTTGTTCCATTTGCTGACTATAAAAAACAAATGTAATGCAGAATCCTACTGGAAAATGAGTGTGTCCGTATCACACAACTTTTTGATAGACTGCGGGGTTAGTTTTCACTCCTGCCTGCATAAAAACGAGCTAAGTGCGTGCGTCTACTCTCGGGTACTCCGGCATAAGATAGATGAAAACGATCCGCTGATTTAACGTCTTCGATATAGCTCTGAGCAACTGTTAGGTCTTCAACCTTTTGTATCTTGAAAGGCTTGCCCATCTGCTTATTCCGTAAAATATGATGCATGCTTGCGGCAGGCGCAAACATACTACATTATGTACATGCGACTAAAACAATTACGGCCTTGTTGAACTAAAACCGTTTTAGAAAGCAAATTATATTCCATTGCGTTGACAGTTCGAACATGATACTATATTGATGGGGTGTTTCCATCTTCACCAGAGAGATGAGTAAATGCTTTCATCGAGTGTCAGTCTATAAGAGAAAACATTTCTCATGAGTGATAAGCGCGTATAGATAACCTTTTCTGACATCACGCTCGTCGACAAAGAAATGGACATATTGATGATATAGTACTTTCGTATCATAATACGAATGCATTAATCTATTGATAGACGGTTTACTATTCGTTGCGGAGTTCGTTTTTGCGAGCGGCGCGACGGTGCGGCGTTCTTATGACTATTCCTGATAAGGAACGTCATTTCTTGTGATGAGTCAAGTGATCCACCGCAGTTTGGACATGGTTGGCTAGGCGGTTTTTTAATTTGGAAGAGGAGGAAGTTGTGCACTTTGCATGCCTAAGAAGTCTCTGAGCGAAAGGTTTATTGTCATCTTAGCGGAATATTCAATGAATGGAGTTGAATTTAAATAGATGCATTCTTTGCTGTCATAATTTTGCCATATGGTACTTTTGGTCGATAGGTTATCATGCAGATATAAAAATGGGAACAAACTAATTTGTCTTTTTGTTGGGTATTGCCATGGTCTACGAAGAAGACAGGATGTGATTAACTTATCTCTAACAAGCACAGCATGCCCCAAGTCACCCCCCCCTCCCCCCCAAATGTGTGGGAACCTTCTAACTTAGCGCACGCCAGAATACTCTCAATGAAAAACAGGAAGTACGGACTATTATTATATGACTTCGCTCCTAGATTTCAATAATATTCCCAGCCGACAGGAATGGGTAGGAAATATCTGTCTAAATGACAAATCTGCTACACGGATGGATCCAAGACAGGTGATGGTATAGGAGCGGGTATTTTTTAAGGCCACCGCAGCCTGAA
The DNA here is from genome assembly GCA_949775065.1 of Brachyopa scutellaris. NCBI lineage: Eukaryota > Metazoa > Arthropoda > Insecta > Diptera > Syrphidae > Brachyopa > Brachyopa scutellaris. Next base: position 83,041,302 of record OX459112.1, on the reverse strand, counting down.
CTTGTCTTTAAGAGTTCAAGATCACTGTAGTGTCTTCCATGCGGAGGTGAGCCAAGCAGCTATAAAAGCAATCGACTCACCAATTATAAGACCAAATTCGTTAGACACTGCTGCGCATCTCTGAACGAGATAGCGAGTAAATGCATGCTTACGATGTGCTGGGTTCCTGGTCATAGTGATATACCAGGTAACTGTGAAGCAGACAAACTAGCCAGACAAAGTACAAAACTGGGAAGTTTTATCACGGAAAGTGAACCCAATGTACAAATCCTTACTATAATAAAAATGTAACTTTTTTTCCGACTGCAAAGACTTTGTTCCCATTTGTCTTAAAAACTACTGCAAGAATTTAAATCCGGTTTTCACAGTTGGATTGCAAAATGTCTGGAATACAGGCATAGGATATTTTTTTTGTTATCTGCTATCCAGAAGCGGAAATCTAAGCTGATATCTGGGCAGAGATTATTTTTATGAATACCTTCAAGCTCCTAGCTTTAGAATGCCTTGGCCGATGGGAATGGAATTTCTTTTATTATAAAGTTCAATTTTGTATAAACATTTTAAGATATAAATCATCTTCGTACGTTATACAGAAGTTGAACAATAAGCATTAAATTAAAATTAACGATTAAAAATGACATACGATTCAAGAAAAGCTTAGATCGTTGGATTTTACCAACGACCAGTGGAGATAATTTCGTGTGTGCGCAGGTTTTTTTTTCTGTGTTGTTTTTTATTTATTTTGGAACTGTTTGAATGCACATAACGCAGAAACTAATAAACAGATTTTGATGAAACTTGACATAGTGATTGCTTATGTTCTTTTTATACTTTTTATCCCCCAAAATGATCTGGTTTTAGCAAAATATTGAAAAACACTGCATATCTGTAACGAAAATTATAATTATTCAGCTTTAGCTCAATAGTAGCTTATCGGATTGAAAAACAAAAAAATAGGTAAATTTAGTAAATTTTCCACTGATTCATTTGAGGTATAAATCATCCTTCTGCGTTATACTTGAGCTGAGCTATGCTCAAAATAGTTCATGAAATGTTCGCCAGTAATATTCCATCAGTGGAGACCGCAGACAACAGCCGTGCAGCTGTGGGTGACGTCAATAAGTATGTACCTATATATAGGTATGCCGTATGTATATTAAAAGTGATGTTTGTGTGTTCGACTGTTATGCGTTCGCGTATCGCTCATCCGTTTGCGATAAAACTTGGGGGTGCAGTTCCGAATAGTACTCATCTCCGATCTTCTTCTTTTTTGTATGTATAGTCTTATATGTCAGAAGTGAAAATCCAAAGCGATTTTTGGCGCAAACTACTGGAAAGGACAAATAGGACATACAAAGTTTGCAAATCCTGGGGGGGGGGGGACTCAAATATATTCAAAACTATAATACGTATGTATATAAATGATACCTCAAATACAATTAAGGACCTTCAATTGAAATAAAAAGCTTTGTAATCCATTAAAAACTTTTCAAGATATAATCAAAATTTGGAAAATGTGCTCATATTTTAAGGGGAAAAAGGAATTACGAAACTACATTTTAAAACCTTTTCAACGGTACCAGACATGCTATATTTTTGCAACATATTACTTAATACGAACAGTTTATTTCTCCAGAAACACACAATTGTTTGACATAATTCAATTACGCGGCCTATGTCAACAAATTTCCGCTATTCTTTTTTGAATGAAATAGAGGGGGAGGGTGGTGGTGACGTGAAATAAGGCCCAATAAATAAAACCAAATCTCAAGTTCCGCCTTTTGAAATGGAAATAATGCCAAATTGTAGCTTTAATTTGAGGTATCATTTATATATATACGTGTTACAGTTTTGAAGATATTTGAGATTTTTCCCACAGGATTTTCAAAATTTGTATGTCCTTTTAGTCCTTTCCAGTAGTTTGCGCCAAAAATCGCATTGGACTTTCACTTCTGACATATAAGACTATACATACATGATTACTATTCGGAACTTTATCCGTTTCCACTTCATTGCAATTGCATTTTTTTTATTTTTTTCCAAAAGCAAACGCATTCATCATGATCTCGAATCTGCACTCGGTTGAGACAGTAATATTATGTACAGTCGAATCCCTTTATGTCGAATTTTCACGGACGATTAAAATTGGTGCAAGTTAGAGAGATTTTTGATAAAATTCGAGCTAGAACGATTATCCCTTTTTGCTGAAAACGCATTTAATCATAGATCACAGTGGAAGTTAACAAAAAAAAAAAAACAGAAAGAAAAAAAACCTTTTAATGAACATTAATTAATAACAGAATAATTTGTGATACAAAGTAGGTACCAATCAGTTTCCGATTTCCTGGTATGTAAGAAAGTTAAAAACGTGTTTTATTTAACACTTCAGCTTCGAAAAATCATTTGGACTTATACCACAAAAAGCATTTAAATACGAGGAAATATGTGGGTCAAGTTTTGAAAATCAGAAAAAAAATTAGGAGGCGGGCGAAGCAAGGCGAGTAAAGAAAATAAAACACAAAATCTCTACGCAAGCACTGCAACAGGCTAATAAAATATAGGATAACCTTGATACGTGTAGCCACGATAGGAAGACCTAGCTTGCAGCCTGCTAAAAAATATGTATCGGCATACTAGTTGGCGTATTGACAGGCCATTGTGTAATAGGCAGACATGCCAGCAGGCTAGGAATCCTCGCCAATGATTTCTGTCACAGTTGCATGGATGTGGAGGAGGACGAATCCCCCTATCACCTCCTGCCCAGCACTCTTCTCTTATATAAAAAAAAAATCTGGGAGAATACTTCTGTATAAGACCTTCAAGATATTTCCTCAACGAATATCAACAAATTTACTCAATTCTCCAAATGGTTCCAAGAGTAACGATAAGAATCGGCGCATGTGGCAACACAATGGACTTTCTTTGGTCTAGGTCTCAACTTGACCTTAGGGGCCATGTAAGCTATTTAGGAGTAGTACTTGATAAAGGGATGGAGAAAGAATCTGGAAAATAGAATCAATAAAGCCAACAGAGCCTTCTGGATCTGCCGGAGAGCTTTCGGGAAGACGTGGGGTTTGAAACCAAAACTAGTTCAATGGATCTACTCTTGTGTAGTTAAACCCATACTAATCTACGGGGTCAGTTTGGTGGCCAGCTTTGAACAACAGCTACTCTAGAACACTATTATAACAAACCCCTAACGAAAAGGGATAACTGCCATGGAGACTATTCTGAATATTCTTCCAATTGAACTAGATGTCAAAAGGACTGCGGAGCCTTCCGCAATCAGATTACGGACCCTGGGTCACTTTTAAAGCGAGAGGCTCACGGGACACAGAGCCATCTGGAAAGATGTTTTAAAATCCTCTGGACTCGTCAGCATACCAAGTGATCTCATAGAGAAAGAATACTTTTTCAAAACCGACTATACTGTCGAATTTCCTAGCCGTGAGAAATGGCAACATGGCACAGTGCTTGCCGAGGTAGGAAGAGTAGTAATATACACGGTTGGATCACACAGCAACGGAAAATCAGGAGATGGTGTACACTGTCCGATAAATATATGTATACATTCATTTAGAACCCTCGGTAACTGTTTTCGCAATTCTCAGGGGCGCAGACTAACTCGTAAATGCCAACACCAGAGATAGGGTGGTTAGGTTAGGTTGAGAGGGGTGTCTGATTGAGCGAGCAATCATTTGCACTCGGAGACCCGGGTGATACTTGCGTTCACATCTGCTCGGAGCACAGTACTAGAGGGGAGCACAATGGGCTCGACTTGTGGCCTACGTAATGAGTGAATGCTATATCTTCAAGTTCCGGCCATAAAAATTTACACATCATGACTCGACAATCATTCTTCGATTTTCTAAGCCTGTTGAGATGTTTTATATGTATATCGTTTATTACAAGCTTTATATTAACTTCATTTTCTGTGAGGGCCAAATCTGGGAATCGATTTTACACCCACTCCCAGATATCCGATTATGCTGAAATTATGCGTATCCGGTGACAACTCAGTATAGTATATTTCATGATCTTGTAAATGTAATATGGCGGACGCCCAATGATGGTGGTTTACCATTATCTTCACGACCTCCTAAATATGGGTACCAAATGAAAGGATTTGACAAATAGAATACGATTAGCTGAGTGACGCGATTCTAAATTCAATATGGTGGGTGCCAAACGATGGCGGATTACTTTTTTCTTCACAACCCTCATAACATGGGTATCAAATAGAAGGGTTTGACGAGTAGAATCTCAAACATTCTGAGTAAACTTTCTCATATTAAACCCACCCAAGCCAATATATGGTGCATACGTAAATATGTGAAAAATTTCAGAAACTATAAAGCAGAAAATAAATATATAGATAAAAAAATAATTTTTAAAAACAAGCTTTAATGAATTAAAAAGTAAAAAAAATAATTTTTTTTCCGAGTCACCTATATGTGACTATTAATTAATTACGATGTGCAACGAGGACAAATAATCAGCAGAACACATTTTGTGTCACTGAAACTGTTTATTTAGAACACGTCATCGTCATTTAGACAAATTCTACATACCTGAACGCCCCAAGTTTAAATTAATAGTCACATATTGGTGACTCGGAAAAAAATTATTTATTTTACTTTTTAGTTCATTAAAGCTTGTTTTTAAAAATATTTTTTTTATCTATATATTTTATCTTCTTCTACTCAAGTTCTACAGAAGTCATTAGTAAGGATACCTAATGTTCTAATCATGATTCCTATAATATAGAGTTCGGTAACTCCTCATTGATCTTCTCTAGTCGACTACGGTCCATAAGCTATGAATAACTAGTGTTACGCCAAGGATCCTTGGCCATGTTGGTGGTGATGTTGCCTATAAGGCTTTTAGGTTCGTCGAAAGATGGTAGAATCTCTTAAGTTCGTTGAAGGGTGCTATAATCTGTCTGTATTATATCCACGTCAGAGCCGTTCCCAGTCAGTTTGTCATTCTACTCCAATATCTCCACGAACGTGCACCCACCAAAGCAAAACTATGCTGTTTTTTATTTCTCTTGACTTTAACCATTTCCTTTTTGTTTCTTTTAGATTTTCTCGGTCGCTGCTTACTTTTGCTGCCGTTATGACAATTATTATAATGATGGTTGGCATATTTGGGAACCTCCTCACAATACTAGCCTTACTCAAATGTCCGAAGGTGCGAAATGTTGCAGCAGCTTTCATTATAAGGTAACGCTGAACAATTGCAATTTAAATAAAACCTCCTCAATCCTCATTCTTTTCTCCAGTTTATGTCTAGCTGACTGCTTATTCTGTGCAATAGTCCTGCCGTTTAGTGCGTTTCGTTTTATACAAGGCACATGGACACACGGCGACTTCCTCTGCCGACTGATACCATTTATTCAGTACGGTAACATTGGCGTGTCACTATTGTGCATTGCTATGATCACTATTAACAGGTAAGAGAGAACGAAACGAGAAAGGGGATCCACAAAAAAAAAAAACGCATCTCTTCTTTACAGGTACATTATGATCGCACATCACAATGGCTATGCGAAGATCTACAAACGTCACTGGATCGGTGCCATGATCGCATTCTGTTGGCTCTTTGCCTATGGAATGCAACTACCCACTTTGTTTGGAGTTTGGGGTACGTTTGCCTATGACACTAAGCTGGGGACATGTTCCATTATGAATGATATCAATGGACATAGCAGCAAGACAGCGTTGTTTGTCATAGCATTCGTCATTCCATGCATTATCATCATCGGCTGCTATGCAAAAATCTTCTGGGTTGTCCACAGGTCAGAGGTCCGCCTGCGGCAGCATGCCAACAAGCAGAATTCCATTCCTAACAATTTACGGCAAATGCCTTCGTCGACTGGCTCAAACGGAACCTCCAATAGGGTGTCGTTGCCAGTCTCAACGAGTTCGATGAGTACAACCAGCGGAGCTGAGGCAAGCAAATACGGGACCTCACAGAAGACGATTCGGGTGAAAGATCAACGTGATATTAAAGCGAAGCGGAATGAGTGGCGGATCACAAAAATGGTGCTGGCTATATTTCTGTCATTCGTCGTCTGTTACCTGCCGATCACTGTGGTCAAAGTGGCCGATAAGGACGTCTACTCCCCAGGATGGCACATATTTGGTTACATCATGCTTTACCTATCGGCCTGTATCAATCCGATCATCTACGTCATCATGAATAAGCAATACCGAAAGGCCTATAAGACGGTGCTGATGTGCCAACCCTCACGACTTCTACCCTTTACGAATGCTGGCAGCAGTGCTGGAGGTATTTATGGCCATTCTTTTACTGAGTGAACGTGTTTTTTTTAGATTCCTATTTGTTTTAGAGAAATGGAAAGACATAGGGTGCAGCTACAATCACAGCCGTACAATTGTGTCACAGGTCTCTGTGGTCGACCCGCCAACGAACAGCAACAGCTGCAGCAACAATCAATCACCAGTTGTGCTCGAGCTATCGCCTCAAACGTTGCTACCTCCGCCGAGCTCAATGCAAACGTCCACGAACGGTCACGCGTTGACCCAATCTCCGATGATGAATACGAACGAAAATTTCGACCCTATTTCCCACAGTATCAAAACTACAATGGATACCAATTCTCCAAGTCTCTCGACGATGGATACCTTTGTGACGTCAAAGAACATGAACAACAACAACAACAACCATCAAGTGACCAATCAAAACAGCAATGGGGACATAAACCATCCGTTTCAGTCAATACAACAACCAGCAGAACAGCAGATGGAGTCACAGCAACTATTTATCAAACCCCAAGGCGGTACTCCTCGTCAAGGTTCTCGAATCACTTTAGCCGAGGGGGACATCATAGTGGAGGAGGAGGAGGAGGAGGAAGAGGAGATGGAAGAAGAGATCCAGACGTCATCAGCGATCTCCCCGACCAATCCGTTCAAATCGTCCGACAGCCAGACGTTGGCAGATCTGTCCATAGTCGAAAAATCTCCCCACTACAACAAACCGGACTACAAACAAAATATCAACGTCATTCCAGATAGTGGTACCAAAGTCATTTCAAAGTCAAACTTGTTTGCTGAAAATTAGTTGCAGCAGATACATTTATTTTAAGTCTGTCTATATTATAGGTTAGTTGTGAAGTTTGCGTTTTTTTTTTTTTGTATAGGACATCGGATTAACTAAATGAAAATGATAATGATAGTATTACAATTTACCTAAGTCACGACATTAGTTTAATGGCAAATTGGAATCCTTTTTTCCTTACCTTGCCTGATATTGCGAATTGTTTAGGGTGCTATTAGCCTAGACGACATTCAATATCTTCCTGATAAAGACTAGAATGGCCTTGTTAGAGACGTGCTTTTAAACCCATTTCACCAACTGATCCAGCCATGAATCAAATACTCACTGGAAATGTAATCGCCAATCTCAAAATTATATATGTATGTACCTACACTCCCTAATTGGGGCACTCTGGGGGACCAGGAAAATGCGAGGGAAATTGGAGGTGTCCCGCTTTAAAAGGACCTCCAAATTTAGCTAAATTTTGGCGCAAAATTCATTTTTTCCCAATCGTGGTCTTCGAATAGCATATGATGGTACAAACCTATATGCATATGTTTTTTTTTACAAACGCATTTCCGATATTCCGGGGGAATCCCCTATTTTTATGCATCGTACACACAATCAGATCTGACAGTTGTAATTTTTCCTTCTCTTTGCTTTTTATCCCAATTTGAAAGTTGTTTTTCAAGTAATTCACAAGCAATTTGTTGCCCCATGTCTGACTCAGGGTGCCCCGTTCTTAGTGGTTCGCTTATATGAAAAACCCGAATGAATGTCTGTCTCTCGTTCTTGTTCTTCATGTGCTCGCGCTGTGTGTAAACATTATTAGGGTATTCATATCCCTATTAGCGTGTGTAGATTATAAAAAAAATTAGGTGCGGTTCATGTCAGAGGTGCTCCAATTACAGAGGGTCCCATTTAGAAGGTTTTATTGTAGATAACTGTCTTTTTTATTTAGGAATTTTTAGACGAAAACTAGAACTACAAATCGTCATTTCAAGACATAGGTATTTCGCCAGTGTGACAGTTGTTACACATACAGTAATACCTCGATAACGTGAACTCACAATTCTATACGTTGCTCCATAATATGAACTTAAAAATGCTCTTAGTCAAAATTCCGAAAAATTTCTTTTTTTCTTAATACATTATAACAAATACGCAATACCTGAATATCATTCTTAAAAAAATACAACAACACCGCACTCCATCCCAGAAAGCGCATGCAATGGAATACTACGTGATCTGTGTCTACTTCCTGATTTGGGCAAAAAGGTGAGCTATCGTGTCCAAAACGGTGTAGGTATTTCTGATCCTCACCGTGACCAGATAGGAACTGTGTAAGGTGGTAGTAACAGTTTCCATGCCTTCGATTTGTTCAAACGTTTGTAGGTCTATCTCCCCTTTGTAGTGGTGTCCCACCGAGCTTGCCACCTGGTCATTAAAGTCACTCTTTCTTCTTCGTTGATCCTTTTGATGACCGTCACCCAGGGTTGGCCGAACTGTCACTTTTTCGAAAAACTAGATATGTTACGTCTGCTACGTAGTAAATGTAGTTAAATGTAGTTAATGTAGTAAATGAAACAAATTGTAGCAGACCTAGTTTCAACTGTCAAATGATCTTTTAGTTGTCACTTTGAAGTTGGATTATTTGCTTCTTGGGTTGTGGTTTTCTTAGTTCATATAAGAAAACAAACAAAATAACATTAAATAACTAAAACTCAAGACGAAGTCGGATTTTTACTCCATTTCAGCTCTTCATTTATCAAAATTCTCGAATCTTGTTTACTGGAATCCTATTGTTTTTCTGTATTTACTACGTATTGAGCAGGCGTAACAAATTGTAGTAAATTAGGAGTGTAGTTTATTCAATTTACTACGCGTAGTTAATTATGTAGAAAATGTAGTGTAGTTAATTCGGCCAACCCTGCCGTCACCTCTTGGTTACTAGAAGTTCTCCTATTATAAACTCTTTGCATGTCGCCCGCAAGGATATCGATTGGGGACCATCTCTGCAACTGAAGCCATTGATTACCCTTAGTGCGCTAAGTCGATATGTTGACGATATTTTTCTCCTTGTTTCCTTTGTTGCTAGGGGCCCCACACAAACTGGGGCAGCGTATAACAGGACTGAACTTACCACGGGTGAATTCGTAAACTTCAATTGCATGTCGATGATCACGATCAAGAATTCGAAAACGTGTTGACACGTCCATCGACGATTCGAAAACACATTCAGGCAGGTTTCAGAATTTGAGTGAATTCTAATCGATATAGAATTATTAAATCGAGTGAAATTGATTTTCCTGTTCTATAGATTTCGATCGATTTGATGAATTCTAAATCGTCTTCGAAACGATTTCGAATCAGCTGATTTCGGTCATCCTGTGTAATTGTGAAATTGTGCATTTAGTGTTTTTTTTTTTCAATTTTGTCTTTTAATGTCGTTTTCCATTGGTTTCACTCGGGGATTCACTCATTCTGAATCCAATGGAACAACAAAACCGCTTCTGCTCAATTTTGAAGTTTTTTCCTTGTGTTTTCGCTTCTTGAGTGGATTCTGACTTGAAATCGAGAAGCGAAATTCTCTTCTCAGAATCGAAAGAAGAGAAATTTATGTGCCAAAGGAACGATTTCAGAAGAATTCATTTTGATTCTGGACGCTCCCGGATGGCCAATGGAAAATGACATAAGTGAAAATGAGTGGAATTTTTTTAGTGATTTTATTGTGCAACGTAATTTATTATAAAATTCACGATATTGAAGCCTCAATCTCTGCAGTGCAAACCGAATTCGGTGAAGAATCTTCTTTGATAGACGATGGTCCTGGCAAAATTGTCACAAATTAATCACAATTCACAATAAATAAATAATTTTAAACAAATTCTCAGAAATTTACTTACATTTTTATTTCAAAACTCAAAGGTAAAAACCACTGACGGTTTCAGTTCGACACCAAAACAGTAAAGCCGAAATCTAGAACCCGGTAACTTGATTTGAATTCACAACGAAAGAAGTGAAATTGAATTCGATAGCCGTGAAACCTGGAACACCAAAAAGCGATTTCAATTTCGATATCGAGTGAAAGTGAAATTCAGAACCTGGCTGATTGCCACTGCAGTTGATCGCAAATATTCGATGGCATTTAATATGCTTGCGTCACAGCACTGCAAATGATCAACGCAGCTTTCACGTGATCGTCGTGCAATTGACGTTTACGAATTCACCCTACCTTGGATATTAACTTTCTTCTAACATAGGGTAGGTGTACCAATACCCGGCCAGTCACTGGTATCCGGCCACTCTGCGTTAAATAGCTGAGAATAAGTAAATTAATCGTTATTTCCATGGGCAACCAATTATGGCTTTAGTTTTTGACCTATTTAACATGCTGGTAAAATTTGACAACTGTGAGCATTACTAAACCTCCAAAAAAATATGCGCAGTCTGTGTAGTTCGTCGAGAAAGTGAGAAGTGCGTTTTAAAGTAAGCGAGTGTTAGCGGAGGTATCAAACAAAAAACGTAAATTTCTATGTTTTTTTTAATTATTTACCAACTTATCTTTTGTTTTTCTGTTAAGTTATAATAATTATTAGTCATAAAACGTGAAAAAACTGGGAGTTTTCATTTTTACATTATTATTAAACGGTGGCCGGTTACTAGAACTTTTTTTAGTTAGGTGTTCAAGTGTCCGGCCAGAGTGACCTTGTAGGTATCCTTGTGGAATTTCTTCACAGGCTTGGAGTGATATATACGAGCAAGAAGAGTGAGCTACGCAAAAAAAAAATCGATGCAGTCGAAAATAACCTGGCCGGATACTGGTGCAAAAGTGGCCGACTACTGAATTTTAGCGGCCGGGTACTGGTGAAATTTCACTTTTTTCAAAAAACAATTTTTAATTTCAGATGCATGAATCCAATTACATTCAGCTATTTTTTTTTTTAAACTTAAAATTGCCATTTATGTGCAAAAAAAAAAATAAATTGTTTCACTGATTAGGTGAATTAGTTATCACGGATCAAAGTAAGAAAAAGTGTTAGGTGGCCGGATACTGGTACACCTACCCTACCCCGGTCCTCTGATGTTTGACAGTATCCCAGAAAGTGCTGCCCGATTAATCGATGTGACGCTTAAAGCTAAGTCTATTGTCGAGCGATACTCCTAGGCATTTTACAGAGTCATTCGATCTAATAATTTGTCTTCCTACCCTTATGTCCACGTATTCCACTCTTTTCCGGCTAATTATTAGGGCAGCTTCCGTTTTGTGATCTGCTGATTCTAGGCCGGCGGATATTAGCCAGCCTTTGATGAGGTTGATTGCTTCGTTCGTAGCTGACTGTTTCTAGCAAATATTCTTTGCAACAGTAACAACGACGAATTCAATTAGTTTTATTCCTGGTGGCAGTGTTATTTACAGAGCTCCGTCGGTCGTACATCATATAAGTAGGGGGCCCATTACTGATCATTGTGGGACTCAAGGCTTCGTCGACTTCGTTCCGTTGAATGTGCTTTGATGTTGAAGTTGAAGTATTGCCGGATACACCAGTCCCATAGAATCCGTCACATATCTACGTAGAAATGTCAACGATTCTCTTCATTCTCTCTATGCTTCCCCCAATGAAAATGCATACTCTCAGTTTGTGAATGCGTGAACTTCAATAATGTGAATGTGTGTGTGTACTGACAACGTATCGACGGATGCAAAAACTAGAAAGTAGACCTACTTTATCCGTCGAAGTTCATGCATCCGTTGGTTATGGGCCATCTCCCATAAGAATGTATGTATTCTATCGAGCCGTCAGTTAAAAAAAATGAAGCAACGGATCGACGGATTCTATGGGTCGGGGAACCTTCGCGCGGGGACGTTAGTACTTTTTTCCTTCTTCGGGTTGATATCTCAACCTTCTATTGGTGAAGTAGCTGGATACATTCTTTCGCGAGTAGCTTGGCGTATCCATTCTGGCTAGTGACCTTCTTATGGTGTGTACATATTTCTGTATATGTACTTTCTTCTAAGTAAAAGTAATGGGTAGATAGCACGCGTAATCAATTTCAGCGAAAAGTCGAACGTTTGGCCGCCACTGGGAAAGTACATGTATGCCTTATAAGCGAGTTTTTTTTTTTTTGTATGAGATGTTTCTATTTATATCCGTCATCTACTGTGATTCCGCAGTCTTCTTTTGTTATTCTCTTGAAAGTGGCAGTTATTTGTGTAGACATGTGAACCCCTTTTTAAATATGAACAAGCCCTTTTAATAAGTTCACATTATCGAGGTAGTACTGCAGCACCTTGTCAATGATGGGAAATGGACTTAAAAGAATAAACGGAATAATTACATCAGCTTACTATCTGTAATGTGATATCAATGATGTTGTTTCTCAGAAATGATAAATAAGCGTAGCACGGAAGCCGGAAACTTATTTAGGTCCGATAATGTGCTGGCACTTTATCATTTATGACTATTTGTTTATTATTATCATAAAATGTAATATAAAGAAATAATTGGAACAAAAGCTAGATACATTGTGGAAAAACTGTGGTATTCTTGAGCTACTTCGTTGATGACTGTCTTCTTTTGAATTCGTTAGTTTATTTGTTTAAACTAGAACTACAAAGTCATTAGCTTATATTAGGATGACCTGCAACATATTTATGCTTGTTTCTAAGTTCGAATACTATCTACCTCTGAGTGTGGTCTGTATTAAGGCCCAACTATGTTTGATAGTAATATAGAATGGGTGCGTACGGCGACGTACGTAACTGTGCGAACACAGGGAATTTGTATTGTACGACCATAATAGCTTTTCGCTTCGATTCGTTAAGTTTCGTTCACTTTTGCTCACTTACAACGGGAGCGAACCCATTCGCTATTTCGTACGAAAATCTGACATTTGGCTTTAACTAAAATATGGCTTCCGTTAACATAGTCCTATTACGGGCAACTTGAGCAATTGACAGTAGGTAGTGCAGAAAACTTAACGTAGAATTTTGACGGTAGCTTCCGATTGCTAACGATTACCTATTATAATTGAGCCTTTCCAAAAATGGGTTTTACTCGACGCCTCGTTCAGATTTTAAACCACTCAACGATAAATTTAACAATAATATAGGAGACTCAATACATAGAATGAGACAACTAGTATCGTATGTCTCTGCTCGGCACTATTCTTTCAATGCTGCCACAAAAGAAAAACAAAATAACGTATTTATTCCAATTGATAGCTGACTTAAAAACAACTGCTCTTTGATCTTATTCTTGTTTCATTGAAAAAGAATTTAAACCAGAATCAAAAAATAAATAAATAAATAATTAAAATCGGACGCCTTAGGCCTTAGGGCATTTCACATATTCTTCACAGTTTATAATTGGGTTTCTTTAATTTTTATTAGTTGTTCTTATCGCGGTTGCGCTGATGTTGAAATTAATTTTAAAGTTACATTGGTCGTCTGTTCCCGTACCTGGTCCAAAACTGCGAAAAACTACGACAATCAGTCAAATTCTGTTCCCGTACGCAGATTTTTTGTAGTTTTTCACAGAAGGGAGAGCTTACAAGAGAGCAAGAATAGTCCCCATGCTGCGAAAGAGAAGAAAATCAAGAAATATCAGGTCTGTTCGCGTACTTTTTGCACTAAATATGGGTTTTCTGTCAAATCTCGAGGAGTGGGGGTAAAATGCTCTCAAAGACAGAAAATTCACGAAAAAGTAATCCCACGCATTAAGCACCAAAAAATGAAGAATGTATGTGATTTGACAGATTTGATAGTTTTCATAATATAACCCAAAGAAATTTCTTGTAGCATGGGGAAATTTCTTACTCTCTCGTGAGCACGCTCTTCTTCGTTACTTTTCATGGATTTTCGTTGTTTTGGGAGGGTACGCGAACGGACCTATTCTTTAGGCAGATTTATGACAACTGTCAAATCTGTCAAATGTCATACATTTTCCATTTTTTCTTGTTCAATCCAATGCGTTTTTGTACTTTTTCATACTTTTAGCTCACTCTCAGAGATTATTACCGCCAGTCCTGGAAATTTGAGAATCTGTGAATTTTGGTACAGAAAGTTCGGGAACAGACCTAATTTAAATGGCCTTGATTTTACTAATACATTTATTAGGCAATGTAAAATATTTATTAAGTGCCGAAAGACAGGTTTTGTGATGTTAAATTTATAAAAAAAAGCAAAGCTTGAGTATGAGCTCATATTGGTTCTAAAACTTAAAAAAAATTAATGTTTAAAGTAAAAAAAGTGAATACCTGCTGAAATGCTTTTTAAAAGTAAACTCCTTTTCCCAGTGAAGAATTTATTTCCAATTTCACCGATAACACTAATTTATAATTCTATATGTAACTTCATGTCACAATTTATCGGAACATACATATATCTGTCACAAATTCCATTTTGATATTTGAAAGTATTTTGTAAACTTCAAATCCCCCTTTAAATTTGTTAATTGAAGATGAACTTCAAAATTTCCACACTAAGCACGCATAGCCCACACAGACTGAATGGCTTATGGCAACTACTGTAGTATTAAGCAACTAAATATATAATATTTTAAATATTTAATCTTAAGGATGACAAACAATTCTTGTACTAAACATGACAAACGACAAAAATATCTAATTTAAGCCTCTCGCATGAATCCAAATCCATACATACACAAAATGTACTCCCAAAGTTAGTTTAAATAAGTCAAACAATTGATTGTTGTTTTTTATTATTTTTTTGTAAATGTAAATTATTAATTTTATGTAAATGTAAACTTAAGAATTATATTCATAATTAAATACGAGTGAATTTTGAAATTTGTGGTACGATCTCAAGGTTTGACCTTTAGCTATGTTGTCTCTCGCTCTTGGATAATGATTGTGACGGAGATGTGGAAGCTGATTCATCACCTGTTGGTTTTAGGGAATTCAAGTCTGAATCATTTATTGCAACGTTGGGTGATGTTGATGTGGTATTAAAATACATGGACAACAATTTAAAATTATTTTTTATCAAGAATGACATGGCCTCATGAGAAGAATCAAATTGGGACCGTGTTCGTAAATGAGTAACTCTTTGAGCAACCTGAATTTTAGAAAACCTATAATGGAAACAATTTTTTTATTTAACACGTCTACAGAATGAACGGTAATGGGGTCAAAATAAAATCTAAGTGGTTTGGAATCCGTTGCTTAAATTTTGTACCAGTTTTTGCTCAAAGTGGTAAAGACCGACGATGGTGAATGTTTTTTTTTGTTGTTGTTTTTGTCTTAGTTATTAGGCGTGTTTTTTTTTTCAAAACTATATAGGCTTAGGAAATTTTTTCCATGTTAATTACATTAACAACTAAGCCTTTATAGGCTTACGAAACCTGGATAATTATCCAGTCTTCGGTGCTTAGCCTGGATAGAAAAATGTGCTACCAAACTGTTTTTCGTCGGTAGTTATCGAAATTGTTATCGAAATGTCAAATATGACATGAAAGTGAGGGAGAAATATGAAGGCCGGTAGCTATCAACCGAACTCTGCTGTTATTTCAAATTTAAATTATTTCTGTTCATTTTAAAATGGGTAGAAAAGAAAGAAATACGAATTTATCCGACACGGCAAAGAAAATTGTAATGAATTAAGTGAACTTGTTCCTTATTTTACTATTTAATTGAATTGAATTTGACGAAAAAAAATTCTATACACCAACTTGCCGATGTGAAACGGTCAAACGTCAATTAGCATAGTCCTGCCAAGTCACTGTTCAGCATTTTTTTTTCTCATTTTCCGCTAAGCCTATATAGATTTGAAAAAAACACGCCTATTGATGATTGTTTGCAAACGTAATATGTATAATATATGTATGGTATGTATATTTACTGACTTGCTGCACATATTTTCCAAAGATATTAGGTTGTCCTTGTACCACACGATTTGCACACCAATTCTAAATAAGAAGCACTCGACTGAATATCTATGGCAGTTGCCAGATATAGTACACCATCTTCCCGCCTGATATTTGATTAAAACGGCCAACTATTTACTTACTTACTTTAGGTGGCGCTACAGCACGGGATGAACCTGGGCCTGCTTCTCGCAACCATTTTGTATGTGCGTGTTATATTTTTGCACGAATGGAAGGGACCAACAGTTTTTTGCCGCCTCCGAACGGCGAGTTGAGAAGCTCATTGACAAATGATACTCTTTGATTGCTTGTCAGACATTCGAAATAAGTGGCACATCAAAAAAAAAGTAAAACTTCTTCTAAATCATAAAATCTGCGACCTCAAGTGTGAATGCATAAAAATGTAATGGACGTGAAATAAAAAATATACATGCATTGAAAAAATATTAGTTGATGCGATCGACAGGGTACTCTTTCCGTAAGTCGATTATCGCCCGACGATATCGTTTCGACGATAATCTGAATCACGTATATGTCAGAAATCGATAACACGATATCGTCAACATACATACATATAAATATATATTTTAAAAAGTTTTTAATTAATCAAATAAGGGGTATTTTTACGTCTCAGGTATAAAACTTTAAAATGAAATAAAATAAATCGTGGTATTGGGTTTATTCGAAAGATATATGTAATAAGTTAAATGCCATTACTGCTTAAATATGATTTCGGGCATGTTACCAACACACCACTTCGACTTTTTATTGTAAACTCAGTTGGTCTCCGAATGCTGCCGCATTACTCATAAAATAGCTCTGTGTACTGTCAATTTCATTTCTATTTAAAATACACCTTAAACACGCTCATTTCATTTCAAATCTGACAGAAGAAGAAAACGGCAGCAACGGCAGACCAAAGTGAGTAAATTAAAAATTATAATAATTTATGAATTTTAAAACGTTTCTTTTTTTTTAAAAAATAAAGTTTTTTAAAGCATTCTCCAAGTGGAACAAAACAGATGTTTCATTTTTAATTTGGATGCTACAATAAGTTGGAAACCCGACCAACATTTCTTTAAAAAATTTGTTGGCAAGCGTTGCTGATTTCATAAGAGTCCCTGGAAACTTCCACAACTGCGCATTACTCATTTTCAACGCGGATGCAACGAGCAATAATGAGTCAAGCAACAAGTGGTACTGGGGTTGAAGATCCAACCAAGGGAAGTTGCCGAATATGTAAAAAGGAAGATACTATGCGAATGGTTCAGTGCGACAGATGTGATGGGTGGTTTCACTTCGAGTGCGTCCATGTCGACGACGAGATTTCAAAGCAGGACTTTATTTGCGACATGTGTTCCGCTTCAACATCGACAGCAAAACAGAACAAACAGCGATCTACAGCGACAGACGGCGGTAACTTTCAGTCACCAAATGGGGTGACCTCGCAAGAAGGACAAAAGGTACGTACAGAAAATTTGTCTAATTCATCAAATACAAATATGTGCGGCGCCTCCAAACAACGACGTAGTATGAAATTAGAACTAATGCGTCTGGAGGAAGAAAGAAAAATAAACATGCAATACTTAGAGCAAAAGTATTCGGCTATGCAAATGTATAAGGATTCCGATGAATCCGACGAAGATATTGAGATTGATTTGGGGGAGCAGCAGCTTCAGCGAGGCATACATTGGGCGGATGGCAATGGTTCCACGCTGGGTAAGGTAGGCAAGGGTGAAAAAGGTGCTAGGGTTAGTTACGGTTGTCACGAAAACGTACAGGGCATTCAGACAAATAAATTACCAACGTCATTAAATATGAGCGGAGTGCAATCAGGGTCAACTGCTCGAACATTAAATGCAGATCAGGCTTGTGCGCGTCAGGTCGTTCCAAGAGAGCTTCCAGTTTTTAGTGGCAAACCAGAGGAATGGCCACTTTTCGTAAGTAGTTTTGAAAATTCAACAAGACTGTGTGGATTCAGTAATGATGAGAATCTACTTCGGCTACAACATGCACTGAAAGGAAAGGCTCTTGAATATGTAGGTAGTAGACTTATGATACCGGCACTAGTACCTGAGATAATTTCTACTTTGCGTATGGTATTTGGAAGGCCAGAACACATTATATATAATTTACTGGCAAAGCTACGTGCGTCACCAGGTGTAAATGCAAACAAGTTAGAAACTCTGGTGAACTTTTCTTTGGAAGTAAAAAATATTACAGCTACTATGGAGGCAGCTGAACTTGAAGCACATTTAAATAATCCTTTGCTTATTCAAGAGCTTCTCGAGAAACTTCCAGCACAGATGCGGCTCAGTTGGGCGATTTTTGCCCAAACAGTTCATGTTGAGAATTTAACAACTTTCAGTAATTGGCTATTTGAACTAGCGGAAGCTGCAAGTAGTGTGATCTCTATCCCGATTACCAAATCTAGTCAACCAGACTTTGAGAAACGTAAAACACATCGTGTCGGTTTTCACGAAGAGGAGGGACAGTCCACGAGAAAAAGAATGGATCACAAGCCCACAGAGGCACTAAGGTGCTTTGCATGCTATGAAGCACATTTAATAGTAAAATGCGAAAAGTTTAAAGGGTTAGAATATGGCGAAAAGTGGAACGTGGTGCACAAGAACAAACTATGCCGCACATGTTTAAAGCGTCACGAGGCCAACTATTGTCCAGATCGCAAAGAATGTGGAATCAATCACTGCACCGCTAAGCACCATCCTCTACTCCACAAATCCCATATCAACAATGATAAAGACAAGCCAGATGTAGTCGCAGTACACCATGTAGAGACCTCCAAAGTATTATACCGAATTGTACCAATTACTGTTCATGGAAAGAAATCATCCATCGATGTATATGCGTTTCTCGACGACGGGTCTGGTCCCACTCTTATCGAGAAAGATATCCTTGCGCAATTAGAAATTCAGGGCTCAAAGTCAGATCTGTGTCTAAAATGGACTGATGGGTCAGTACGTGTAGAGAAGAGTTCGGATAGTCTTGATTTAAAAATATCGCCTAAAGGTAACATCGGAAAAATATATTCATTACGAAACGTGCGGTCAGTAAGTGCACTTGATCTACCTTCGCAGACACTAATGGTATCGGAACTTACTGAAAGATATAAACATCTCAAAGGTCTTCCAGTGGAGTCATATCGAAATGTTGTCCCGAAAGTGATCATTGGTATAAACAACAAAAGCGTAGCCATGCCATTAAAATTCCGAGAAGGAAAGGTAGATGAACCTGCGGCTACTAAAACGCGCCTAGGCTGGACAATATACGGTGAACTGGATCGAGACGCCACAGGAACAAAAGGAAATACGAGTGAGGTCCATAGGCAATTACATGTATGTGAATGCGATGACGATGTGGCTCTGCAGCACCTAATGACAGAGAATATGAGAATTGAAAACGAACTGTCGGGTGCACAGCCAAAGGATAAGTTGGATGCAAGTGAAAATAAAAAACTACGAGAGCACGTAAGGCGAGATGGTGATTGTTTTGTTGCAAGATTGCTGTGGAACTCAAGCAATATAACTATGCCCGACAACTATACAATGGCTATCCGAAGACTAAGCTGTTTCGAAAAGAAGTTATATAAGGACCCAAATTTAAAGATACTGGTCAACGACCATATTAAAAGCATGGAAATTAAGGGCTATATTCGCAAGTTAAGTGCTGCTGAGATAAATACGCCATTCCCGCGAAAATGGTACCTGCCGATATTTACAGTCAGGAATCCAAACAAACCACATAAGATAAGAGTGGTATGGGATGCCGCCGCGGAATGCAATGGCATATCCCTAAATGGATGCCTTGAGAAGGGCCCAGATCTGCTGACATCGTTAACTGGAGTCCTATTCAATTTTCGAATAGGAAAAATAGGAATATGCGGCGATATTTGTGAAATGTTTCACAGGGTAGCCATCGATGAAGAGGACCAGCAATCACAGCGTTTTATGTGGCGAGACGGGGATTCCAGTCGGCCTCCGGATATCTTCGTGCTTAGAGTTATGAGTTTTGGTGCAACTTGCTCACCGTCGCTTGCACAGTTTGTTAAAAACGAAAACGCCAATGAGTGTATAAAGGACTATCCAAGAGCAGTCAAATCTATTGTCGAGAGGCATTATGTAGACGATATGCTAGACAGTATAAATTCCGTTCAAGAGGCTATTGAGCTTGCAAAGGGTGTCAGAGAAGTCCACAAGCGCGCGAATTTTCATATTCGAAACTGGTTATCAAATTCTATCGAGGTCACCAATGCTCTAGGAGAAATAGGTACTGCGGATAAGTTTTGCCGGGCAGGAAAAGTAGTAGAACAAATCGTAGAAGCAGACAAGGTATTAGGACTGTGGTGGCAAACAGCTAGTGACACATTCACATTCAATTTAAAATTTACAAAGGCCAGTCAGGAAATTCTGCGCGGAGAAAAATTACCGACCAAGAGGGAGCTTCTTAGACTGCTCATGTCCATTTTTGATCCATTAGGATTTCTATCATTTTTTACAATTTATATGAAAATATTGCTCCAAGATGTCTGGCGCAGTGCAATAGGTTGGGACGAAACCATACCGGATGACTTGGCAACTGCATGGAAAAGATGGCTGTCATTTCTCAAGAGAGTGCAAGATGTTCAGGTGCCAAGATGCTACTTTGGCCTATCCGTTAGCAACAAGAGTAAGATGGAATTACATGTATTCGTGGACGCCAGCGAGACCGCATATGCCGCAGTAGCGTACTTGAGAATCCTAAGCGCGAAAGGAATAGAGGTGTCCCTGGTGTGCTCGAAAACGAAGGTGGCCCCATTACGTCCTATCTCTATACCTCGCATGGAACTTCTCGCCGCAGTCATGGGCGCCCGCCTCGGAAATACAGTCATCAAAGCCCACGATTTCAAGATTGAAACAACCATGTATTGGTCGGACTCAAAAACCGTTTTGTTGTGGTTACGTTCCGATCCAAGAAGCTACAAGCAGTTCGTCATGCTACGCATAGGTGAAATTCAAGAAACGACGGAAATAGCGAATTGGTACTATGTCCCAACGAAGCAGAACGTAGCAGATTTAGGCACTAAGTGGAGCCAACAACCAGACTTCGATCCAAGCGGGCCATGGTTTACGGGGCCCGCATTTTTGAAACAAAAAATAGACCGATGGCCCAAGTATCAAATAAACTTCGATAGCAAATGTGACATAGAACTACGACAATCTTCGGAGCCGCAGCAATTAGCAGTTCAAGTCCATGAACCAATGCCTGTTGTATGTTACAATCGTTTCTCTAGATGGGAACGTCTGCTAAGATGTCTAGCGTATGTTAAGCGTTTTATAACATGTCTGAAAACAACAAAAACCGTAAAAAAGGCTTCAAAGATCGATCCAAGAATAAGTAACATAACTAACTTCACTGCTGACGAATTGCTCTGGAGTCAAGAGTTTTTACTTCGCCTTGCCCAAACCCAAACCTTTAGCCATGAGACCTGCCTGTTGCTAAAGAATCCTGATTGCCTGCTCCCCAAATCAAGTCCACTACGTTGTATGTCGCCCTTTATTGACAAAAATAAGATAATTAAAATGCGAGGTCGCCTTGAGAACGCCAAGGTGATAGGTGACGCAACTAAGAACCCTATCCTTTTACCGAAAGATCATTATATTACGAGGCTGCTGGTCGATTGGTACCATCGCAAGTTTAAGCATGTTAACCACGAATCAGTAATCAACGAGATCTTTCAGAGGTACCACATTCCAAAAGTACGATCACTTCTCAGAACTGTTCGCAGTAACTGCCAGCTATGTAAAATCCGAAGAGCACATCCTAATCCACCAGAGATGGGACCTCTACCAGAAGCGCGTTTGTCGGCTTATACAAGACCCTTTTCGTACGTTGGGCTTGACTTTTTTGGCCCATTTTTGGTCACAGTCGGGAGACGCCAGGAAAAGCGATACGGTGTCGTCTTCACATGCCTAACATGCCGTGCTGTTCATATAGAGGTGGCACATAGCTTATCAACGGATTCGTGTGTGATGGTAATTCGGAACTTCATCGGTCGTAGAGGGACACCGCTTCATATCTTCAGCGACAATGGCACCAACCTAAGAGGGGCAGAAAAGGAGCTTCGAGAAGCCCACCAAATGATCGATTTTAACGCAATCCAAGCTAAATTTACAAGTCCGGACAGCAAGTGGACCTTTATCCCTCCTGCTAGTCCTCATATGGGGGGTGCCTGGGAACGTATGGTTCGTTCAATAAAAACCGTATTGTACCAAATCATCACACGCGACACCAAACTGAACGACGAGACGCTTTGTAATGTGCTGGTGGAGGTCGAAAGTATAATTAATAATCGACCACTGACCTATCTATCCTTGGACACCGCCGAAGAGGAAGCTCTAACTCCTAACCACTATCTTTTGGGCTCATCATCCGGCTGTAAGCCTCCAGGCAAATTCGAAGACACCGACAAATACGCAAGAATGTCATGGCGTCATTCGCAGCTCCTCGCTGACAAGTTCTGGAAGAGATGGGTGGATGAAGTCTTGCCAACGTTAACTCGGCGAACATCGTGGTTCCAGAAAATTAAGCCCATTGAAGTTGGGGATGTGGTAATTATCGTCGACCCTAATCTGCCCCGGCATTGTTGGCCGAAAGGAGTTGTGACGAGCACGAACGAAGCAAAGGACGGACAAGTAAGGAGCGCAACCGTACGTACCATACATGGTGAGTATCTCCGGCCAGCTACCAAGATTGCTGTCTTAGATGTGAAAAAAGATGGTGGCAGTGTTGTTCAATAGTGTAAGGTATGCACTTACGATGATCGTGATACCGGGGGGGAGAATGTTACCAACACACCACTTCGACTTTTTATTGTAAACTCAGTTGGTCTCCGAATGCTGCCGCATTACTCATAAAATAGCTCTGTGTACTGTCAATTTCATTTCTATTTAAAATACACCTTAAACACGCTCATTTCATTTCAAATCTGACAGAAGAAGAAAACGGCAGCAACGGCAGACCAAAGTGAGTAAATTAAAAATTATAATAATTTATGAATTTTAAAACGTTTCTTTTTTTTTAAAAAATAAAGTTTTTTAAAGCATTCTCCAAGTGGAACAAAACAGATGTTTCATTTTTAATTTGGATGCTACAATAAGTTGGAAACCCGACCAACAGGGCATATGGGTGCCGCAGCTGGCTCAAATAATGCGCAATCTGTGGTCTATTTCACCAACTTACAAATTGTAATTTACAAGTGGTTTTTTAACAAATTTGTAGAAAATTCGATTAATTCGGTTTCACCAAATGTTGGTGTTACAAAATTGTAGTTGTAGTTTACAAAGGGAAATTTGTAGAAATATTTTCGTGTTCGTTTCACCAAGAGTCAATTTCTTTTGTAGTTTACAAGTTACAAATTTGTGAAAATTGATATTTTTTGTAGTTTTCTGTTTCACCAAATGAAAGTACTTTACAAATTTGTTCAGATATTGAAAAAAATCTACAAATGAAAGATCGTCTGTAATTTCATCTACAATTTGTACTTAAAATGTTAAAATGTCTTTGCGGCGTAGGCACAGAAGCATCGATAGTGATAAAAGTGAATATTTGATTTATTTTGGTGATGAAAAATTTATCGGTCGGGTATAAACTACGAAATTTCAGATTCCTTTTCCTCCAACGAAAAGTTTCGCCTAAATCCTATAAAGGCAGAGGAAATACTAACAATTATTGGACACATTGTCTGAAAAAAAAAAAAATCATTGACGTCGAGGCAGCGGTTTCGTAGAGTTTTACACTGGCTTAGAAATGCGAACAATATCATGGGATAGCAGATATGCACGGCATATCTAAATCTACGGTATGCAGATGTGTCAATCCTGTTTGTGCAGCCATCGTTGATGTTTTATTATGAAAATAGTGCACGTTGGCCAGAGGAACACGAAAACATCTGTGAACGGTTCTATAACACTGCCGGTAAATATTATTTTTTGTAAATACATTCTGTCAAAAAAGTACCGGGAATTGATCATTTAAAAAGCCCGCTTAAAGAAACTGTGAAAATTCTCTTTGTCGCTAATTTGGCACAACTGACCTCTATCCGTGAATTTTGCGAGCCATCTGTCCTTTTATTGGTTTACAGTACTCGATTTTCTTTAATGTATCATTGTGATCGAATTTTTTGCCAGAAACTCCAAAAATATCATCTGATAACCTCCGTATTCAGCTGATATGGTTCCAGCTTTCTCTTTCCAAAACTCAAATTACCACTTCGAGACACCCGTTTTCGGTCAATATAAGACATAAAAGAAAATTCGCAGCGAGAACTGAAGTCGGTTCCGGAAAATGCGTTTAAAAAATATTTAGAGGATTGGATTATTCGTTGGCATAAGTTTATTAGGTATTCCGGACTACTTTGAAGACAATACAATAAATTTAAATGAATAATAAATATTTCGTATTTTACTGACCAATTCCCGGTACTTTTTTGACAGAATGTATATAAATATGTATTTATAGTTCAAAATTTAGCAATTTTTTTTAAAGGTATGCCATGTGTGTATCCACGGAACACTATTTAATATTGATTCACCCAATGGGATTTAATCAGCGTATGTCAATAGATGCCAAACAACATCTCGAAGATATTTCCAATCTTTCTTAATTAAAATGAAATAGTTTCATAAACTTTTTGCCACTCAATTATTTTGGCATTATGTGTCACTATATTTAAAAATTTACCGAACAATACTTCTTTTTTATCACGGATTAAACTTACAACGAACATTTTGCTTTGCTTATTCATAGCTATTAACTCGTCAGACTCTTACAAATCTGTGACAAAAAATTGTAGGTTACAAGTCTGGCAAATAAGCGGTGCAACGTAATTTTTTTGTAGTTTTAAACTCAACTTTATTTTCTACAATTTATTTCCTCTTTGTTACAAATTTACTGGAAATATGTTTGCAGTTTGTGAAACAGAAATTAGGTTTACAAATTTGTGATTGTAGTTTACTCTTACAATTTTGTGATTGTAATTGTAGTTTGGTGAAATAGGCCACTGGAAGTCCAATTTTTGACCGCTTTTTCGAGAAACTGGGGTCGTATATCGGCAATGACGTAATTATATCATGAGGCGAGCATGTTCGAATCGTTGGTACAGCTTTTCGACCACATTAGGTCTAAAAATTCTTTGCGCAGGACGAACTGGTCATTTAATCTGCAACAGCCATCTCTACAAAATTTAAATCAGCAACACAGACACGTGCATTGTACGAGATTCTTTTTGGAAACGATAGCTTTTCAACATTGGCCGCACTCATTGCACATTCGCAGAGGCAACTAATGGCAGCGATGGGTAACCGAAAAAAACTTATACTACATGCATATTCCGTCAACAAACAAAAGATAGTACTGAGCCACAGTAGTGATGGGACTCGAGGGATTTTATTTTACTCGAGTCACTCGTAGAGTAAGTGCGGCTAATATGGCCCATGTGGGTAATATGGCCCACCGTAATATCTCGCTACTGAAAAAACATATAAACCCTGCTAATAATAATATTTCATTTTATGATTGTGTGGTGTTGACATTTTTAATTCTTCATATGAAAACAAAACCTCAAAAATAGTTGAAAAAACGTGTTTAAATTAAAAGAAAAGTGAAAAAGCCTTGTGTGGGTAATATGGCCACCATAGATTTCTGTAGTATAACCCGGATCAAATTGTCAACAATACCGCGCAGAAAGAAAAATCAACGTGCTGAAGAATCTACTTCATCAGAAAGTGAGGACATTTTCGTTCCAGGTGACTAATCTGATGCAATTCCTGATAAATGCATTTATTGCTTGAGTCTATTTTCTTAAGTTAAGGGAGGAGAAGCACGGGTGCAATGTGTTGTGTGTACAATGTGGGCCCATAAAGATTGTTCTGGAAACGAGAACAAATATTTTATTTGTGAATTTTGCAGTTCGTATAATGACAAAACATGATTTTATATAAGTGGGCCATATTAGCCGCACTTTTTAAAAAGTTATTTTGGAAGTTCCTCTAATTTTTTATTTATATCTTTTTGTAAAGATATTTTTTATATTTTATACAGACTAAAAGAGAAATAATTTCTAAGAATTTAAAAAAATATAATAAATGAATTGAAGTTAAATTGTCTGTTTTATGTCCAAAAAAGTTAAGGGTGGACCATATTTGCCGCACTTACTCTATCATTTACAAAATTAATCGAGTTCTACTCGAGTAGAAATCTGACTCGAGTTACATGGTTTTTTTCCAGTTCACGGATCTTTTGACAACTTATTCGATAAAAAAGGTATACATATCTATGGCATATGAAGAACGCATTACAGGCAAAGCTCGATTTGCGCACAAGGTAAAATTTAGGCTATTTGCGCAAATCGAGAATGTGCGCAATTCGAACAAAACAAGTAAAAAACATAAAAGGAATCATGTTTATACACTAAATGATAGTTTAAAACGCTTTTTTTTTTATGCTGCTTAAATTCTGACATGATGTTCATTTTAACGGCTATTTCGCGTAAGTGACACGTGAATACGAAGAAATCCAAAAAAAGTGGTTAGATTTGTATCAGCGTTCCGTTACCTGCAATAACGGAACATTAAAGGAAAATATTTGCATGGTATGAATGCTCAAAGAAGTGTCGCATTTGCACTAAGGGCTCTATTTTCGCAGAATTGTGTGCGGAAACCGACCGGTAGTGCAAATATTTTAACTTGTGCGGAATTCGAGCATTTGCGTAAATCGAGCTTGGCCTGTATTATTCATCTTTAAACATTAAATGATCAATAAACCAAACCTGCGACTTTTTTCACTCATTTTACCAATGAAATCACGAGTACCATAATCTTTTTAAAAAGTAAATACACTGTACTCATAAAACAAGCACTGAGAAGGATGACACAATAATTTAACAATGTTACTGCTACGGTATAAGATATCCACTATATTTATGTAGAAGCAGAATAGGTATTCCAGTGTAAAACGTACGTTGTTGTTTTACAACCATGTGCTTACATGTATTGAAAGTGAATGCAAGCGCGAGAAATTAAATGTTCGCATCTTTGTGTGAATGTACTGTATGTATGGAATGTAAACGCTCAACGGTGACTCCATTTCGTTGTCGTGTGCTGTGTTTTTCGCGTTAAATTCATTGAAGCCAGTTTCAGTTAAGCTTTTCTAGTACGAATGGACGAACTCACTCGAATATAAAAAAATTCGACTCGAGTACGAGTTGAAACTGAATTACTCGAGTAACTCGAGTAAAAGTCGACTTGACTCCCATCTCTAAGGCACAATACGCGTATCTAAAAAAATTAACAAAATGGAACCTAAAACTAATGATTAGTCCATCATATTACGTGTGCTCAAAGATTCGGCCTAAAATCAGATTCATCATGGGAAAAATCCAGCAATCTGGCAGCGCTGCCTGAAACTCCGATTTTACAAATGTCCGACTCGCTCTAAAATATGCAATGTATTGTGCATTGTACTAAAACACACCACACCAACCCCAAATTATAAAGTTCACAATAGCCCGCCATATTCCACTTTCCAGATGGTTCGTGACACTGCTATATATGATTTTGACAGATTCAGTACTATTGGCCACAAGATGGCTATATAATTTATCGTGCGTTTCACATAAAAATTAAGCAAATGCAAATTTATTTTGGATATTTTGTTGTCTAATAATATCCACTGACAACATTATTTTAATTTAATTCATTTTATTTATTTATTTTAATTCACCACAAAAGAAATACAGCAATACAGGTACAAATCACTGCATCCAATTGGAATCTGGAAGTGGATTGTGGATTGTATCTTGGAAAACTACACACAAAAACAAAAAAAACAACAAATTACATTCATACAAATTCAGTCGGCTTTTTGACAAGCAGTGTCAGTGTAGTGTAATTGGATTTAAGGAACGCGAAATTTGTTGTTTAATCGACGTGATTAGCACGAACATTTCAATAGAAAAAACATCGAAACATATTTTTCAAAATAATGTAAACGTGCATATCCATAAGAATCGAATAAGTTAGTAAAAATTTAAAGTGCGTGTTAGAAACAAAATCAATTGTGAAACATACATTGGACATTGGACAAGTTTTATTGTCGGCAGTGGCGAGTGCGTGTCATAACCATAAGCACAAACAAACAACATTCCATTTCCAGAAAAACGAATACATTCATCTATTTTGCAAAGGGGTAGGTAAGGAAACTGAGACACCATACATAGGGTGCAATGAAAAGGACTCCAAATTATTCTTGTTTAGGAAATTGCGACTACCAAATTGTAATTTTTGGAATGGGAAACAATTTACTTTAACAAGACTGGCGTTTGGGTCCCCATTTCTATGGACTTTCATTGATATTTTCTTAATTTTCCCCGCCCTTTATCCGTGTATCACTTTTTGAATGACAAATTTGCAAGAGTTCCAGCATTTTTGCGGTTTATCATCCCGTGAGAGCATCATCAACATTATCATAGCGATGGCGAGACTCTTGTCTTGATCAGTGTTATCTCTGAGATGTTTAACGAATTATTTTTTTATCGCATTTTTGTTGATTTTATTGTGATTAACATCAACCCACACATGTAGAGAGAGGGAGAGAGACAGAGCAACTATAGCTAAGCACATGCAGTGGGATGTGGGAAGTGTTACAGCCAGGTGGTGAAAATAAATCGGTGATGCTACAGACTACTGCATACTCTTGGGCTCTGGATTTCAAATGTTTATGTTTTATCAGTATGAAGTGGTTTAAAAGGGATGGACTCCGTTTTAATAAAAACAGAGATTAACGTAGTATTTGACGCTAAGAGACTACGAAACTGTTTTTGATATTAAATAAAAATTTTTCAATTTCAAACTGCTTGCCCGGCAAATCCAGATATTACTGAGATTCCATCTGCTTACAAATTGAAATACATACATATTTTCATGATAACTGACCCCAGCTCGATTGACCTCCTTCACTGAGACTGAGACTGAGGCACGACACCCTGTCTAGTGTACCTACATATTGTTAATTGCATATGATCCAACCGTTTTTTGTACAGTAGAACCCCGTTTACACAGGACTTGATTAACCGAGTATCGCATTCCTTATCGGATTAACCGAGATCTGAATATATAAATGAATAAAATTCTTTTGCAGCTGTAAATCCTAATCCGTATGTTTATTTTCTGATGCTCAACTGGGGAATTCCCTATTTGTATAAGTATTCTGTATACATGTTTGAATAATAAGGTTTATTTTTAGATCACCTGACAAAAAAACTGCAAACATGTAGATAATACAGTGCAGTGATTTTCAACAAATTTTGTTTACAATGTCGGTTAATTTAAATAAAAAAAGGAAACTTGTTGTTTGAATTGTTGGATAAGGGTGATACCTTTAAATAAGTGATTGTCATACATGTATCGTGTATAGGGTGTAGCTGAAGTTACAGTTGAAGTTATTGTAGGATCGCAATCGCTAGAGAATTGAGAAAACAAATGTATTTTCTTGTGTTAACCTCTTGAGACGACCCAAGCTATACCCAGAATGACCATGTGTTTGATGTTGCTTATGGTCACTCATAGGGCTTATCTGAGAGTAAATTTCAACCTTAAAAAAAATGTGGTGAGGGGTTTCCGAGAAAAGGGGGGTATCATATATTATACATTAGGTCTATATATAACAAACAAATTATTTTTTTATTTATTTTGTTTGTTTATTTTGAAGAAAAAAACAATTGTATACTAAGTTGTGTAAACAAAAGAAAGAAAGAATGCAAAAAAAACAATGCTAAACTAATTTATCCTTTTCGCGACCAGAGATTTTTTTGTATTTTCAATGTCCGATTTCCTTTTTTTTCGATTTCTTGAAATGTAGAGGTCAAATCTTGCGCGAAGTAGTCCCGAAGTGAAAAGAGCATATTTTTAAAGCATAATAAGGTTATTTCGAGTGCGTTCCCGTAAATAGTTTCTCTTTGAATCAAATAAATAAAATATAAAAATTATTTTCCGGAAGTACACATATGTGCACCGCAGGTCCGAAGAGGTTAAAAAAAAAGTCATTCACTATTTTTCATTGATCGGATTATTCAAGTTTGGCCCAGCCCATTTAACCTAATATAATCGAGGTTTTACTGTAGATCTAAATAATAACATACAGATACAGAAGAAATCAATAAGTTTTTAAGAAGAAATCAGTAGGTAAGGTACTTACCGTTGCCGAACCATGTACATTTATCGTTGTTTTCTTTTTACAAAAGTTTAAAAAGGTTTCGTCTGCTCTGAAATCAAATAATATACAAAATTTTGTATTTAAAAACACCTAAGCCTATTTGTTACAAACTACGTATGCTGCAATTCTGAGCAGTGTTAGATAAAGCTGCGGTCTTTAAAATTTTGAATACTTGGCTGAAATGCTACTGTTTTCCAAGACAATACTCTTCTTGATTAAATTTATTTAGCTCTACATAAGGTTGGTCGCTTATTTCGTAGTACCCGTTTTTTTAAAATCGAATCAACCTGTTTCTAAGCCTTGTCTTAATATCGATGACTTAATATTCTGCCTTTCATCATTTACGGTCCTGGACTTTTGATTTCCGAGGGTAGCCACTAGAAGACCGCAAGAGCGTTCTTTTGGAATTGTTTCCGATCTGTAGATGGTATCGGTAAGTACTTGGGCATACTGCTTTAAATCGGTAAGAACGCTTGGTCGTTAAAGCGAAGACCTTTTCTTCGGGAACCAGCGGCTAAGATTCGAACAGTCTTTTAGCTGGAGCATTGGCATTCATTCGCCAGTATAATCGACGAATTTTTGTCTTCCGGGCTATATCTACAGTGGTGGAAAACTAATCAGAATCAATGGGAAAAACAAATATTGTTTATTTTCACTTCGTTTTCATATTTATTTGCAAGATATCTCCATCGGTAAAACACCGTTTTCGTAGCAAATATCATTGCGCTTTTCATTTCACCTGTATCGAGATTTGAAGGTGAAATTTGCTGGAGAAATAATTGGAGACAGTGATCGAATATTTATATAATAGTGAATTATTACGATAAATCTGAACAGTTTCAAATATTTTCTGCAACCTTCATTAGTTAGTATAAAAAAAAGAAAAAAAACAAGAGTTGCACAGCAGAGATAAGACGGCTTATCAAGCAGTGTTACTGTCGGAAAAAGGATCAATGGATGCAACTGGAAAGTATCTGCTGTGCTCCGAAAAGATGGTCTACTCTGCTATTATAGTGTACAGGTACACTGAAACTGGCATCATAAGAAACCCCAAAAAACAACAACGTACCGATTAAAGAGGACAGACTTACTTGTGGGCAGAGTACGGCCAATCCTTTTTGCACTAGCGGAGACATTCTACATTACACCAAAGACTATAAGTAACCGACTTTTGAAAGCAGGCTTGCGGGGGTCCATTCTCGCAAAAATCCAAGTTTGAAAATAAAATTTTAAAAGTCAGTTGCAATTTTCTAAGGAGCATCCACCAAAACCTCTCGCATTTTGGAAAACAATATTCTAGAGTGAATCGAAGTTTAAAATGTTCTGATCCGATGGCGAAAAATATTGGAGATAAAAAACTTCATCATAAATACACATCAAAACAATTGAACCTAATAGTAGAAATGTCATTATTTGGGAAACCTTTTCGTGGTATCGCGATGGTCATAATGCGAAGAAAACAGGCGCAGAGATCATTATGGATACGAGGACATACTGTAAAATACAATGGAGCCATATGCTGTTGACCACTTACCAGCAGAAAAATTATCCTAAACACACTTCACGGCTAGTAAAGTGTTGGTTTGAGAAGCAACAGATGAGTGTTTTGGGATGGCCAGTGCACAGATCCGATCTAAATCCTATTGAGAACCTCTTGGCTGATGTAAATAGAGGTTTAGGGCCAAAAAAGTCCACAAACTTCGTGGACATTTTTAAAAATATTGAGAAAAAGTATGGAAGAGTATCCTTCCAGCGCCTTCTAGATGTGAAACAGGCCGTAATGCTCCGTGAAAATTTCAAATGCCACGTGCACCTCTTGGCTTACAGAAAATGTAAGCAAATGTACTACGGAAGCCAAGAGAATTTCTAGGTTTAATTATGTTACATTTATTGAATGAAAAGTTAATGGATGTGACTTGCAAATACTATATTTTGCAATCAAATAAAGTGGTTTATATGTATCATATAGAAGTTTAGTGCGTTATTTGAAAGGACGTGTATAATTTCGGGGCAAAATTCCTTGAAAAAATATTAAGCAATGATATGGAAGCCAAGAGCAATTTTAGATTTAATTATTATACAATTCTTTAATTAATGAAGCCTTAATATGTTTTGCTATAATTATATCTCAAAAGGAAATAAAGTGGCTTATATTATTACATACATAATGTATACATACATATTTATATTTTATATTTATAAGTCGTTTTGTTTATGAAATGTTCATTTTGCATCTTTTTATGTACATAAAATATACGAGTATATTCTTTAGACTCAATCTTAAGGAGAAACGAATCAAAGAGTTCACCATTGTAGGAAAATCTGGTTATGTGGGTACATATAATTTATAACCTTGTGGATGAAGAAAATGATCCAGGCATCATATACTTACTTCTTTTGTGTGTGCCTAAATAAAAAGAAAATCCATCTTCTGATAACAACATGACCGAGAGAACAAAAATCAAGACATTATTTGAATTTTAAATATATACATATTTATTTTAATTTTGAATGAAAGAAGATGTACATATGTATATATTTTATTTCTCAGATTCTTTCAATAATTATAAATTATTTATTAATTCAAACACATGGATTTCCAATGACATAAACAATTCATACTTTTTTCACTTATATATAATATGTATAATAATTCTTTATATTACTGCGAAGAAATTATAAATTACAGAAACAGAACAAAGTAGATACTAACATTAACATATACCTAAATTTTTTTAAATAAATTCTTTATTGATCGAATTAAAGAACAATAATTAAAAACGATCATGATAAATATCCACTTCACCCTCAAGGAAACAAAATAGGCAAGTGCAGTGCATACTGCAATAAGCAAATATTCCGATATCTAACACTACACTAACATCTTATTTCGGATTAAAAAAAGGAAGCAGAATAAATAATTATATTATATCATTTTTAGTTAGTACCAACCTACAAAAGACACGTGTATAAATTTGACAGCTACCGTTTATGAGATATAGCATTTTGAGTGAAGCAACTTTTGTTATTTTGAAAAAAAATATATAAAAAGGAATTTCGCGTATTAATGAAACACTGTTCTTTATGAAAAAAAATGCTGCTGATAACAAAAAGTGTCTTGATGAGTGTTATCCGGACTCTGCGCCAGGCGAAGCAACCATTCGTAAGTGGTTTGCAATTCCGTACAGGCCATATGTGCACCGAAGACGAGGAACGCAGTGGACGTCCAAAAGAGGCAGTTAGGGACGAAAACATCAACAAAATCCACAGAATGATTTTGGAAGACTCTAAAATGAAGTTGATTGAGATAGCTGACACTCTAAAGATATCAAAGGAACGTATTGGACATATCGTTAATGAATATTTGGGTATGCGAAGGCTCTGTGCAAAGTGGGGACCACGCGAGCTCACAATCGACCAAAAACAACAACGAATTGATGTTTCTGAGCTGTATTTGAAGCTGTTCAATCGTAATAAACTCGAATTTTTGCGTCGATATGTGACAATGGATGAAACCTGGCTCCATCATTTCACTCCAGAATCCAATCGACAGTCAGCCGAGTGAACTGCACGCGATGATTCGAAGCCAAAGCGTGGAAAGACTCAACAGTCAGCTGGCAATGTTATGGTGTCTGTATTTTGGGATGCGCGTGGAATAATTTTCATCGACTATCTTGAAAAGGGGAAAACCATCAACAGCGACTATTACACAGCGTTGTGGGAGCGTTTGAAGGATGAAATCGCGGAAAAACGACCCCGTTTGAGGAAGAAGAAAGTGCTGTTTCATCAAGACAATGCACCTTGTCACAAATCAATGAAAACGATGGCAAAATTACAGTGGACTCTCGGTAACTTGAACATCCGATAGCTTGAACAACCCAATAACTTGAACATGCGATTTTTCCCCTATGGGTATTCTATAACTTGAACGGACAGTTTTTAAGACTCGATACCTTGAATTTTTCCATTAAGAACTCTATAAGTTGAACAGTTAAAAAATGAAAACCTCTTTAACTTGAACAAATTGCATGTGACGACAAAAACCGTTTTAAATTTGATTCTTCGCTTTGTACCTATGCTGCTACAGATATTAACGGTTTTTATAAAGGGAATTCCATAGAATTTCTTTTGTATCTCAGTTTAAAGATCTAAATCATTTTCTAAGCGATTTTCACTGTGTCAAGTTGATGCGGCTTGAACTAACGATAAAAGTAAAACCAAAAAACTTCTACAAAATGATAGGAAATCCCTGTCAATACTGATATGAGTGTTAACTGGCCACAATACGCTAAGATATCATACGAAAAAATTACGGCTCAACGAAGATGACTTATGCAGAGGATGCGGTGACGAAGAGGTTCATGAGGACACAGCCAATTTCCGCTGTCACTGCCCTTACCTCTGCCAACTAAGAAATAGAACCCTAGGAAAATTTTTCTTCGAACATATCGACGAGCTATCTGACCGTTCGCCGTCAGGTCTGCTCAAGTTTGCCAGGAGGTCCGGATAGTTGGAATCAAGCCACTGATATCACTGGTGGGAAAACACAATGGGTATTACAATGGGTTCACATGAACCTAAGTATGATGAGGATTTAACTATGTTCATCAGCCCGCTTACCTAACTTAACCTAGTGCGGCATGAATCAAAAAGTTTTATATTGTTGATGTCGTTATCGCACAGAATAGTGTTACAAATAAGGAATCAGTTGAACTATTAAATAAAACCAAATCGAAAGAACATTCTCGGAACTGACAGTTGCCCATAGTCTTCCAGAATTTACTTTGCAAAACGTACTGCACAAGGCCAAACAATTAAAAATAACAATTTTTTTTTCAAATTTGTCTTAAAAAAATGTGTGTCTTATTATTTATCAATAAAAACATTGTTAAACTGAATATGTTTAAAAAATGACGATATTTGGTTTTGATCCAGTAACTTGAACAATTCAATTGGCCGTTCAACCCTGGTTTCGTACGTGTTCAAGTTAACGAGAGTACCCTGTACATGAATTGGGTTTCGAATTGCTTCCGCATCCACCGTATTCTCAAGTTCTGGCCCCCAGCGACTTTTTCCTGTTCTCAGACCTTAAGAGAATGCTCGCTGGAAAGAAATTTAGTGCCGATGAAGGCAGTCGCCGAGACTGAGGCCTATTTTGGAGCAAAATACAAATCGTACTACAAAAATGGTATCGAAAAGTTGAAAGATCGCTATAATCGGTGTATCGCCCTCGATGGCCACTATATTGAAAAATGAAATCGAATTTTTCAAAAAAAAAAGTTTTTTTCTTTAAAACGATACGAACTTTTCAGCCGAACTGTTATGTCCTTGTTTTTTTCACAAAAAAATACCGTCTAAATAATTGTAAACATAATTTGATTGAAAATACAAATTAATTTTAGTTAATAAGACCGCTGTTATCACATTGTTGTAGACAATATATTTGTTTCTAATTACATATTCATATTACATATTCGTACAGGTCATGGAGTTCTCCTCCATTGACCCAACGTAGTGGTGGGGGACGCAATGATTTTTAGTCGACAGCGCGGCATACATATATTTCGTTTTACTTTCAATTGTTTTCAGTTAAACTATTTGAAATAAATGCTCGCTCTCATGTCGACATTAATCAACGTTCTATTCCACATTCGAAATCATTCCGCTTAAAATTTTAATTTAATTTAATCTGTTGAATCTTTTTATTCAGAACAAACTCATAGATTCAAATTCAAAAATAGCCATAAAAATATACATTTATTCAAATAAACTCTCAACGCCCAAATATAATAAAGAGAACAAGAAATAAAAAAAAAAATGTGAAACTGATAATCTCTGCATCTCATTTGTTCATCTAAAGCACGGTATGATTTATAAGGTAATACAGAAGCTGTCCCAAAGGATTTATTGTTTAGACAGTTTTTTGTTTTACCCAATTTATTAAAAATTCGAAATACATTATTAATATTCTCATTCATTCATAGCAAGCGCGATACAGACTTCGAACGGCAGTCCACCTTTTAGCGCCAGGTGAGAGAGATACTAAAAATATTTCCGAAAGATATCTATAGCTACATTTCGATTGTTTTGCAGAAAATACAGAAAGCAACAACAAAATGAAATAGTAAACAATTTAAAAACCAATTATGATCATCTGCTTTCTGAATAACTTAAATGTATCTACACACAGAAGAGATATGTAATTAGTACCGCATTGGACATTAGTTTCTCGTAAATTATTTTTATTTTTTTCTTTTTCAAACCTCCACTCAGGATGGTGGGATGTATCGTCCTCGCAGATGAAAATGTGTCGCTCTCTTTGAGTTTACATAATTTTTGCTGTTGAAAGTCGTATTTTTTCCACTTTCATTGTCACCCAAAGCTAAATGTTTTTATTTCTTATTTATTTAAATAAAATGTGAGAATCCATAAGATTAAAAAGAGAAAAATGTTTAAACATTCTATTTCGGTGCGAATGTGTGGTAATACTCGGGGCTAAAAATAGGACAGAAAATTGTTCTCCTCAATAATATGATCGCGTTTTGGCAGAGCAAGTTGATTATGCATTAATGTATGTATCGCGAAAATGTTGTTCAACAAAATGCAGTATAATTGGGTATTAAAAAGTATCTAGGTGTTTTACGCATCGATGCTGTGCTTCTAATGGTAATTTGGCTTTTCATGTGAATGAGCAAATGGTAACGGTAGGTGCATTGTCGCATTGCAAGGCTAAATAGTGACGAAATGTAGACCATCAAAAAGATTTAATATTCTATATTTAGGTTAATTTTTAAAAGTGTGGAGAATTTATGTAATAAATTTAAAATCTTATGTAATATACCCGACTGGTAAAAATATTATTTTTATTGCCTACGCAGGACCTTCATCTTGTGATTTGTTGGTTTTTATTCACGCATTTGTTTGAATTTGTATTAATTGTGGTAGTCCTCAGTGGAAATGGTGATATCACGCCACATAAATTAAATTTCACCACACATAAAATAAATAGAGTCTTACCTCAATGAAATCAACTCAATTGGCGATCTAAAAAGTGCTTGGTTTCAATACACAAATGTTAACAATTTTAAAATGCATACGACGGCAGTGAGACAAATAACACTGACCAACATTAAATTTGATCGGATGTAATTCCAACCAATATTAACTAATTTCAGTGCGCTGAATTCAAAAACGGCAGTAAAATTTCTCGATTGGTTGCGGTTTTGAAGATATATGTACAATTGTACATGGTAGTTGGGATTTATTATTTTATAAGTTTTCTTGAAACTGTTCACTTTTCACCTGTTTAAGTATTAAAGTTACTCTCTAATATTTTTTGTTATCAAACGTATGCGTCAGTTAGCATTGCTGTATTGAATCAGTTTACAATTCAGGTGAAAATGTCTCACATTTGTGTAAATAAACCCTCAAAAATGTTCTTTTACTCTGTTAATTAAAAAAACGTACTGTTTTTATTTTGGTTTTAATGTAGAAGATCAGGACAAGTGTTGGGCCCCTCATTTATGTTGTATTTCATGTGCTACTAGCTCGAAAGTTTGGATTAATGCAAATAAATAAATGCAAGGCTTTTTCTGTTCCAATAAAGTGGCGTGAACAAACAAATCATTTCAATGATTGTTATTTTTGTATGGTACTCACTTGGAAAGGGTTCAGGAATTACTAAAAAGATAAAAATCCTTTATGAACGATCTAAACATACCATCCGCTACACTTCCAATACTCCATAGTGAGGAATATGCAATTCCAACACCTCCAATCAACAGTTCAACTAATGGCACTGAAGAGAATGCCACTTTATCGACATCTCAGGATCCAGATTTTGTGTCAATTGTATTTCCAGACAACAACATTTAATATCGCCACAGATAAGAACCTTTATAAAGATAAAGAATTCGACATAATTATATTTGAAGATGAGAAAGTTGCCTGGGACAACTTTCGTCTAGTAGCAAAAAATGTTTGAGCCAAAAATTACATCAAACTCGTGGAAAATATGTTACCATCATATGAAAAGATGAGCTTTAACATGTCTTTTAAGGACCCCTTCTTCTATTCACATTTAAACATTTTTTCTATAACATTCGTACAAAACACAAAAATATAAGTAATAAACTAGTTTTGACAAAAAAATAAAACATTTGACCTCAAATTTGTTGTCCAGTGTAATTAATGTTTTCCAATTTATTTAATTTATATTGGGTTGATCGTTCAATAAGTTCTGCGGTTTTTTTAGAGTTAAAGTTGAACACATACTTTTGGTATAAAAACTTACATTTAAGCTATCAGATACTGCCTGTCAAGGTCTATTACTTTCTTCCAACGTTGTGGAAGAGACAGAAGGCCTCTTCTGTAAAATTCATCAGACTTTTGGGTAAAAAAGGTTTCCAGGTGCGCTCTGATCTCATCTTCGGAATGGAATTGCCTACCGTCCAAATAATTTTGGAGAGAGCGGAACAGATGCTAGTGGATGCTGCATAGGTTAGGTTAGGAGGGTCGCTTGCAGTAAATGCAAATTCACCCAGAGGCTGTAAAGGTCCATTGTGTATACCCTAGTTGTGTATGTCGAAACATACTTTTAACAAAACCATTTCGATCTATTAATAAACCTTTTAAGGTCTGTGAGCGGTATCTTAGCCAGGTCGTCCAGGCAGTCAAAGAACCGTGCTCCCATACAAGATAGGCGCCCGGCATTTGCATAGAAGGTGTGCTACAGATTCTACTTCATATTCATCCATACAACTTCTACAGAAGTCATTAGTAAGGATACTGTATCTCCGGGCCATGTTTCCTATTATACAGTGTCCGGTTATGACACCGGCAAGTACATGGATTTGGCTTCTTTTCATAGAGAGTAAGGATATTGTTCTTTGCTGGTCGACTGCGGGCCACAGGTTGCGGGTTATGACATAGTCGGGATGCTGCGTAACTTCCCAACCAAACGAGTTCAGCGTTTGTTTTGTCACGAAAGCTGTGTGTGGTCTGGTGAACATGGTGGAAAACAACGCCCTTCCTCTTCGTCAACTCTGGCCGTTTTTCTTCCACTGCCTGCTTCAAATTATCAAGCTAGGAACAATAATGGCATTTATTGTCTGATTTCGTAGAGAAAAAGTACAGGACACCTCGCCAATACCACCAAATGCTCAACATGACGTTTTTTGGATGCAAATCTTGTTTACCGACCGATTGCACTGTTTCACCAGGACCATGCCATGACCTCTTACGCCGAATGATGTTGTAAACCACAAATTTTTCGTCTCCCGTAAGCAATCTTTTCAGGAAAGCCTCAAGTGTTAGCGCTTATAGCCGAATCTCCATAGACATAAGACATTTCTTACGTTCCAGGACGATTTTAAAGATTGTTAGTGATTGCAGTTGAGGCTGAAGGGGATAACAAACCGAATGACCAGTAGTTACAAAGATTTATGTACATAAAGCCAGGCCTGTATCTTTCTAATCTTTTGAGCTGGACTAGAGTTTTATTGGAGCACAGGAGTCGCTCACAGCAGCCACGTCGTCCATTTCTTATATGGCTTCACGACCCCGTATGATGAACCCTGAACCTGATGTATAATCGTAGTTGTCAGCGTTCATATTCAGGCCATCTTTTGAAGAAGTAAAGCGGCATCACATCATCTTCACCTTCACTGCTTTGGTTTGTTTCAAAACCTTCTGCAAAGGCAGCACTATGGTATGGTAGAAGTGAATTGATCGCAAAAACCGTGAAAAATACTGTGAATCATAAAACGACAAAAATTTAAATACCCATAGAGTTGATTGAAACCTAACGTCTGAGTTTCCTACCACTACGTCTCGTTCTTCATTGTCTTGTCCTTCATGTGCTCGCGCTATGTGTAACCATTTAAAGCATGGGTGGCCAAGCCGAGGCCCGCGGGCCGCATGCGGCCCGCCCGGAGTTATGTTCTGGCCCGCGGAGCTAAGTTAAATGAATCTAAATGTTAACTTCATTGTACATATCACCAAAAGAACATTACATCATGAGTCATTTGTATCATATATTTTTAAATTATAGCTAAGAGAAATTTTGAAATATCTCGTATTCTTGGAAAAATAAATTGACTTGAGCTATTTTAAAATATCCTGCATTTTTGAAAAATTCATCGATTTCAATTAATACAAATATCCCGCTATTTGACACTCAAGGTTACTTAGTTTTTTGTCCGACGCTAGGTGTGGATAAAATCGGTGTCTTCGGAAAGCTCGCAACGCTATCGGGCTCATACTCATAACTACTTTCAGTCCAGCTTGCCAAAGTTCCGTGTTATTTTGTAGTTTTGTGCTATTATCGCCACTACGTCTGGAGAGATTTTGCGATCGTCCGACGTTTAAAAAACATATTTTGGAAGAGTTTGGAAGAGTTCTATAAAAAAAATTTCCTGTGTTTTACAAACATGCTCTTTTTCGCTATTTGGAAACACTTATGCGTGTGAACAGATTTTTAAATGCATGAATTACATCAAATCACAAGTGAGAACACGAATTACTAGGTGTGTTTGTTAACTTTTATTAACACAAATGGCACATCTGTCAAATAGTAAAAGTGGGGGAAAGTCCTCTCTTCTTCTTTTTTAACTATTGAATATTTTCACGAAAAACTAATTTTCTTTATTTTGTTAACAAGAAGTGACATTTCAAAAATTGTCAGATTGCTGTTTGAAGGATGTGCCTCGGTGACTCCATGAAAAAGATATAGCACGATTTCGCCAGAGGGGACATTTTTTGACACTGTCATTTGGTTCTCTCTTCTCTTGATTTTTGACAGTTGGATGTAAATTTTCATAAATTAACAGGTTACCAAACACACCTACTGACGTTCATTTGGAAAAGTGTTTGCGTATAGCGACAACATCAGTCGAGATCAATTTTGATGTATTTAGTTCTGCTATGTCTCAATTTTAAATATTTTTAAATTATTTGATTCTCAGTTGTTTTATCAGTTGAGGGTGAGTTTTTGTTTATTGAATAACTCATTTATTTTCAATTTTACACGAAAATGCTGATTGCCAAAGTTGTTTGGAATTAAATTTCCTACAAATTTGGTCTTTATCGATTTTTCCCTAGGAGCGATATTTTTCGATTTAGACCGGAAAAGAAGGGTTATTATTTTTTTCCGTGTCAGCCCCTATTTTGATCTAATTCGACTGGGCTATTAGTACATTAAACCAGGCAAACGTTTGACCACTATCTCATCTACTGGGAAACGACGATGTGCTCGAACATGTAGCACGCTTGCTTGGTTGCTTTAATTAACAAAAAATAAACTTGGTACGTGGCCCGGCAGAAAATATTTTTCCTGAAATTTGGCCCACCTGCTGAAAAGGTTGGCCACCCCTGATTTAAAGGATATTCATTACTCCTTGCGCGTATATTATAAAAAAAAAATGCTTCCGACAGACACTGGAAATGACGATTAGGAATGTCGCGTCCTGGCATATTCAACTAATCACCATTTTGGCGATTTACCTTCCTATCGTGGTTAAAATTTTTGTCATGTCGCTTACCAAAACCTGCGCTTTCATTTTTCTATCCAACTTATTCTTCTCTACTGCCAAACTGATTGTTGACCTCGCTACGCACATCTCTTTCACCAGGTAGTTAATTTTGAGAGTGAGTGAGCACCGTGGTGTAGTGGTAAGTGCGTTGGACTATTAAACGATGCTGCCCGTGTTCAATCCCAGCCCGGGTCTAACACCTAAACGTTTTTTCCCGGTGCCACCTGCTTTGAATGTCTGACAAGCAATCAAAGAGTATCATTTGTCAATGAGCTTCTCAACTCGCCGTTCGGAGTCGGCAAAAAACTGTTTTGTTCCTTCCATTCGTGCAAAAATATAACACGCACACAGAAATGGTTGCGTGAAGCAGGCCGAGGTTCACCCCGAGCTGTAGCGCCACCTAAAGTAAATTTAATTTGCCGCCCACCGTGCTCAGCGATTTCAGCAGTGAATTCATCTGACTTTGAGGCTGGAGCTCAATCTTTCCCTATTGCTTCGCTTTGCGAAAGCGACGGGCAGATTTAGATCGATGTATAGCTCAGCAACAAATCGCTAACTCAGCGAATGGGGTGGGTACTTCACCAAAGTACAATGGGCCTACAGGTCTACGTGCTTGTTGTCTCTATGGGATAACCCGCTTCCAAATACAATACAATACAAAATTGACGTCAGAAGTTGTCAATTTGTGTTTTATTGAAGGTTGAAGCCAACGCCGAAACGATTTCTGTCGATTATTGCCGTTCTTCGGTCGTATTCTCTTATCATTAATTGAACTTGTGCATTGCTGGTGGTTTCATCCCCTCTTCATAAAAAATACACGTTTGGACTCCGGCAATACTTGAAATCCTTCCAGATTCACCACTAGACGTTATTTACAACTAGTAGTAGTAGTAAAGACGTAGTTCCTTTCCTTTCGCTGTTTCGATAGCTAAACTTCGAGAATGGTATAATTTAATTTTTAAACGTCTCACAACACGACCAAACATAATGTATGTAAATATTTAGTTAGGTATATTTGTGATTTCGGCCGAAATGCTTGCTGTGTTCTTTCGATGATGTCAATCTTACTTGCGTAAGCTAAAGCTTATAATCGCACATAAGCACGCATGAATGCGTTTCGGGGTGGAATGGGATTATGTGGGCACGTTCATCCATATAGTTTGAGGAATATAATTTCTAACGAATCACGAATAATATTCTTTTACGCATATTGGCTGACTAACGAGCTCGTTGGTTTAGTTAATTTGAATATCGTATATTGACCCAGTCACCAATACCAAAGTAACCAAACATAGTTGTCTTATTTGACACACACATGCATGTGTACCTTATCTGTTAACACTTTTTAACATACTGTTCTCTCTTGCGGTGTATCGTCCTGATTCATCGCTGTTCTTCCAAAGTGGTCGTCACTTCTTAATAACTTGACATTATTATATTTTTTCGTATTGGCTCCATATGCAAGCTTGCTCTGATACGGTAATCTTGTACTTCACCTCTGAGTGTAAGTTTCGCACTCGATTTATACATCCTTGTTGGCTTAGCAAGCATCTTGTAAGTCTTTCCCTCCAGTATATTTCTCCATCCGTCGTTTATCCTGCCAGCTACTTCATCATCTACATCACTATCGTCACTTATCACTGGACCAAAATATGAGCTCGTGATCGGAGTCCTTCTCCTGGACACTGGTGCGTAAGTCATGTCGCATAAACGCTTCATCACAAAGATTAAGTTTTCTTATTTTTTTTTACTCCAGTATGCTATCGACGATGAGTGCGATATCGTCTTACTGACTCACCTATGTACTTGAGTGGCGCTACAGTCCGGGGTGGACCAAGGCCTCAACCAACAACTCGTTCCAGTTAGTCCGGTCCTTGGCTAACTGCCTCCAGCTGGGCACTCCAAGTTGGTTTAGGTCCTTTTCCACTTGTGCGCGCCACCTTAGGTGAAGTCGTCTAATGCTGCACTGACATCCGGATTGGAATCTAAGACGCCCAATGCGCAGTTTTCTGACCAGATCGATGTCGCTGCACCGTACAGTTCGTGGTTGAATCTTCTCCTCCAAAACACCTCAACGCAAATGGGTCCGAATATTTTACGGGTGTTTTTTCTCTCGAAGAGACCAAGGATAAGTCCATGCTTTAGGTCCATATAGCAAGACTGGGATGATAAGGGTCTTATATAGAGTCTTCTTAGTCCATCGGGAAAATAAGAAACACCGATTGGTAAGAGTAATCCTTCGTTTGATTTCCGACGAGATGTCATTTTTTGATGTTATAGCAGAGCCGAGGTAGATAAAGGCCTTTACTACCTCAAAGTTGAAACTGTCTATTGTGACGTTCTGTCCAATTCGTCCATGTCGAGTGTCGCTTTTCCTTGACATCATATACTTTGTTTTGTCCTCGTTTACCGCTAAACCCATTTTAGCCGCTTCCATTTCTATACCCCCAAACTCACCGGTGACAGCTCGCTGTGTTCTACCAATGGTGTCAATATCGTCGGCGTATGCAAGTAGTTGAACGGACTTTTGAAAGATCGTTCCTTGTGTGAGTTTCGAACAATTCCTTCAAGTATGATGTTGAAGAAGTCTCATGACAGGGCGTCGCCTTGTCTGAATCCTTTTTTGACATCGCAGGTCTCGGTGAGGTCATTACCGACCTTGACCTTGAGCGCCAAGATTTCTCCATCGTCATCCAGCACAGACGAATGAGTTTGGGAGGGATTTCAAAACTAGATACCTATAGCATACTTTCGTCTGACCATATCTTAGAGATGAGTTGGTGTATGCTCATTACCAAGTCATCTTCAGCTGCTTTAAATAGCTCTGTGGTTAGACCGTTAGGTCCAGCAGCCTTGTTGAACTTAAGCTTGG
This sequence comes from Brachyopa scutellaris, assembly GCA_949775065.1. NCBI lineage: Eukaryota > Metazoa > Arthropoda > Insecta > Diptera > Syrphidae > Brachyopa > Brachyopa scutellaris. The sequence goes on along the minus strand of OX459112.1, from coordinate 82,996,681 downwards.
ATATTGCTATCCTCATTTCGTTTTGATCAGGTGGATGGGAGTTTTGGCTATCATCATATAAATTGAATGATTCATTCTGCCTGACAGCGGAGTATTGGTCTTCATCGCCTACGGCCTGCAGAGGTAGTTGTTCCATATGTGATATCGCCTGCATACAGGATATTCCACGGCACTGGTTGTTGAATATCAGCCGCTATGAAGTTCACAAAACCAGGTCAAATATGCAGATGTAGTAGTGGGCTTAATGCGGGTCTTACTATGTAATAATTCTTTCCCAGAGCTTCAGTGTGTGCACGGGCCGTCGTATAAACATTATTCCTCGATAGCTGGACCCCAATTTGATCTCGTTAGTTTTTATATGTAGATCGGGTCAGCAAAGCTACTTCCTCAAGGATCTGGCATCGTACCATCGCTAAGGGTTTTGTTGAATATTCAAGATCTCCAATTGATTCCGGTTTCTTTAAAAGCTTTCTACAATTCCCTGCCAACAGCTTGTCGTTTTTCCACTTCCCCACATGTTTTGGAATGTTTCGAACATTGAAGACTTTCCAACTAAAAAACTAACTCTTGTACAGATGTCTTCACGGTAGATCCAACAACGAAGAATTTAGATAGCAAAGATGATATAATTGCTTTCGATTTTAATAAGGCAACGGATCAAATGTGTGGATTAATTCTTACTTAGAAATAACGACATTATCAAATGCTCTTTAAATCTTATGTGTCTGACATCTGACTCCATTAAAACCCCCCTCTGGAGTTCCCCAGGGGAGTCACATTGGTCCTCTAATATTTATCTTAAAAACTTTGTATGACAGTACATCCCCCGCCGAAATCTTGTCCACTGAGACAATGGAATTCGGATCTTTAATGTTGTCAAAAGTGTTGGGTGTTTGGATATGGCCTGGAATCAGGCAGTTGTTGAAAGACACCCGATTCCGTTGGGAATTTCGTTGGATGAGTCGTGCGGTGTTGTTGTAGATTGGTTTATTTGTTGCAGTAACTGGTGCTATTAGAGGGATAGAGATATTCGCGAATTAATTGCAAAAAAAATAGAAAAAGTTTCCGTTGGACGAATAATTTTATCTATGACTAGATGTAGGCTGAGTTCCAAAACATCAACAAAATGCGCATCGGGAAAGCATCACTGCCATTGTTTTGCGATGTTACGATGCTTTCATTTTGCGATGCATCACGATGCTTTAAATTGTTTGACTTTTTGGAACGGTTTGTCCTGTTTAACAATCATTTCATTTCATCCATAAAAATGTCTGAAATTCTGTCAATTTTTTTCTGAAAATTTTTCAAGAAAATGTCCAAATAACAAATAACTAGGCTTAAATTAAACATGGTGATGTTTTTTTATTTTGGTTTTGTTTTGGCGGAATAAGAAAAAAAATTCTCAAATCACAACGCATCACAATAAACTATGATGCGTAGTTTGCTTTTCTTTGCGTAGTGGTTGGTTTTATGATGCGTTTTGGAACGTGATACATTGCATCACTGCTATATATTGACGATATGGAACGCTTGACTTTGCAGAACTGCGGAAGAACTGCGTTTTGGAACTCAGCCGTAACTTTAGTTAAAGTTATTTTAGAGTAAAGAAATCCAATTACTACGTGGGCGCCGTGCCGTTTTGATACGACAATTCCAGTGACCTGTTTTTAGATTATTACATATATCTATCCTTTGGAATTTAAGAAACGGTTTTTCGTGGAAATTTCTTTTAAAGCGTCAAAGAAGGGTTCGTCTAGTGTGCGCTGACTGGCTCTCTCTTGCTTAGGCTGGACATTTTGAACAGAAAATGAGTAAGCGACTCTTTCTCATTTCCATACTTGCAGCAATGGCAGAAATGAACTAGACTAATCTATATAATCATCCTTATTTCGTAAGGCGCTTATCTTGCACAACAATGGTTCGTTTTTTTGAGTCGTGTCGCTTTAGAGTAATTTAAGTTATTCTTTACCTTAAGCGGTGGTCCAATACAAATTAGTTCTAAAGTTATCGAGTCCCGTCCAGTTTTGGTTTCAACACTTTATAAAACACCTCTTTTAATAGACCAAGAGCCCGCAGTAATTTTTGGTTGTGAAAGGTACTCGTAACCAAATGACATGCATATTAATTTGCAGCCCCGATGAAAGAGATCTAAAATCTAACCGTCTGGCAGCATATGGTGGCACCTAATGAGAGTAACAGTGCCTCAAAAATGTAATTTCTTCCGAACACGTAACCACTTGACTATAGTTCTAAAGAGCAGTATAGATCCCCCTGAATAGGGAGATATAGATCCAAGACGTTTTCCTTGTCGCCATGTCCTTGCCAGACGCTCTCAAAGTTCGGAAAATTCCCCATTTTGAAAAGTTTAGGTAACCACAAAAATTTCTGCTACAACATAGTTGAAAACACCTTCAGCACAAATATCACGGTCCAAGACGTTTTTCTTGTCGCCAAATCATTGCCAGACGTTCTCCAAGTTTGTTTCTGAGGAGACAGATGCCTCTGTAATTAATTGGAGCAGTTAAGGGGGTCTCCTTCCTTGTGGACCGGGCAGACGATGCTGAGATTCCATTCATCCGGCATACTTTCATCTGACCAAATCTTAGAGATGAGTTGGTGTATGCTCACTACCAACTACCAAGTCATCTCCAGCTGCTTTAAATAGCTCTGCGGGTAGACCGTCAGGTCCAGCAGCCTTTTTAGACTTTCGCTTGGATATTGCTTTCCACACCTCGTTTTGATCAGGTGGATGGGAGTTTTGGCTATCATCTTCTAAATTGAATGGTTCATTCTGTCTTCATCGCCATTATACAGTATGCGGAAGTAGTCTTTCCATATTCTCAGCACCGACTGTGTTTCTACTACAATGTTTCCATCCGCGTCTCTATAGGTTTCTGTACGGGACTTGTTTTGCTGGCACATTCTTTTTACCCTCTGATAAAACTTCCGTATATTGTTCCTGGAGTAGCATCTCTCAATATCCTCGAGCGCACGCTTCTCGTGCTCTTTCTTTTTCCTTCTTAGAAGCCGATGTTCTTTCCGTCTCTTCTGCTCATACAGCATGCGAGCAGATCTAGTCCTTCTTTGCAGCGCCGCTTTATACGCTTGTTGTTTTTCCGCGTTAGGACTCGTAGGACTCGTAGCGAGAGATCGGGATATGCGTTCTCTGTAGGCTCTGGCGGTCTCTTGCGATTGTAGCTTTTCGACATTATACTTTCTCACAGTATTTCGTTGTTGTGGCGTTGTGGATATGCGCATTCGTACCTTCGCTACAACAAGGTAGTCCGAGCCAATGTTGGCCGTCCGGAAGGTTCGGACATCCAGGATACTGGAGGCGTGTCGGGTGTCGATCGCAATGTGGTCGATTTGGTTGATGAATATTGAGATGAGGAAACCACGTGCTTGCTATACTGACACTTCGCCCCGCAGCAAAGTCAATCAGCCTTAGTCCATTTTCGGACGTGGTGTCGTTTAGGCTGTACCTTCCAACCGTCCTACCAAAGATGTCCTCTCTTCCCATCTTGGCGTTAAAATCGCCCAATACGATTCTAACGTCATGTTTAGGGCATTGCTGATATGTTTTGTCGAGGAGCTCGTAAAAACTATCTTCAGTAGCATCGTCTTTTTCTTCTGTGGTGCGTGAGCGCATATTAGGCTAATGTTGGCGAATTTTGCCTTGACACGGATTGTCATAAGAAAAAGGGGGACATTTTTACTTAAAGGAGGACGAGAGGCCAAAGCGTTCAAATGGAGGACGGTTGGGAACCCTAGTTTCTATCCAATTGAGATGTCTCTCATTAGTACACTAGTATTTTTAATTTGAAAGTGTTAACTAATGGCTATTCCTCCTCAAATTCCATCTATGTAATAAAAATGCAATGATGATCGTTGGTAACCGCATAACTTGAGAACGGCTAAACCGATTTAGATCTTTTTTTTTTTTTTTTTTAAATGTTCGTTATAGTCCTAATGAGGTTCTAACGGAAACAACAATTCGATAGGTGACGCTGAAGTCAAGTTATTAACAAATTCTATATTTATTGACCAAATGGACTCATATTCAGAACATATGTTGGTTTGGTGCTAAGAGAGAAAACCACAAAATCTGGATGTGGGCTATTGTCAAGTTATTAGCAAATTCTATATTTATTGACCAAAATTACTCATATTCACAACATAGGTACATATAACTCATCGCGCAACATACAGGAAAGGGCAGGACAACGTCTGCTCCCGGGCCAACTAGTTTGTAATAATTTAAGTTCATATGTTGTCAATAGTAGGTGAGGGTATTTATTTTTTTACATTTTTTATTCTATCCGCTATAATAATTAAGATACAAAAAAAAAAAAACAATCTACAAAAAAAAAAAAACAATATTTTTGCAACATCACAAATTCACTTCACGACACTGTAGGTGTTAATTGAACAAATGAATGAAACACTTATATTGCCCCATTTCAATTGTACCCTTTCGCTAGACAACAACAAACGTACAGAGAATAGCAGCGCGCGCGAACCAACAAATAAAACAAAGATTGCTAAAAAAAAGGTTGTCAACAATTTTTGTTCCATTACTTTCGTTATACCCGCACCGTTGCGGTATATGGTTGGGTATCAAATGCTGTTTTTGATATAAACAAAAGTCGAAATAATTTTTTGTTTTTCTGTGCATCAACGTACGAGTGAATAGACACTCGTATGGAATGCAGAAATGTCCAAGAGAAGTTGAAGGTAAATTATTTTGTGATGATCAATGTGGTGTTGATGACAGTCATCGATGGAGAGCAGGAGTAGGGGGCAAATTTGTTTTAGCAATCTCTAATACCAGACACTTTCTATAGAGCATAATCTGTGGTTTGTCATCGATCAACAAAGCGAATTTAATGACAGCGCACGTCTAGTACGAGTATATTTTGTTTATATGTACATAAGCCAAGATGTGAATGCAGATAAACTATTATGACATAAAATAAACCAAGACTTTATTAGCTTATCATTCAGTATAGTGCGAGGGAGTGTAAAGGTGCCCAATGTACCTCTATACAATACATCCACCCGTCGTCATCAATAACAACATGGGGCTTTTACAAAGTTTACCTCAAGAAAAAGCCAAGAAACCAGATAATTTCAACTTTTTGTTTTCTCTCTCCTCGTTCGCTTTTCTACCCACCACCCCAAGCTACCGCAACCGCCCCCAGTTTACCGTCGTCGTCAGTTCTCAATCGTCTCGATCGTTTTCTCGGGATCGTCGTCTTCGTCTTCGTCTTCGCTGTAGTAGTCGTCGTCGTCGCGCAGGCAGTCATATCCGTAGTCTGTCTTATGTATACGTCGTCGTCGTCGTTCCACATTTTATTTCACACAGTAAATTTTCTTTGAGGGGCAGCAGCAGCAGCAGCAAGCAGCACCAGCGGTACGGTAGTATAGGCAGCAGGCGGCGAGTGAGCTTGTTTAAAACGACATTAGCTGGCACAACATTAGTTTTGAGTTGGCTACCAACGCGAGCGGGTCATTCTCTTGGCAAACGAGACACGTACATAGAAAATAATTTGTTCTCCTCCCTCTCTCTCTGCCCCCCTTTTGGATATATATACATTATTTTTTTTTTAAATTGCTCTTTTTTTAAATTAAAAAAAAAAAAAATAAACTTTGTTATACAACATCGACTTTCTGTATCTTATATACGATATCTCATATCTATCGAAGAATTTTACGTATCTGGAGCAGTGGGATCGATCTGAAATGAATCTGAATCTTTGATCCTTTTTTTTCTGTGTGTAAATTGTAAATTGTGAAAAAGAGAAAATCAAAAACAGTGTATGTGGTAATAGATACAAAATGTATCCTTATGGAAATTAAATTACTACAGATAGACTGGAGCACAGGAGATACATTTAAAATTGTGTTAAAGCATACACACACAAAAAAAGGATAAAAGATACATTTCGGATTATCTCACAGCAGCAGCTCCTCTCTCTTCTGTTCGTGGTGATATTATCAACGGTTCACGCAAATAGTATAATACCAATGAACATGCTCTCATGGATAAAGTGATATACGTGTTGTTAAAAATAAATCCACCCTCGCAAAAAAATTTCCTAATCTGCTATATATAAAAAAAAATGAATTTAAAATTATTTGTACATATACTATAACCAATCCGGTCAAGACATTTAGTTAAACATTTTTTTTTCTCGCGATTTTCTTTTACAGTTTTTCTTTATCTACTTTTTTAAGGATACTTCGAACGAACTGAACCACCACCCAAATTTGATATAAGATAAATAAATCGTAACACAACACACACCATAATTTAGAGTTTTTAATTTTTGTTTAAAGGATAAAAAAAAAATAATAGAAAAAGAAAAAAGAATTAAATCACAGTTACATGCCAATAAAAGAATAAACTCGAAGTTGTATTTTTTTTTTGTATCTTCCCGTTCATAAATTTTGAACATTTGTTTCCTGCAACGGATAAATAGTATTAAATAACCTAAATTCAAAATGATGATGGAGAATGGTCTCTCCATGGAATATGGAGATGGATATATGGAACAGGAGGAGGAATGGGAACGTGAAGGACTTTTGGATCCTGCATGGGAGAAACAACAAAAGAAGGTGAGTTTTCCTATTTTTTCAAAAATACATTCTTATGTTACATACAGATAGAGGTACACAAATATATGTGTATCCACGTTTGTATCTCCTTGACCGTGCTAAATTTATAAATTAAAGCAGTCTCTTTCTTATGTATGAGCTTTTTGTTTCGTGTATCTAAAGATATATCAAAAAATAGGTGTGAATTTCTTGACAAAAATATGTTCCTTTCTTTTTTAAAACATAACATATACTACCTCCACACGTATACTAATGATCTTTATTTGAAAAATAAACTAAATTACATATGTTTCAAGTTTAAATTCAAAAATAGACAGTCGGGCACGGCACATAGATACGAATACGACGACGACCGTCATAGCAATTTTTGAGAGCTCATCTTTTTTACGAACAAAGTTTTCGATTTCGAGAAAACTTTTCACTCTCACGAGACGTAAAGTGGGCGACTCGAATGCAATACATAATTGTATTAACAAAAAGCCAACAAAAATTGTTGTTTTTTCTATTTTGTCAAAATTTGAAATTTAATATCCCTAGAGCATTTGACTTTCCAATTTAGTGAATCAGTGAGGCACGCCGCTGTTTCTATTAAAAAAATATATGTATACAAATGCAAAAATCTTTATGGGATGATTGGTATGTTCGAAAAATAGACGTTGTGTCATTCGTGTAAACAAAATACACCCGCCCGTTGAACTTAAAAGAATGGCAAACTTTATTATTATTATTTTTTTTTGGCTTTGAAGAACAAGGGAGGACGAGCGGCACCTGTTGTTTCAGGGCGTCAGGTATTTTGGTGTGAGTTTGGCAATAGAGAGGTAGCTACTCATACTTAAAAAATTAATATAATCTTGCGGCTTCAAATGCTATTGAAGCAGGAATAGGAGCGTTTTTATTACGTAATTCCTAGATTATTGACCATGCCATTTTTTTTGTTTAAATTGTGTACTAAAATGCAATTAAAAATAGTTAGTCATATGGGTAGGTGAGGTGTAGTACTTATTTTGATGGTACAGTAGATTCCGCTTTATTGGGACGGCGGATAATCGGGACAGCCGCTTAACTGGGACAAATAGTCAAGAACAGAACAGAACAGATTGATTTTTTAGTTGATTGTCACATCGCGTTATTGGGACAGCTGCTTAATTGGGACAAAATCGGTCTGGACCGAAGTGTTCCAAATAAGCGGAATCCAAAATATTGTCTTAACCAATCATCTTAGGCACATATGTTTGTATTTGGGTTTCCAGAAATATGACGGCAGTTTTTTCTTCCAGTTCCGTTTGTCGCATAAAAGATACGTTTTCAGGGTTCTTCTTTAGGTTTGTATGCATCGTCCGCCATTATGTCTGTCAACGAAAAACACGTCTCTATGGCTCTACTTATGTACCCACTCTAACGTATCTTATACCAAAATATAAAAACTAATAGCAATTAAAGCAGTTTCAAGAAGTTGTTGCACTTACCGAGGTAACACATTTCACAAGATATGCGTGCAAATGTAAACATATTTGTATGGAATCCAAGAAATGAACTGTGAAATAAAGAACCCAAAGGAGAATGTAATGTATTGTCCTTAGACGGGGGTTATCCCGTAGAGACAACAAGCACGTAGACCTGTAGGCCCATTGTACTTTGGTGAAGTGCCACCCCATTCGCTGAGTTAGCGATTTTTTGCTGAGCTATATTTCGATCTAAATCTGCCCGTCGCTTTCGCAAAGCGAAGCAATATATATATGTAACGTCCCGCTGCCTAGAGTGGCATTTCTGATCCGAGCAAAGGCCGGACACTCGCTAATGAAGTGCTCAGCTGTCTCGTCTTATTCCAGGCACAACTCGCAAAGGCCCGAGCTTCTGATTCCAATTTTGTTCAGGTCTCATTTAAGTGAGTGAACCCAGTGACCAGTCCTGTGAGGATTTGAAAGTCATTTCTGCTAAGGTGTAACGCAAACTTAGTTCTGTTTGCTCTGGGCGCGTACGGATTTTTTTGCCCAAGAAATGCTAAAAAAAGGCATTTAATAAGAAAGGTTTTTATGCATTATTATTAGCATTGTAATAGCACCTTACAAGCAAACATTTTAAAGTTCTCTGGTAACAATCGCCTGCGATTGTCTCTCAGGAAAGCCTTGAATGAACTAAAGGATCTCTCAACATGGCCAGAGACTAGTGGAACCCACATAAAAGATGTCACGTCGTTGACTTTAATATTTAAAGTCCAATTTAAAGTTTGCAGCGCCATTTTCTTCATTTGCTGAAAAAACACACATCTTCAGCTACTGGCCCTTGAGCTTGTTATAATTTCTCCTCGATCCCGTTGAAAGTATTTAATATCTCTTCAATAGGCCTTTCTAAGTATTACGCATTGCACCAAGATCAAATGTTCAAATCAAAATACACCTACCAGGACTCACCTCTTATTTGGAAACTCTTAAATATGTGCACTTTCGGTTCGACCAACAACCACGTTCCAATTTCATCACACAATTTTGCAACTGGCTTGAATCCTTTCACGCGTCTTTGGGCATATTCACTTTCAGTGACAAGCAACAAAATATTTTGGAAATACATTTTAGCACACGTAATATTTAACAGCTTAGCGCTAAGTATGACGAGTATATCACGTAATATGAAGCTAGACGAAAAGACACACTCTTACGAAAAAATACTTCACAAATGTCTAACGGTTTTTGTCAGATGAAAAGTTTGTAAATAAAACTGCGGCGAATGCCCGAGATTGCACGTACGGCACAAGCAAGTGGACACTCAAATTTTGTTCGTGTAAGCAAGGACGAATCCGCATTCAGCTATAAACTTAAAATTCAAACGTTGGGAAAATAACACGTGTATCTCCTACTGGAAAAATACCCATGGTATTCGTCAGGTTAAAAGAGCCATTTAAACCTTTCACAATAAATCCATAAAACACTTACTCCTCAGCAGGAATGATTTCAAGAGATTAGTGGGATTGCCATCTTCGATATCACCTAAACAAAATACCAAGGTCTCATTCAGAAAACTGAATGTCGTCTCTGCATGGAAGACGACGAAACTGCGGAACATACTCGTATTCTATGTGACTGCATGGCACTATGTGTCCTCAGGAGACGACATTTCCACAGAGAAATCCTAACTCCCATGGAAATTCGTAAAGTTTCCACCAGCGGGAATCCTCAACTTAATCACAAGAGTTGAACCTCTTCTGGTTCTCTAAATTGACTTACAATAGATCTTTAAGGTTGCGGTGCCGCAAGAAGCTTTAAAAAAAAAAAAAAAAAAAAATCTGCGGAAAGTATTCGAGCGTATATTCATCTATACAGTGCTGTTTAAAAAAATAAAGACCAGGATGCAGGTTTTTTACTTAAGTTGAAATAGTTCTTTAATTAATGCAGCGGAATAAATCTACAAGCTACATTTTTAAGTTTGAAAGAGAATTAATTGGAAATGTTAATATTTTATAAAATTATCATACTGGTCTTAATTTTTTACACAGGACTGTAGATATATGAGTGAAGCGAAGGAAAGTGAAATTAAATTGAATGAATGACGGAGAAGAGTATGTATGTAAATACATCACGTAGAAATTGTAATTTAGCTAAGTTCGTACGATGTCCGCTTTCTGCTAGAAAGGGTAAATTTAATCAAAACGACGCGACGCATTGACTTGCTTGCGTTGTACGACAAATTAGATTCGAATTGCGAAATAAAGTCGGCTTTGATTTGCATTTTTTAAGAGTTCCATTGTTGCATCATTTTGTAATATACATACATATATGTATCAATATAATCATACATTACAAATGTATGTGTGTAAAGGGAATAAAAAGAGTTGTGTATGAGACACGACAGAAACCTTTATTGCGGATTAAAGTACATTGTGTTTATAAATGATATAAATTCAAATGGTCTCCGCGGCTTCGTGTACACTGTACAGGACTCGATTTGAGAGGTCCAATTTTATTAATACTCTGTTGTGCAAGTCGGGCTGGATCTCACTAATGCAATGAATTGAATGATGGTGTTCTCCAGTTGGTCAATTTTTGTTGGTTTGTTACCATAAAAAAGTTTAAGTGCGTTAAATGGCACATTCTTGGCGACCGGTTCACATCGCCCCTTCTGGAAATAACGCGTCCTGGGAAAGTTTTTTCCAACAGCTCCAATATAACGCTCGATGTATGGCACACTGCGCTGTCTTATTGGAACCACATGTCGCCCAGGTCCATGTCATCCAATTGAGGCCACAAAAAGTCAGTTATCATAGCCCAAAACCGCTCGCCATTGGCAGTCACCGTCTGGTCATTCTCGTTTCGGAAGATGTATGGCCCAATGACGCCGCCTGAAAACAAAATCGACACCAAACAGTAAGTTTCTCCGGATGCAATGGAGACTCTTGATACTGCTGTGGATTATTCTCTCCCCAAATGCTGCAATTTTGCTTCTTCACGAAGTCATTCAACAAAAAATCATTTCAGCCGTAAATAGTTCGTAGTTCGCGAAAAGTTTGGCAAACAGAACGCGAATATTTATAACAAATTTTAAAAATGTGGACGCGTTATGTCTGTTTGGTAACTTTTTTGTGGACAAGTGGGTGAAGCCTGTCAAATAGTAAATACAGTAGAATCCGCTTAAAACGCTCTTCAAGGGACTGACAGAAAATAGCGTCTTAAGCGGGAGAACCTAAAAAACTACATCCAGTTCAAAATATGGTTATTTTATAAATAGGGTTAAAATTATACATGTATTATGCTAGTTTTCCTTTCATTGCTTGTACTTACCATTGTACGCAATCAAATTCTAATGCACTGACATCACCTGTATGCACGTAAGGCGCACACAAGAACTGAAACAAAACTGACAAAAGTAACGTCCACAAAAACAACACGCTTCATATGGTTTGTTTGCGAAAAACAAAAAATCCCTATAAGAACGGCGCGTGGTGGCCGTCGTAATGTACTGAATGGTTTTATTGGAACAAAAAATTAAAAAACAAGAAAATACAAATTTTACGAAGTGTATCGTTTAGCTGTGTGAGCCTATTAAGCGGGAAATATGACGTATTAACCGAATTTTTTTTCATACTTCTTATCAAAATGAAGGGACCGGAGAAAAAGAGCGTTAAAAACGGGATAGCATCTAAAGCGTGTGCGTCTTAACCGGATTCTACTGTAGTTTGAAAAGTTGGGCAAAATCCCCTCAGAAAGTTGAAAACTGAGTTGAAAAAGTAACCAAAAGCGTTGAACCACATTTGTGGATAAACCGTCGCGTCAATTTGTTTTTGTTTTCCGCTAACAATGAAGATTATGACATTTCACAAACTGTCAGATGGCTGGTTTGACAGCGTTGGCACACTTACCCAAAGAAAAAGTTGGTGCATATAATGCCAACTTTCTCAATTGGGTGGCAATTTTTGACACTGTCATTTGTCTCTTTTTTTTGCGATTTGTTGTGAACTTTTTGGGTAAGCAAACAGGCATTATGTGACGTCAGAGCAATAACCTATCGCATTTAAAGGTTTTTTCTTCAGAAGTGCAGAATCTTAGACCGACTATACGACTAAACGAATTTTTTAAGCAGGTCGTGATCGAGATATTTTAGCTGTTCAAATTTTAGCCCATATTAAACATTTGAAGATCTGTATAACAAATATCTTTGATATAAGACATAATGTTACATATGTATTTGTGGACCCAAGTCGTAACCGCTTAACTTGGAGTCGGACAAAATTGATTTATAATACGTGGTAAAATCTTAATTACATTTTTAATGATCAAATTATTCACTGTTGAATTCTGTCAATTATGTAAAAAAAAAACATTTAAATCTACATATAAAAACATTTTCCTGAAAAATAAGAAAAATCGAATAACACGGTTATGCCTTTCTCCTCTGTTTCTATAGTACCCGCATTTTGTTATGATCCAATAAACGGTTTCTCTTTTGAGCCGGTGACCTAGGAAGTAATTTTGAAATTCCAAAGATTGGGTATTTTTCTGTTTCTTTCAATGTACACAAATAATTGCTTTTTGCATAACTTTTATAAATTAAAGGAAGTAAATTTGCACATCTTCACGGATTTATTTTCCTTAATACGTAATGATAATGTTTTCAGGAAGTCTTGCAGACACCTTTAGAATCACCTACATCTCTGACTGCTTCATACAAGTCGTGTGCATACTTACATTTATTGTAATTATTTTTATCTTTTTTTTTAATTGTTTTTACACATAAAAAAATTAATATGAGGAACATTCACGTTTTATCTTTTGTTGTTCATTTGTGCTTCCTTCTGCTATAAGATCTTTAAAGAGCTGACTCGGCTTTTAACAAGTAATGCTAGACCAAACGCAGTTCTCAAAGTGTAAACTCTGATAATATATGTAGTTGTGTTGCATACGGTGGATAACTTGACGACTCTTTCGCGCCTAAAAAGACTGAAACACAGTTCCATATCTCCGCGGTACAAACTAAATCGATTTATGTTTGAAAAACTTTGGGATATATTGAAAACTGATTTTATTTTTTAAAGTGTGGCTGAGATAGTACACATATTGAAAAAAAAACCTCAGTTGAAATAATGCACCAACCGTGTCTGCTATAAGCAAGACAGCTTTTGAGATTGGAATTGCCAGTTGATAACACAAGTAGTCCTCTCCTTCGTCCAGTGCGCTCGTTCGAGTTTATTGACGATATTATTGGCCCATTTTTCATCGAAGATTAAGGGATCTGATAACCAATTTTTTGTGGGGTGCCGTTTAAGATCGATGTTATACAGACAATCCAGAAACGATCCAGGCACTTAACCACAATATTTATTTATTTATTTATTTATTTATCATCAATCAGTGATTACAATAATCAACTTACAGACTACCGAAACTAAACCAAAGTAATATGTTTAGTTAATTAATTAAAAAGTATAACGTTAACTTATTTTTTAAAGTGAGTCTACTGTATTGAAAATTAAAATCAATAGCATTGGAGATTAGTTTCCCTGACACAGCGAGTTATTCGTTCATTGAGAGCATAATTCATTCTGTGAACATTTTCATAGAATAGGCAGCGCTCCCTAAGCTGGCGAGAAGTTGCATATAGGTTAATTGTATACTCAAAGTTTATTGGCGAAGAACTCTGGCAAAAAGAAAAACATTGACATTTGGAGACAATTCGTGAAAAAGAGCCATAACCCATCGAAAATTTACTGCAAAATGATAGGATACTGCCATTCAAATGAAATTATTTTCCATAAATAATAATCGGAAAATAAAAAAAAGTTAAGAAAAATATTAAAAATATTTAATACGGATATTGAAGAAAATGTTAAAAGACATGCATAAATCGACCTTAAGGGGGTGGTAGTATATGACCTCAAACGCAAAATAGTTGGCCCAGTATGGTATTTTTCTTCGCAGACATTTTCCAATTCGTGGTTATCAGGCAGAGCCAATAAAATCTTAATTTTTTATAAATATAATTCACTTTATAAAGCAATTGATAAGTTCAAACAATTAAGGTCTTCGTCACAAATTGTATGTGAAAACCCATTTTGTTATATGTATTTCAAAATAGTTGGTCCGCTAGTTTTTCGCGGCAAAATAGTTGGCCCAAGCTAGATAATGTCACTCTCTGTGTTGCAATGGACCGTTAATTGTTATTTAAACGTGTCTTAAGTGCAGCATGTACTGATTGCAGTCACAATCAAAGTTCATCATGGCGCCCATGGCACATGGCGAGTGCTTATCGAAAGATATGCGTGATTAAATAATAAAAGAGCTCCAGAGAAACGTGTCGGCTTATGATGATGTTGCAAAAAATTGTATTTACGGGAAAATTGAATAAAAAGATAATCTTTCGAACACAAATAAGCTTTTTGAAAAATGTCAATATGGAGAGTGACTGCCCCTAACCCCTTAAGGGGGTTTTCTAGTCTAGCGGTACGAATTTTGGGTGTTTTTTAAAATTCGATAAAAAAAAACTAAGTATATTTTTACTAGTCAGTCTTTTATAAGATATTTATTAATATTTTAACAATACAATAAAAAAATTAAAAAAAATTTTTTTTTATAAATCTAAAAAAATTACAGGCTGGTAAAGTGGGCGGTGGAAAAAAAGGTGTTGACATGATTCCAAACTTTCTGGTGATACGAAAACAAAAAAGATTTTTGATCACTATGAATGTCGCTATCGCCTGAACTATGGAAATAAAAAACTAAATTTTTTTCACAAAATGGCGGCTATTTGAAAAAAAAGTGATTTTTTGCCCTTTTATTTAAAGTTTTTAATTTTTTAAAAATAGTAAAAAACTAACATTTTACATAATTCTAGTTCCTGCGATAGAGGGATATAAAGGGTGATTTTTTAGCTGGTTTGGTTTTGGCAACACTGGTTTTGACAGCTGACGTGTGTTTAGTACCTTGTGTCACTGTCAAACAGCTTCAGTTTGGTTTGCAATTTAACCATGGATCGTCTTACAAATGAACAACGCTTGCAAATTATTGAATTTTACTATCAAAATTCGTGCTCGGTTCGAAATGTTCATCGCGCGCTGCTTCCATTTTATGATCGGCATTCTCGACCTTCTGAGCAGTCTATTCGGAAGATTGTGACCAAATTTCGCACCAAATTTACTTTGTTGGACATTAAACCACCAACACGTTTACGTACTGTGCGTAGTGAAGAAAATATTGCGGCCGTATCAGCTAGTGTGACAGAAGACCGCGAAATGTCGATTCGGCGCCGTTCCCAGCAGTTAGGCCTTTGTTACAGCACTTTTTTTGCCCGAAATGGAAGTTCTTGACTTGCATGATATGTGGTTTCAACAAGACGGTGCCACATGCCACACAGCACGCGAAACAATGGCGCAATTGCGAGGCGAGTTTGGTGAACAGTTAATTTCACGTTTCGGGCCGGTCAATTGGCCGCCTAGATCGTGCGATTTGACACCATTAGATTATTTTTTGTGGGGGTATGTCAAGGCTAATGTCTATAGGGACAAGCCCGCTTCGATTGACGCACTGGAAGCCAACATCCATGCATTCATTCGTGAGATACCGGCCGATATGTGTGAAAGAGTATGCCAAAATTGGACTCAGCGGATGGGCTACCTGAGACGCAGCCGCGGTCAACATTTGCATGAAATTATCTTTAAACATTAAATTGCAAGGTTCAAACTATCGATTCAAATAAATATTTCATTCATTTTTTCGAATTATTTGTGTTTTTTTTTTTAAAAAAGAAAATCCACGTCAAATTTCAAGTTAATCGGTTCATTAGAGCTTGAGAAATCATGTCAGACGTGTTGGAAAAAGTAGTTTCGAGAAAAACGCATTTAAAGAAATACGTTACAACGACCTTCACATAGAAACTCTCTGAGAATTCATGGTGTATAAGAGACTTTCTGTAGGATAATTCAGGAAACGTTTGGAGGATACATTTTTGAAGGTCTAATTTTTAAAAATATGAAATAAAAAATAAAAGATTTTTTCAAAATTCTAGGCTAGAATACGACTTAAACGCATTCGGAAAGAGTTGCACATCTCTTGTCGAAATCTTGACTTATTTCTTATCTAAGTCAAATACTGCGTTGGTTATATCGCCAGCAAGGAGGAAGTTAATAAGCTCATAAGGATCAAGGTTTTATTTGGTGTTAATGTTACCGCTTCGAGACGCCAATAGCTATGAAGTGGTTCCGCTTCGACCTTTGAGGCATTAAATGTTGGCTATGATGGAAGTGGGTTTATTTCGAACCTCTTTGTTGCATTTTTTGACCTATGCTTTAGTCTACTGTACGTTTTATGACTTTCTATTAAACCAAACTCGGATCGGCATATAGCCAATTGCCTAGACTAGATCATAATCACTTGATTTGTTACTTCAGTCTGGTAATCAATCGAATGTCTTAACTAACACAATTTATTTACGCAATTTTCGGCTATCACGTCAGATTATAGGCAAATTCATTCAAACCTAGACCCACGTGGATATCATAAGACACCCGTATGGTCGTATCCATCACACGGGAGTCATGAAATCTAAATCTATCTACACAGCTGATTGGGATCATCGTTGATCTAATCAACAATTTCCATTTGTCAATTTGCCACAGTCACAGCAACCTTGGTTTTCTAAAAGGAATCCTATTGCTAAAAAAAAATCGGAACTAAAAATACAAACAAAACCATGACCCCGAAAATACCCATCAGCTTAGCTCATTTCAGCATTATTTGGTTTTGTGTTTTTTTGTTTTTTTTTGTTTATTTTTACCCCAATTAAAGCGGAATACAAAATAAATTAAATTGATTTTTAATCAATTTATAGTTCAATTGATACAATTAGTTCCTTGTCATCAACAAACAAATGAAACTCATCGAATCACAACAAAAAAATTTTGGGTATCAAATAGCAATTTAATACATTTACACACACACACATCTATACAATTTAAATATATGTATGTATGTCTACAAAATACGTTCGCACTCGAGCGCAACGCTTTTGACATTTTATTTTTATTTTTTTAATTTAATTTGCGCTACGGAATTGCGAAAAGTCGTTTGAAATTTTCTCGCCGATTGTTTGATGTTTATTAAAATTCCAAACCTATATGTGGATTCATGAAACAATTCACCACACTTTTAGTTTCGGCTTAAACGTAAATATTTAAATACCAAAATAGACACGACAAGTCGTAAGTGTCGCTGGTATCCCTATTTTCGTGAATGAGTTCAAAAACAAAAACCTAAATCGTAAGCAAAGACACTGGCTGCGCTACTTTTTGTTTTTATTTCTTTTTTTGTGGTTGGTGTTTGCAATTTGAATCCGAAGCGGTTAGAATAAAACAAGAGGGGATCGGCACAACTACAATGTATTTTGTTACTCGGTGCATGGATCGTGTAGTACTACGCTACTAAACGGATGTCTCCCGTGATTTTGTTTTATTGTCCCCTTCACTTGGATTGTTTTCAAGAGAGATATGTATTGTACATACCCTGATATAAAAGCATGGAAGAAGATAAGGGTCAGTCATTTCAGGGGGTGTACTACGGTTTGGCAGTATCAAATTGCAAATGCAATCTGTAAATATACAGTGCAATCGTGAAAACGTGAACAATTGAAAACCAAACCGGTTCATTTTTGCAAGAAAAGTTGTTTGCGGATGTTTAATTTTGTGTGAACGACCATCTTGTTTTAAAATATTTTCACTTTAAAAAGTTACAAAACGGTTTTACCTTTAAAAAAAAGTCTTCTTATTCAGAAATGTCATTTTGGCATGATGCATGAATATCACTCCATTTGTGAAGCCATCCATCGCTAGCATTGAGTTTACCTACGTGTCTTCTCCTTGAGATGGTTTTTTTTTTTCGTCATATTTGTTACGCTAGAACCACTGCGAAATTGTTCAAATTTGGCTCACTTATGTCTGATTTACAACTTATTTGGTTTTTTAAATGACATAATGACGATAAACCAATGACACATTACATAAACACATAAACAGATGTAAACAATGCAAATTAGACGACGCGACGTCAACTAACTTGCAACAGACCGAAATCCGTCACATATATTTACAGTGAAACCTGTCTAGTTGGCCATTCTTTGTAAGTTGGCCACCTGGCTAAGTAGGCAAATATTTTACTGCACCAAGAAAATTCCATACAAATGTTCCTCAAAATACGTTTATATGTTTTTCACCTGCCTATCCTTGGAACTTGGCCGCAAATTTGAAAACTTTATATTATCTCATATTAAATAACCTGCTAATGTTGGCCAATAATGATGGATTTTGTTCCATATTTTCGGTTAACCACTGAAGAAAACGTCTAGACATAGCGGTAAAATAACGAAGTTTTCATTTTTGTTTCATCAGGTACAATATATATCTCGTATTTTTATTAAAAAACAAAATAAAAAATACACACCCTTATAAGTTGACCCCCTGTATAAGTTGGCCAAAAATTCTTGCACCATAGGTGGCCAACTTACCATGGTTTCACTGTAATTGTGATAAGAATTTGCACACAATATAGTAAAACTTGTGTATAGTGGAATCTGCTAATAAAATAATCTTGCGAAACCTGGATAGTAAACATTTTTGGTTGACAATTTTGATTTTCTACATATAAACTCACTCTTATAGGTATAGTGGAAACCTGCAAAATCTGAATAATGGAACATTTTTCCATGAATTTTGTTCATTTTCCCATGCAAATTCACTCTTCAATAGCTGAATGTAGAAATTAACCCTTAAATGCCCAGTGTATCTTTAAAGATACAACCATTCAAAACATGATATCTTCGCTTATTTTAGCATTTAAGCTTCGAAGTTTATATTTTTGGGTTTATTGACTCTTTTCTACCTCCAATAAAATACTCAGTTTCTTAACTATCAAATTGCAATTATTATTTAAACAATTACTGGCTGCAATGTTTTTTAACAAAACTTAAAAAAATTTAGTTTTTTTTTATCAAATATCTTATGAATTAGTAGTACTAAATTGATAAAAAAAATTATGCGGATGTAATTATATTATGTGAAATGATATAATGTATCATAATAAATCATTTTCAGAACGCGTTTGAGGGGTTAATGCCCAGTGTATCTTTAAAGATACAACCGGTTTTTTATCAATAACTTGATAAAAAAAATTTTTTATTTTTTTTCGGCACCTGATTCAATATTTATGTTTCATTTAACATATAATATATTTTTCCCAAACAAATCGGTGTCGTTGGGCATTTAAGGGTTAATGCGCCAAAAGTCATTAAAATGTTGTCGGCTTCGTTTTCTTTTCCGAGAATTTTCACATTTCCATTGTTTCTTTTCGTGTGTGACTTATGTACTACATATACATATATTCAACAAATACACATTCTGAACTCTGATATCAAAATTGATCAAAAAATAATAAAAAAAATTAGGTTGCCGATTGAGAAAAAAATTGCGAATAGTAGAAATGTTGCGATTAGTAGAAAAAAATGCACCGAAGCATTCCATTTTTCACAAGTTTTACTGTACATATGTACTATGTAAATGACTTTCAAGTTAAAATGTAGCAAACTTGTTAATTTACCGTTCTTTTGGATAAAAATTATTGTTCACGTTTTAGAGCCTTCATAATTTTATCATTTTAGAGTAGTCAATGTAGATCAAAAATTGTTCACGTTATTGGGAGTGCACTGTATGTACAAATTATTGTGTTGATTGCAAAATTGAAATTGAATTAATATATGTATTTCCATACACACATATTAACACCAATAGGAATAACTTCCATTGGGAGTTCGAAATCATGAATTTTGGCTACGCTTAGTCAAACAATTTTAAGGCATTAATGTACTAGGCCGTCAACTTTTGAAGTGTCAAAGCCTGAGCTGCTGCCTTCCATCCTTCAGGGTTGCGTATGTGTTATTTTTAATTAGCAAGGTGAAGGGATTTCGTTTCCTGTTATTCAGTTGTGTCCTGGGACCGTGATTTTTGAATTGATTTTTTTTTATTTACTGGATCCTTTCCCAAGCCTGTTACTGCGACCTAAACGATCTATTGTATCATAGGATTCTAATTAGTCCAAGAGGCAAACCACCTTTCTAATAAAGGCTAGTATGTCCTTGGTTGACGCATTTTTTAAGTCATAAAGTCTGAGGAGTTCTTTGTGCCCCGAAAATTGCCGGGCAACTACAAAGGACGTGCTCGGCTGCCTCGATCTCTTTTAAACAGAGTCGACAATCCGTCTCGCTAGACCAGTGTTTCCAGCCACATTAAGTAAAATTCCCCATCACAGACTTTAAAATTCCCTTTTGCCCTTTTTTTGTGGTATGTGATTTGAAAGATTTGACAGTTTCCATATATGTATTTGCCCAAAGAAATTCCTTGCACTAAAGTTCGCAGCACTCCGAAAAACTATAAAATCTCTTTATTGAAAAATAAATATAAATTGCCGAACATTATGAAAAAGAACGAGAGAATTGTAGGGATGGTTAATTATGTACATTATTGGTGTATTAAGGTATCAAAAAATAGAAGTGTTCTTAAGTGCGTTTAAAGTTAAAGCAGGTCCATCTTACGTCCTAACCCATTCGTTTGAATACATTGCTACTAACACGTTATTCTCTTTTGTTATTGCCTTGTGTCTCAATTAAGAGTTATTGACATTCTGTTTTTATTTTCCCCACATTTCGTTTTAGAAGGGAGTAGATTCCCCTTTCCCCTTTCATTAAATTTTGGACTGAAATCCCCCACCAAAAGGGGAATTCCCCACGAACTGGCAACACTGCGCTAGACAGGCCTAACTTGTTTAGGTGGTATCGTTACCGGCAATGACCGGAGAGGAAACTTGTTAGATACCTAATGATCGGGACCAATGATACTCTTACATGTTTGTCGGACATTCGGAAAAGGTGGCTCCGTGAACAAACTTTTGGGTGTTTGCTGAGATTGAACCCGGACGGCATGCAGTAGTCCACATTAGCATTGATAAAAAAGTAGAACTAGGCGTAGCCAACATTGTTGAGATAAAGAGTTAGTACCGAAATTTGATATCTGTCAATCTAAATCTTTTTTTGAGTGGAAGTCAAATATCCCAAAACTCTGACCACTTTTACTTAAAACTTAAAAAACTATTTGGCAATTTTCCATATAGCACACAATCCTTTATTTTTTTCTGAAATTGTATAAATATTTCCTAAATTGTTTAAAAAAGTTTTGGTTATCATTAAAGATAAGAATGTAATACAGGCACATAAAATTCACTCTATCGACTTAGCTTGTAAAAATAATTTAAATGGAAACAAATCCTGGAAAAGAAACTAAAAAAAGATTAACCTAAGAAATGTGTTAATTGCAAACGATAAGATAATCCAATCGAATGTCAAAAATACCATTCGGCTGCAGCCGTTCTTCTCCACATCCACACTTCGAAAACATTAATGGTCGTGTGTGCCTCCGAGTTCTTTTTATTTTAATTGCATTCGTTACAAAAATATCATGCGTGGGATGCGCTCATAATTAAGGTCAGAGTCGAGTCGCGTTTACTTTCGGAAAATACAAAATGGGTTAAAATTAGACAAAATCAGGTGGAATTTGAAACGCCTTTGGCCTTCTTGGCGTGTTTTTTGTTTTTGTTTTTAATTTAATGTGACATAAGCAGAACGTATGTATGTATGCGCAAATGTATTAAGCTCAAGGATATTTAGAATATTAATATTTATTTGAAAACACCACAAGAGATTCTGTCACCCACTTTCGTTCCATTGCCACTGGTCTCGCAGTCAGTCAACCGTCTTACTACAACCACAACCACCTACCCATACCCAATAGCGAGTGCGCTGCGCACTGCGCTGAGTAGTTTTCAGTTGTTTTGAAGGAGAAAAGCTACCTATGCGCAGGAACTCTCCGAGAGAGAGAGAGAGAGAGAGAGAGAGAGGAAGAACGAGGACATTACTAGAAATTCTAAATTTAAGCATTACACACATTCACCGATGTGCCGCCTTGTAGTTGATCTGAATATTTTTAACTGGGTACCGACACCGACCCCACCCTAACCCCGTTGTGCTGTCTTCCTCTTATTTATCGCCGAGGGAAAATGTATTGGAATTTCCTTTCGGAAATTGTATTTCTTAGAAAAATAAATAATACGTGTTTACTGAGAGTCAGTGATCTTCCGTCCGTCAGATTTCTTTAATATCGATGACGTCGAACCCTTTCGTTGAAAACCACCTTTCTACACCAAGTGAACTCCAGCCCCCCAACCCCCACCCACCTACAATAACAGCATTACCACTGCTGTTACGAGAGAAAGAGTTTTCGAAAACTACAAAACAAAAAAAGAAGAAAATTCGAAAACTGAAAAGAAATGAAACATCCAACACAAGACAGCACAGCACAAGGCGTCAAATTACATTCGCCCCAAAAATGGCGACTCAGTTTGTCGCAAGAGAGGGTAGAAAAAAGCACGCATACGAATACGATCACAATAGCGATTTTCTCTTCATTCGACGGAAGTATGTACACATAACTGCGAGAGTCATGCGGCGCTATTTGAAAAGAATCTCGAATGGTTTGCGCATGCGCACAAAAATTTCTGAAACTTTTTTTTCTTTCTTTTTTTTTTACTGTCTCTCTCATTTGAGGAATTTCAATTCAATTTGATTTTGATTCCTCCGACATTTGTGGTTTTTTGTTTTTTTTGGATTTTTAGAATTTTTTTTTCGGTTTATTTTTGCAGTCTAATTTGAAGATTTGTGTTTCGGCACACGGGTGACAGATGTGGTGTAGCGTCCGTCGTTGTCTAGTTCTGTGGCATCTTATTTAGAGGAATTCTATAAATAGGTGATAGATAGGAACATGGTTGTTGTGTGTACGCGCACGGTATTTGGAGCATATGATTAGCAAATTTTTGAAATTACATATCAGTACATTAGATAAATTGGAATCTGCCACGAAACAGTGGTTTGCTGCATGTTAACTCGCAATGTAATTGTTTTTTTATTTTTTTTAATGTTTTAGTTAATTAGCGAAATAGTATTGTGTTTAAAAAATGAATTTTAGGAAAAGAATTATTGATATGAACTAATGATGTTAAAACAAAAACTGAATACCTTGTAAATTGAAATAAGGAAAACTCTGTTCGGTAAAAAAAACATTTTACTTCTCAACATAGTCTCCTGCATAGAGTTATGCACTTCGTCCAACGTTTCTCCAATTTAATGATGCCCTACAAATAATAGGATTTCTCGAGGCCCTCAAAATAGGCGTTTGTTTCATTGATGAACTCTTCATTCGACCCAAATCTCCTACCACCGAGCCATTTCTTAATGTTTGGAAACAGAAAATAGTTGCAGGGAGCTAAATCTGGAGAATATGCTGGATGAGGAAGCAATTCGTAACCTAATTCATGCAATTTTGCATTGCGACTGCGGACCTTCAATTCAATTCAATTCGATGTCGAATCGATCCAAAAGCTCTGCATAATACCGGTGATCGTTTTACCCTTTTCAAGGTAATCGATGTGGATGACACCACGCGCATCCCAAAAAACTGTCGGCATGACCTTGTGCGATTTGAGGTGGCAACGCCATTTGTTTTAATTTTCAGGGACTTATGGACCCTCCCTCGTACAGTAAAAGCTCCCATAAGCGGACACTCATCGTCTGATTATGAGAGCTGTTCGTGTCCGGTTCAGAAAAATAATTAATTTAAAAACCATTTTTTTTTAAACCTGTTGCTAAAACGCGGGCGGACAAGTGTTCTTTTTTTCCAAAACATTGACCGCTTCCATTTTTTTCTCTCAAAAAGGCATTCCTTTTTTCACTGACTGCATTCTGCTTCTGTAGACATAACACAATGATATGACTGCGAAAATATAACAGCAGAAGAACAGGTACAATGCAGAAACTCAGTGGGAATCTCATAGTAAACTCAAACTCACTAACGTAACATCGTCCGGTTATTAGAGCTTCGCGTCCTGTTATCGGAGATTTTCCATTGATTTATTAGTGTATTAAGCAAAACAGAAATTGTGCTGAAAGCAGATCCTCTGAATCTTTCTGTTCCAACTATTTACATATACCAAAATAATCGTTTACAATGAAAACTCTCCTAACGGATATTAGGCGCCATATTAGGCGGACACCATATTTTTCTATATTTTTCGGAAAAATCTGACCTCTCTTGGACGGACCCCCTTTTTACCGGACGCGGACAAATTATGAAAAACCCCTCTCTTAGCCGGACAAAATTATTTCATAAACTGTACGTGCGTGTCGTAGAAAGCCCAAAATTAGTGATGAATATGTAAAGGTGTTATTCTTTTATTCTTACTTACTTAGTTGGCGCTACAGCTCGAGGTGAACCGGGGCTTGCTTCCTGCAACCATTTGTGTGCGTTTTTTGCCGACTCCGAACTGCGAGTTGAGAAGCGCAATCGTGACAAATGATACTCTTTGATGCTTGTCAGACATTCGAAAGAGGTGGCATCGTGAAAAAAACTCTTTTAGGTATTAGACCCGGCCAGGAGTTGAACCCGGGCAGCATTGCGTGGTAGTCCAACGCACTAACCACCACGGCCACGGTGACCATTTTATTCATCAATCATAAATTTATAAAAATATGTATAAATCAGGCCACTCCCTTCCTTTAGGTGGACACTCCTCTTGAGCGGACAAAAATTACCCGACGGTCGCTGTCCGCCCAAGAGAGTGTTTACTGTACTTAATTAATGCGTCCGTTTATGACAGACCTT
The DNA here is from genome assembly GCA_949775065.1 of Brachyopa scutellaris. Classification (NCBI taxonomy): domain Eukaryota; kingdom Metazoa; phylum Arthropoda; class Insecta; order Diptera; family Syrphidae; genus Brachyopa; species Brachyopa scutellaris. The sequence continues at coordinate 82,971,831 of OX459112.1, read as the reverse complement.
CTGTTTGAAATGAGTAAGAAAAAGTTTCCGCGTCCGTTGAAGAGAGTGTCCGTTTATAAGAACGCATTTTGTATGGGAAATTAGAGAAAAAAATTACTTACTTACTTAGGTGGCGCTACAGTCCGGGGTGGACCAAGGCCTCAACCAACAACCTCTTCCAGTTAGCCCGGGCCTTAGCTAACCGCTTCCAGTTGCGCACTCCAAGTTGGTTGAGGTCTTGTTTTACTTGGTCGCGCCACCTTTGGCGAGGTTGTCCTCTGCTGCGCTGACCCTCCGGGTTAGAGTTGAATATTCTCCGAGCCGGAGCGCTGATGAAAAAAATTGGTTCCCGAAAATGTTGTCCGCTTATTGGAGTTGTCTGCAAGTAAATCTTTCACTGTATATTGAATTGGATTTCAATACAAAACAACTCAATCCAATATCTTTCTCATCCTACGTACTTCTATAGACAATGTATTTTTTAAGATACATACTGTCATGGACATTAAAATTGAGACATTGAAAAAAAATTGAATAAGCTTCAAAATTTTGAAAAATAAGAATTGGAGGTTTGTGTTTTTTAAATTTTTATTTAGATTTATTTGAATGTTATTAAAAAAAAATAAAATGAGCTTATTCAGTATTATCTGAAAAAAATAAAACTAACAATTCATAAAAACAGGTGGACAATAAGATAGAGACACTTAATACAAAATTAATTATTTTTACACATTTCTTTGGGAACAAAATAAAATTAAGCTCAATATTTAGTTGCCTGGCCTTTGTTTTGAACCACTGCACATAGCATCTATTCGGCATGGACTCAACTAAACGTCGGCATCTCTTAATTGGAATTTGAGACCATTCCCTTTGGACTATGTTCCATAATTCGGCTTTGTTCTTCGTACAATGTTTGCCGACAGCCTTTTTTAAGTCACCCCATAGATGTTCTATGGGATTCAATGGGGTGATTGCGATGGCCATTCCATTAAATCAATATTTTGATCCACAAAAAACTTTTTGGCTAACCTGTATGTATGCTTGGGGTCATTGTCTTGCTGCTAGACCCATCTTAACGGTATATTTTCTTCCGCATAAGGCAGCATTGTGTCTCCCTTAAAATGTCCACATACTGATGCTGGTCCATGTTTCCATCAACCACGCGCCAACGCCGTACCAAGAAAATGACCCCCATAACTGAATGCATCCTCCTCCATGCTTCACCGTTTTCACAGTGTATTGTGGCTTGAACTGCTGCAATGGTGGCCTTCGAACGGTTTTCCTGCCGTCACTTCCGAACAAATTGATTTTTGTTTCGTCAGTCCACAATACGTTTCGCCATTTTTTTATTCCTTCTGGACCGCTCCAATTGAGGTGAACTTTTGCGAATTTTATACGAAGTTTGATATTATTTCTTCGCAGTAAAGGTACCGCCCTTGCTATTCTTCCGTGTAAATTTTTTTCGACCAGCCTTCTGGGAATAGTTCGTGATGAAATCTATAGTCCCAGTTCAGATTTGATGTCATTTGGAGACATAAAAGGATCAAGTCTCGATAGACGAGCTATTTTGCGGTCTTTATGCAGAGTGGTTTTCCTAGGTTGGCCTAATTGTTTCTTAGCAATTGGTGTTTTAAGCGCATTTTCGACCATCTTCTTTGATCGGTTAATTTTCTGCCCAATTTGCCGAAGTGACTTGCCTTCATTCCTCCGGGACAAAATAACGGCTTTTTCCTCTACAGTGCAGTGTCTTCCACGACCCATTCTTTTCTTGAAATGTTATAATTTTTACACTTCTGAATAGTAAAAAGAAGCAAAATGATTAATATATTGTTCTAGAAACACATAATCGACTTAAACACTAACAACAAAATCGAACTTCAAATAGTTTTGCTTAATTTTCCAATAAGAACGTAGTTGTCTCTATTTTAATGACCAATATTGTAATGATTCTATCACAAATGAAATGATCATGAAGCAAATGCTAAACGGGGAATGACAAAAGGTGCTTGCATTTTTGTAGACAATGAATGGCCACATTTAAATAACAGATGGAGTTTGGCTTCCTCCAACTATTTTGTTTAAAATTGGTAATAACATAACTACCACCTAGATGTCTCTATTTTAATGTCCATGACTGTATATTCAAAATTTCAAGTAAATCGGTTGAAAATTGTCTGAGTTATGTTTCCGGCCGTGGACCCTTAAAAAAACGGAGACGTCATCAAAAAACGCTGCACAGCCGCCATTTTGAAATTAATCGCTTCAAAAAATATATTGTATACAGTCATTGATATGTATAATAAATACTCTTTATTAAAATCTCGATTTCTTTTGTGGTATTTCTGGAAAAAAAATCATGATAAAAAAGCCTATTTTTTCGACCTCTAGAGTGGTGAAGAGTCCTAGTAGCTAGTACACTTTTAGCAACCGTTCTTGAATTTATTTTGGTGCTATACCTCGCAAATTTAATGATATTTTATAAAAAGGCACAGTATTAATTTGAAAGGGAAAAGCTGATCACAATAGACCTTATTCTGGTTGCAGAGTACCTACACAACATATAGACACGAGCCTGAACGCCAGAGATCATTGCAATTCTCTTCGTTTAGTTTCGAACGCCACTATAACGAACACTATAACGAGAACAAGCTACAAGCAGCTCTCTCCATCCCCCGATTTAACCAGCTAACGCATTTTAGTAATAAATTGTGTTTGAAAGTAGTCTCGCATTAAAAAAAAAATGGTTAACGCCTTCTGTAAGCCGAATTTTTAAATATTTGTTCAGATATTTCCCATTCCAATTTGGGAAGAAATAGTTTGTTAAAAGTCTTAAGGTGAACGAACGTCCTAATGATGCGTCGTTTCCGTCATTTCCGTCGCGACGCGACGGTTACTTTGGACTATTCTCAAATATCGATAGAAAGTTGGTAATATTCACGCGAGTACGACCGTAAATCACTAAAAAATGTTTCTTCACCATCCAGATGTGTGTATTGCAGTTTCTATGTACCTACATCTATATTAGGAAAAAGCCATGATGCAATCAAGCTTATTTGCAAGAAACGTTTACGTTTATCAATGGACTATTCCAATCGATACCGCGGCATTCTTGTCTAAGAGATAAATGCGAGTGACCTGACGTCCCAGTATGTAAGGTATTATCAACAATTAAATCATCAGGAAAGATGTCTACCATTTAACAATAAAATCTACCAACTACTGGGAGTACAAATGACACTGGTGTCGAGGATGGCTTCTAAACCATGGCTTTGTTTTTTCTTCTAATCATGCACTCAATAGAAATGAAACAAAATAGCAGCAGAATAGAACAGATATCAATCCAATGGATATGCAGAACACTCATACCGAGACACTCGAACATGGCTTAGTACAGGAAAAGCTAGTAACCATACCCGAGACAAACTTGATTTACCGCTATGTCGAGGTCGTCTTACCGGCTTCTTTTTCTCTTCCACATTTAGTCATCATCGCATCGGGTCGACCGAGTGTCTGTGATCCGGTTCTTGTGAACATTTTTTTACCGTTTCAAAGTGAAATAAATAGATACAGATACGTACATATATAAATAATAAATTAACAAATAAAAAAATTCACCAGCAGCGCCGCAAGCAGTTGCAGCCAGCGTTGCCACCACAGGGAGGACTTAGCGTAGTAGTAGTTCGGATAGAGAGTAGATTTTCCATTGGCCAATGGCGGAGTAAGTCGACTACTACAGGAGTAGGGTGGCATCGCTGGTTGCAGCTAGAAACCAAACAAACAAGACGACGCTCCTAATACCAACTTCCAGCTCATTACGGATTTTATTAATCGAGCGCAGTCTTCGTGACCATCGTTGGGCGATACATACATAAATACATATATTATTTTCTTCTTGTGTCGTTCCTTCAGTTGGTTTTTGTTGACTTCACAGATTTAGCATAAATTTAACATGGGTAATTCATTTATTATTGTTTTGACTTTTAATTTGGTTCATCACCCTGATAGAAATTTGCATTTGTTTTGTTTCTTCATACCAAGTGAGATTTATAGGGTAAGCTAAATGAATATTACATACAAAAGTATGTAGGCAGAGCCTTATACATAGTGGCCCTGCAAAGCAGATGATCCAGGTATTCTTCCGCTACATAGGTAGTAGGTACATAAGAACCTGCAGTGTCAACTGAAAATACTATAGACTTCAGAGTCACCTGGCAGCACTCATTTTACTTTTACGTGAGACCACATGGTTTTTTTTTGCATTTGACTAATTTTGTTTCCTTTTTGATCATTTTAGCATCCAAATCCCAACGAAAAGAGAAAAATCTCATACTGCATACATACATGAGACTTATAAGCAGGAATACGATTTTGTTGACATAAACAACTTAAATAAAATCCAGTCAAGTGCAAGTCGTACTTGCACAGCAAGTGTTCCGTCTGATAGATTTATGATACAAAAATACAAATAAAGTTAACAAGAAATATACGCATGTACCTCAGATTTCATTGTTCGTTGAATTGTATTAAATGCGTGTTAAAAACTTGTCTCTTTCTCTGCGTGCGTACAGAAATTCAATTTTTCCCAATGTAGTAAAAGTGAGACACCTATACAATATTGTAAAGAAAACCATCAAGATCCCTTAATGTACCTAAAATCAATGATTTAAGCAGAGACAATTATTTGTATATGGTGTAAGTAAAGGGTGATTTTTTAGCTGGTTTGGTTTTGGCAACACTGGTTTTGACAGCTGACGTGTGTTAAGTACGTTGTGTCACTGTCAAACAGCTTCAGTTTGGTTTGCAATTTAACCATGGATCGTCTTACAAATGAACAACGCTTGCAAATTATTGAATTTTACTATCAAAATTCGTGCTCGGTTCGAAATGTTCATCGCGCGCTGCTTCCATTTTATGATCGGCATTCTCGACCTTCTGAGCAGTCTATTCGGAAGATTGTGACCAAATTTCGCACCAAATTTACTTTGTTGGACATTAAACCACCAACACGTTTACGTACTGTACGTAGTGAAGAAAATATTGCGGCCGTATCAGCTAGTGTGACAGAAGACCGCGAAATGTCGATTCGGCGCCGTTCCCAGCAGTTAGGCCTTTGTTACAGCACTTTTTTTTGCCCGAAATGGAAGTTCTTGACTTGCATGATATGTGGTTTCAACAAGACGGTGCCACATGCCACACAGCACGCGAAACAATGGCGCAATTGCGAGGCGAGTTTGGTGAACAGTTAATTTCACGTTTCGGGCCGGTCAATTGGCCGCCTAGATCGTGCGATTTGACACCATTAGATTATTTTTTGTGGGGGTATGTCAAGGCTAATGTCTATAGGGACAAGCCCGCTTCGATTGACGCACTGGAAGCCAACATCCATGCATTCATTCGTGAGATACCGGCCGATATGTGTGAAAGAGTATGCCAAAATTGGACTCAGCGGATGGGCTACCTGAGACGCAGCCGCGGTCAACATTTGCATGAAATTATCTTTAAACATTAAATTGCAAGGTTCAAACTATCGATTCAAATAAATATTTCATTCATTTTTTCGAATTTTTTGTGTTTTTTTTTAAAAAAAAGTTCTCAACCTCTTAAAAAATCACCCTTTATAAGCTCAATGCTAATTTGGTGGAGGGGCGGTGGGGCGGTGGGGTGTGTTTGGGGAGATTAACCATTAAATTTTTACTCTCACACATACAAATTTCCCTATACGTATCCGCTTTTATGGGATTTTGATAGGGTTACTTCACTTCTGGATATGTTAACAGTTGGGTTAGTTGATATTAAAAAAAAAAAAATAAATAATCAAAAAAAAAACTGTCGAACGTCCTGATAATTTTGGTTCAACCTACAATTTATTCTCAATGTTTGTTGATTTTATTTAGGTTTTTCTGAGCTATATTTTTGGAGATAAGGTAGGAGAACAGCAATTTTTTAAGGTTTTTTTCTTTTAAAAAGTGTTAAGAATTCATGCTTTAAGGAGCTTTCATTTGACATCCCACATAATGCGTTCTTGCCTGCCCGGCGTTGCCCGTGCTTTAAATCAGTCGCGTTGTTTGATTGTAGTATGATTGAAAGGAAGTAGTAGGAAGCGATATTATTTAAATTAAGATTCTAAAGAATTCTGAAGTCAATACATTATAATCTGAACTTAGTGGTTGTCCCCTATAGATGAAACGATTGCATAAAACATTGATGGAAATGTAGTATACCTGTGCACAAACACATCTACGCACATATGTACATAATACATATGTATTTTATGAGCATCAAATAATGGTACTTTCTGGTTTCATATATCTAAGAGTTGTACTTAATGTTCATAGTTAAAGTAACATTATGTAAACGCCGAAGATATTAGGCTTTGATGTAAACATTAATCGTGGAGTAACTGGTAAGGTTTGTCTGAAATCACCAACTATTTACTGATTTTAAAACTCAACAACGCCTACCTACCCCTACATCAACATATGTATTTGTGAATTGAAATAAGAGATGAAACTATATTCTTAGGTATCCACTGACTTAACCAAATACCGCTGTAAAGTGACAAAAAAAAGAAAGTAAAAAAAAATCGTGCATTTACCCCTTTCCGTCGATCTAGACCCGGACTCTGATAAAGCAGAAACACAACCAACTAAAGTCAGTAGCAAATATCAGCAAAATCATCCCTCCTCTACTTTGAACCACACCCACAATCCCACGATCCCACAAAGCATTAATATTAACATGAACAGACCTCTCCCAACAGAATGACGATCAATGGCAATGGATTACCCAAAAAAAATGAGCAAATAATAAAAGCGGAAATTGGAATAATGCGAATTATGGAATCGAGGAATTGTATTTTTTGTATAAAAAGTAGCCTAATCTCTAATCCAGGAGGTAGATTATCTATTCCCGAAAGTTTCATTTAAATCTGTTAAACTGTAAAGGTGTTATTGAGCAACAAACATCCAAACATCCAAACATCCAAACTTTCACATTTATATATTAGTAGGATATTCTGCCGTACTGTGCACTACTGTGAGCACCGTGGTGTAGTGGTAGTATAAGTCTATTGCACACTTACTTAAGGTGGCGCTAAAGCTCGGTGTAAACCTGGGCCTGCCTCTCGCAACCATTTGTGTGTGCGTGTCATATTTTTGCACGAATGGAAGAGACCTTCAGTTTTTTTTGCCGGCTCCGAACGGCCAGTTGAGAAGCTCATTGACAAATGATACTATTTGGTTGCTTGTTAGACATTCGAAAGAGGTGGCACCGTGAAAAAACTTTTAGGTGTTGGACCCGGACTGGGATTGAACCCGCGCAACATTGCGTAGTAGTCCAACGCACTAACCATCATGGCCACGGCGACCACAGTCTATTGCAACACAAATGGTTAAAAAGGCAGTGGTCAAAGTGGCCTTACTGTTAATCGAAAATTGAAAGTTTTATTAAGTTTTCCCCCCCTCCTGAAAATTTGCCGCTTTTTCGAGTAATTGGGCCCCATATATAGCGAATATTGAAAAGCGTCCATTGCAGTTGGTTTGTCAGTTCGAATCAGAATTGACACATTTCCACAAGCAATTCATTTCCATTTCGCGAAATGATGTTATCGGCGAACTATTACAGTTTGAGAAGTAGTATGGCATGATGCGCCATCCTGTTGAGATCGTATGTCTTCCAGTTCGGTGTCACGCAGATGTGTAAACAAATAATTCCTGATTTATCGTTTGATAACTGAATCCATTAAAGGCAATGCGAACTCCAGCCTCATTTTTTTTAAGGCCCGATGATGACACCAACGCACAATGTGTACGAAACATTTGTCTGGATGTTAAAGCATTTTATAAATTTCTTGTTATCTTCACTCCAAATGCGATAATTTTGTTTGTTTGCTTACATACCCATTTGGGATTGTTTCTGAAGACAATTTTGCGATAAAAACAAAACGATCCACTTTCAGGTGATTTAAGGCTCAAGTACTGAAATGATGATCTTTTGACTTCAATTTTTGGATTAATTAAATCTTGTAAACCGGACGGACAAAGCCCCCATTCCTTCGATTTAATAAATTTTGCGTTCTCTGTAGTTGTAAACCCCCACTGCGGACTAGGAAAGTACTGAATTTGGGCAGAGTTCAAATAAAACTGTTGATCGGCTTATATACGGGACACATCAACTTAAATAAACATGCCAACCGACTGGGACTAGTGCAGCACAGCATCTGCCCGGGTTGCGAAGAAGAAGAAGAAAGTTTTAAACACTTCCTCTGCGATTGTCCTGCTCTATGTTCAAAAGGCAAAAGTACCTGGGAAGACACATCCTGCCCGGGCTGACATCGCTCAGATCTATCGATTTCTCGAAAACACTGGAGTTTACACGACACACAGAGCGTTTCTCTTGAATTCACACATTCCTTCCAACCTTTCCATTCCACTACACGCCTTTCACTAACACACATCCCAACCCTTCTTTCTCAGCACAGTTACAGAGGGGAGCACAACGGGCCCAACTTGTGGCCTACGTGAAGAGGAGTTATCCTCACCCTCACTAACCAACCAACCAACCAACCAACCAACCAGTTGTAAACCCAGTCAATCTGATTGATGGCTAAATGTACAACGGAGTGAAACTTTTTAATAAAACGTCCAATTCTGCACTCACTTAGCCGATTGCGTGCATACTCAAAGGACGAAGAGCTATGTAACATTGTCGAATGTAGCTCTGATTCTGGAATTAATGTCCACACATTGAAAGCGTCGCGTCGTTGCGGTGTAAATGATGATTTATCCGAGTGTACTGAACACAAATGTCATCTCTGTCGCTATTGAAAAAGAAGGACGATAGTCTTTATTTTTTCCCGAATGTATAGATAATAAATATTTAAGACCGGTTTTGTCCAAGGCGTCGTCGCTTCTTCAGTTCAGTTCTTCAGTTCTTCAGCTTTCATTTCCTGTGTAGGATCTGGATATTCGTCAACTTTGGCCTTGTTTCGTCGGTCAAAGACTTGAGCCGATGTTCACGAAACCACTTTGAAACTGTAACGAGGGATGGTACATTCATTTCATATGAATTTTGGCACCCATATCCATCTTTTCTATCTAGATGGATATGGGGACAGGAGCGGCATTTTTTTTTTTTACCAAAAGATTAAATCGATCTAAATTCATCAGACTCCCAGATTACAGTAACGTTTTCCAGGTGACAATGGCTGCCCAAGGAACTGTAATGAAACCGTGAGACGATAACTATCCCCTTTTTAATTGACAGGCAGGCAGTAATGTAATATGTCGACAAAATTGACGACACTTTTATTGAACAGTTTCCGTTGGCAAATTTATATTTTAAAATGTGAATATAACGAAAAAATATAAACAGTGCGTCCGGCGGGAGGTTGGCGTCATTTAAATCACTGAGAGTACGGATTTGTCAGTCACCGTCCGCAGTGGTCGGGAGACTATCGTGTGTCCGGTATCGAGGCGCTTCTTGTGAGGGCCAACGATTTTGTTCACGTTACATCGCCGATGGATCAATTCTAATTTTAATTCGTTCATGGGTGCAAAGGTTCCGCGAAACTTATTCAGCCCAACCGAGCATCAAAGACCACCGAAAACATTCGGGAGGTACACGAAGCCTTTTTTTAAAAAAAAATAATTGAATGTGCGAGCATAGCCATCTTTCTCGCCACACACGTAGTTTCCTTGAATTTTCTGCATGAACATTTCCCACGAAAACTGATCAGCCGGTTTGGAGACGTCCCGTGTCCACCAAGGTCTCCAAACCTTACCCCCCATGGACTTTTTTCTATAGGGGAACATCAAAAGTTTAGCCTACGCTAATTAACCGCGGTTTGTCATGGAGCTGAAGTAAAATATCCGCCTTGAAATTTACGACACGTGCGTGGTCCGCTTCCAATAGTGTGTGCGACTAAATAGACGGCAGGGAGATTCTTTGCAGCTGTCCACAGTTCTTCACTTGCTGCGATTCCTCGTGTTAACGCTAACATCTATTTAAAGGAAATCTGTTTCCATTTCACTATAACTTAGAGCTAAAATTTAACATAAAGGGCAGAAGGTTCGATAAATAGGTTCAGCCCTCTGCTGAAGCCATTTTCGCCACAAAAATTGAGATACAATGAATAATAGTACAAGCAATATTTATCCAAGTGCCAAATGCTACTGTTGACTGGTATTTCTTCGGGCCAGCTCAGCCTTAAGAGATCCAGATCACTGTAGTGTTTTCCAGGTGGAGGTGATGGTTATTCGTGAAGCCCCTAAGTGGCTGTCGATGAATCGATGTGCACTTGTGACGGTTTCATTCACACCGATAGCCAAGCAGCTATAAAAACACTCGAATCACCAATTATAACATCAAAATTCGTTAGACACTGTCGCGCATCTCTAAACGAGATATCGAGGAGATGCATGCTCCCGCTGTGCTGGGTTCCTGGTCAGAGTGATATACCAGGTAACTGTCAAGAAAATGAGCTCCAGTACAAAAATGGGGAATTTTACCACAGAAAGTGAACCCCATGCACCAATAGAAACAATAAAACACAACATCTCTATACGCAAGCACTGCAACAGACTAATGAAAAGTGGCAAGCACTGCAACAGACTAATGAAAAGTGGCGAATACCCATATCACCTCCTATGCACCTACCCAGAACTCTCCTCCTTAAGAAAAAAAGATTCTGGGGGAATACTCCTCAACGGATATCAATAAAATATGGAAATTTATCCAACTCTCAAAATGGTTTCAAGAGTACCGATAAGAATCGGCTCATGAGGTAACACATTGGACATATTATGTACTTTGGTCCAAGTCAAAGTTAATCCTACCAAATGAATGCGGTGTAAAGCTACCTTACCTATGCTGCTATTGATTCATTACCACGTGTAATATTTTATTTCATGGTCGCTTCTGTGATTATTTCGTTCAAAGGAATTTTATAGTCTTTCACTTTTAATAATTACTCAACGTTTACGTATCTATGTGAGAAGCTTCAACAAGTTCTTGTTCATGTTCATGTTACCCTCGTATCTTATCGCATCGCTATTTGATTTTGTTCGGCCTTAATTGAACATCTTTTCCGATGCTTCTGTTGACAACGCAAACAAAAGAGCAGCTTTTTAAAGCTCCTAAGATGTCATCATAGCTGACGTTATTTTAGCACCATTATAGAACAGAACACCGTTGTTAAATAATAAATACCAAACGCACATACATATATACCTATATGCTTTTAATATCTTTTAATGATTTTACATATTTTACCATCTTTTAAGATCTTTAAAAATTTAAAAACAAAATTAATCATGTTCCTTAGTAATTAAACTAAATATACTCTAATGTCTAAGTTATGTATCTATTTCCTCTGATTCTATTAAAAAAGAAGAAAACAGATTTTCCCAATTTATAAAATTATATTTTTAACCTATAGAAACCATTTAACAACCTTGCATCTTAAAATATATCCCTCAGAATTATTCAACCCAAACTTAATATCTTTTTCGTTCGAACAATCTCGCCACCAGCAGGCAAACCACACGATGAATCACAAATACATTTTCCTCATAGTGTAGCTGTATATGTATGTATGTACTGTATAAGCAAAGTGAATCAACATTTACGACTTTCAAATAAAATGCCAAAATGTTGAGCTAAATTTAAAAGCGTTTCCGAACAGCCCGAGTGAGTACATATTGACAGACGAAGACAAAAATATTATATAACCACCATTCCTCGGATATGCGCTCGCTCATTCCTTTGGCACAATTGACAGGCACTCTCGGTGTGGTGGCGGTACCTACTCGTACTTTGCGCATTTAGCCAAAACCATTGTAAACAACGGAAAGTGATACGAGAGTATCTTTTCGGTGGTTTGCTGCCTAAAATCACTCGTTAAAAGCGCTTTAAAAAGGCTAATACTATTGTTGAACACGTTGGGCACGTATCATCAGGTCATTCTTTACAGAAAAAATGCAGGTAGACTACCGCACCGCCACATTGAAAAGATACTCTCACTTTCGTTTGCACGGCAATATATAGAAGCACCAGTAACCTAGATACATGGCGTAGTTTATGGCGGCGCACATGTTGCGTTTGTGTTTGTATATTTATGGAAAATCCATAAATTTAGATCTTTAGATACACGATTAATTCACCAAAGTATAAGACTCATTTGGGGCGGGGAATTATGCAAAACAAAATTTTATCTTGATCGGGAAGAAGAGAATGTGTGCTGTTTACGCTTTGAGGTTGGCTGAGTTCATGGCGCGCGGATACACCGTCTTAACGAACATGCCACTCTAACCCGATGAACAAGAATATGTCTTCCGCTCTGTCTAACTAAACAAATCTTAAGTTTTGCGTTTGCGGATAAATTTATCTCTCGAGATTGCTTAACAGTGAAGAATTTGCTCTTGAAGAAAACAAAAACAATGAAATATTATTTTGTGTACTTTGGTTGCACAGATACGTGTACATATCCATACGTAGTATATATGTAAGTTATTTGGGGAACGCATGCACATGCAAGACTATTTAGAGCCTATAAACACGTTCGATGTTTTTATAGTTCATTTACGTAGAACGGAAACTGCGTTTAATATAACGAGGGCAGTTCAGTAAATAATGAGGCTAACCGAAAAATGTAATCAAATCTTCAAATATTTTTCAAAAGTGTCAGTTCATTTTATTTTGGTAACTAAAGGGAAGAACAAGAGAGCAAGGCCTAAAACTATGGTAGGACGGTTGAAACAATTCTAGATAAAGAGAAACTGCGATACTCGCAGGATTTTTTTGAATGAAACGAAGGTAGAAGACTGAAGAAACCTCGAAACCGTAGGGTAAAAGAGGTTCGGATTTTGATGATGTGCTAGGTTAGGTAAGGTTAGAAAGGGGTTGTGAGGCTGAGTCATCACAAAAATACCAGGCACCATAATGGGCCCATCGCGATCCCCTGGGACCATCGTTTGACGGTACCAAACCGAAACACTTCCACCAAAACATTTAATTTCCCTACAGAATTTTAGAATTCTATTGTGGCCAGTTTGGCCAGCCTCCTGCAATGTATTAAAGAAGTAATTCCCTAAAAATTTCTTTCGAAAACGGGCTATAGCCTGACAATCGCAGAGCATATGTTCGATATCCTCCGATGTTTCTATGTCGTTGCAGTATCTGCATTCGTCTGTATTTTGAAGACCCATTCTTTTGGCATGTTTCCTTAAGAGACAGTGCCCGGAGAGTATTCCTATTAGAGTTCTCAACTTTGTCCTATTCAGTCCAAAGAGCCTTGGATACTCTATTGACCTTCTTTGGTCCGCCAAACTTATGATCGTGTTGTTCAGTTTTGCCCTAATGCCGCATGATGGCGTTGCTATATTCATAACCATCTCGGTTAAAGGCAGTGCCCCTCCTTTCCTTGTCAGCTCATCCGCAAATTCAGTTCCCTCTACACCGGAGTGTCCAGGCACCCAGCAGAGCTTTACCCTGTTGTGTCTGCTTAGTGATCTGAGCACAGAGCGACATTCCTCTACGATTGCACGATTCTAGTGCTCTGAGCGCGGCCTGACTGTCGATGTACATAGTTGATGATAACCTTATCCGTTATTAGCTTCGTCATCAACAGCTCCGCCGCTCTCTTCACAGCTAGGACATCAGCCTGAAATACACTACAGTCACCCAGAAGTCTAAGACACACATTTAGCTCCGGTTCTCTTGACAAGATACCAGAGCATGTGCCGTTTTCGGTTTTCGACCCATCCGTATAAACCGTAATGTGTGCTTGCCGTGTAGGCGATATGTTCCCCCAGACTTTTCTCATACGGTAAAATGATATGCTAACGCTCCTAATAAACCTCAGTATTTTTAAGGATTGAAAATTTCGAACATTCTTCAAAATCGTTCGAAGTACAGTGAAATCTCCCATTACAGACTGCTCCATTAGACGGACCCGTTCCTTTAGACGGAAAAATTTTCCTAACCAAGCTTTAATGTTTCAGATTCCATACATTTTAGGTTCCCTTAGCCAGACACATCTTTGATCGGACGCGGACACGCTTATCTGTCAGAAATTATTTAATTTGATTCCTTTAAACGGATTAAGTAAAAAAAGTGTTTGATTTTATTTTTATTTGATTTTGAAGAAAACATGTACTTTCTCTGTAGCAACAGATGCAAACGAAACACACATTTAGTACAGTACGCTACAGTCTGGCTCCATATTTCTATATTTTATTGATATTTTTTGAGGAAATATCTTGAAGGACTATGATTCTTCCAGAAACTTTTTTCTTTTAGGAGGAGAGTGCCGGGCAACTGCATATGAGGTGAAAGGGGGATTCTTCTCCCTCCTCCCTCCTCCCTCCTCCCTCCTCCCTCCTCATCCATGCAGCTACGATAGAAGTCATTTGTGAACATTCCCAATCTTTGTTCAGTTTTGTTTTTATTTTTTTTTTGTTTACTTAATCGTTTCAAATAAAGTTGCCGTGTTTTTTTTATGTTTTGATGTATAAAGATCATTTATTTAAAAAAAGTGTGTATCCCTTGAACGGACAACTCCCTTAGGTGGACAAACATCTTTTCACTGTCACTGTCCGCCTAATGGATGTTTCACTGTAAATAATTTTAGATTTAACTTAGACCGAATTATGTATTTAAAACCAACATCGGACTGCATAGCAGGATAGAATTCAACCCAAACATTTTCAACTTTGAATAATTTCGAAAGTATGGACCTTATTGACAAGTGTCGGGACATTTTTTTTTATAGTAAAATCGATGCCTTTAAGATGATCTACAAAGATTTTTATAAATAGATAAAAACGTGTCAGAACCCCATAAATGCAGTCTAGATTAGGTGGCTTTCCACCGTACTCGGTAGGTTCACTTAGACCAAGGTAGGCCCATTGTGTTGCCACGCGAGCCGATTCTTATTGGTACTCTTGGAACCATTTTGAGATTTGGATAAATTTCCATATTTTATTGATATCCGAAAATGTTCTCCCAGATTTTTTTTTCTTAAGGAGGAGAGTGCTTGGCAGCTGCTGATAGGGGGTTTCTTCCTCTTCCGAGGATTCCCAATCTGCTGGCCTGCACAATGATCTTTCAATACCCCAATAGAGGTCGATATGTGCTCTGCTGATATTTAGTAAACTAAAAGTTTTGTGTCACTTCACTTGTGTGGAAAAAAAACATATAAACATCCCTCACAGCCATACCTTCAAGTTCCGGCCATCATTAATCATGGTTCTATGTACAAACATCGCAACCCCGCTTTCTTTTCGAAGAAATAATTGCCAATGACGCTTTCTGCCCTAAATCCCCACCAAATTATAACAGGTTATCGATAGAGAGGCTTCTCGGGAGTCATTCTTGGATTTTCTTAGCCCCAAGTGTGGCAATTCTGCTTGTAAACAAAGCCTTGAAGATGGAAATGAATTATTTTAATCAATTTTTGTAGTAAATTTTAATGAAAATCCACCCACCAAACAGCACGAAATTTTTTCGTAGCCCTTAATTCGAGGTGAATTTGGCTGATCCTCTCTTTCACCTTTGCCGGGTGGCAATCGGGCAACTGTGGCAGTGTGAGTGACAAGGGATACCTAACCTTGAAGGAATTTCTAACCTTGAGGGGATACCTAACCTTGGAGGCCTCGACCTATAGAATTCGTTGATGCGTTGCTGCATCCTTTTTAACTCACAGCTCCATAGAGTATACGCATTCTTATGGAAGGTTGCCCATAACCAACGCATATATGAGCTTCAACGCATAAAGTAGGTTTACTTTCTACTTTTTTAGTGCGTTTGTGCGTTGGTGCGTTGGCAGTTTACACATTCACGCATTGAAGTTCAAACATTAACATATTAAAGTTCACGCATTCACAAATTGAGATTAAGCACATTCATTGGTGGAAGCATTAAGAGAAAATTGAGAAACTGTCATCGCCGTTGACAATTGGTTGACATTTCAACATTTAAATTAATCTGAAAAGAAACTGTCATCTTTCAACGTAGGTATGCAACGGTTTCTATGCTGGGACGGCTCTTTCTTCTCAACGTCAACGTTCAACGCTACGACGACGTCGACGGATTCTATGGGTTGGGGCCCGGAGTGCCGATTGCCTAGTGAACAGTACTGATTGCTACAGTTCTGGCGGTATCAGCTCTCGATCTGTTGATCAGGTCGTGTGATCTGTTATTTGAACATTGCTCTTAATTTTTGTTAGAGTGAAATTATTTTATAAAAATTCATCACAGCTTTTCTCTTCTATATAAAGCGTTAATATTCCTTATTCTGTCTTATAAAATGCCCAATCCAATGTCATTTATCTTTTTTTACGAAGTAGCCCATGTTTTGTTTCATTAATTCCCATTATCAGCACTTTATTCACCCCGACCGCGAAGCACGAACTTGTTACGTACGTCGCATGCGTCATAAGAAAAGCGTATATACACCTCTGGTAGTTGCGTACAATTAATATGTTATACGTGTGTAAATAACTGAAATTAACAGTTAAGAATGTGAAGGTGAACTCGTGACCTATTCAATGCATCACCCATTGTCAGATTGTGACAAAGAGACAATGCATTAATTAGCTAATTGACTAACAACCATTGAGTCGTCATATTGAAATTTAGCAAAAGTAAACATTTGCATCCACCTGACTCACTCTCACAGTTCATGATGTGTGAAATCGCAAGGTGCACAGAATTGTGTTAAAATACCTCACAAAATATTAGCTCGTTGGTTTGGTTATTTTGAAATTCCTCCACTGAACTTAGTTTAACCTAAACTGATGATGATTTGCGGGCGGGATACCAAGAGAAAGATAAACGAAAAAAAAAAAATGTTAAGTACTGATACTCTCCATGTGTTGAGAAAGTTTATTGAACGCAAATTATTTATACTCGTAGGCTAACATATTTATATTCATCTGTTTAAGTACACACATATATTATAGGAGTACATACATACATATGTATGTATGTATATTACGAGTGGAGTATCTCTTCTGCCTCTCTCCAAGTATCTTCTCCTTTTGTACTGCGAATCAGAGTTAGTTAACAGTGACTCAAATGTTATCGGAATATGACATTGCCTCATTAGCGAGTAACACATTGTACATACCTATTGACGATGAGAACAATGGTATGTGAGACTTGTTTTTTTTTTTTTTATTATTTTATTAAATAAAATTGTCGCGATAGATTTACATTTAATTAAATAAATAAATCAGAATAAATTTCTTATAACAAAAATTATTTTAATATTTTCCAAAGTTGTTTGCTTTATGGAAGAGCGGACAATAATTTCGGTGACGTGAAATAAGGCCCAACGAAATATGACCAAATCCTAAATTTGCCAAATTGGCTTTATTTCCATTTGAAAAGCGTTTTGAAAAACGAAATAACGCCAATTTTTTTGCAATTTGGTCTTATTTCGTTGGGCCTTATTTCACGTCACCAGCAGTTTCATTTAAAATGCTGCTGCGTCTGGCTTGGCAGTAGCCCACCACATGACAGGGTGCTGTTTTTTTACGAAACGCTTGATCATATACTATCCTGGAGCACCTTAATCTGTTGTGGATTGTCAGCATAGCATCGATCTTAAACGGCACCCGACAAAAAAGAATTCGCAGCTCCGCGGAGCGTAAGGCGCCTTCTTGCTGGAATCAGAGATCGTCCAAGCTCAGCAGCAACATTCTTGGCTGAGCGTACAGGACTGCCACGAGTTATCACTGAGATATGGTACTGTGTTTCCGGCAATTGTTTGAGCGCGAAAGTGCTGTCAGTGTTAAAATAACATGACAACAGATCGACCACCATTTGTGTATAGAAATCCGAGTTGCCATTGTTAGGGGAATTCTCTTTTCGTTTATCTAAGAAGAATTATTCAGGAACGTAATTTTAATGTCCTAAGGCTAGTCCCGTGACATGACGATGAAAATGCCGAAAATTAGCGAAAAGAAAAAAACTTATTAGATTGTTAAAGGAGACTGCGATACTGCGATCCTTTCAGCATTTTCCACTTCAAGTCTTTTGGTTTCAATTTCCTATGCCACCTCTAGCCTTTTTAATTCGAACAAATTCAAATTTGACAGCAACACAATTTCTGACAGCAGTGTAATTTTCCGAGGCTGATTTCCGAGCCAAAATCGTCGCAGATATTTACGGGGCTCTTGTAAATAATTGTTCATAAAAAATTTGACAGTGCATTTACGCGATTGTAGATTTATACGGCTTAATGTATTTCTTTTACATCTTTGATGAATTTTTTTATTTTGTTTTGCAATTAGCAAATGTACGTTAGCTTAATACTTTTTCAAACTTCCTTTGTTTTTTAAGACACTGTGAACTCTATCAGGCATACTCGCAATTCATGCTTGTATCACATCTTTGATGCCACTGTCAGCCTTCACAAATCCTCAGTATTTTCTTTTGCCATTGGTGTTGTTAAATTCTTTCGAGAATAAACTTTTGATTTTAAGTAAGCCCGACCGGCGACAATACTCGAGTCTGAAGAATTGCCGGCCCAAAGAAAAATTTTAACATTTCTTGAATTTATTATATTTAAGGGTTTTTTTAAGTGTGGAAAGAAGCAGCGCTATCCTGCATAAAGGTGTAATCTGTTGGAGGAGACTGTAAATTTGGCAAATGAGTCAAAAACCCGTTTTAAGAACTCGTACGTAGGCACTGGTTGTAGTTCATTATTTTGTACCATGGCAGTTCATAATTTTTTGTCGCGGTACTGTACATACGAGGATGGACCAATAAGTACCCGTGTTCACAATGAAGACACAAACTTTTCACATCTCTGCCGTTTCATTAAACCCTCCAATAAATACGATTTGTACTCTTCAAAAAATAGACTTTTGTCTCGACGATGACCTCGTCGTCTGAACTGAATTTTTTCCCGCGAACCACGTTTTCATCCGGATAATATTTTCAAGTTTTTAAATTTATTTGATATTGATTTGAAATAATTTTATAAACAACTAGCTGTTGCCCGCCCGGCGTTGCACGTGCACTAAAACAGTCGCGTTACTTGCATATAGTGTGATAGAAAGGAAGTAGTAGGAAGCAATATTATTTATAATCAAAAACTGGAACTTCCCGGATTTCCAATTTTCGTGAAAATTTTCCGGGATTTTCTTCGTCAGTGTCCTTCCTTGGGCCAATACGAATCCATTAAGCCCAAAATCGTGAAAATCGAACGATCCGTTGTTGAGTTATGACTGCGCACACACGGACGTCAGTTTATTCTATATACATGTATAGATCTGTCCGTTAATTTCTTCGTCCCTTGAATTTCAGCTAAGGGAAGATCCAATTAATTATTAATATTTTAAAGAAATGTGTCGAACGCTATATATGGTATATTTTTGTTAGTCTTCAAAAGTCTTTTACAGTTTTATGCAACTGTGACCAATTTACTGGAGCACCCGTTTAGACAGCTTGTCACAGTGCAAATTCCTAAGCCGATAAGCCTCCAATTATTGACAGCGTGGTTGCGTGCAAATATTTTACCAACTATGCGTATCGTAATTATTTCATGCGTACACCGTACACGTGACCCTGCTTCAGATATTTCGCTCAGCTGTATCTAGTATGGTTGCACCAGTAGCAGACACACCAACAACGAATCAAGTACCACCTCGAATGTCGGATCGTGTCATGTGGATCTCTCTCTGTCTCTCGTTCAATTCGATGCTTTTGTCAATGTCAAAGAACTGAAAGAGTGCTGAATGTGGATATGGACTCGGTGACTATGACTGTGAGCACAGTTAGCGACAAAAAGTGGTTATACAAGCTTCTCGAGTGTTGACTTCGTTTTCTGCTTTTTTCTTGTTCCTTCTCCGGTACTTGGAGTTGGAGCTGTGGAGAGTGGTGTGTGCCTCCATTGCTGGTAACATTAACATCTCTCCTTTCCCATCGTACCCTCTTATCCTCGTTTTCAATATGCCCGTTCACTTAAGTTTTCACTCTAACTGTAAAAAAATGCAGGTTCATTTATATCAGCGTGCATTGTCTTTGGGTTTCGTCTGCTTGCTCGCCGCATCCCAAGATGCGCCGCATTACGACACATATACAAACGGCATCTTCTTCTTGTACCACCAACCCAGCTGATTCCATGGATTCTTCTTCTTCACATGCAATGAATAAGAGTTCATGCACTCTATTGGTGCTGGTTGCTGCTGCCTTTGTGAAAACTGGCTCTGGCACTATGGAGAGGCGACGGATTTTATATTTTTCTGATGCGAAGAATCGCTCCATTTATTGACATAAAGAGTCATTTGCATTTTTACAATTATAATTTTATTTAATTATCATTCCTGTTGTATCCGATAGATACAAGTCGGCCGTGTTACTTTCAAGAGCAAGTTCATCGATCACAGTATGCTCTTGTTTTGGTTAAATTGTTTACATCTTGTTGGATTGGATTTTAGAAAGTGGTGTTGATGTATGCCCGTCACCACTTCGCTGTGACTTGTGACTACCTAAAAATGATGCAGTTTCTCCTTAAATCCATGAATGTGGAGACAAAACGAGAAACAAACAACTGGAATATTTAATTTAAATTAAATTGAATTTCTAATAAATTGATAACGAGGACTTGTACATGTTTGTGTTGTGAGTATGTATAGGCTAAATTAATGTTTTATGATAAATGCATCCATAAATCTAGACTGATTTAAATATGTATACATTACAATATAAATGTTTGAAACTTGACAATTGATAGCTTATTGTTTAGAAAATGCGTTATCTTCTCTGAAAGAATAACCAATAGCTAATAAAAGAAAGGTGCTATCTTCTTTTTGTTGAAGGTGAAAAGAAAAGATGCCTGGTCCCATTTTGTTTTATGCGCGTTTTATGAGAGTTCTACTATCTCGACTCCAGATAATAAATAGGAGATTGGAAGGCAATAAATTGTTACATATATTTGTATGTGTAGGTTTGTATGTATGTAAGGTAGCCTAGGCAGTCCACAGAGAACTGACGTAAAGCCTATCAGCTCATCACAACGATTCATGTGTTCAGGTTATTTTTTTGGCGCAACGGAAGGGACGCAGATTTAAGAGCCGTGTCCGAATGGCGATTGATATCCAAATACTTGTCAGACATTCGAAGAGGTTTAACCGTTGAAAAAATCAAAATCTCTACGCCAGCACTGCAACAGGCTAATGAAAGATGGCGTAATCTTGATACGTGTAGCCAAGCCAAGCAGACTTGGCCTCAACTGGATCGACGTAGAACTTACAGCCTGCTAAAAATTAGCAGAGCATATAATCGGCATTCTAGTTTGGCGTATTGATAGGTCATTGTGCAATAGGCATTGATGAAGAGGAGGAGCAATCCCCCTATCACTTCCTATGTAACTCCCCAGCACTCTCCTCCTTAAGAATAAAGATTCTGAGAGAATACTTTTTATAGACCAGGCAGAAGACATGGATAACTTCACGGTTACCATGATAGGCACGGCGACACAAGCAGTGAAAACCGCTTACAGCCTGTCTTGCAAAACGTCATTCGCTTATGTAGAGTCAAATCCAAACCTGTAAGACTGCCAAAGCCATGATAGAAAATCCGAACCCACCAGAAAGGAAGGCACTAAATATGGGTAGAACACAAAAAAAACTGATGATTGACATTAGGTATATACGGGACACATCGACTTGAATAGACATGCAGACATACTGGGACTAGTGCAGCATACTATAGTATCTGCCCAGGTTGCGAAGAAGAGAACGAAAGTATCAAGCACTTCCTTTGCGATTGTCCTGCTTTATGCTCAATAAGGCAAAAACACCTGGGAAAACATATCCTACCTGGGGTGACATTGCTTAGATCTATTGATTTATCGAGTTCAGACGACTTTTCTTAAATCTACATTTAACCTTTCCATTCGATTCCCCGAATCACAAACCCTTCACTCACACAAACCCTTACCCTTTCTTTCCAAGCACAGTTCCTGGGGGGAACACAACGGGCCCGACTTACGGCCTACGTGAAGAGGAGAGATCTTTCCTAACCCTCTCAAACCAACTATGAACTATTATGAAGTATATATTTATACTTACTTACTTACTTACTTAGGTGGCGCAGTGGGTCTTAACTAACAAGTCTTTCCATTTAGCCTCCAGTTGCACACACACACACACACACACACGAAGTTGGTCGAGGTGACCTTTCACTTTTGCGCGCCTTAGGTGATGTCTTTCTCGGCTACATTGCCCCTGTGGTTTTGAGTTCCAAGATTCTTCGGGCAGGGGCGATCGTGTCCACAGGCCATCTTAGACGATGAATTCGTATAGTCTATCCTAGAATGCCTTCTTTCATTCATCAACGCAAACAGGGCCGAATATCGAACGGATAGTTTTTCTCTCGAACTGACCGAGGCTGTCTCCAGTCGCATTCCAAAAAGTTCATATCTCAGCGCCATAGAGCGGACTGGGATGATGAGGTTCTTATAAAGAGCCTCCGAGCCTCCTTAATTGTTCGAGATATGGGGCCTTACTGAACAATTGTCTTTTCATTCGAGTTGGGACCTTACTGAACATTTGCCTTCTCAGCATAAAGAAACAGCGAATGGGAAGAGTTATTTTAGATTTCTGGTTCTACAACTCCGTGACATAATATCCAAGCACTTTGAGTCAGAGTTTGATTATTTCCCTACACAATTTGTGAACTTTGCATTGGTTGATTCAAGCTTAATCTGGTTTCAAACTTATGGAAGTGTAGCGAAAAATTGGCTCTTAGTATATTAGACGATGAAGAAACAGCAGAGCATATACTATGCCACTATAACTGCTTACCTAGGTTAGGTTAGGTTACGTTGACAGGCTGAGCCATCCCAAAACACTAGGCACCAGGGTGGGCCAATCGCAATCCCCTAAGAATCCATTCAACGATAGCACCTAAACCGCCACAATTTCATCAAAGCATTTTACTACCCTGCTCAGCTAGAGCACGTCTACGTTTGCTTCGTCGGAGTTCGTATTCTCATTTATTAATCAAGCTTGTAGCCCACTACCCCATTTTACATGACAAAAGCGTTCCAGGTCTATGAATTTGGTGATAAAGCCCATTCGGGCAACCTCATTTGCATCCTGTCTCTTGTAGCCAAGCAGGCATCAAAGTTGAACTTTGCTGTGGCTAGCTAGGAAGAGGAGGAGACCGCATGGCTATGTAACAAAAAGGTGCCGGAAATTCTGTTAAGTTGGTAGCTACAGTAATCGGTATCCAAGGAAATCCAACGTAAATAAACAAACAATGATGATTCATCCTCGAATTGATGAAGTGTTTGCCGCAAAATGTTAATTTCTCAAATCCGATGACAAGTCGATGCCCACACACGAGTCTTCGACAATAATGTGACCTCAAGTGAAATTCACGTAAACAAACTAAACTTGTAAACTCATATTATTGCGAACGCGAAAAGTTGCGTTACAAACAAGTAATAGATACAAATATGTACGAGTAAAACAAATAACTTATTTACTTATAATATTATAATCTCTTACCATATTATTATTTAAAGTCGCCAGTCGCAATAAAGGTGAGAAAAAAGAAAAATTAAAGGCATAAAAGGGAGAAAAACCAGTCTTGCATTTTTGCCCCATTTAAGGTGTACCATTGTTTCGTATAGCTGCTTGTTCATTTCCATGAACAAACAACATTCAATGACACACAAAGAACAACCAACCCCACTCTGGTGGTTTCCGTTGGTTTGGCGCGGGACACAGTTTCTATGGTGTGGTGGTAAACACCAAAGATTGCAAGGCAAGGCGGAGAACGAACTCGAGACCAACCAGCTTCTCTGACGTAATAGGCCAATAGTACATCAACCAGATACAAGTACAATATGCATAGAGATTTCTCTTTTCCACAGCTTGGGTTTCAGTGACGTAGATACACACCTATCGAAATGCTCTATTTTAAGGTTACAATACAGACGGACTATGTGTATGACATTCAATTCCAGCTCGAAATCTTTGTCTTAAAATCTGTTTAGTGCATCGCTGAACACAGCAACACTATCAAATACTGGTAGGAGATGCTCTACTACATACATCTGCAAAATAACATATGTATGTACGAGTATAAGGAAAGAATTAACATTTCCCAAATGTACCTAATCGTAATTTCGTTATTATTATAATTATAAGCTTAATGATTGCATAATAAATATTAAGAGAATGTAACGTAAACCAGTAACATAGCATTCTTATACGTACATATGTACATATATGAGCCACAGTGTAGACACTGTTGAAACCCAACCTAACATAACAAGTTCTAATGTTTCCTCTTTCTCTCCCTTTCTTCCAGACATTCACTGCATGGTGCAACAGTCATTTGCGCAAAGCTGGCACAGGTATCGATAACATTGAGGATGATTTTCGTAATGGCCTTAAGTTGATGCTGCTTTTGGAAGTGATTTCCGGCGAGACCCTACCCAAGCCAGATCGTGGCAAAATGCGTTTCCATAAAATTGCCAACGTTAACAAAGCTCTCGACTTCATCGCATCGAAAGGCGTCCGATTGGTGTCGATAGGCGCTGAGGAAATCGTCGATGGTAACCTGAAGATGACTTTGGGTATGATCTGGACGATCATCTTGCGTTTCGCCATCCAAGATATATCCGTTGAAGAGATGACCGCCAAGGAAGGCTTGTTGCTGTGGTGTCAACGCAAAACCGCACCATATAAGAACGTTAACGTCCAGAACTTCCATCTATCATTCAAGGTACATAACATAAATCACTAATATTTTGCATTGAGTGTATAATTTTTTTTTTTATATTTCATAGGACGGTCTAGCATTCTGCGCCCTTATCCATCGTCACAGACCAGATTTGATTGATTATGCCAAACTTTCCAAGGATAATCCACTTGAGAACTTAAATACTGCCTTCGATGTTGCTGAAAAGTATCTAGATATTCCACGAATGTTAGATCCCGATGGTAAGTTGATTATTTGTTTTCTACTATTTTTCTACCATTTATATATAGTATACAACCAATTTGACTAAGAACGGATATTACGGTTACTTAGTTTGAGATCATTGAAACAATTATAAAAGCCATTCCGTTATTTGCAATGGCAACAAAACGTAGCATTGAAAGCCTTTCTGATGGCGCTAAAGATTGCTATCTGGGAATTCAAATCAACCGAAACATTTCACATTTCGCGCGAGTACACCAATTTTGAGAAACTTAAAATCAAAGATAAGGTGGTACAGCGATTATGATATGATTAATATTTTTTTGCAATCTTATCTTAGCATAAAATGATATTTGAGAAAAAAAACTCTTCAACTTTACATAAATAAAAACTTAGATTAAGTTTGTTTTAAGTATTTTTACTATTGATATCTAATAAACAAAAAAAAATATAAATATAGATTTGATCAACACACCAAAGCCAGATGAACGTGCTATCATGACATACGTTTCCTGCTACTACCATGCCTTCCAGGGAGCTCAACAGGTTGGAAATGTGTCGCATGTACCCGAACCCACACGAGCATACACCTACAATATCCCGAATAATTACAATGTGACTAAACTTCACATAGATACACATTTATACATTTTTATATTATTCTTACAGTTTACAGTTTTGTTTTTTGGAAATTCTCTCTCGGCCTTCTTATAACATTTAATAGCCCTCCCTATCAACTAAAATATATATATAAAAAAAAAACAAATTTTAACTATTTTGTAAAAAGTATAGCATGACGTAGTAACGTTGCTAAAAAATAACGTAACTCTCAAGCGAGATTTAATGCGCTTTAATCCTTGCGCTGTGACAAAAGATGTTTCGGAGATTTGGTAGTAGGATAGGACTTATACGTTAATATTTATAGGCTTAGCACAATGTACAGTCGACTCCGCTTAACTGAAACGGCAATTTTATTTCACTTAAGCGGTATTTTCACTTATGCGAACCTGAATTAGTATAAATCTTTAATTTGGGACGTTATAATTTTTTCAGTTAACCGGGTTTTTTCAGTTAAGCGTAGTTTAGATAAGCGGAGTCGACTGTAGTCTTCATTTGAAGAACTAGGAATTGCAAGATTAAAAAAAGCGATTGAATCCAATAATGATATTCGTTTCTGAATCATTCAACTGAATGATTGATGTATGAACCCATAGTTTCTGGATCAACTACTCAGCAATCACGTTACCCACCTATTCATTTATGAGTAGATTAGATTTGATTTTATTTGTGTCCTTTCAAATTCCTTACAAAACAGTTTAGTTTACAAAAAATCAGTTTGCATGGCATTGCCGTCTGCCTGATTGACAATATTTTTACATGCTTAAGTAGCTAATTTTATTACTTACTTACTTACTTAGTTGGCGCTACAGCTCGAGGTGAACCGGGGCCTGCTTCTCGCAACCATTTGTGTGTGCGTGTTATATTTTTGCACGAATGGAAGGGACCTACAGTTTTTTGCCGAATCCGAACGGCGAGTTGAGAAGCTCAATCGTGACAAATGATAATCTTTGATGCTTGTCAGACATTCGAAAGAGGTAGCACCGTGAAAAAACTCTTTTAGGTGTTAGGCTATAAATTTCTCATATAATATTTTGACGTTTAGGTTTGTTCGTTCAAATCACTTTACAAAAACGTACCAAAGTCGATACTAACTAATACACAGGCAAAAATGTGTTTATGAATAACGAAGTTATAGTCGGCTGTAACTATAGTCGGCTATAGGCATGACTTTAGTCCTAAATTACAATTACCGGTCTACCGGTTCTTCAGTGACTTCGACTCTGTGTTATTATTTTCTTTGGTGGACCATTTAAACGCTTTTTTTTACTGTCGCCTAAGTTCTTTATCTATTTAATTTTTATGATTGCTTTCACAGTGCAGTAGCGGGTGCGTTCACTTAGAACTTACACTAATAACATGTTTTAGAGTTACGGTAGCGTTGACTAAATTTTTTTCACATGCTACATAGGTATATTCTTCTCATGATGGACTCAATATGAATTTCCATAAGTAATAGGTTAGACATAAGAAGAAGAGAATTGATTGCTATCCCACTCGTGAGATAAAAAACTTTTTAATTACTTAGTACAGGCATCAACACGTAAAGATTACGTGCATTGGTGTCCATGTCCATTTGCTTTTTATAAGGCTTGAAATCGTTAGGAATACAGGAAGAATATCAAAATTCAATAGCGTCAAACGCTTGACTGATTAAAATCGAAGATCATAACGTCAAGGAACAGATTAGTTATCCTTTAATATTACGAATTCAATGGGTCGTATTAATAAAAATAAGCAATTTACTTCGAGTAAAATCTCTGAGCAAAGTAAAGGAAATTAGTATGAATAAAACTTAAGTTAAATTGAGCAACTTCGAAAATTCAAAGTTAGCATTTGCTTATCATTTGACAGCATATCGCACAACTGACATTTTGCAAATTATTCAGGAGATAAAAAAAAAAATGTTTCGTACCACGGCGTCTCCACGAGCAATTATTAGGTATGTTTGGTAACCCACGAATTCGTACACATTTGTAAGATTCTTACGAATTTCATGTTTGTTAACCCAAAATATTTGTAAAAGAGAGAGCCAAATAACAGTTTAAAAACGTTCCCCTCCACTGAGAGCGTACACAAACTTACGCAATCTTACGCGGTCTTTTTCTTCGCGTAGTTTCATCGATTCTGTCAAACCAGCCATTCTGACAATTGTGAAATGTCATATTCTTCATTGTTAGTGGAAAACAAAAACAAATTTGGAGGTTTTAAGCAAACGTGTTTGTTTACTTTGCTTACAAATTTTCAAATTATTTTAATATTTGAGAGCGAGCTAAGACTTCCACAGAAATGATACCAAACAGACCTATTTATGTCGGACATATCTGAAAAGCACAAAAACAAGATGGCGGAACGGCCATCACACCTGGTCTCCACGAGCTAAAATATATAGCAAGATAATTAGCATGCTATGAAAATAGTTAATGAAGACTGCAAACAGCAAGATAATTGAGATAGCAAGCTATCCATTGCAGGATATTTAGCAAGCTAGGATATATCTTGCTTATTTTTGACATTTGAGTGAAAATAGGTTGCGTTCGTTGCGTTTGAATAAGAAAAAAATAATTATGGCCGACCGGAAGATGTCACAAGTAGAGATAATTAAATTAATAAACAATTTTCGGCAGTTTCCATGTTTGTGGAATTGCTGAGTACAAGCGGTTGGGTTTAAAAAAAATTAAATATCAAGCTATAATTTGCCCACACACAAATTTGACAGTTCTATTTTTTATAGCTTGCTATGAAATCCTGCTCTTTGCAATAGCACGTGGAGACGCGGTGTCAAATTTAGTGTGGTGGGCATTTCATGTCTTGCCTTTTCATCACTTTTCATATCATATCACTTCTTTTCACCAAAGTCTTACCAGTTGCGGTCTCCACTAGACATTTTCCAATCCCGACATGAGCGCAGTCGTGAATAATGTCTCGTCGAGACGCCGTATACAGAAATAACTTGAATTAAAAGTCAACAAAATATTTAGTTTAGGAATTTTTTTATTTAATTCGTTTGATTTTTTTTTAATTAATTAGGTGTGTCGTATTGAAACGTAAATTTTGACAAAATGTCAGTTGTACGGTGCTCTCATATACACGACGATATGGAATGTCAACAAATCACTTATCTAGTCTGATCTCGAGCGCGTCTGTTGCGAAAAAAATACAAACGAATGGGAATAGGAAAATTTTATCGACGAATTGAACAAAATTTACGAGGACTATAGCATGAAGCAAAAGTGGAATGTCTCTACGGTAACCTTTTACGTTTGCCATACTTTTTTATCGTATTCCATTTCTTCAGCATCGCAAGGGAATATTATCCATTCTGCTGCGTTTTAATTATATTTGTTTAACAAAAAAAACACGGCAAGTCCGTCGATTTCTTACTTAGTTGGCGCTACAGCTCGAGGTGAACCGGGGCCTGCTTCTCGCAACCATTTGTGTGTGCGTGTTATATTTTTGCACGAATGGAAGGGACCTACAGTTTTTTGCCGACTCCGAACGGCGAGTTGAGAAGCTTAATCGTGACAAATGATACTCTTGGATGCTTGTCAGGCATTCGAAAGAGGTGGTACCGTGAAAAAACTCTTTTAGGTGTTAGACCCGGCCAGGAGTTGAACCTGGGCAGCATTGCGTGGTAGTCCAACGCACTAACCACCACGGCCACGGCGACCACAGTCCGTCGATTTATAGCTCAAAAATACTGAGCAAACGCTCTGAGTCAGCTAAATAGCAGACTTGGAATTTTTCTAGAAAATGCTTAGATTTATGCCTTTTATTCATGCGAATCTGAGCAAACACCATTTTTGAACAAAGCAAATGCGCAAGTAAGTTCTCTCGCATACGAATCTGAGCAAATACTCAAAATTGTAGAAATTGCTACATATTTGAATAAAGTCCAGTTTTATCAATACGACTCAATAAAAGACAGGATCATTAGCTCGAATAAGGTCAGATGACTTTTATATTTATCAAGAATATGTCTTAAAACCTATTCATCGAATAATGTAAATTGCTATACCATATAAAATTTTCCGAAAAGCAAAATACCCAATAACACGATTTATTCCCGTTCAACATATTCTCTTTTGAACTTGTTTGAACGAGAATGAATGAGACTCTTAATACATTCATACATGTTAACACGAAAAGACTTAGATTCCAAACTCACTAATCAAAACGGTCTGTGTCCCCTTCAGTGTGGTCGTTGACTTGATGCCTGTTTTTTTTTTTTTTTTACCAAAAAGTGTGTACTCGATGTGTGTTTTCGATGCGCCCTGTTGCTGCAATTAACATTTTATGAAACGCCCCAAAAATATGCATGGCTATTCATAATCGTGATTTTCTTTTTATTTTATTTTTTATTTTATAATTATTGATTGTTGTTGTATTGCTTGCTAAATGACTAACGTTCAATATTGTTTTCTTGTTTGCCTTTATTTTATTGCCATCTAACAGACCTGCAAAATACTGCGATGCCAGATGAAAGGGCCGTCATGACATATGTTTCCTCGTACTACCATTGTTTTAGCGGCGCCCAAAAGGTCGGTTTTCCTTTAAAAGTTCAAAAACACAAAAAGAAATCCATTTAGCGTTAAACTTGGGGTGTCCATTCTAATTATAAACAAAAAAAAAAAAAAAATTACTCATTCAATGGCTCAATCAAAGTAGATAAAAAAAAGTTGTTAAGTGGTTCCTATTACAGTTCAGAAATGTGTTAACAAATGCAATTTGCAAGACCTACAAGGTTCTCTTTAATAAACAATAACGATATGGTTGGCTGCGTTTACGGAATAACACAAAAGAAGTTATGTAAGCCACATGCAAGAAGAAAAACGTTGAAACCTCTGGTACGAGTAAGACAAAAGCAAAAACATTGTTCAACTGAGGAAAGATGGACAACAAGCACGTAGACTTATGAATTCATGTATGTACTTTCATTTGAAAATAACCTTTTCGAGTTGAAGTGAAGGACGTATCTTATATTCGAATGCTGGACTAACAATATCCTTATTGTCGGAGCGGGGATAGCGGGGCCAAGATGTCGCTCTATAAAAATGCCACAATTTTCCAAGCGGAACTATTTGCCATCAATACAGCCGCACATATCCTACTGGAGAGAAACTTAAACAAAACAAAAATAAATACAATGTCTGACAGTCAATTTACAAAGCAAAATCCACATTTGAATGCCACTCAAACTTAAACCTGCTGGCAAAGAAAAACATAGTTAATCTCATATGGGTGCCAGGGCATGAACGAAAAGGATGATATCTTGGCCAAAAAAGGAGCCAACAGTCCATTTCTTGTACCAGGCTCTCACTAGGACTTTAAAAGAGAAGATACCAACCAAACTAAAAAGTTACTGGAACAACTTAGAGGGTCTGAAGCACTCAGAAAAGTTCCTCAATCACAACATCAAAAGAACAAATGAAACCATACTACACAGAGGAAATTTGAAAATTATTTGCACAAGCCTGACGGGACATTCAATCTGCAGCAGCCACAGGCTACAAAATGAAAATCAGCAACACAGACACTTGCAGATTCTGTCAACAAACAAGATAAACTATGGAGCACCTGATCTCAGAGTGCCCTTTTCTAACAAAAAGAACAGCCAAAACACTAGGCAAATACATATTAACGGAAGCAGACTACAAAAGCATTCTGCATTTGTATTTTGCATGATTCCTAGACAAACAAGGGGGCATAAAAGACCGACTCTGGTCGCAGTGCTACCGTACCCCAGATTCATCATAATCATAATCATAAAATCCGCATCCGAGCGAAGGCTGGGTACTCACGAATACATCGTTCAGCATCGACATCTTCTAGCCACGAGTTTCTCGTACTGGATGTTCTGGAAGTTCTGGTTAGGTGGAGTAAATCCGGTTATGAGTACCATATTGGTTCTGAGATCTTTTAAGGTGCAATGAAAAACGACGTCCTACGTGCATTTATGATTGTCGACATGAAATAAGCTGTAATGTTGTATTCAAACGATGGATGCATTATACGATACCCTATGCTCGAACGCTCAGTGTTCATCGTTGTTTAGGCCATCTGGTTAATTAAAAAGCATCTCCTAGGTGATGTAATGCATATTAGAAGCAAACAGAGGTGGATCCTTTGAGATAATGAACTTGCGGTAATTCAAACTAAACATACGAACTGTTTGTAATTCCAAAAGAATGAACACCCCAATTGTTTAACTTAAATTTTCACTAAAACTTAGTTTTGTTGTAACATACTTTTTTTTTGCTCAAATTTTTCGTACTTTTGTTATTTCTTTCTTTTCCCTGTTGGAGTGGAAACAAAGTATTTTTTTTTTTGGTTTTAGTTTTTTGCTTTGTTTCCTTTCTGCCACTCTGGATGTTAACATAATTTAACTGATAATTTTTCCATTATAATAGGCGGAAACCGCTGCAAATCGTATTTGTAAAGTTCTTAAGGTTAACCAGGAAAATGAACGTCTTATGGAGGAGTATGAACGTCTCGCTAGCGATGTAAGTAATACCTACCTACTTATGCAAATGGTTTCTATAATCGACTTGTTTTTTTTTTTTCTTTGTAGCTCTTGGAATGGATTCGCCGCACAATGCCATGGCTAAACTCCCGCCAAGCCGACAACTCGTTGGCTGGTGTGCAAAAGAAACTCGAAGAATATCGTACCTATCGTCGCAAACATAAGCCACCACGTGTTGAACAAAAGGCAAAACTCGAAACGAACTTCAACACATTGCAAACCAAGTTGCGTCTATCGAATCGTCCAGCATATTTGCCAACCGAGGGAAAAACTGTCTCCGATATTGCAAACTCATGGAAAGGTTTGGAATTGGCCGAGAAGGCATTCGAAGATTGGCTTCTTGCTGAGACCATGCGCCTCGAACGTCTTGAACATTTGGCACAGAAGTTTAAGCATAAGGTAAGTTGTTATAAAAATCAAACATCTTGTTCACCTAAGTTAAAATTAAAAAAATAACTGTAGGCCGACACTCATGAGGACTGGACACGTGGTAAAGAGGAAATGCTTCAATCACAGGACTTCCGTCAATGTAAGTTGAACGATTTGAAGGCATTGAAGAAGAAGCACGAAGCTTTCGAATCTGATTTGGCTGCCCATCAAGATCGTGTCGAACAGATTGCAGCTATCGCCCAAGAGTTAAAGTAAGTTTACTCGTTTGGTAACTTTTTTGTTATATTTAACTAGGATTTCATATATAATTTATGTGATTTTGAAATTTGCATGCTTTCCACTGGCTAAAACAAAACAGTGTAAGGTAGCTAGTTTAAATGGCAACGAATTCACATTCAACGAATACAAATCTAATTTATTTCATTTCATATGCGCATCCATTATATTTCATCATTATATTTAGTTACAAAATATTTAATTTGCCAATTGTTCTAAGCTTTCCTGATATTGGAAGGCTTTCAAAATGTCCTTTGTAAGATTTCAAACATAAGTACTTCTATGAAGACGCATTGGTATACATAGGTATAACCACCAATCGGTTGATACCGGGTACTATTCAACACCGTCACAATAAAGATCAATGTGGATCCATTGTGATGCTCATTGGATGTTGTGTTCGTTACTTGTGTAGAAGTTTTTTTTACTGAGGATCCTTGAATCCTTGATTGAATATGGTTTGGTAAAGATATTCCTAATTGGTTTTCTGGAGGGTCCCTCTAATACTTGAAAGAAAAGCCTTCCCCGTGTCTTTCATCGGGCTTGGTATAGAGTGACAGAGGAAGTGTGGTGTGTCTATTATCGCCATAGCCTCTGCACAGATCATTTTTTTTAGGGCCTAGTTTCCAAGCATGATGCCATAGCATACTGTGCGTACATAGTTATTTTTCTATGATAAAGGGACCCTATCTTGAACAGGATATTGGCTTTTATGCATTAGCCATAGAGTGGTCATCATTTTCTTTTTAGTACGTCAAAGTTTATCGATTTTCATTTGGTAGATCTTACAAGACAAATCGATAAAGTGGTAAATGGGTCGTTTATCGTAATAATAATTGCAATTTGAAGAATAGAGGAAACGAGTTTTTAATATAGAAAGATGAGTATTGACAAGGTGGGTCAAACGTCGTCACCCTACCAGAAGATGTAATGTAATTACATTCCGTAAGCATTTAGTACATTACTTTGCTGGCAAAACCATTGCGTAAGCTTTTCTATCTTTCCTTCGACTCTGGACTCTTTCCGAGTAGATGGAAAACAGCGCCCCTAAAAAGGCGATTCTTTCTCTCTTTCCAGTTACCGACCTATAGCACTAACGTCACTTCTTCAGGTAATGAAATATCTTGAATCACGCAAGCTTCTCAATGACCGGCAATATGGCTTCTGTAGCAAAAGATCCACTGGTGATCTGATGGCATATCTCACCGAAAAGTGGAACAAATCTCTTCATCACTCTGGTGAGTGTAAGATTGTTGCACTTGATATTTCAAAAGCATTTGACAGTGTTTGGCATCAAGGTCTTTTGTCGATAACGCGTGCATATAGCTTCGATGAACATTTAATTCAATGTATAAGAAACTACCTTTCGGGCCGTTCAATACAAGTTGTAATGGATGATTTGAAGTCTGCAATTCACCATTTAAATGCTTGTGTACGGTGTACCCCAGGGCTCAGTTTTGCCTCCGACACTCTTTCTTATTTTCATAAATGATCTCTTGTCTACCACATCTGATCCAATACATTCCTTCGCTGACGACAGGACCCTCAGCTTTACATATTTGTTACAGAGTCACGTCCATGCTCTTCAGCTGTGGAGCTGTAAAACGCTCGCGTTTGTGAAGCTCATTAAATTTCCACCTTGACAGCATAACCAAATGGGATATAAATAATAGAGTGGAATTTAATGCTTCAAAAACCAAATGCTGTCTTCTGTCGTTAAAGCGTAATCTTACCATCTTATATCCATGAATGGATCTTGCATTATTGAAACCGAAAAGCTTTTCATTCTCAGAATGCGTGTTTACGTGAACCTTCGTTCGAATGACTACATATTCGAAGTCGCTAAAAATGCCGCGAAGTTTCTAGGTTTCCTTCAACGATGTAAGAAATTCTTCACCCCTTCTGATCTAGCCACAATTTATAAGACGTACATTCGCCCCAAGCTCGAGTACAATGCTCATATCTGGTCGGGTGCTCCAGAAACATCACTGCACCTGATCGATAGAATACAAAAACGCGCGATAAAACTTATAGGGGATAGAAATATCACTGAGTCAATTGACTCCCTTGAACACCGTCGTAATATTTCAGGTCTTTCCCTGTTTTATCGCTTTTTCCACAAACAGTGCTCCAGCGAAATAGCCAGTTGCATTCCTCCCGTTCGGAGTCGGCAAAAAACTGTAGGTCCCTTCCATTCGTGCAAAAATATAACACGCACACACAAATGGTTGCGAGAAGCAGGCCCAGGTTCACCTCGAGCTGTAGCGCCAACTAAGTATTCCTCCCCTCCAACAATCACTAAGTGAAGCAATAACAGGTGAATCTATTAACCACCTATGATGTACATATCAAGAAGACTGTGGCCAAAATATAACAAACCGAAAACTGGAAAATTCCTACAGACAGACAGCAACTCGCTACCAATGCTGACAGGAGTGCTAACTGGCCACAACTTGTAAAGATATCACATGAAGAAACTACGCCTGAATGGCGATGACATCTGCAGATGCGGTGATAAATGTCACTGCCCTAACCTCTGCCAAACTAGGCATAAACCTTGGGAAAACTCTTCTTCGAACACATCGATGAGCTATCGGATGGATCACCATCGGTCATACTTGAATTTTCCAGGACGTGTGGATGGTTGGAACCTAGAAATTAATACTACGGGTGGGAAAACAACATGGACATCACAATGGGTCCACATGGACCTAGAAATGATGAGGATGTAATCATTAGAGGGGCTCTAACCTAACCTAACCTTACCCGAATAGTTTCTGATCGCGTTCGGGCTTCTTGTTTCTAGTTTTCTATTAACTGTTAAAAAGAACTGGTAGAGCATAATTTCTCTTAATACTCTTTACCACAAACAGCATCGATATCCATGTCGTAGTAAAATTCTTTGTCATTATGGTAGACAAAAGGGTTTTTTCTGACAACATGAAGCTTGATAGATTGGAAAGAATCTGGTTTTATGTTTTGCAGATGTTCTATCAAGTATCAAAATATTCTTCTATTTCTTTCTTTCTTTACACGTTTTTGTTGTCATTGCTTATTCATCTTTTTTAATTGGTCCAATTTTAAGTGTTTTATTCATGGAAGCTTAAATCTAATGAATGTTCATTCTTTTAGCACTCTCGAATACCACGACTGTATCTCCGTGAACGCCCGCTGCCAACGCATCTGTGACCAATGGGATCGTTTGGGTGCACTTACTCAGCGACGTCGCCAAGCTCTGGATGAAGCCGAACGTATTCTGGAGAAGATCGATATCCTGCACTTAGAGTTTGCTAAGCGTGCAGCACCATTTAACAATTGGTTAGACGGTACCCGCGAAGATCTTGTCGACATGTTTATTGTGCACACAATGGAAGAAATCCAAGGATTGATTCAAGCTCACGATCAATTCAAGGCTACTCTCGGCGAGGCCGATAAGGAACACAATCTTATTGTGAACTTGGTCCGCGAAGTCGAATCGATCGTCAAGCAACATCAAATTCCCGGTGGCTTGGAGAATCCCTACACGACGTTGACAGCCAACGACTTGAACCGAAAATGGGGCGATGTTCGTCAATTGGTGCCAGAACGTGACCAAACATTGGCCAACGAGTTGCGTAAGCAACAAAACAACGAGATGTTGCGTCGTCAATTTGCCGAAAAGGCAAATGGTGTCGGCCCATGGATCGAACGTCAAATGGATGCGGTTACAGCCATTGGCATGGGTCTGCAAGGATCGCTGGAAGATCAATTGCATCGTCTCAAGGAATACGAACAGGCTGTGTATGCCTACAAGTCGAATATCGAAGAACTGGAGAAGATTCACCAGGCTGTGCAAGAGTCAATGATCTTTGAGAATCGTTATACCAACTACACAATGGAAACGCTTCGTGTTGGCTGGGAACAATTGCTTACATCGATCAATAGGAATATCAATGAGGTGGAAAACCAAATTTTGACCCGTGACTCAAAGGGCATCACCCAGGAGCAGCTTAATGAATTCCGTTCGAGTTTCAATCACTTCGATAAGAATCGTACCGGTCGTTTGACTCCTGAAGAATTTAAATCGTGCTTAGTGTCGCTCGGCTACTCCATCGGCAAGGATCGTCAAGGTGATCTGGACTTCCAGAGAATATTGGCCATCGTCGATCCTAATTCCACAGGTTATGTACACTTTGATGCTTTCCTGGACTTTATGACACGTGAAAGCACAGACACCGACACAGCTGAACAAGTCATCGATTCGTTCAGAATTCTCGCTTCAGATAAGGTGAGACTTATTTTCCACTTGATTGCTTAACGTTAAATTATAACCATACTATTTATTTTCAGCCATATATCTTGCCCGATGAACTCCGCCGTGAATTGCCACCAGATCAAGCTGAATATTGTATTCAAAGGATGCCACCATACAAAGGACCCAATGCAGTGCCCGGATCCCTTGATTATATGTCCTTTAGTACGGCGCTCTATGGCGAAACAGACTTGTAATTGGAAACTCAACTAAAAAAACAAAACAACAAGTTTCATAAATTTAAATTTAAACTATTATAAAAAAAGTAAAACACAAACAAACAAACAACAAATAAAAAAAGAAATACCAAAAAAAGAAAATGAAGAAAACTAATTTGTGAAATTTTAACACACACGACACAAGAATAACAACAATCACAAGGGATGACCACCGATGTTCTCAAAACCGCTAATCGGTCGAAGATACAATTTCGAATTTATTTTATTTTTTTTTTAAAAAACTTATTTTCTTTGTAATTTTGTTTGCTTGTTTTGTGTTTGGTTTTGCTTATTAACCAACCACTATGGCTTCGAAAAAATAACCTCCAACTGGAGAGAGGAACTAATTTATTTGAGCAAATTTTAAGCAGAAGAAAATACATGAAATGCGAAGAGAAAGAACAACACACAGCAACCAGGACATGAGAAAATATTATTAAGGAGAAATCTCACAGAAAGATAATTTCTTTTTTTTTTTTTTGTTATTTAATTTTTTTTATATATTTACATATATATACATAACTTATTTTTTTATTATTTTGAATATACTTATATACATTTGCATATATATAGGTATATAAATATATTTTTTATTATTTTGTTTAAAAGAACAGTTATAAAAAGAAGTACTAAACGAGCCAGCTACCAATAACAAAAAAAAAAAAAAAAAAAACTAAAACAAAGCATTAAAGAGAGGGTAGGTTATACATTTATAAATACATTACATACATGCATATATATACTTTATATAATTAAAAGAAGAAACAAAAAAAAAAAAAACAACAACAACCGACTATGTATGTTTGTAGATTTCTATTTCTTGTACAATTCCCGATGAGCAAAAATAGAAAATACAAACAAAATCAAAATAACAACTTGTACAAAACATAGCAAGAGAAGAAAGGGATATTTTTAGAACACAAACTAGGGGTGGAAAGTCATCGATTTGAGAGAGATATCTTTGGCTAACCATCCCTACATTTGGTCTGGAATATTTTATTCTCTCCAAAAACAGAGTTCTCTATCACCAAACTCGTTAAGTTACTTACAAAAATGATATTTATATATAGATTTTTTTTTAATTATTGAGGAAAAAATGTTTAACATCTCATTTTTGACACATAAATAACAGCAACAACAACAAGAAACTCACACAAAATGCCATTATGTAATTTAGTTTCATTTTACTTTTTTTAGTTCGTTAAACAAAAACAAAATGCCACTTTATTATTTTGTTTTTTAGTTTAATTTTAATGAAAAATAATTATTTATATAGTTTATAT
Source organism: Brachyopa scutellaris (assembly GCA_949775065.1). Lineage (NCBI taxonomy): Eukaryota > Metazoa > Arthropoda > Insecta > Diptera > Syrphidae > Brachyopa > Brachyopa scutellaris. The sequence continues at coordinate 82,933,305 of OX459112.1, read as the reverse complement.
ACATAATAATAAACAAAAAATTGGAAAGGTCTCTATTACTGGAAAATAATAAAAAAAAAAAAAAAAACAAATAAAAGAACAACAGAGGAAAGAACAAAAGAAAAATAATTGTATTGGAAATAAATTTATCCCATTTTATTTGTTGATTACTGAAAACTGTTTTTATTACAATGAAATTTGGGCTTTGGAGTTTTTACTCCCTACTAGATTCTCACTCGTAATTTAGAGCAAAACACCGCTATTCGTGTTTGTCCATTTGTTGAAAGGTTCCTTAAAAAAAGGTGCACTCTTATAATTTCGGTATGCCCGAAAAGCCCGACCATTTTCTTTTAATTAAGCCATCGAGTGGGGTGCTGTTGAATTAGTTTCTTCAAAATACAACAAAAATTAACAATTTTAACCATTCAGTCACGAGATATTTGCTTTTAAGTCATTCAATCTCCCGAAAAAAGGGTAGAAAGCTACGTAACTGCAATTCAAATGCTATAATGCCACTAATCGTGTCGACAGCTAGCCTATGGCTGCAATTTAGATCATCCTTTTTGCGTGTAAAGTTTTGAGAAATTGTAACTTGGACGGAGAACGCAGCCACAACCGGTGATACTTCTGTCCGTCACAACCTTACTCCTTACCCGACAGACTGAACTCATGCTTTATAAAACAATAATGTTGTCGGTTTTGCTTTATAAGGCCAAATGCTACAAAAGAAGTAAAACCAGGTATGTATTAAGCTTCTTCGAAATACTTTGGAAATTTAGTCTTACCTGCGAGAAAGGCGATGAAGGCGCAGGCATAACCGTGAACTCTTTAAGTTGTATGGAGATGATGACGTCCGGAAGGCAAAAATCCATCTCAACTGCATTAGCTCGGTCGCGTCGAGCGAATGGAGGATAACGCTCCATCGAAAATGGTCTTCAAATGCCTGTCCTTTGGTTTACGAAGAAAAGAAACGCCGAGTCTTCGGTTTAAAGGCCAAAACAATAGTGGACGTGCAGAAAATATTCATAACATGAAGGCAGTAAGGGGCCCTACCTGGTCTGTTCAGTACCTCTGTGCTGAACAGAAAAGTACAGAAAAGTACAGGTTTTGGTGTTCAGTAAAAAAAAGTTTCTGTCCGAGACTGATCTTTTTTGTGTTCAGTAACTCTGCTGGACAACTTTTCTACACCTACTTTTGAGGTAGAACAGAAGCGATGCTGTGTGTTAACTTCATATCCCATTTGGCGTGTATAAATTATAACAAAAAAAAAAATATGTTGCCCAGTCGGGAAGCTTTCAGGACATATGGTATTCTCTTAAATGTCTCAGATATTCGGAAGAGGTGGCTCCGTGAACAAACTTTTTTGTATTTGCGGTGATTGAACCCGGACAACATGCATAGTAGTCCAACGCACTGACTACTACACCGCGGCGCCCACTTTGAATTTACTCCCAGTATTGTGTCGACCGACTCGATATATCAGATGAATCTTCATGCACATGGCGTGTATCCGAGTAGTTCAATACCTACTCTATGTATAAATAATAACTCACTCAAGTCTGGTCCTGTGTAGTCGGCCTTAAAAAAGGTTCTGCAAATTACACAGGACTGTTTTTTTTTCTAAGACGCCAGCTAACAATTTACCTGGGATTTTCCACAAAACTATTCATTCATAAACTCGAGTACCGAAAAGCGAAAATGACTTGTACCTGGTGCTAATTGATTATTATCGTATCCTTTGTTTCAGTTTATTACGTCATTAGAAAGCGGATGTTTGATGTAAGAACCAAAGGGATCTAAGCAATTGGGTTTTCTATGATAAGGGTGTTATCTGTTGCTGGTTTTCTAGAGTTTATTTATTCTGTCCAGAATCCAACGTAAGCGGAAGTGAAGTTGAAATACACGCGTACGAACATGTGTGAATTCGTACGAGTTTGAATTGACGCCACAGAAGATTTAAGCGAATACATGTTACCGACCTGAAAGGCACACCTTGCACCTTGGTAAACTACGATAAAACGTTGCCATGGAAAAATATATCAGCATTAGATACAATGTCCCAAAATATACTGGGTTTTCATCCCCATCACCCGAACCTTACTTGTTCGAGTTTAGAATTTAAATGTTTTTTTTTATTTTCTTAAAAATAACAAAATTACAATGGAGTTTGCTTTTCTATAAGATGTTCGTGAGATCTACATAATCATGTGAGTTCAAATTCAAAGTTGCGCTTCCGATAGGGAATTTTTTTTTTTTCATTTGGAGATGAAGTCATTCTGCCACTTTCAGGCTATGTGTTCGACCTTTGATTACGCGTGCGCGCATTATTTTTACTTAGAAGAAAATGCATATGTATACATAGATATGTTATATACACACCATAAAAAGGTCACTAGCCAAAATGGATATGCCAAGGTACTTGCGAAATATTGGCGCAAATTCATAGTCAGATAAAGTTGACAATAAAAGAATTTATTCACCTACAAAACCTAAAATATACTTTTTGCTGTTCGTAGTCACCTTATACCTAGTCGACTTAAAACATATAGCCGGCTCCAAATTTAAAATGACCCAAAAGTCACTTTAAAAAAAATGATGCGACTGTATCCAACAGTCCCGAGCTATGTGTAAACATCACGCGAATGGGGTTTGTAGCTCCACTTTATTGGAAACAAAGTAAATTATAACTAGTCTATGTTCGATAAAACATAAAAAAAAAAAAAATCAGCTTGTAAGTATGATGGAAGGCTTCATCAGTATAAATAATTTTGAAAAAAAAAACAGATATGAATGAAGTTATTATGGAAAAATATTATTTCAACATAACTACATTCACAAATGAGGTGGCTAAACAAAATAATGTCTTGGAGCAATGACGAAATGCACTCTGATTTTATAAATCTAAACAATTTGTTTACACTTAATTTTAATATTTATCAGGATCTCTATCACGAAAAGTAGATCTTATTTTTAGGAACAAGGTGTCACTAGGACAATAGAGGCCAGTATGTAGTAATTTTATTCGTAAATAGGTTGTAGGTTTTCTACATGCGAGATTGTTAATAATATTTATAAACTAAAAATCCAAATCTAGAAAATCCTCTTTCTTTTGACACCTCATTTGTTAACATTGGTTGAGCGGGAGAGCCGCAAATGGTGATAATGATTGCAGAACATTGAAATGCAAAGCAATCTGATCATGTTAGAGCGCGCACATATACTCACACACACACTATTGCAACGATACTCACTGCTGCCCGACTGCTGGCAGTGGTCTCCACTGAAAGAAAATTGTGGGGGATGCTTTGAATAATTGTTTTGAACATTGCTCAGCTTCGGGCCAACGCAGGAGGATGTTTTATATCTCAAATGAATCAGGGATAAATTTACTAATTTCACCTATTTTTTTGTTTTTCAATCCGATAAGCCATTATTGAGTTAGGGCTGTATAACTATAATTTTCCCTCCCAATATGCAGTATTTTCACTATTTTCTGAAAACCATGCCATTATCTGGGATAAAAAGTGATATACATATAAAAGTTGGCCAGGAACATAAGCAATCAATGTGTCAATATTTCATCGCGCTGCTATGAAATTTGAGTTACAAATTTCGTAACCGTTCGGTATTCCGTCCCCGAAATCGCCGAATTTCTCCCCGAAATCGTGGAATTACTCCAGTAGAAATTTTGCTAACGCGCGCTTAGATGTTTACACATCAATAATTATAGTCGGCTCTAAATTTCTCATATAATATTTTGACGTTTGGGTTAGTTCGTTCAAATCACTTTACAAAAACATACCAAAGCCGATACTAACTAATGCAGAGGCAAAAATGTGAAAAGTTTTAGCCGGCTTTTTTATTTAGTGCCGGCTGTAACTATAGTCACGAATAGAGGGTTGAGATATGAAACCGAAAAAGGAGAAAAGTATTATACAGTATCCGCAGAAGTCCCACAAGGATCAATACTGGGCCCCCTACTCTGGAATATCACGTACGATGGAGTTCTGTAATTAATCTGCCACCGGGAGTAAACATAGGCGTTGTTACTGTTGCAAAGAATATTTGCTACGAACGAAGCAATCAACCCAGAAAATAATCATCCACCGCAGGACTATTCAACGAATTTTGACGTGTTTACCAACTGGATCTTGAAACAACAACAACAACAACAACGTATGTACATTCCGTAAGAAAATCGCCTTTTGTGAGAAGGCACTCTCTCTAAGGAAGACAAAATCCACACATTATTGTTCTGCAAGAACTTCCGAAGCAAGTGACAGTTGTGAACCCAAGCGATCTTCGGACTGTGTTAAAAAAAATAATGAAGATGCAACCGTCAATGGCGATCGCGATCGCATTAAAAAAGAAATGAATATGAATCAAATCAGCGATGGATATCGAGGAGTCCGAAAAATTTGCTTATCGCGTATAAATTGCCGAGAATCAGATATCCGTTTGACCCTCTTTGAATGACTGAAAGAATTCCCTGCTCTCGAAAACTACACTACTATCTTTCCAATTTTCCTAGATAGGCAACTGCCATATATAACACTCGTAAAGTAGGTGGCATCTTTTTTTTACCAAATCTGGTAACCACGAAAATAAAAGACAAAGAAAAGAAAAACAATTCTGAATGATTAGGAGTTATATAATATCCGCACAATCACAGGTAGGTACTCAACCAGAGCAGGTACTCTTTCAAAATTATGAATGAAACTATTTCTGGAAAAACCTACTTCATTGTCTATTCCATGGTAATTACCGGCATTAGCAACTCCCCCAAAAATATTTACAAGGCTTAGGTAAAAATGTCTTAATCCTTTTTAACGGCTGCTTCCGGAAAGATAGCAGTTGGACAGGTACCTGTGTTCGAGATAAAAACCCAAATTGCATTAATGAATTGATTCATAATTTACTGAGCTCTTGAGACGTGAAGACAACCAGCAGTGCTAATACCAAATAAAAATAATTAAAAAAATGTGTTCAAGGAATATTTTTCTCGTAATAAGTGTAATGCTATCCTTGTCATTGAGTGCGATTTGTGATGCCGCAGTTTTACCACCGATAACAAAGTCTAATCTTCAGCCAAATACAGATGCGATACTAAAATGCAGACAAAAGTGTTTTTCAAAGGTAATTTGAAAAAAAAAATCCAAAAATATCTTCGAAAACGGAAAATTAATTTTGAATTTCATTTTCTAGATTCTAAATGAGTCAACATTCAATGTGAATCTAGTGCAGTTCCTACGATGCAAGATCACACCGAACTGTTATATGTGCTGGGACTACTGTCGAGCTGTCAGTGTGGCACAAGTGGACTTGGCCCATTCAATGTGTAGTGACAAGAAATTTTGTACAAAGGGATGCAAAATCGCCTGCGATTTCCATCGAATTAAGACGATCTATGAAATAATAAAGGATATCTCGAAAGATCCGTAATGGAACTACAAAAAACTCAGAGAAAGTGATGATGTGTAAATACGGGAATGCTAGGGTATAAGACTTAATTTATTGACTATTTATTTGTATCAAATACTGTACTAGAATTACGACAATTAATTGAACTAATTGAGAGAATAAACCATTTAAAATTAAATTGTGTTATTGTGTATTTATTCAGGAAATCGAATGGATGACAAATCTTTTAAATTACTTTTTTTCAACTGACTGCCGTGGCGCCCTACTGTAAACTCAATCAAAATCCTAGCCAGTTCTATTCCTATTACTAAGCAATATGTTAAGAGTTTAATCGCAGGCTGATGGATTCCTTAAATTCAGACAAAATCTTGTCTGCTTCGTTTCCATTGGCTCCACTCGGGGATTCACTCATTTTGAATCCAATGGAACAACAAAACCGCTTCTGCTCAGTTTTGAAGTTGTTTCCTTGTGTTATCGCTGCTTGAGTGGATTGTGACTTGAAATCGGGAAGCGAAACTCTCTTCTCAGAATCGTAAGAAGAGAAATTTATGTGTCAAAGGAACGATTGCAGAAGAATTTGGTTTCATTCTGGACCAGGCGTCCAATGGAAAATGACGTAAAACTATCTACATCATTGCCGGTCAGTTCTACTCAGGACTATTACTACTCAGTTTGCTTTCGAAGCTGCAGCATGTGCAAGGACAGCTGGCAACGATGGCCAGGTATTTTGTGCTAAGAGTAGAATTTCTTTCTTGACACGCATACCTATCTTCTCGGAAGACTAAACCATAGACATATTTTTGACATTTAACCGATTGGCAAGACAGGTTTGGTTTCATTCGTTTGGTGAGATCCATGGCGAACTGCAAAAGCTCTCAACCAGATACTATTTCATTGATTAATTCTAATAAACATGCGAGTGTTTTAGAATAATTATTTTTATAATAAGAGGTCTGACGTTTTATCCTGGAGTCTTCGTCTTGTTATACAATAGCGAAATAAAAAACAAAAATCTTATTCTACGGAATTGAATTAAAGTTCTAATAGGTATAAAAAGTATTCATGTTTTTCTATCACATTGAGTGAATATAATCGAAATAAATTCTGTTGTATATTTTTTAAATATATACATACCTCGCCGCCAACAATACAAATTTAAAATTTAAATAAAATGCATTCCAATCAGCTACATTCCACACTGTTAGTTAGCAATCCGATCCACTTTACTAGGAGACTGGCATCACTTCATCGTTTTATTTAGCAAATGCACAAACCGTATTACTACCTTATCGCACTACCTTACCTGCAATGGTAAGGTCGATAAAATGTGTTTGGCTAGAAAAAAACAGAAGTGAAAGTTCAGTGTGACCACGGTGGAATATTTTAGAGTTGTAGATAATACTTTTTTTCTTAGATGACTGTATTTCAGGAATTAAATATTCCTTTTTAGGAGGGAGGGCCAACAGTATCCAAACGCCAAATATTATGTTCACTACAAAATGAATCTTTGAATTTCGTGTCTGCAATACATCATACAAAACAAGTCATAAAATCTCTAAAAACCTAAGAGAAAATGCCGGAGATTTTTTTAAAGATGATTTTCAATCCGCATCACAACTTGAAGTGAACATAACAGCTCCGAGGATTTCTTTGAAACAAACAACACGCTCCAATTCAGAAACATCATGTCCTAAAGATTATTTCAGAGTTTCAATATTTCATATTTCCCTGTCTAGATTCTCTAATACAAAGTCTTACTGACAGATTAATGGTCAACGAGGATGTTCTACCATCGTTTCAAGCTCTGCTTCCAGGTTTTGCTGCCGTTTATCGAGAAAATGAAATGGAAAAGCTCTTTACTCTTTACTTCGATAACGCAATATCCTTGTCAGCTGTTGAAGCGGGGTACATATTCACTCAGGTATTCATGTGGTATGTGGATCCAGATGAAGTGATCGATATTATGTATGTATGTCTAAAAAAAGACAAGGCGTTTATTGCTGTAAAAAAATCAATAAGAAGTATTTATTAAATTTAAATTAAATTTAAAAAAAAAAAAATACAAACAAAAATGAAATATTCATGTAGTTTTCTAAGTTTTGTGTACAGAACTACTACTTCGAAATTGAACAAGAAATACATATTTCGTATGGAAGTGATTGAGTTCAATCGATTGACCGTGTAAGGGCTGCTTAAAAGCAACGAAACAGCAGCTTCTCACTGTGTTATTATTATGTACTATTTATTATTGAAGGTGAGTTTCTGTGCAATTGTCCGTCTACAGCCAGAGCCAGGCAACGCATACTGGGTAAACCATTCTTCGATGACCTTAACCCGTATCATCATAGTGTTCCATTAGTGGAACGGTATCTGTTTTAGTTTTAACAAATATTTCTTGAACGCGTCCATTATTTATTTTTGCATTCTGGCATCACTAATAATATTTGCTGTCAAAATAATCTACCGTTGGTTTGATTCCGAGAAATGTAGTGTGTATTTATTGTGTGTTAAATTTTAAGAAATCGACAAAAAAAGTCTAAGTACTTTTATAAACAATTTTGACTAATATCTTCCATGTTACATTGGTTTACTTGACTGTTATAAAATGTATTGAAATAGTAAATTTTTTTAATTTTTATCTTTTATTTTGTTTCACATAAACAGTGTCATATTGTTCTACTGTTCCATTAACCCTAGGATGGGCAACTGGGTCGTACAATAACTTTTTTTCCATCCAATATAAAAACCTGAAACGACTTCGACTTCTATAACATAGTTTTCTAAATCGAATACAGCCATTGTTGGGTCAAATCGGATAAGTTTGTGGTAGAAACATTTTTTTCAAATAAAACAACTGCTAAATAGACCACTTGGTCTGGCTGGACCACAACAATTTTTCTATGAACATATTCGGGCATATGTACATAAAATGATCATTTTTTAGGCATCAGAGACATGTCAGACATTACCTTTGTGATTCATGAATAATTATAATATAATAATATAATATATAATATAATAATTATAATAATTCATGAAATAATTATTTTCTATATTTTACCAATTTCGTACCTTATATGGCGGGAATAAACATCATTTAGTATTGAGTCAAAAATAACAAAAATGGCGTTCATTAAATATTTTTTTTTAAATTTTTTTTCTCTATTTTTTGTGAATAACCGTGTAATTTCTAAAGCTGCTACCAATAAATAGAAATATGTAATTCCGAAGCATAATAGTACAGCTGGCAAGCCAATGAAAGTTTAAATAGGTCACATCTCATACAAAAAAAATATTTGGTCTGGCTAGACCAAGTAGTAAAACTTACCGCCCTCAAAGTAGTTGCCCATCTTAGGGTTAAAGGAACGGTTCTTAAAACCGTTATCCAAATTTTTTTTATATTTTTTATACATAAATATGTTCATAGTGTAATAAATATGAGTTGGTAAGAGTTTTTCTCAAATTGAACAATATTAAAGGTGTTTGGGATAATAGGGTTAAAGAGATATCCGAGAAGAGGATTGGAGAACTGATCCTCTTTTTAAATTCCATAGGGTGGATATAAATATATCAAACTGCATTCAAACAAACGGGTCACTTGAGGTTGTTGTATCAAAGCCGTGCCCCTTTTCGCTATTTGGGATTCCTTTCCATCGAAACCACAATTTCTACCTACCTAGATCCTAACTTATTGCCCAGTACTTTGTCCTATTTGCTTTCTCCAGTGATCTCTTTTATGGTGTGTTCCCCTCTGCCGCGGAGGGGTAAAGGACCACGAAGGGGTAGCAGCCCTCTTCATAACCTTCTACCCCCAGGTACTCACTGTAGATCGTTTAGAAAAATGCCGCAAAGCATTCAAATCTGGGTTTCCACAAAATAACATTCTTTAAGGGAATTGCATTATGTCCATTTTGTGGTCACAGTGAAAGGAAATTTGTACCAACGCCTGTCCACAGAACCAAATCTAGAATCTTACAAAAGATAAGCTCACGCCAAATTGTAACTAACACCCCAAATAATATTCTAACATGGTTCTTTCCCTCTGATCTAATCAAGAGCCAAAAATAAATTCACAATAGGTACCTACGAGTATGTCACCGCATAGACAAAAAAAAAAAAGAGAAAAAAACACAGCTACTGATAAAAGGAAATAAAACAAATCTCTGTCAATTATTCATATCATTCCGGAACATTACTGCATATTGTACTTAATTTAATAAAATTAATTTTTTTCATAATGGCCTACCCCAACCCCTTGCCGAACAGCGTAGCACACAATCGCTTGCTGTTTGCCGTCTGTGTCTACATAATTATTGGATCCAATTTAATAAATCAAATTCTGATGAATTCGTTATGAGTGGGACGACGACGACGCACGCACGGTTGGAGAGTGTGTCAAATATCAAGTGTCAGGTGTCCACCCGAAATCCGGATGACATTATCGGTATACAAACAATTCACAGTTTGGGGCTAATCAAAATGTATTCATGGTGTGGGTGGGAGCGGGGGGGGGGGGGGGGGTCTAATATTATCCTAACCACGGCGTTGCCATGTTTGAAATTAAATACATATACATATGTAGTTGATCTTTGCTAGGCTTGGACATTTTTGTAATTGGTAAGTGGGTTCTTATCTAGACTTTTGGATTATGACTATGATTATGATGAATCTGGGGATGTCCGCTAGCATTGCGAGTTGGTCTATTGTGCCCCCTTTTTTGTCTACGAATCATATACGAAATCTTTAGAAATGTAATAATCCCTTTGACTGGAATGTTTTTGTAGTCTTCTTCCGTTAGTATGTATTTGTCTAGTATTTTGGCTCTACTTTTCGTTAGAGTAGGGTACTCTGAGATCAGGTGCTCCGTAGTTTCTTTTGAACTACGGAGCACCTAATCAAACCACCTAACAGAATCTGCAGGTGTCTATGCTATGTTGCTGATTTTCCATTTATGTGGCGGTTGCAGATTGAATATCCTTTCAGGCCGGCGCAAAGAATTTTTAAATTTCTTCCGTTTAGTTTTAGGGTTCTTTTGTTGTTGTGATTGAGGAATTTTTTTGAGTGCCTCAGGGTCTCTAAGTTGTTCCATTAATTTTTTAGTTGATTATTGGCCCATTCTGCGATGACTTTGTTGATGTATTCTCTTGTAAAGCTATAGTGAGGGCCTGGTCCAATAAATGGACTGTTGGCTTCCTTTTGGCGAAGATATCAACCTTTTCGTTGCCCTCATGTCCTTCATGCACTAGCACCCATATGAGATTAACTATGTTCTTTTTTGCCAGCAGGTTTAGGTTTGAATGGCATTCAAATGTGGATAGTTTCGCTGGACATATGTATGTGTGTGACATTTTGGCCCCACTATTCCCGGTCCGACGCCCTTCTCTGTTTTCGACGACCCAGCATCTGTGTACCATTATTGGGAATCGCTCTTAGTCCACTTTGGTTTGTTATTCCATTTGTCTCCGTTCGGGAAGAATGTTTTGTAGTTTTTGGCAAGGCTTGTTTTTAGGAACATATGATCGCTGGCACTGGTCTTTTCTTTAGCTAGGCAGAACTTGCTCAGTATACTCAGATGCCCATTTAGGTAACCGTCTTTGAATTTATAGATCCTATAAAGAGCCAGAGCTTGTCTAGCTGCTTCTTCCTTTATTGTTAGGTGTGAAGTGGGTTGACGTACAATACAGCTTCCAGACCTGCAGTTGGTGTGCTTCTCATTGCCCATGTTACGCTCAAACATGCTAGTCTCTGGATCTTGTTTAGCCTGTTAATGGAAGTTTTCTGGTTAGTTATACCACCGCTCGGTATAGTACACTGGGTCTAACCATTTGTGTGGTTGAGTCCCCAGGATTTTCCTAGTAGTTGCTTCGTGCACCATTGTGCCTTTATTGCTTTCTTATAGATCAAATTTAGGTGTATGGAAACAACAATTTGCTATCTAGGGTCACTCCTAGGTATTTTGACTTTTGGATACTGAACTCAATAGCGTGACAAATTCCTAAAACAGAATGACTGGCAACTCCCTATTCACGTACCGTGTTTACTTTTATAAATGGATCTTTAATTGATATTTTGATATCCACCCATTAACATTTTTCCATATAGGAATGTCATAGGTGCTCCTTTCTTTCGAATGACATAATAAATCCACATGTCAGTTATTGGTGACATTTGCAATGTAATTACACGCGCCATCTTAATTGCATATTCCTAGGGCGTTTTTGCTTTTATTTCGGAGTCATTGAATGACAGTTATTAGATTTGGTAATGATTTCAAGTATAATTATAATTTACTCTCTGGCTGATGTCATTATGAGGTTAATATGTCTCGGTAATTGGATCTAAATAATAAAGAGGGCTATAATATTATAATAATATATTATAATATTTCCTTATTTCAGATATGCGATTATTGAATTATTGAACATAAGACTATGAATATAAAGTCATCTGTCGGAGGTTTGGCTGAATTAATTTTAGTTTTTATTTGAAATTTTAAAATAATTTGATATAATTAATCCAAAAAAGACATTACCTTTGTTCGAAGTCGCCAGCCTTAAGGCTCCCCGACTAGTTTCAGTAAGTAAGCCTCGAAGATCAGGTTATGCATCTCTTTTTGTACACTTTCAGTTCAATAAAGAAAAATATTAAATATATATTGAATCATTTCAACCAGTGTCTTTCACTAATTTCAGTAGAATATTGAGCGAACATTTGGTGTGGGAGATGATCACAAGAATTGGGTCGATCCGCAACCACCTTGCACCGCATTTTATCATGCTTACATACTTATCAGGTCCAGTTCATACAAGTATTGAAGCCAGCAGACCATGCACCGAGGTGTAGTGGTAAGTGCGTTGGGCGCAATGCTATACCCGGTTTCAATTCCAGCAAAGCACGTAAAATGTTTTTTCACGGTGCCACCTCTATCGAATGTCTGACAAGCAATCAAAGAGTTTCATTTGTCATGAGGAGCTTCTCAAATCGCCGTTCGGAGTCGGCAATAACTGTAGGTCCCTTCGATTCGTGCAAAAAGGTAACAAATGGTTGCGTGAAGTAGTCACTGGTTCACCGCGAACTGTAGCGCTACCTAAAGAATGACCACACACAACGCCGTACTTTGTCTATTGATTTCTTGTTGGATAATCCTATATTACTATCGGAGATAATTGTTAAAATTTTTAAAAGTCTTTTCCAGGGATGTTTTACAGATTGAGTCAATGTTTTCGCATTCTAGCCTTTTTTTCTTGCGCCAGGGACGTGGGAATCTTCTCAAGATACCAATAGCCCGCGCTGCTGGCTTCCCGGTTTACATACTTGATCCTGATTTGGGAGTGCCAGACGATATGCGCCTACGTACTAAACCTCACACCCACACAAAGACTTCAACCGTTCTCGCCGCGGGACTGCCGGTAGTAACTACTTCGCGGGCTAGTTAATCATGCTGTATGTCATGTGTCATGACAATGGCACCAGAGTGGGCCCATCGCGATCACCTAATAATCCATCCAAGGATGGCACCTAAACCACCACACTTTTCTCAAAGCATTTTATTACCCTACAACATTTTAAAACGAATCTATGGTTGATTCAGCCTACCTCCTTCAGGTTCCCAAAGAAGTAGGAGCCTAAAGTGTTCCTGCGACTACATGTTATGCCCTGACATTCGCACAAAATATGTGCTATACATAGATCATTACAATATCTGCAACTATAGGCGTCTGTGAGTCCGAGTGCGTGGCGTGTGCATTATAAGCTTCCTTATATCTAAACGTGCGTATCCCAAAATAGAGTGAAACAATGGTTTCCAATTTAGCCGCATACAATCTTATCTAAACTGACACACGTCACTATTAGAAATGCCCACAGTTGGTATAAAGGTAAACACTCTTCTCATTGTTATGGTATGTGATCTGATCGACAGACTATTTTTCCCGTTATCTACAAATTAAACACAACGGGAAGCAGTAGTCGTTATGTCTGAGTTTTTCTCTCTGTTGACCAGTGAACAGAACCATTTTTATTCAGGATTTACTTTTTTTTTTTTGTGTTTATTATTGTTTTTAAATAATGTATTGGAAACCCAACAGATCTCGGACTTTTGCATTTTCTAATTCTGGTTAATCTGCATTATATTATATTTGTTCTAAATACCTACTTAAAGTGGTCTGCGAATACGCTTTTCTACATCACTCCTTGCCCTGGAAGCTGGAACCATTTGTAAGTCCAATTGGTTCCTCCCTTTCCATCAGTTGTTCTAAAGTGAATAGTCCACTGTTTTTGGTGGAGCTACCCCTAAAAGATATTTCTTGAATGTTCGATTATTATTTTCTTGAAGTAGTGCCCTGAGCTTCCGAGTGCATTCAGTCAACTGGTTTTGAAGGTGTGGAGATCTAAATAGGTCTTAGGTCGTAGGTCTTTGTAAATAATTTTTTTTTTATTGAATTTCAAAAACAATCCGATCGCAATTTAATTGACTTAAGAAACATAATACCGTTCACCAAGCAGTTATCCACCTACATAGAATCAACCCAACGATGACAAGATCCTTCATAATTCATCGCGCAGATGTCTATTCTCGAAGTCTCCGCTCCCGGTTCTCCTGATGCCCATTTTACTATAATCACCTTTAATCGATTGCAATCTTTAATTAATTTTCCCATTTATTAACGAGAAATCAATTTCGACTCCAACGCAAAACTCCTCTTTTTCTCGTCACCCATTTGTGGCTCACGATTGAGCTCGTAAATGAAAATCTCCAGCACAGATCTTCGTGCTTTCCGCTTAATTACTGCCCCCATACTCGTAGAACAGAGCGGCGAATGCAAGGAAACCTATTTTCTTTCCCCTCCACTCTGATATCCGTCCGACAATTGATGAGCTATTGATCGCTTGTCTATACACATGTATTGTCTGGAACCGCACGATCTATGGGGGCAAACGAACTACAGATTGAAAGATAGATTCCGTGTGAGATACTGTAAGATACTCTCTATTGAGTTGTTACCGTACTATAATACTTTGCGGTTTGAGTACGGTTTGTACCGATGAATTTATTACACTTTAATTCAAGTGAAATGTGATAGTAATCGTGTTCGTTAATTAAGTTATTGTATATGGATTGCTCTCATTCTGACATGGGAACTAAGGCTGCTATCGTATCTCCTAGGTGCACCTCCTTTTGGCTTCAACTAAACTCGGTTCCATGTGGTCAGATGAGTTAAGTGCTTTTGCCTTAACATATTGGCTGCTTAAAATTATTAATTTTTATTAAATTGCGCAACAGCTATGAAGGGTTGCAAAGGACTCATGTTTTATAGCAGTGCTCATTGCAACATATGGTTGTGCCAAGGCAAAAGATCGAAGTAATCGATTTCATCGATTAATTTTGCGGAAACGCCCATTCCATTTCAACTTTGGCAAATTGTTTCACCTTTTGGTAGCATATGGTAGATATGTGATGAAAGATGAATTGATATTGTAAGGCTTTTTAAATAGAGTGGCATATGCTGTTGAGACGTTCGAAATACACGCGTTTTTTTAGTAATGTTATGGTGTCGATAACACTGTGTAACAAAAATTTGTTTATGTTATTTTTTTGTTAGTTTCTGCTTCCTTATGATATGTCTAGCACGTTTCGAGTATTCATTCGTTCTAATTGTTAGCTTTACGGTAACGGCATCGCGAAATGTGTTAACGGAAATGCAAGCAGAGCAAGCCTATCATTCGACCTCTGCAAATGAATGTGAATAGTCGTTAGTTGAGAAGATAAATAAAAATGTTTCATTTAATTATGGAACAGTCGTACTGACACTGAAAACTATCGTACGAAAAGATGGCCGCTAAGAGAAGCCTTTATACTATACCTGTTGCAAAAAAACGTGAAGTTCCACGTATTGGTAGATTAGGGAAAAGTACTTAAGCCCCCGCTTCAAATCAAAGGAACGTAATGTTTGGACAGCATTCAGGAAAATAAAAGGAGGAAATATTAAAATAGAAAATTATGTAGAACTAGTAGAAAACTTAGTGGATAGGTTTAATATATTAGGATGCAGGATGTCGCTAAAACTACATATTCTTTACTCTCATTTAGATTTTTTTTTAGTGAAAACGTGGAGAGTATTAGTAAAGAACATGCTGAGACGTTTCCCTAAGACATCGCTTCAATGGAGGGCCGGTACCAGGGGAAATTGAATGCCAATATGCTGGGCGACTACGTCTGGCACCTAAAAACGGGCAATTCACAAGAAAAGATTGTCCCCGAACATATATACTGGCTAGTCATAAAAATAACAGAGAATAACCAATCTATGTACCTAGCGTCAATCTACCGGTCACCTAGTTCGTCATGTAGAATATTCTGTGATAAGTTTAGAGCTTGGATAGAAGAACATTTATGCAAAAGAGATGAAAAAAACGATAGAAATTGTAAATATGTGTCAACAAATCGTACAAGAACCGACCAGAATCACAAACGAAACACGTACATTAATTGATTACGTTATTACTGACTCTACCCCGGCCACAGCCAAAATCGACCTAGAGCTCAAAATTGGAGATCATGAAACTCTATTAATAGAATATCAAATAAAGCAAAAAATTGAAAAAATACACAACGAAAACAAAATCAAAGTTCTGTAATACGACAAAACCTCATTTATAACCCAATTGAGAAGAAGTGAAATGGTTTTCAGAAATTGCGACCCACAAGTGGGTAGTAAAATTCTAAGTGACGAATTTATCAAAGTTACAAACAGCATGGTAGTTTCCAAAGATGTTTCAAAAAGCTGTAATGGATGGTTTAATAACACTCTAATGCAGTTAAAACGCGAAAAAATTCGGAGTTACCAAGAGTTTATGCAGAACAACAACAATGAAACATGGAACAGATACCGAGAGTGCAGGAACATATACAAAGCTGAAATCGTTAAATCAAAGAATTCAAACATCAAACGAAAAATTGCGAATGCAACTGACCAAAAAACAATGTGGAAAGCCATTAAGTCTCATGTTCTGAATGAAAAAAGACAGTGTATCAAACATGTCTACTTTAACAATGTAAGCATAACAAAAAATGAAGAGATAGCTGAAAAATTCAATGAATATTTTGTCAGGAGTGTTTCTGAAATTAACGAGTCTATACCATATGTCCAGTACATTCAACGAAATAATTTTACTAATGCAACGTTTAAATTTAAGAACGTCTTAATAACAGAAACAAATGGTATTTTAAAGTCACTGAACAATAAAAGAGACTTTAATTTTTTAAACGCGAAAATGCTATTGGATGCAATTGACACAACTGGTCCAAAGATGGTAAAAATCGTAAACCACTCAATGCTAACAGGACTCTTCCCAGATACATGGAAAGAATCAATTGTCACCCCGATCGAAAAAATAAAAGGAACTGATAAATGTGAGAACTTTCGACCAATCAACGCTCTTCCTGTATACGAAAAGGTTGTTGAAAAAAATAGTTCATACATAACTCGAAGAATACTTCGAAGTTAACAATTTATTTATGGAGAACCAGTCAGGATTTCGAAAAAAACACTCATGCGAGTCAGCGCTAAATAATGTTTTAATAAGCTGGAAAGAAGAGATAGCTGAAAAAAAGTTCGTGATTGCTGTTTTCCTTGATTTCAAAAGAGCCTTTGAGACAATCGACCGAAGTATACTTTTGAAAAAACTTAGCGGATATGGTATAAGAGGGAAGGAACAGGAGTGGTTTGCATCCTATCTATCGAATAGAACACAAAAAACATCAGTGAATGGCATAATGTCCAACAGCATTGAAACGAGACACGGAGTTCCTCAGGGATCGATTCTGGGCGCGCTGTTATTTATAATTTACATAAATGACATTAAAGAAGTTCTTCGAAATTCCCAAATTGTGCTCTTTGCCGATGATGCACTCATTTTTACATCTGGAAAGAATGAGGACGAATGTGCGAAACTAATTCAAAAAGATCTCAACAGAATCAACGAGTGGTTGAAAGCTAACAAACTAAAATTGAACGTAGCAAAGTCGAAATGTATGGCCCTAAAACGTAAAGTCAACCTCAACCTGGAGATCGACAACGAAAAAGTAGAGCAAGTAAATGTAATTAAATATCTAGGCATAGTTATAGACTACAAACTTAAGTTTGATATTCATATTGATTATTTAGTCAAAAAAATTGCAAAAAAAAAAATGGATTCTTTAACAGAATTAGAAACAAGTTATCTGTAATATGTGCTATTAATGTCTATAATGTTATGATAAAACCCCATTTCGAGTATTGTTCATCAGTTTTGTACCTATGTTCTGATAATGTTCTGTTAAAGTTGCAACGCCTACAAAATAAATCTATGCGTATTATACTTAAATGTAATCGTCTTACACCAATAAGAACAATGCTTAATATGCTTCAATGGTTAAGTGTAAAGCAAAGAATTTTTGTTAATGTACTATGTTTTGTTTTCAAAATTAAAAATAATCTGCTACCTAAATACTTAAGTAAATATTTGAGCTATGTGGGGGAATCCCAACCATATAATCTAAGAAATAGAGAAGACTTCAGACTACCTAATTACATTGAAAATGTTACCCAAAATAGCATTTTGTATAAAGGCTGTAGGTTATTTAACACACTTCCGGACAGAGCAAAGAATGAAACAAATTTAAAAACATTTAAAAGATATGTAAATGAAACTATAAAAATTGTATATATAGATTTTAAGTTTAAATTGTTAAAAATTGTTAAATTGAATTTAAATAGCAGAGTTCTGCTTAATAAACATACTAAACTAAAATAACTAAAAAAAAAAAAAAAAAATTCTTAAGTTCACAGTAGGAAAACAAGAAAATCTCTGCACTTCTAAATGCATATGGAAGTGCCAATTTTTTTTTGTTCGTATATATGATAGGTTATTAAAATTTTAAGTAACATTTTGAATTAAGTTTTCTTTTATATATTTTTTTTTAATTACAAAAGTGCATAAATGCCCAAAAGTGCCAAATTTTCGTTAAAATTCTGAAGCAATAGCTAACACTTAAGAAGATCTTTTGGCATTTTTGAAATGAGCTGACATATACCAAGCATAACCAATCCAAAAATCTACATAAACAAACATTTTTTCAAATTTTGTTACACAGTGTAATGGAATGCTAAATGTTCGACGTTGCATACAGGTTGTTTTTCATAACAACTGGAAAAAAAAGTTCCAAAATTGACGCAAAAAAGCCGAAAGAAAAAAGTCCAATAGCACATGGTCCCATCTTGTTGAAAGCATATGTCGTCCACATCAATATCTTGCAACTTATGCAAAAAGAGCTGGATTATCATGTCGCGATAGGGAGCACCGTTAACTGTCATTGCCTGCTCAGCCGCATTAGAATGGTCCGATGATACCTCCAGCCCAAAATCCGCACCAAACAGTGACACGTTGTGGATGCATTAGTTTCTTATCCTTCGATAAGTCAACAATTTTGAACATTAACAAAGCTATCAAGATCACTGTATTTTGTACGGTAATAATTGCGAACTGCATTCATTACTTTTAGAATATTGCTCAACAATGAAATCGCGTTGTTCTTTCGTCCAGTCATGCAATTCCTGTATAGTCAACCCTCGTATAATGCGGTACTTTCACAACGCGGTTTCGCTATAACGCGATTCTCAGTCTTTTCTAACGCGAAAAATGTGTGTCGCATTCGGGGAATTCCCTTTGAAAACATTCACGTGTCTGGTAGACCTTTTAACATGAAACATAAACCAAGGATTAGATTGGCTGCTAATTTGGCGAATTACTTCGCAGGTATTGATTCCTCTATGGAACGCTTCAGTTCAAAAGGCATTTGCAACGTTCTTTAGCTCCATATTTGTCCGAAAGGAGTTGTCATTTTAAATCAATAGCAAAAGTACGGCTTTGTGCGTGGTCTGCTGGCATCAATTCTTTCGTTAACTGGAGCTTATAAGCATGTAGGCTAAGATCTTAATGCAAAATGCGGTACAAAGTGGTTGCCTATCACAATTCATGTGATCGTTTCGAAATGGACACACCTGGGTTTTCAGTCACACTCACACTCTCAGCTACGGTGGAGATATTTTCAGCTGACCTTGCCGCAATAGTGGCATTAGGGTAGGGCGCTAGACATGCAGGGACGCCGGCCGCTCCAGTTGGATATTGTGACTTGTTGCATTCTCGGCAGCGCCTGGGGCCTCGTGGGACACCAGAAAGAATTGGCGAAAGTTCTCAATCGTTGGACGACACGGGCGGCTACTTGCATGTCGAAATGTAGTCAGATACCTCGGGCTCTGGCTAGACCAGTATCTGTATTTTAACAAACATATAGATGCTGCTCTGACCAGAGCCAGAGGTGCTTTTGCCCTTACAAAGAGACTGTTTTATAGCAGCCAACTCGATGCGAGGGTTAAGGTTATCTGCTACACGGCCCTTATACGGCCAATGATAGCATATGGTTGTCCCGTGTGGTTCAACGTGGGACCAAGTTCGATGGAAAGGATTCGGGTGTTTGAGAGGGCCTGTCTTCGGGCTTGCCTTCATTTATACAGAACACCAGAGTCCGAGTACAAAAAATTCTATTCCAATGAGGTCCTATACAACAGGGCTAACTTAATAAGAGTGGATAGTTTCCTGATCAAGATGACTCGAAGGCAGATTGCAAGAGCAATGAGTTCGATTAATAGTCTGATCTTCGGGGCTTATTACAATTTCACGTACCACGAAAGAGTGCGACTTAACGGCTTCGTTCCACCAGAAGCGTTCCTCTATTTTGACCAACAGGGTCTGATCCAGGATAGATTAGCGGTGCCGTTAATCTTCCATGTTGCTCGCAAGACTGTGGATAGGCGGCTCAACTACGACAGAGACGTCGCACAGAGCCAAACGGAGCGCCTTCGGTTTAGTAGGTCGGTTTCGGGGCGCGATGGGTACGATGTTGAGCAGCAGCATCAGAAATTCTGGTGGCTGCTGGAAAGAGATGGAATACCCTCGTCGATTCCGTTCGATCCGGGGTAAGCCCCAAGGCAAAGTTGGCCGCCTTTTATGTTTATTTATGTAGACATGCCGTGGCCGGCTTACGTAGGTATAGATAGGATAGATTTAAGTTTTATAAAAAAAAAAAAAATAAAAAAAAAAACGCACAGCACTTTGCAAAAAAAAAATAATATAAAAACAAATAAAAAAAAAATTTATAAAACAACACAGCACAAAAAACCAAACAAAAATTACGTATTTAATTACGTATCTAGAGTAAGATAGGTTAAGTTGTTCTAAGTTTTATTATTTAAGGTAGTTTTAATTAAAAATCCAAAATGGTCATTTTGCTAAGTTTTTCCAAAAACATTTTTCTTATCTTTAAAATTGTAAATTCAATTAAAATTCTATATTACAAGTTTGGTTACGTCGAAAGACATAGTATAAGTATTAAGTTTAGCTTAGAGTGCTCGTGTGGGGCCAGTAAGTTAGAGTAAGATAGTTAAGTTAGTTAAGCTAGTTTTAAGCACTTTTGTCTAACATGTAAGTAATAATTGAATTGATAAATAAAAATGCATTAAAAATGAATGAAAATGCAGGGACTCCGGCCGCTCCAGTTGGATACTGTGACTTGTTGCATTCTCGGCAGCGCAGCGGCGGTTAAGTGTAAGTATTTTGAGTTCCCTAAATCTGGCAACAAAATTGCTTAGGTGGGGAACGCTAACATTGCTGTACATTTAACCGAAATTCACCGACAATAGACGAAGCTTATTATTTTTCCCTTTTTAGCATTGTATTAAGAAACAGCTAGAGCTAGCACTATATTTGACTTATTAAGATGTTGCACAGAGTTCATTACACCAGTTCAAATTCGTCACTTTGTTTGGGTTACTGCAGCGCATAGGTTGTTCACATTGTTTCCAGCTTTTGTTCATCGAAGGAAGATTGTAACCGATCACTTAGGATTGTATACTAAAAAAACGCAGTGGTACACGTGGGAAGCAAGAATAAGCAGCGGTAAAGCAGTCCGGTATCAAATTAGTGTCATTTATGACGCTTTTATTACTTTGGCTATTGGAAGATTTGAGCTTCGTAGCCTTATTGGTTATTTGGTATGAGATACTTTTCAAATTAATGTCATTAGTAGATCTCTGCAATCAATAGACATGGATCTCGGTAAATGCATAGAAATGTTGAAAAAATGATGTATTTCTTGGAAGAGTATAGAAAGACTTACACTATGTACATATTTTACATTTAATAAACAGTAACAGCCGTATTAATAAACGCTAGTTATCTCTAACTAATGGTTTACGCAATGGATAAGTCAAAATCTTTATTAATAAAAATGTTCGTGAGTTAGCTGACGTTTGTTAACTCGAACATTTCTAACTAACCGATCTCGGCAGTTAACGAGATGATAATAAAAAATAAGGCATGTTCATTATTTAAACCAACTATTGGAACTTAAATTCAAAATAAATTAACTGCTGTCAATTTTAAAATTATTTGAATTTTTTTTTCAATTCACGTTGTACAACTCGTACAAAACCGATATTTTTGCAGTCAGTTATTGGGACGTTTCACTCGAACGTGTGTTAATAGATTTGCCCTTTTTATGTCAGATAGTTATTGTATAGAGAAAATATTTTTATTAATAAGGATATCTAACTAGTGGATAAGCTTGCTAACACAAGTTATAGTTAACTCAATGGTTATCCGTGTGTTAGTGAATTTTTATTAATAAGGGGGTAAGTTTTAAAATGAACTATATTACAAAGTCTTTGATTTTTTATTTAAATCCCTTTATTATACTATAATCGATACATACGGGTTGTTCGAGGCCCAACCCATCCTAACCCTAGAAGACAAAAAAATCACACCGGGAATGGCATTCATGAATGTTGGTGGATGCCCAGCTTATGCAAATGCGTGGTGTATGTGCCAAGGCGTTGTTTGAGAGAGAGGCCAATTTTCAGTGCGCTAGCGCTTACGTGTACCTATGCTTGTAGTAGTGTCATACAATTGTTGTCCCGCCTTTTCAGACGTGATGTGACAAATTTGTGAGGTGGGACTTATGTACATATGTACTGCCTCACATGTGAGTAACACAACACAATTCTATGAATAAAAAAAAAAATGAGTGATCAAAAAAGTTGTCTTCAATACTTGTGATCTAGAGTGAACAATTTTATTTTCTTGCATCGTATGTTTTCAAGTCTAACATAGAGTGTTAATTTTACCTCACATTCACCTATAAAGTTTCACTTCTATCGCATAGCTTTCTATGCATTTGAATATTTTATTTAAGTTAAGTAAAAAGCCCCCATCAGCCAGGGTGTCATGTCTTTTTCCGGCACAATATTGTTTTTTAGGTGTTTTAGGGTTTGTGGCTTTCCACATTTTTAGTAACCCCAGAGAAAGTAATCAAGGCCGCTCATATCAGGTCACCATAGACCATGGTGGCCATCGCAAAACGCCATACCTTTAAATAGGCCATTTCGGAAGATCTTCTCTTAGAACAGAAGGTACATACATATATTCATGTTAGAGGAGTATGCGTTGCGGCTGTGCTGTAAATTTTTTGTTTAGCCTTTATAATTGATACGTTGACCTTATCAAGTAAATCTTTTAAGTTCCTCTTTTATTCTTTATTAAATAATAATATTGTACCCAAGACTATTAGCATGATCAAACAAATAAAATAAAATAAAATTAGATTGGCAATTTTCTTTCTTATTTTCCGCAACTACAAAAATTTCCAGAATCCGAAAGTATTACCAACAAAGCAATTTTGAAATAAATCCACCACCTTCCAATAAGAATCTAGATACTCATGCACATAACCTACAATCAATTATATGTAACTGCATTATTTACGACGTCAAACATAAATTCGTAAAAAGATTGCGTGCAACAATAATCGTTTAATAAATTGTGATTGGACTTATTTAGGGCCGCAACTTAATTGATGGATTTGATTGAATTTATTACGGGCTAATTATATTTTCTCCTCTCGCATACTGGGTATAATTGGAATTGGAGGTGTATAACATAACTCCATTAATGGCTGGTCAATTAGGTATCACTGACTGTTCTCGCAATTTGTAATTTCGGACGCCCCGCCATCGGCCGTAGCAGAGCACTTCAAAGAGCTTTTAGGGCAAATACTCGCAGAATGATTACACTGACACGAATTCTATTTCCAAATGTCAGTTGAAGGGGATTATCTGTCATCTAAATTATGTCTACTAGTTGCATTTATAACTTCTTATATATGTATGTATGTACATAAGATGTTTGAGTTTTGTACCGCTTTTATCCGTATAAAACAGACCAAATAAGCTAAAGGGTCTTTCATTAAGAGTGATTGGATTTTAATTTTATTTTTTTTTAATACAGTTACATATGTTCGGAGCAAGATATCGTTTAAATATCCACCATAGCCTTGTTTACACTGACGCACCCGATCGCTCAAATTTTTGATAACCCTGACCAATGTATGGGGCTATATGCCGGCGTTAGCTTGACGAATGTTGGCTTCCAAACCATCCAAAGTCTGTGGATTGTCAGTTATAATAATAAATCTAGGAGTTTCAAATCATATGACCGCTGTGGCCAGTTCAGAAATCACCGCCGTGAGATGAGCCAAGCTTCTCCTTCAGCAAATCGAGCGTAGCATTCGCTGTAACGGTAAATCCATCTTTTTGTCGCTTCAATATCGATGTTCTCAACTTTTGGCCACAAAGATTCTAATAGCATAGCGAACGACATTGACGGTAATGCCTCATCGCTTCCCATTTCTGAAGAAATAAACTCTGATGATGCCACCAATCCCACTGTCATAAACTGCATCACACAGTGAGTTTTTCGGGATGCAACAGCATTTCATGCAACACTTGTGAGTGGTTTTTGCACCAAGAATGGTAATTATGTTTGTTAACAAAGTCATTCATCCAAAATGCGCAGAGTCTGAAAAGAAGATCTTTTGGCCGAAATCAGGATCATCTCTAGACCCAATCTATGATCGTCTGGCTTCAGCTCTTGAGTCAATACGACTTCGTTAGGATGTAGCCCCAAATTCTTATGCAAAATTCTCTAAATTGACGTCTCAGAAAGCACCATTTGTTGCGATCTTCTGAACCTGTACATTGTACCAATAACTTGACTCCAACGCCACCTATATGGTCCAGATTTTATTATATAATTTTTTCTTTTGCCACTGAACCAACATATATTGTGAATATGAGCCCTTTTGGTCCATAAATAGAAAAGTTAGTATTAACTGGACTCCAGCGCCACCTAGCGAAATAAAAATATACTTTACAACCTATTCTCATACCTCCCAAATATACACAAAAAATTTCATAGAAATCGGTCAAGTCCTTTCGGAGGAGTGCGACTTACAAAAAAACATTATAATCAACTCCTCACGGTTGCCACTGAGTGGTGTGATTCAGCTTCTGCCTTTGGAATGCATTTTGTACTATTATATTCAGCTTCTAGTTATTGCACAGATATCTGCGTATTTAATGTAATTAAGCTGAGAATGAATCACATGCGAGAAGTTGTTCTGAAGTAATAGCCGTTTGTTTTAAATTGAATTTTCGTTTTTTCATTTGAGGTCCCTTAAACTCTAAAACTAAAAATATATCTAATTCAAAGCTAATTGATAAACCTTTTCCGAGAAATAAGTAATCTTATACCAAAAGAATCGTTAAAATCTATTCAGCGGTTCTTGAGATTCTTAACCACAAACGTAATATGACACCGATCGGGACTTTGCTTTATACTATGTAAGGATAGTATGTTATATGGACATCAGATGAATCTCTATATGGGTGGGGTAAATCGGATACTTGAAAAATGTTCCTCAAATTCCCAAAAATTTGTTCGGGCCAAAATGGACAAAATCCAAAATTGTATAAATATCAACATTATGTATCTCCCTCTTCTCAGAAACTCTTCTTCCTTTCTCCACGATTACAGCTAAGAAGTTTCACTTCTATCGCTTAAGTTACATTAAACTTATATGGTGACCTCCACCAATAAAAATAATAATGTCAACCTCAAGTCGTCATAATAATAATCAGCAGGTTTATATTGGGCAACAACCGTAAGTCGTTGCGACATAATGTGCTGGGTCTGTCTATTTTATGTTATTGCAACTTTAGACATTTAGGTTAGGTTAGGTTAGGAAGGGTATTTTGTTGTTCGAGCAATCATTTCCACTCGGTGACCCGAAGGTCCATTGTAAATCCCCCTCATAAATCATCTCTTTTACCAACTCGTTAACTAGTTTGTGCTCTTGGTAAATCTAAGAAGATCCGATATCTTTAAGTCTCCAGTTTTTTACTATCTGCCAAGAATCTATGGTCTAATGTAGGGAGGCGCCATTCATGAAAGGCGGGCCGGTACCAAAGTAGATGTTGGATATATTAACTTTCTTATTAAGCTCCGCAGCTTCTACAGATATCGTTGGACTCAGGTAGCCTTGTTGCTTGTCATGTGACCTATGGCACAGTGTCCTGTGATTATTCCGGTGATCAAGTGTCATGAGGATTTATCCAGATGTAACATCGTCTTTGTCCTTTTAATCGGTGGCAGTATGGAGGT
Source organism: Brachyopa scutellaris (assembly GCA_949775065.1). Lineage (NCBI taxonomy): Eukaryota > Metazoa > Arthropoda > Insecta > Diptera > Syrphidae > Brachyopa > Brachyopa scutellaris. The sequence continues at coordinate 82,907,310 of OX459112.1, read as the reverse complement.
GTCAACATTACTGTTGCTCATGGCTGATTCAGCTCTAGCTAGTTCGTCTGATATCTCGTTCCCTTCGATATTGCTATGTCCGGGTATCAAGAACAGTCTAACCTTGTGGTGCCTTATGGCATTTAGTGCACTGCAACATTTTTGGACTGTGTTTGATTTTATTGTGTTTGATCCACCAGAATGTCTACCTCCGATGGAGGGAGGTCGCTTCCTTTTATGAATATTGCAGCCTTTTCAATCGCCAGTAGTTCCACCTGGAAAACACTGAAAAACTCCGGTAATCTGAGTCTACTCCAATCCAGTATCTATGTAAGTCAGCCAGTCTTTCCTACTAGGAAATAGGATTAGTACATTCAAGTTGAAGTCATAGTGAGGAAGGAGAAATGTAGTCTGAAGTCTTGGCTAGAATTTCAGGGTTGCATCCCCTCAGTTGTTGTAGTTCTCGCCTTTAACAAACATGTCAAGGCGAAGGTAATGAATCATGTCCAATCCCGCTTGTGGTCAAGAGACAACTGCCCAACTATTAGACTTATTATCTATGATATTATAAAAAGCTTCATAAGAAGCCACAAGGCTTACTTTCGAACAACACGGAAAGCGGTCTAATAACGCATGCCTCTAAAGTGAGAAAAAGTCTATGCTAGGTGGATACTTAAAAAAAACTTCACAAAAGAAAAACTCCTTCCGGCGGCATTCTTCCGTTCATTCAAAATTGATTTAACTAAGGGCATCCGTCCAACAAGACCAAGATTAAGAAATAACCATTTAGTTAGTTTTCCATCACACAACCAACAGGTAGGATGTTTCCATCTCGATACTCTTAATATCCGACATAATATGATACTTGTGTTCTTGTTGATCTTCTGCGCACCTCAAGTGGAATCAATTCTCGAAAATGCTCACCTATAATTAGGCCCAATGCAATGGTTAGACCAGGCGGAGGAGGTGGAAACTAATTTTTTATTTTCTGGTCTCAATGGTCTCGGTTATTGCCTTAAATTATAGGCGTAAAGATTCACCACTGTTTGTCGGCGCTGGCTCTAGCAAAAGATGAATGGAAAAAAAATCCACATCCTAAATGGAGGAGGAAAGACCACGAGATACTCTTCTCAGTGAGGCGATAGCCATCAGCTATCGTTTTATTGCTACGTTGACCCGAAACCTGGGAGGGGGAGCCAGCAAACAAAATTACATGTATTTAGATCGCCAGCAAGATGATACAGATGAGATGTTGATGATGATTATGATGACGGCTGTATTCAGGTATCTCATTGATTAATTGTTTCATCCCAAAATAATTACGGGTTCGTTGTTTTATTTTTATTTTTTTTTTGTTTTCTTCCCTCTTCCATGTTTGGTTCTGTCTGAAAATAACTCAATGCGCCATAATGACTTCATCACATGCGAATCAAGTCGATATTTTGATTAGAGTCAACTTGTCGGCGGCGCGGCGGCGGCGGCTGGTATGGCTTAAAGGTGTATTGGGCGTATTAACGTCTGTTAGCGTATATGTATGTGTGTTGGAGAAGTGAACATTGTTATACACAATTAATTATCAATTAGCTTCTTTAATTTAACGAGAACGCGTTGTGTTTCTTGGCTTTAGATGTCTTTTCAATTTAAATTTGACCCCAGTAGGATGTTTGATTTTTAACCTTAGAACCGTGTTTGGGGTGCTGCACTCCCCGTTCGTTTTTCGACTACGAATTCTAGCCACAACTTATTCCACACTAATATAATACCTGAGTACTTTTCGATGTATTGTACCTTTAGCTTTGTGAAAATAGTGCGTTTGGATATTGTTTTGTAATGGGTTTCATACGAGAGACCCCAAAAGTGCTACAACCTCTATACGTGATTGGGGAGTTGTACTCCCCAGTATTTATTTCAGTACATTTGGTAACTTGCAAACGCCTAAAAGAAAATTACTATGTTGACATTAGCATAAGCCTTAGTTCAGTTATCTATATAAAAACACAACATTTATTTGTTAAAACCCAATTTGAAATATATTTTTTTAACATTTTTAAAAACCTTCCCTTGGGCCTTATTACGAACACCTATTCCAAATAAGGGCCATACATAATTTTGTTCAATTACTTTGGTTATCCTGCTAAAATAAGAAGTATTTTGTCATGAAACAAATAAAACAAAGTAGTTTATTATTTATATATATATTATGTAATTATTTATTAATACAAAACAAAAAGCAAACACAGCCTTCTTGACTAGAAAGAAAAATTAAAATTAAAAAAAAAAATTGAATAAATTTGACATCAATAAATTAATTTAAAAATAAGAAAATTATTATTAAGAATTAAATTTAGTTAGGTTAAAGTTAAATTTAAGTTTGGGTACATCCACCAGGACAATAGAATTCTTCGTCACCTTCCGTTAGTCCGACGTAAAGTTCATTGTACCAAACACCACAATTTTAACACTGTCTCATATCTTTCATTCGATCTTCTTTACACGAGTGACAGTACTTTGCTCCAGTTTTTTCGCTTTTTTTTTGAGCTGCGCTGATGGCTGATGACGGATTGAATGAGGTTGTGAAGCTAGAAGATGTCGATTGGCGTTTGTTCATAAATAAATCTATGGTAACCTCTTGGTCTTTGGAATTTTTCATATTCCTAATAAGGCCCGTTTATTTTTTCGGTGGGCCTTTTTAGGAACATGAAAAACTTTTCTTTACAAAAATTTTAACGATAATCTACTCAAAGAATTAAAATAATACTTAAACCATACTAAACCTTAGATTTATATGAAATATATTTAGTGTAAAAAATAGACTTGCCCGAATTAGTATTTTACAATATAATCAATTAAAAAAACCACTTTCTTATAAAAAAGCGCGTGCGTGCAGATTCACTAACTTATATTGACTGTAAGAAAAAACAGGATTGCGTCGGATTGAATTTTCCATCGATTTTGGTGTAGACATAGGAGGCCACAAGCATATTCAAAATATAATTCCTGTAGCTTGTCGGTTATGCCACTTTTTCCACACTGGGCCTTATTAGGTTCTGGGCCTTATTTGGACCACCTACCTTACTTTGACTAGTTTTTTACGAAAAACCTTTGCAGTATCTTTGTGTGTAGCAAGATCTTTCGGATTTTCGGCCTATCTTGTCGGGCGCTGAATTCTGAACAAAACTAAGGCTTTAATTACCCGTTTGTACCACTGGGGGAGTCTTAATTGCTAAAAAAAACATCCTGGTAAAAGTTTTACTTTGAAATTTTTAACATTGACCAGTGAAATATACTCTGTATTAAAAATAAAAATTTTCTGATTTTGGTCAAAGTAACCATCCGTGGTCAAAGTTAGGCAGTTTTACGGTATATGTGTGTGATTGCATTTTACACACCAGTTAAGCATTCCCCTTATATTATGATATGGGGGCCAATAACCAGATTTGTTGTTGGATAAATTGTAATGCTTAATGGCTCAACAAATGCTATGGTATACTAAAAAAAATACAGAATACGATATTGTACCTACTTTACAGAAACTTTGCCAACACACCGATAATGTGTTTTTTAAGGACGATTCAGCTCCTGTCCAAAGAGCAAAATCGGTAAGTTTTCTTTTGGGTATGATCTGTAAAACTAACAATTTTATAAGCTTTTTTACCCTACGCTACGGTCTGGTAATTTATTTGTTCTTGTTGATTGGAAATACCTCTTTTATATTTTATCTCTATTCTAATCATAAGTAATTTTGCAATCTATTAAGTATCTTCGTTATCTGTTAAGATTAGTTTATTGATTAAATAACAAATGCAGATGTCTGCATTGGACTTTATGTGTACATACTTACATTTATATGAGACGTTTTATTTCGTTCCAGAATTTACTACCTAAATGTCTGCGGGATAATGAAAAACCAAAAAACAAAAAAGCGTTTAAGCGGGTTGCGTGATCAAAGGATCCGTGCTTTGGCATGCCACTTTTCAACCACTCCCCCACCTCAGATGGATTATTTAATTTACAGCTAACAGATTGCAAAAGAAAAAGGATTAATTGATTTACCCATGCCATCTCCAACAACCCTGAATTACAAAACACATGCCACCTAAATTGGACGAGAAACACTCCATAAACCAGGACAGGCCAACAAACAACGAATGAGAATAAAAAGAAACGAAAACGGGCGAAAAAAAATCAATAACAAAATGAAAATTAAATAATTAGCCCCAGCAAGCGGCGCGGCGGCAAACGAAAGCACGAGGACGCATTTATACCATTTATTTGTGTACCGCAGCGCAGAGCCGATAGTCCGGCTAAATCATTCTCGGGCCAGTTTTGGGATAATTGAAGCGAATTTAATTCACTGCGGCTCCGAGAGCTGTATGTCTGTGTGTCTGTGTGACTCTGTCCGTCGTCGTTAATTTCCCTTTAAGCCTCCTAAATCTGATCTCTTAATGATTTATGGTGTTTAATAATAGAGCGCTAAACATAAATTTGTTTCCAAGGCGTCTACGCGAGAGCGCACATCGTACTGACTGCTCATGAAGATATCTCTCACCTCAGCTACGCGAGTACGTGTGTGAATGATGCCAGCCAGAATCAGATGCCTGGCATTTATGCCAATTTATACAGCTCCATCCATCCAAGATCCCGCCACCACCACCACCACTACTAGGACTAGCAGCACCACTACACGCTACACCACACCAGGAGCAGCGGCATGCAGCAAGGCAGAGCACCCCCAGGGGGTTGTTATTTTCTGATGCTTCGTGACTTTGTTGTGTGCGATGTGAGAAGCATTAAGTCATTTGCGGAATTTTAAAGATCCTTTGTACAATGGGGTCCCGTCTATCTCCTGACGTTTTGACTGACTTCTTCATCATCATCAGTCCAGCGTCCAGCCATTCGGGAGAACTCTCAAAGTGAGATGTTAACTCGGGTGCTTCGTGCGCTCTGTGGAGCTAATAAATATATTGCCCGTTGTATACCGGTGTAATTAATTTACTCGAGTATAAAAAGGACGTTCAAATAAAATGGAAGTGATACATGTATGTATGTATGTATGTAGGTAGGATTTTTATGATTAGTTTAATTTGTTTGCTGTTAGCGTTGAGTATATCAGGAAATGAAATGAATAGGATTTCTCGGATGTGTTATTTTAATTTTTGGTTTTAGGCTACGTTTCTTTGAATTCATGATGTGGCTTTTGCCTTCACGCATGCACGAGTGATGGTTATTATTACATATTTCGCTGTCTGTTTTTTCACACTACCTATGTACATATATCCTTTTTAGGAAACATGTGTGTTGTTGCAACCTTGATTTGTGTCTGGCATTTTTCCTTAATGTCACCTGTGACGCATTCAATTTCTAAATCCTTGTGGTGGTCATTATTCCTTATGTACTATGGTGCATTGACGGGACTTCAAGGGATACCAGAAAAAATTGGTCATCATTGGACAGCATGGGCGATGGTTGGCGACTTGATTCCAGGGTGAAGGTAATATACTACGTGGCCTACTCCGAACGGCGAGTTGAGAAGCTTATTGACAAATGATACTCTTTGATTCCTTGTCAAACATTCGAAAGAGGAGGCACCGTGAAAAAACTTTTTAGGTGTTGGACCCGGGCTGGGATTGAATTGTGGCAGCATTGCGTTGTAGTCCAACGCACTTACCACTACACCACGGTGCTCACTAACTCCGAACTGATAAATTTACTTACTTACTTAGTTGGCGCTACAGCTCGAAGTGAGTCTGGGCCTGCTTCTCGCAACCATTTGTGTGTGCGTGTTATATTTTTGCACGAATGGAAGGGACCTACAGTTTTTTGCCGACTCCGAACGGCGAGTTGAGAAGCTCAATCGTGACAAATGATACTCTTTGATGCTTGTCAGACATTCGAAAGAGGTGGGCACTGTGAAAAACTTTTAGGTGTTTGCGGCGGAATTCGAACCCAAGACCGCTGGCTCAGTAGTCCGACGCACTAACCACTTGCGCTACGGTGCCCACCCAACTGATAAATTTGGAATTCGATTTTTTCACTTAATGATGCGATTTAATCGTTTAAGCTTTAAGGGGTTATATACAGTCAGGAGGGTTAAAAAAAAACGATTTTTCAAGAGACATTCCTATCAAAAAAGGCGTCTTGCGGAGACCCCGATATCTCTGGACTGGATCATAGAAAATGAAAAAACCTCACGGATACCGTTAAAGAAATGTATGGTCTAGGTATTAATCGAAGGAATAAGCAATTTTTGGTCACGATTTTTGGCCAACATTTCGGTATTAAATTGTTAATAAAAACAAATATATTTGTCGGTGCGAAAAAACCTTCGATTAATCTAGTATATATATAAAAATCCCATGTCACGGTGTTTGTAATCGAACTCCTCCGAAACGGCTCGACCGATTTTTATGAAATTTTTTGTGTATATTTGGTTGGTATGAGAGTTCTTTGTAAAGTATATTTCATCCCGCTAGGTGGCGCTTGAGTAAAGTTATTAACATCTTCTATATTTATGGACCAAAAATGCTCATATTCAAAATATACGTTGGTTCAGTGCCAAAAGAGAAAATTGAAAATATGTTTGCCTTTTATAGACTCGGAAACTACCCAACCGATTTTGGTAACATTTTTAGCGTACGATTTTCGTAATATAGAAAACAACATAGCATCAGTGCGGTTATTCAGCAACCGGTGGTTTCGGTGAAATGTGAATCATTTGGTCAATTAATATAGACAGACAGACAGACAGACAAACAGATGGATAGATAGATAAATAGACAGACAGACAGACAGGCTTATAGACAGATAGACAGACAGGCAGACAGATCGACAGACAGACAGACAGATAGACAGACAAATGGACATACAGACAGATAGACAGGCAGACAGACAGACAAACAGACAGACAGACAGACAGACAGATAGACAGAAATACAGGACATGACAGATAGATAGATAGATAGATAGGTAGATAGATAGATAGATAGATGTACAGACAGACAGATAGACAGATAGAGAAAAAAAATGGAAATCGAAGTTGAAAAAAGAGCAGCAGTGATTGCTTCCTACTATGTGCTTCCTTTCTATCATTACCAAATAACTATGTGCGCGAGCAAATTGTGAAAAGATAGGTGGAGCGAAGCGCACCGGGTTACAGCTAGTAACTAAAAAATATACTTAGGAAGCTTGTGTTAAAATTTGAGACGGATCGGTTCAGCAGTTTCCGAGAAATCGTGGTCACGGACTATAACAACATGGTTTTGAGAAAAATGCGTTTGAAGTTTGAAAATCACTTTACATGTAGTATGTAGAGTAAAGAGAGCGCTCTGATGTCTTTACAAATATCCGGAATAATCGTCAGATGGACTTAAAATCGTTCCGTGCTTGTACTTAAATATATAAACATACATTACGAAAATGAAATAAAAAAATAGATTTTTTTCTAATTCTAACTGTATATAACCCCTTAGCAAGAAGTTTTCGAAGAATTTAGATATGACTGGAAGTATAGAAAGTGCTCTGTATGATGACGCTTCGTTTGGTGGTTTTCCGGGCTTAGAGATTATTATTATTTTAGAACCTTTCCATAGGGATACGCCATTCTAAAACATATGTTATTCTAAAAGCAGCATGGAAAGTTCGTTAGTCAGATTAAGGCTTTTCTTGTTAACTGCCTCAATTATTTTACCTGTTATGAAATCATGACCACGGCATTTTTTTCGAGTTGAAATAGATTTTTTAGGTTTTCTCTGAATATATTGTCTTTGTGTTCGTTAGGTTACGTTATGTTAGGAGGTCCATTGTGAATACCCTAGTTGTTCATGTAGAAACATGCATTTAACAAAATCATTTCGATCTTCTAATAAATCTCTTTAGGCCTGTAGGCGGTATCTTAACCAGGTCATCCAGGCAGTCGAAGAACCGAGCTCCAATACAAGTAAGCGCCGTTCTTGAAAAGCCGGGCAGTGGCCAGTGCTGTCGTTTTCCAATTTTCAAGAGTACCAGAATTTGAAATTTTTGGGTATCATTTTTAACCGAAGGGTATCATAAAATAACATAACATTTTCGTCTTTTTAAAAATATATAAAGGGTGTTTCTAAGTTAAATGTCAAGACTTTGGGAAATTATTTTTGGGTTTATCTAATCTAAGAAAAAAAAAAAAAAATCTACAGCAAGGGTCTATCTCCAATGTGAACATCATTTATCGAGAATTTAAGAAAATACCTAATTTGTTGTACTTTGATGCTAACACAAATATCTCCGCTAGTACTTACTTCAGAAACTTTTTAACTGCTTTTGAATAAAATTTATTACTTTTTCGGCTTTGCAGATATTTTACTGTTAAGTTAGTTTCATTTATCTTGCCCATGCTAATTTTCGACTTTCATGTCGCTTTTCTACAAAAAATAATAAACATACCATTTGATTATTTTTTTCTTAAGCGGCCCCTAGATGCACAATATTATTGTGCAATAATAAATATTGCGCAATATTATTGATCGTCTGTAGATAATATTGCGAGGTTGTACAAAATATTGCGCAAAATCAATATGGGTTTGGTATTTATTGTGCAATATAAAGAAATTGTATCGTATGTAGGTAATATTGCACAATATTCTTTCATTAATTATACGAAGTGTACGAAACTCTGCCGGCTTTTTGGCAAATGTGGAGCAAGGAATACTGCAACAGGGATAAAACAAATGAACAATATGAAAAACTGCAAATGAGCAATATGTTCTCTTTTCCGATGCTTCAAATAATTGTCTCTTTCTTTCTCCCAGCAATGCAAGCAAAGCCATGTGCTTTGTCATTTTGATTAAATTGATTCATAGGCTCTTATTTTGGTTTTTGATTAAGAGTATCATTATTAAGCTTTAGGTATCACAGTATCACCAACTCTAAAATAGTATCAAAAGGATACTATAGTATCACCTTCGGCAGCGCTGGCAGTGGCTACAGATTCTATTGCATCCTCAAACCTAATCCATGCAACCTCTACAGAAGTCATTGGTAAGGTTGCCGTATCTTCTGGCCTTGCTTCCTTTTATATAGTTTCCGTTTATAACACCGACGAGTGCATAGATTGTGGCTTCTTCTCATAGAAAGTAGGGATATTGTTCTTTTCTGGTCGACTGCGGGCCACAGATTGCGTTTAATGCCACAATCGCTAGTGTTGCGCCATCAGTCTTCGGCTGAATTTTTGGTGTGTTGAAAGCCGGTAGGACCAGTCTGTCAGCTAGGGTTATATTTATACTAGATCCTTTCCTGGCCAGTGCGTCTGCTGTTTCGTTTCCTTTCCATCCCCACATGTCTAGGTTTCCAACAGAGTAAGACTGTGTGGTGTTTTATCGCCCTAAATGCCGTGAGGCACTCGCTCATGCATTTTTAGTTCACGGAAGTAGAGTCCATTATGTGTTCGTTGCTTCGGGTCTATTTTCCTTTTGATCCTTTTGATTTTTTTGTTGTTTTTCTTTAAGCTTTCCTAGTTTCCTGGTTTGTTAAGCCTGTAGTACACGACATGTAAATGGTTGCATGTACATGCGGGTCTGACGTCAAAATCAGTCACAATGGTTGCATGTGATTTACATGTCGTGTACTACCCATATTTGTGACAGTCGCATGTTGTGCTGCAAATATACATATGTGACCCCATGCGACACCTTGGTCTTTAAATTTTGCCAGCAAACACTTTTCTGTGTTAATTACTAAATTTTGCAGATATAATCAAGATTCATATTTTTAAATTCAATTTTGTTGTTTTTTTTGGAATTGCTGATATGTTGTTGTTTAACTAGGTCAAATCTAAACAAAATTAATATAATGCGAACAAATATTCTTGCTGAATTTATGGCCAAACGTCCAAAACCAAACATAGTTTCACCAATTTCAATTTCAATTTTAATAAAATAATATTTGTTTTATCCTTTAATCAACCGGAAAAAACCGAATTTTTCCAGGACAATTTTATTTTTATTCGATACGTTAGCTATCGAGTGCCGTTATCCCATTGAGCTTACCCGATTATTCGATAATGAGTCTTACTAACTCACTTGTTATCGAGCTCGGGAATGAGCTGAGTTCATTCAACTAATCAATTTAAAGATAATTTGCAGATATGTTAATGATTATAAAAGCGTCTAAAAGATCTGGTATTTTATTGGGTTCTGTCGGCCAGTATGTTGGTATTCCGGTTGATAAGACTCTGCATCCGCAGATACCGTGTAGTTTAGATACAGATACTTTCGTAAAACTAGAATTTTGGATGAAAGGGCAATTCAGGCATTAAATCCTGAACACAGTTGTAGTACTGCATTAATCAATATAGTCGAAGACATAAGGCAAGATATAGATATAGATAAGGTGACACTGCTTACCTTGTTAGATTTCTCCAAGGCTTTTGACACTGTAAACCATGACATTCTATGTAGTAAACTTAGGAACATGTTCCGGTTTTCTTCCTCTTCTGTTATGTTGGTGCATAGCGGCCCTTACACGGTCAATAGTAATGTGATGTCATTATCAGTATTGTCATTACATTCAAAAATTATTCATCAATACTCCATCAATATTTTTGAACCTTACACGGTCAATAATAATGTCAATACTCCCACTGCTTGATTGTTCGAAGAGAGGAAAAGTGATTTCACATTCATTTCAGTCATGGATCGCCGTTTGAAAGCATGCTTTGCTATAATTTTGGCATTTTCCGTTAAGAAAAGTGTTAATCGACGACGGTGGGTAAATTCGTGGTAACGAAATCATGAAAAGTATTCGGATTTAGTTTTGCCGAAAAAAATAAGTGTCACGGAAGTAGAAGACTATCGTAACTAATTCCACATGAATGAAAACTACCATTTATAAGGCGTACATATGTATGTACGTCCCAAGCTCAAGCCCAATGCTCATTACTAGTCAGATGCTTTAAAAACACCACTGCATCAATGGGATACAAAAACGGGTGATAAAAGATATAGGGGATAGAAACATCACTGGGTCAATTGACTCCCTTGAACACCGTCGACGTCGTAATTCCTCGTAATTCTACATGTACTTCATACATTTCTTTGACTTTAACTATTTTATAAAATCATAGTGTTTTCTCATTCTAATTTAACGTAGTTCGCCGGCAAAAATCTTTCGATATATTTATAAGCGATCAACAGGACCGAATACTCCCTCTTTTTCTGTTGATCACGCATTAAGCATAAAATTGTTGGATTAGTGTGTAAGTTTCCTGGTGTGTACATCGGATATACGTCGGTATACGTCGGAAATTTGAATAAAGTGGAGCATATAGAAAAAAGTTGACTGTCTCTTTGAATAATGTAATCGCCGACTAACTTTAATCAAACACAATCCACACACGTCCAGCCCAACTTCGGACATAGAGTAAAATATAGAGATCCTTTCTTTAACCGCTCAACCCGACTGTCGAATGCTTTACCAAACACGATTTTTCCCTCCCCTTACGAATTACAAACATTCAAGAGCAATGCACATCGGTATCTCGTCTATCATCCTCCTTAATTTTTCACTATGGCCCGCGCTGTGCAAAGCATTTCAAAGGTATTCATAATAATAATAAGCGTGCGTGAATTATAAAAAAAAAAAAACAAAGTAAATATGTAGGTACTTCAGGAATATATAAAGGTTAGTATTTTATTCTTTTTTCAATACCATGTGTAGAAAAACATGTATATTTGGTCTTCGAAAGTCTCAGTGAATGTACGCAGGACATCACTTTCTTCAACACAAACACTTTGCGGCGATTCCACGTGATCACTTTCCATACCTAAAATAGGTGTTACTGCACTGTCTGCACTAATTCAAATGAATAATGATGATGTATTGACCTTACACGATCAATACTAATGACAATAGTGGCAGTACTGATGCTTTGAAATCAGAAAATCCGTATTTTCGTCATTACTGCCCATCATTCCAAGTAATGACAATACTATCCACCTGACACGATCAATATTAATGTCAATACTTGGATGTATTGACATTATTATTGAACGTGTAAGCGCCGCTTATGGCAAGTGTAATGGCAGGTATCAGGCTTAGGCAGTTGTCGCAAACAATTTTGTGTTCGACTTCCTTCCTTTGTGCAGAGGTGTTTCACAAGCCTCGATCCTGGGTCCGTTGTTTTCCTCCATGTACATCCAATCAATAACCTTCCCTCATACGTACTCATTTGCTCCATTTTCATCTATGCTGATGATGTGCAGGTGCGAAAAAGTTTCCCATTAGGTCTTCTTGAAAATGGAGCTTGAGAACTAAACGAAGATCTACATAGAATTCTTTGCTGGTCACGATCAAATGGCATTTGCCCAAACCCAGAAAAATCGAGATCCAAGCTATTTCAAGAAAGCCAGTAGATACATCTTGTTTCCCTGTTATATATGTATGTACCTTAGCAATACACCTATCGAGTGAAAAACCTTGACTTTATTTAACAAAACACTTACTTGGAATAAACTTGGTAAACCTTGGTAGATTATATGGAGGTCTTCGAATGCTTTGGACAGCACAAAAAATTACCCCCGGTATTAAATCGCAAGATCCCGGCCAATTCTGATCGCCATATCGAGAAATTACTTGGCCAGAGAGCTTTTCTAGCTAAATCGCAATGTTTTCGGAAATAAACATCGCCCACATCCATACCTTCAAGCTGCGTCCATAAACATTGATTGATCATGGTTTGATAGCGCAATCCATTCACGGTAACAGCCGCTCCTGCTTTATTTTCGAAGAAATGAGGCCCAATTTTTTTTGCAATGCATCACAACTATGATATCGACAGCCATGGATTCCATTTAACTAACTAAATATTATAGGCTAAACATTTTGTAGATAAGGATCGGCTTTCCACTGCATAGCCATTCGAAAACAAACTTTTATACCTCAATCCTCAAATTAGCATCAGGACAGATCACAATACTGTAAATGGCTATTTTGGGTAAATTTTCCAACTCTGCATCTTTAAGCCAATAGTTCGTCTTCGCATTCGTTCTGGTTTCCAAAGCTCACGGCCCCTTTATCACCCCTAATTGAATCCCCCATTAAAGTGTGGATTATCTAACATATTTACCATTACAATGGCCTCAAGTTATGTATATCCCGCAGCATAACAAATTCCTTGCTCTGTTCCACCTGCTCGATAAATTCATATGTAATTCCAAATAAAATCAAAACTGACGTAACACTCACCACGTAGATCGACGTACCTCCAAGCGAACTACGACTAAAAAAAATCGAAAAAAAAATCCGATAATAAATGCCCGATAAATTATCACCTCAACTGGAATAGACTCTCCAGTTGCACACCGGAGTCATATGGGCATAATAGGCACACATTACCTGAAGTAGATACTCATTTCGTTAAAGATGAAAACATTAAAATCGTTAGACATGTAAATTACCATAATCTCGTTGATGCTTGACAATCGAGAGCGGGAAGTAATAAAATCGAGAATGTATCTATATGAAGAGAGGGTCCTCCGCGACCGCGACAGTGGGAATCAGTGAATGACCGCTCGAGGTGAGGACTGAGGTGTGCGCAGTTTGAGTTGGAGAAAAAAAAAATTGAATGGAATTGGAATTCTCTCACAGAAAACGGTTCACCCAGCATAAGTACTCAGGTTGTAAATTTTGGGATAAATATTAATTTACGGGCCGGTCAAGACAAAGCGATTCGTTTGATATGAATGCTTAGCCACAGTGACCCGGGAGGAAGCAGTGGGAACCAATAAAAATGTTCTCGTTAAGTTGACAGTTCTGACCGAAATTAGAAGACCGCTGGGCTGGGCGGTGGGGGAGCATGCTTGCCGAGATTAACTGGCCGAGGTGACTAAGTGGCTTACAAATTGGTGCTTATGTTATTCAATTAATTTGACTTGTTGGTATCCATTGTTGGGTAAGAATTTGTTGATTAGATGTTGTGTCTTGATCTATGGGGATTGAAGTTGACATTGACATTTTGTTTGGAAGTTTATAGAGGAAACATCTGTCGGTGATAGATGCCATATGATTTTTATTATGGGGATTTACAGTGGCTTTCGAATACATGTAACGTGTGTCTACAGACTAGTATTTTCGATTACCATTTAATCATTGCGGTATCAACCCAATCACAGCGAAAACACATGAAGATCTTATATCTTTATAAGCCGAATATCACGTCCACGCATTGAGATCTGCGCATTGATTAACATACAGAGAGAGGCATCAAGGGCGCTAACATAAATGTCTTTTCAGACAGCCAAGCTGCACTCAAAGCTTTGAGCTCCTACACTTTGGACTCAAGACTGGTGAGGTGTTGTTTCAATGCTCTCCAATATCCCTAGCTACTCACAATAAAGTCAAACTTTGGTGAGTACCTGGTCACAGAGGCATTGAAGGAAATGAAATTGCCTGGCTCGTTCAGGCTCTACTGCCAAATTCTCAGGCCCGGAACCCGGAATAAACAATTGGGAACGTATGTAATCTACCACTCTCTCATTGGAGCAATATCCCAGGGCTAAGACAAGCCAAACTGAATTAGGCCTTATACGTATACCTATCGTAGGGAACTTCTTAACGACAATACGAAGGATATTGGGCCACCGCACACGAGATGATTTCTGCCGATTGTTGACTCTGTTTTGAGGAGTTCCAGACGGCCGGGCACATCCTTTGTGATTCTTTCTTCTTTCTTTACGTGACGCTACAGTTCAGGGTCAACCAGGGTCTGTTTCTCGCAAACATTTGTGTGTGCGTGTTATAATTTTGCACGAATGGAAGGGATCTATTGGGTTTTTCCCGACTCTGAACGGCGAGTTGAGAAGCCCCTCAAGACAAATGATACTCTTTGAATAATTGTCCGACATTCGAAAGTGGTGGCACTACCATTCATAGCGTAGCTCCACTAATTTGCCTGATAAAATTGCAGAAGTGTGATCGGGCGCGGTCATCGTGGTGAAAGATAATTTTTTTCATCCCTGAATGAGGTGGCTTCTCCAGCATAATTTATTTCCAACAAAGAAGGATAATAAAATCCAATTATTGTTTTTCCCCATTCCAAATAACAAATAAAAATTACACTATGGACATCTCACCTTGCCTGTCGACTTTCGCTTTCTTCGAAGCACATTCGCCAGCTTAAGTCCACTATTATGACTATTTTTTCGTTTCTGGTTTGTAGTGATGAATCCATTAGTACGGATGTGTGCTTGCACCGAAAGTAGTATTACTTTATATTTAGGTGAACATTCAGTACACATTCCAGTGCCAATGATGTTCTGATGTTTGTCTGCTTCATGCATCTGAATTTGAATTTAAAGACACATCAGTCAAAGAAATCCACTGACCGTAACAATCCCTATCGCTTATCAACTCACCAGGAGAATTTTCGGAGAAATTCAGAAGACAAAGACAGCTGAAGAGTGGAAAATTGTCCAAATCTTTCTACCAATGCACTCCACTTTGCATACTCGAATCCCATACAGTACAACTTTCACCAAGAAGACTGCAAAAGATTGCCCCGAATCAGGGCAGGTTGAACCCCTTTCACATGTTTATATGTTTACAACAGAGAAACACCGGTGGAATTCCAGAATTATGGAACGCCTCGCACAATTTGGCATATTATGGACTCCTCTGTTCGATTGCCCACCAAATTCATAACCCTGAACAGCAACTGGCCGAAGTCCCCAGCCCTGGAAATTTTCAATCACTTGAGTATATCGAGAAGCATTTGCCTCGATTTTCGACTTGAAAATCCCATCTGACGCAAGAAATGATTTTTGTACCGGTTTGCTGCTAAACAAGCGTTTTTGTGTAGCGGGTATGGAAAGGTGACGTGAATACGTTAACAATGATGACAAGAGATCGTTATATTCTCATTGGTATCGGAAAGCAGGGAATAAATACGATTAGAACTAGCAATTGAAACACGAGCATCACAGCTTCATTGAGTCAAAAGTCGTTTTGCGTTCGATGCTAGATGCGACGAAACAAAAGTTTGTTAGAGCTTAACGTCGGTAAATGTCAATCCATAACGCCTACCCCCATCCCTCAGAACCTATTACTTTCGTAATGAGCCTGTTCCCTCAGTTTTTACATTGCTCATATAATACACAGGGCCTATTCTTCTCTTGGTTTCATCAAACGCTGGTCCAAAGAATTCTCGAACCCTTACGTTACAAAATCTCTTTGCATAACCTTTGTCAGACTCCTCCTTGAATGCGCCTCCCAAGTTTAGTCGCCATTTCATATAACTCACTCCCTGAGCATCGAAGCTGTGTAGCGCAGGTTTATCCGTTTTGCCTAACGCGGTCTCCTTTGGGCCGATATCCTCCCTTAGAAAGTTTTTTTTTTTTTTTTTTTTTTTTTATTCATTATTCTCATTTTACAATCTATGTCTACATTCAAAATAATATAATTTTAATTTTAATCAAAATTTACAATAGATAGTATGTAAGAGAATAGTTAGTGGCATTTATATTTATATAAATAGAGTTAATACCACTTCATAGGAACAATTCATTGTGGGGTGAACAATTTGAAGAAAAGAGTGAAAAATATAAAACAAACAAAAATCAAGAATAACTAGTCAAGAGAAAGAAAAATTAAAGTGTGAGAGAAAATAAATTAAGAGCAATTACATCATTCATTGACAGTTAAAACTACAAATTGCGTAATTAAACAATTAAACAGTATAACGCAGCAAAACTTCGATTTCATTATGGTCGAAATATAAGAGCCATAGTTTTATTTTTTTAAAAAAAGTGAATAGACTTGTTATATTTCTAATGTTTGCAGGGAGCCGGTTAAACAATTTGCAGGAGATAATGGAATATGAATTTCTATAATTTGTAGTATGAAAGGGGGGAATAGCAACAATAGATTGGAAATTACTACGTAAAATGTATGCGTCCGATATTGGACTCTGTAAGTACCCACCTCTCATGAAGAATATCTTAAGTACTTTGTAATAAAACAAATGTCTCACTGGGAGAATTTTTGTAATTCTAAATAGCTCCATGGAATGAGCAAGACGAGTAGCGTTACAAACCTTTCTTATGACACATTTTTGCAACACAATTAATTGCTGCAGTTTGTTCAGATACGCACCCCCCCAACAGCTAATACTATATTGTAATTTTGAGTGGAAAATCCCATAATATATCGTTTTCAGGGTGTTGTTAGAACAAAATTTTCTCAGACGATAAAAACAATGAATTGTGGATAAAAGATAATGTTTAAGATTGGAAATATGCTTAGACCAAGATCAAGTTTTGGTCGATAGTAACGCCCAGATATTTATAACAAATAACATTTTCAATTTTAAAACAGTTGACGTTACAGGCGACGCTGGCATTAAAAGAGATGTTATCGTCGTGAACGCAGCGTTTGTACAGGTTGAACCTTGCACAATTTGATGCATGGAATACAACATCGATATCCGGAGTATCAACTGTGTTGAGGCTAAAAAACATGAGTTTAGTTTTATTACTAACTACTAGTTTGTGTTCAGCAAACCAAAGTCTTAATAGATGAACGTCATGATTTATATCAGCCACTAGGTTCAAGAGGCTGACAGATCCGTATGCAATTCCTAAATCATCTGCAAACGCCTTAACTTTTCCAACAAATGGTTGTTCAAATATAGAGTTGATATAGATAAGAAAAAGAATTGGACCAAGAACAGATCCCCGGGGAAAGCCAAGATTCACAACCTCGGAGTTACTAAGACTGCTCCCAAGTTTGACTTTTTGCACTCTGTTATTCAAATAAGATACGAACCAATCATACATAAATCCTCGGAACCCTGCATTATACAGTTTTTTTAAAAGAATATAATGATCAACCATATCAAAAGCTTTCGTTATGTCAACAAAAAGTCCGCTGCAAAATCTTTTGTTGTCTAAACCACTGTGAACAAGGGAACAAAAATCCAATAGTGCATCCTCAGTAGAAAGGCCTGTCCTAAACCCAAACTGATTCGAACTGAGAAACTTTATTTTACTGAGGTATTTCAAAACTCTATACTTAACGGATTTTTCGAATAGTTTTGAAATAGAAGGTAATAACGAGATCGGTCTGTAATTATTTGTATCTTTTTTGCTCCCTCTTTTAAAAACTGGTATTACGTTGGCACACTTAAGTGCTTCGGGGAAGTTCCCTGAAATAATACTCAGATTAAAAAGGTGTGCCAAAATATCAACAATGTTCAGAGCAATTTCTTTCAGCACAAGGTTAGAGACACCATCATTACCACATGAATTTGAATTGTTTATAGAGTTTATGGCTTTTAGTAACTCCAGGCCAGAAATTTCTTCAAAATAAAAACTATTTCTGTGCAAATTACTACCCATAAAATCATATCTAGAACCAGCACAACGATTGCACTGCTTGGGAGAGTCTCTCGGAGATGAATCTTTTCCAACTGAAACAAAGAACTCATTGAAGGCGTTAGCAACTGCTGTAGGATCTGAAATGATTTCACCATCTCTGTTTAATGTTATAGAAATATTATGGTTGCTTATATTTCGATTAATCATACTGTTGACCATTTTCCATTCCTTTTTAAGGTTCCCCTGCGACAATCTTACTTGGTTATGATAGTAAGTGTCCCTACAAATTCGGATTTCCTTATTTATTGTTTTGCACATTTGAAAATAACGATTTTTAAGGCAAGTATTTTGGGGATGTTTGGTACATTTTATTCGCAGTTTATGCTTTAGCTTTATTTCTGACTTTTTCTGAACAGCGATGTAGCTAGAGGCGGATATGGAATTTTTTAGGATTTCAAGAAAAACGTCATAAGCTTTAACACCGCGTAAACACCGTCCCAATTAATATAGCGCAATATAATATTCAGCTGATTATAATTAATTTTAGTAATTCTAGAATAAGGTTTTTGAATTTTTTTTGTTTTTCTTACCAAGCATGAAAACAAAATTCCGGTCATATAATGATCAGAGACCTGAAGATCGATATTAATACCAGCACACTATTCAGACTGAATATTATTGAATCGGCCGAAAACGTGATCAATGCAGGTGCCTGTAACTGGCCTTGTGATCTCATTGACAAAGGAAGTTAATCCATGCTCGGCAAAAAGTGCGAAGTAGGAATCCAAATGAGGACATGAAACTAACAGGTCCACGTTAAAGTCGCCTAAAACTATAAGGTTACCTGCTATCACATTATGCAAAAAAGTCGAGAACTCTTCCAAAAACACATTTAAAGACTGCGAATTAAATCTGTAAACACAAACAAAGGTAAATAGTTCATTGCATATGTGGCAAGAAATTTTTAGGACATCTGCACTCACAAAACTATAGCACTTCACAGTACACAAATCATACATATCTCTCACAAACACACCTACTCCACCTGCAGCATAAGAATCATTGGTATTCGCAAAGAAATTATAGCCAGGAATACTATAATCATTAATCTCACAAGAATAAATCCAAATTTCTGAAACGAAAATAATCTCAGACAAGTTTACAAAGGCTTCAAGATTTCCAACTAACAAATCGAAGTTTCGCCGAAGACTTCTAATATTTTGATGTAATATGAAAACTGCTTTGGTATCATTTGAACTGTCATGAAAAATGCTATCGTTCCAACTACTTATGGTATTAAAGAAAAGGTTGTTTGTTATAAGATCATGATTGTGGTTAATGTCGGAAAAACAATTATTATTCATTTTGAATTAAAGCTAAATCATCAAATGATCTTATAACAACAACCTTACCTCTTTCGATTTTCCTTAATAAAATTTGAGAATTGTTATACCACAAGTACTTGAACTTCTTTTCCGCTTTACACTTTTTAGCTGCCATAAACAGAGAACGAGTATATTTCGTGAAACTATCGTTAACATAAATTCTGGAACAGTTTTCGCTGGTATCGCCAAATAATGTAGTGTTTAGGTTTTTGGATCCAGTTCTCTTGCTCTTCATAATTTGTTGCTTAACATCATTTGACGAGAGTTGAATGCATAGAATGTTTGCTGGGATGTTTTGCTTAGCAAACATTTTCACGTAGCACTTTTTTATGTTCTCCGATGAGACAGAGGCATTTAATGCATCGCAAAAAATCTTTTGAGCACACTCTTCTGCATTAACGTTGTTTACATCTGGTATACCGACAATTCCCTCTACACCCCTCCGTCCTAAGTGTTAGTATTGACAGACGACGTATTTTTAGGTCAATTAGAAAATTGGCAATTAGAAATAATGAAAAATTGGCAGGCGAAAAAAATACGTCATTTGTCAATTTTAAATCGACAAGTGGAAACCTAGCATAAGTCTTAGTTTGTTTAAGTTTGCATGTATTAAGCTAATAAATAAATCTTTTATGTCCACGTCAAAAGATAGAAATATTGATATGTACATTCTTAGCAAAGCTTGGATAAGATTGAATAAGATTGATTTGTGACGTGGTACTTGGTTTCCCTATCACGGCAACCTCACTTGGGCCTATTGAGTAATCATCGGGCTTATGGTTCCATAAAGTAGGAGTCGAGTTTGTAATAGAACCATATATGCCTTCGAGCGAACTGGCAACTGTGCCATCTGCCTCAAGGTAAGGTTTACCAACGAAATGAAGATGTCTTTCTGCTTACCAGTGACAATGGTATATGATATGATCTGCTGTACACACACCTATTGGCTTTAGCTATACACATGCATAGCTAAGAGAGTTTTTTTTTTGACCCTGCAGTCCCTCCAGTCAGTGACGAGGAGCTGTAGGAGTTGTTTTGTTCCTTGAGTGAAATCATTTGGAAAAAAGCTTTAAGCCGATCAGTAATGAAGTGCTTTTACTTTTAGTAATTTCTTAGAATGGCCTCAATATCATGAATAATGGAGCAGGTCCTTTCCTGGCCACATGATCTGCCCTCTCATTGCCGTCAAAGTCGCTGTATCCTGGCACCCAGAGTAAATGAACTCTAATCGTCATGGCTGACAAAACATCAAAAGAAGTTTAACCCATTTGTTGCCACTGGTGCATTTTTGCACCATTATGAAAATGATGAAAAAAAAAAAATAAAAATGTCCAATAAACCTTCCCTGGGGCCTGAACAGAGAGTTTATGAAGTAGCATCAAACATTTTAATTGATTTGAGTGGTGGCAAGAAATGGGCTAAGGCAGTTCCCGGCAATTTTTAAGGCCTTTACTGGTTCATAATGAAATTCTGTATTTGTCTATAATTTTATTATTGCAAAAGTCCCAAGTAAGTTTTTGGTCCAGGAT
This sequence comes from Brachyopa scutellaris, assembly GCA_949775065.1. Taxonomy (NCBI): domain Eukaryota; kingdom Metazoa; phylum Arthropoda; class Insecta; order Diptera; family Syrphidae; genus Brachyopa; species Brachyopa scutellaris. Next base: position 82,886,076 of record OX459112.1, on the reverse strand, counting down.
TACGTCGATGAGCCAAAGTTATCGATTTAGCGACGATCGTAGCAATTGGGGCTTTCTCAAACTACATGTTGCAGAATTTCGCGTATGGATTTACAAAGTCGGATTGACTCAAGAGGTGAAGCCAAATGATCACATATTGCGTCGGGAGTTTGTTTGAACACTTGGAAGATGACCCTGATTTCGGCCAAAGGATCTTCTTTTCAAACGAAGCGCCTTTTTGGAAGAATAACTTTGTTACACAACATAATTGCCGTTATTGGTGCGAGACACACACCAAGTTGTATATGAAATGCTGTTCCATCTCGAAAATTTCACTGCGTGGTGCGGTTTATGACATGACGGCGGCGGTATCGTGCCTATTTCTTCCAAAATGAGGAGTGCTTAGACGTTACCGTTATATAGCCATGGTTCCACCAAATGTTGCCACGTGCCATACAGCTAGTGTTGAAGGATAAGTTGGATGATTTTATCATCTCACGGACGACAAGGATTTGTGAATTTGTGATTTGACGACATCCCTAGATTATTTCCTTCGGGGCTACTTCAAACCCAAAGCTATGCTGATAACATAAAGACTTGGGGCCATTTGGAAGCCAACATTTACTAAGCTATCGCCGGCATACAGAGATATCCAAAATTGGAGCGATTGGGTGCGTCCGTGTAAAGAAAACGCGGTGCCGAACATTTCAAAAACCAGATTGGTCATTAACCCCTCCTTACATTATCCGTTGACTCGGAGCTCGGAATACGTTATTTTCAGCAAAACTACAAATTGCAATACATTATGTGCCAACAGGATTCCACAGGTAAGATCAAGATTATGTAAGTTTAAGTGATTTTGAAAGTGGATGAGCTTAATTCACATGTAGGTAACAAGTTCCCATGGAAATACATCATCATCGTAACGGAACCATATCAAAATATAAATCAAAATTCAATTCACTAGAACTGCATCGCATGCAATGTTATTGCCCCACTTTTAAGGAGGCGCAAAAAAGAGGCGTTCCACACATACACACCACATCTACTCGTACGCAGAGAACAACTCAGTATCTGAATTCCTCCTCATGCCTTATCATTACCACGTAACATAAAAATAATAATTATGTTGCACGTTGTCCTAATTTACGTTCCCGGTTGCAGCAGTAACTCACAACTCAACTCTCCGTCGTTGCCGTATTGTTACTCGAGCGGTCAATCCCGACCAGATTGGCTGAAATTGATTGTGTGCAATATCTCGCACTCGTTCCACGTTGTGGGCCTAAATGCCACACAAATTAATAACTACACGTTTTATACATTTTGATTATCGTTTAAGACAAACGCCCTCCCACCACCACCCATTTGGCACTTTGTGGTCCAACTCAATGGATGTATAATTCACTTTTTGTTGTGGGTCCGCTCTGGCCGGGGCTGTGTTGAAAAACCACCAGCATCTTTGTGAGCCGATTCAATCCATATCTTGATCCTGGCCAACGAATTATTGGAATACTTCTCTCACCTTTTGTGAGAATTTATTTTACACGAAAATGAAATTTCAGCGAAAATTATTATTCATTTAGTTGATCCCGTTGATGGGGTTTGGTTTTTTTAGAAGGCGGGCCAAAACGGATTTAACAATGATAAGTGAGATACTTGAAGTGAATTTAACACCTTTTCAGTGGAACGAAGAACGCGAGCTGGTTTTCAAAAGTTGTTAATTAATAAATGGGAAAATGGAGGCAGGTAATAGTTAATAAACTATTACGGGTTTCAAATATGCGTATATATACTAAAAATGAACCTTCCGTAAGTCAATTGCAAAATTTCTTACTGAAGTATACGACAGGTTTCAGCCTTAATAAATTTAAGTATTGAACCCAGGATCGATTATTATTGCAAGTGACTGGGACAGAAATATGTGGGAAAATCTAACTTTTTTTTTGAGTTCTATAAGTGTGCTTACAGAGTGGAGCGAGGAGTGAGCAAGAGCAAAGCGATGAAATCAAACACGTTAAATTAAAGCGTTTTTCGAAGACAGAGCAGAGCGTCGATAAGAGAGCAAAGCAGCAATTTCAAACATGTTTGATTTCTCGTCTTTTCAAATATTCAAATGGAAAAAAATGAACTTTTTCTTGTTTGCTTCTCATTTTGCTCTTTGCCTACATCCTTGCGATATGCTCTTTGCTCGAGCGATTTTCGCAGCTTTGCTCTACCTTGCCCTCTGTAAGCAGCATAAGAGTTAAACTTGTTGACTTGTTTTATTAAATGTCTCAATGCTTTACAAACATTTACACTAGATCCTTACTTACTTACTTACTTATATACTTAGATGACGCAACAGTCCGAGGTGGACCAGGGCCTCAACCAACAACTACTTCCAGTTAGCCCGGTCCCTAGCTAACTGCATCTTGTTACGCACTCCAAGTTAGTTGAAGTCCTTTTCCACTTGTGTACGCCATCTTAGACTGTCTTATGTGACGTTCTGTCCAGTTCGTCGATGTTGGGTATCCCTTTTTGTTGACAGCATATACTTTGTTTTGCCCTCGTTTACCGCTAAACCCATTTGAGCCGCCTCCATTTCTATACTCGCAAACGCACCGGTGACAGCTCACTGTGTTCTATCAATGATGTCAATATCGTCGGCGTATGGAAGTAGTTGAACGGACTTTTGAAAGATCGTTCCTTGTGTGTTGGCTTGTGAGTTTCGAACAGTTCTTTCAAGTACGATGTTAACCCTAGACAGATAATCATATTTTGATGTATAAAATTACACTCATGTATAAAATAAACAGGGTTGTGAGTATTTCCAAATTGATGAGACATAACTCAATGACACGTGAGTTTTCTGCTCTAGATACCTACTGGCTGGAAAGTCATGAACGCCCATCCCGTGATTCATAATAATTAGAAAAAGAGCGGTACATTTCGCTCGCGAGTGAGTCATTTTGACGGAGATTATCATTCCAGGGTTAAAGTCGTTGTGGTCGCCATGGCCGTGGTGGTTAGTGCGTTGGACTACTACGCATGCTGCCCGGGTTCAATCCCAGCAAAAACACCTAAAATCTTTTTCACGGTGCCACCTCTTTCGAATGTCTGACAAGCAATCAAAGAGTATCATTTGTCATGAGAAGCCGTTCGGAGTTGGCAAAAAATGGTAGGTCCCTTCCATTTTGTGGAAAAAATAAAACGCACACACCAATGGTTGCGAGAAGCTAGGCTTGGTTCTGTATAGGACTACTGGTGCCGTATATTTATTTTTATTTTTTATGATGTTGAAGAACTCGCATGACAGTGCGTCACCTTGTCTGAATCCTTTTTTGACATCGAAGGTCTCGGTGAGGTCATTACCGACCTTGATGGAGCAGCGAGCTTTCTCCATCGTAATCCTGCACAGACGGATGGGTTTGGCAGCGATGTCAAAACCAGACATGGCTCTATACAGTTCCTTTCTCCAGATGCTATCATAGGCAGCCTTGAAATCGATGTACTTTTTGTGTTTCTTCCAGTATCTGCCTAAGAGTGAAAATTTAGTCTATGGTGGACTTTTCTGGCCTAAACCGCACTGATGGGAACCAATCAGATTGTTGACGAAGGGTTTCAGGCGTTTACAAAATCGTACAGTCAAGTTCACGAAGCTCGTAAAAACTGTTTTTGGTAGCGTCGTCTTTGTTTTCTGTGGAGGAATGAACTGATGTTGCCGAATTTTTCATTGACGCGGATTGTCGGAAGATGCTCACTCGCTGTTCGGCTGTCCGCAGTCTGCTCAGTATACGAACATTCCATGTACAGATCCAAACGTCGTTGTCCTGCTTTCATTTAGCGTGGTTGTCAACAGTAGATCCGTCATTTTCCGAGGCTATTGGTTGTTTGGGAATCATAATTTTTCAAGCAGCCGGGTACACCGGTATCAGTAACCCGCTACGCTAGTGTGAGCACTGCCGTTGGCCGATTAGGGGCTCATCCGCCAACAACTCTTTTCCAAGACCCTGACTTGACTAGGACATGGAAATCCTTATCGACCTTTGCTCCGAATATGTCGGAAGAGCTCAGATAAGGTGTTGTTTCCGTTCTGGAAATTTAACGCCACCGTGTTGGTTCTTTCGAGCGAATTCGTTAACTGACGTGTTTGTAGTCCTATTATTTCTCTTGGTCAGCACTCGCGCTTATTAATTCAGCAAGCCGAACCCGGATGGGCAGCGTCCACACCTAAGACCTAATTGAAGCTATTTTATTTGAGTGATTTTATATCTACAGGTAAAAAGCAATATGACGTATGTTTGTCCTCTATAAACCCTTAAACTGCTCGACCGATTTCGCCGAAAATTAGACACTTTGTTCTTATTAGAGCCGGCAGTGCACAGGAGTTTGAATGAAATCGGAGAAGCAGTGCTGTCGTTATTATCGAAAACTACTCACTGAGACTAGCGGGTCAGTTAGTTATGAATGTTGCTTAAATCGCGTGGTCTCAGCGGCCAATTGAAGTCTCAATTTCAAGAAATCACATGTCCAGGATGTTTGTCACGCAACAGAGCCATTTCTTCACCAAGTATGTAGCATGCTGTGCCGCGCTGTCCTGCTGAAAATTAACGCCATTCCCATCAATAGTATTGTGATCTGCAGTCTGAAAAACAGCGGCTTACACAAAAATACAAAAAATACTTTATTTCCCGATCAAATGCGTCGTAGGAACTCTCGTCAATCACAGTGATGTCAATTCGTTGGTAATACATAGCATCAATTTCAGGCAGAAAAAAGTAAGTCAGCATCGTTCGGTAATTCAATCCATTCACTAAAACAGTCGCACCATCATCATTTTCGAAAAAAATATGGCCCAATGACACCGCCGCCAGTTTAAAAATTGCACCAAACTTGTGGATTGAGAGGTTGTTCTACTATTTCTCTTGGGTTTTCGGAGCTCCAGCTGTGAACGATTAGTTGGTTATGAGTATGATCATGATCTTATTCATTCATTTCCACCGAATAAGCGAAAGTACGGCATTGTAAAACCAATGTTAGATGGGAGGACAGACTTATGTACTTGATCTGGCCTAGACTGGATCCAAGCCGCTCTAACTACCTTCTATCCCTAAAACGACTACATCTAAGTAGGGCTATCGGTGTTATTACAGGACACTGCATTATAGGCAAGCACGCAACTAGGCTGGAATCCTTTCAAATGACTTCTGTAGAAGTTGCAGAGACGAAGGTGTAGAAAACTACACCAAGAAGAATATAAAGAAGCGGGCTTCAACGATCTCAGTGACCTAGCACAAAAAGCTGTTAGAAGCCTATTTCGCTTTATACAAAGCTTTAAATGGTTTTCAATAGCGAGGAACAAACATTCCCAAGATCGTTGGTATCACAATGGGTCTCTATTGTGTTCTGCGGTCCGCCTAACAAAGCTCCATTACCGCCATAGCTTGCTGAGTGGCATTATGTGCTCATACATACTACTGTGCTTAAAGAATTCAAACTCTTTAATGCAACTGCCCTTCTGGACCGAAAATGGAATAAACTCCCGAGTCTAATGCTTCAAAAATGATGGAGAAATATTTTCATTACAGACTCAGGAGGATGAAATTCCATTCTCATTATTACGACAAGATGATGAAGTTTTTGCAATGCAGAGCATCTTAAGTCTTGTTAACCGTGTTTTCCCGAAGGTACTTCATTTATTTAAATCAGTTCCGAAATTTAATTCGCATCTTTTTTGCTCAGCAACGTGCTGCCATCACAGACCTAGAAACTTGGAACAATAATGAAACTAATTTACAAGAACAAGCATACGATGACACCGTTGAAATAAAATCTGAAAGCGAAGTTGAGGTAGGTGACGGTATCGGTATTTTTGGAGCACCAATAAGGCATATTTACATATTTTTGACTTAAGTCAAAAATATCTGAGAAAAAAGCATGGTGCTTTTTGTATCATATTTCCCCAATTTTTGGCACAATAACTCCCAAAGATTCTAACGGAAAATATTAAGAAAAATATTTTTGGAATCTTTGTTCTGAGTCCTTTCGAATGATGTCCCACATGATATCTTTTTCAGATTTTTTTATTTTTTTTTTTTTAGATTACATTTTACCCACCCTTTATAGGTAGTTGTTTCACAATATTTTTGACTAATATTTTGTCCATGTATGTGGACCACCATAATGTATAAGTGTGCCAAATTTAAAAGTTTCTAGGAAGAACAGTTCTTGATGTTTTTATCGTGACAGACATTTTTGAGTTGGAGCGAACTTATAATGGTTCCGTATTACCATATGGGTACGGAACCCTAAAAAGTATAAAAAATCGATCGATATAACGAACGCGGTCGATATAGTGAATGACCTCAAACATCGTTATACTGAACGTCCACTGTAATGCCAAATTGGCCAAATTTCACATTTGGTTTTATTTCGTTGCGCCTTATTTCACGTCACCGCATTAGTTCTGATTTTTAATTCGAATATAGTAAAGCGACAGGTATACTTACTTTTGTAATTAACTGTTTTTACACTTACCCCACCAAATAGGATATTGTTGGAAAGGCCTTCTTTAGTACGTCAAAAACAATTTTCAGTCTCGACTCTTGATATCCGAGATATTCGCTTTCAAAGTAACTTTTTTAGTTCCTAAACTATGAATCTAAAAAATCTAAAAATTGACAACATGCGGCGTTTAATTAGTTATTTCCATGAAAACTATTACGGATGTTGTAGCAAAAGTACTTCCGGATGTGTATCTGCAAATATAAACACGTTGATGACTCTGCCCGCACTCTGATGGCAAAATCCAGAATCTGAACACATACAACGGCCAGAATCATACTAGAGAGGGAAATAGATAGTTGGATGCAAAAGTGGTTTCAGTTAAGGATAAAGCCACAGGCTTTCGATGCTTTCCATCTTCTGACAAACAAGAAAGCGGGTCAGTTCTATCTCTGACATATCCCATTAGTAGATACTAACGTTGCTGGGGACCTATCACCTATAAAGTACCTACCTAGTACCTACCTATGTCAATCAATATTAAAATCTTAGTTTTCATTTCATTATCTTCTGCAACGGCATAATTTTTTAGAACCTGTAACAGATAATAACTAAAACCGTTTCGTATCCCCATATAATGTCGAATATGTTAAAGTAGGTATCTGTATCGTAAAGACCCAAGCCCTGGGCATTGAAACTGGATGCTCCATCATGTCTTCCTTAGGCAAGCAGCCTTTTAGATTCAATTAAAAGTTTGCCTGTTTTAATTCATTAGAACTCTCATGTTAAACAAGATCCTTACTCGTGTTTACGGCATCAATAAACCGTCAAGGACAACATAACCCGCAGCCCACATCTTTGCATATGTATGTATACGCATGTGTGCTTCTACGCAATTAATTACTCTACATTTATAGCCGTCATTTGATTATTATTTAATAAAATACTAGGAAATTAACTTCATGTTCATTTTAAAAATCCATTAAAAAAATATTAAATTTAATTGAATGTCACGCTGATATCACGAATGCGAAGCTACCAAACGATTATGCCTTGATAGTCGTATTAAATTCAATTCCAGTCTTTCTGGAATTCGAAATTTGCATACGGATGGCCGCTGTGGTCTTGACGATTCGTGTTTTCGCCGGTTTATATCGATTTTTGCACACAGTCCAAGTCCAGTCAGTCCCGCAATCAGGATTTGTATGCCTTTTAATGACGCAAATTTCACATTTTATCGATGAACAGGCCCTTAAAATCACGCACTGCCATTTGGGATTTTTTTTACGCCCAGCCGCAGATAACCTACTGTTGATATCAAGACATTATGATGGGCAGTAAAATGTTAAGATAGAGGTATTGGCTGCGCGGATGCGACGCGACGCACGGTACATGTGCGCATATAAAGACCGCCACATAAAACTGGCAATCATGGGTAATAAAATATTCCGGTAATCATAATCGCTAAATACCTTGGAAAGTGCGCGCCGGAGTGGATGTGTGTACTTTGGTATGGTTGTTGGCACTAATGCTACTGCGTAGCCAGCAATTTTGACTTTGGTTATGTCTGTGGCACGCATTTCGGACGAGTTTTAGACGATGCGTGGTGAAAGGGCGCGTATATGTTGTGAAAGGAATGTGCTAAAATTTCCTAGTTGCGAGTAGGGATTAAACATCTATCACGCGATAGGTAATTAATCGTAAGAGACTTCGCCCGGCGAAAATAACATATGAATCCTTGTATAACATTCTGTCCTGTATTCTTAAGAATTGCTTTAATGTGTTCTTTTTTTAATATGGCAACACTTAGACAACTGATAGTTACATCTTTTTATTCAGCATTGTCTAATTTGGAGCGAGGGAAACCCAAATGTGATCCATCAGCCAACGACGCACCCCGAAAAATGCACTGTTTGATATCGTTTATGGGCTAGCGCATAGGGCTTATCTACTTCTTTAACCTTCGTATCAATTCGAGGGTACCCGGGTATCCTTTTGATTATTGAACTAATATAAAACTTATTTCGTCCAAAGGACTACATAACAATATTTTCAGTACCTCCTTAAAATTTAATCCTGCTTCAAATGGCCTACTCAATTTAAAATAAATATAATCCATTAATTTTATAAAATTTATTTTTCAACGCTAATACGGAGTTATATGCGAAGTACACCCGGGTACCCCTATTTATATTGTACTTGTTCATATATGTTTTCCCGTCCGAACATGTTTCAACGTAAACATTTGTTTTACAGTGTTTCATTATTTATTACTAGCTGTTGCCTGCCCGGCGTTGCCCGTGCTAAAAATCAGTCGCGTCATTTGATTGTAGTATGATAGAAAGGAAGTAGTAGGAATCGATATTATTTAAATTAAGATTCTAAAGAATTCTGAAGCCAATACATTATTATCTGAACTAAGTGGTTGTTCTCTATAATAGATGAAACGATTGCATTAAAAATTTATGGAAATGTAATATTCCTGTGTACAAACATGTCTACACACATATGTACATAATATGTATTTTATGAGCATCAAATAATGGTACTTTCTGGTTTCTTGTCTCTAATAGTTGTACTTAATGTTTATATTTAAAGTACAATAGCATTATGTAAACGCCGAAGATATTAGGCTTTGTTGTAAGCATTGATCGTGGAGTAACTGGTGAGATTTGTCTGAAATCACCAACTAATAAGACTCAACATCGCCTGCCTACCCCTACTACAATATAATATGTATTTGTGAATTGAAATAAAAGGAAAAACTTTATTCTAAGGTATCCACCGACTTAACCTTAAGGTAACCAAATACCGCTGTAAAGTGAATAAAAAAAAAAGAAAGTAAAAAAAATCGTGCATTTCCCCCTTTCTGTGGATCTAGATCCGCACGCTGATGAAGCAGAAACACAACTAACTAAAGTCGGTAGCAAATATCAGCAAAATCATCCCTCCTCTACTTTGTGTCACAATCCGAAAAAGGAGCATTAATTATTAACACGAACAACCCTCTCTCAACAGAATGACGATCAATGGCAATGGTTTACCCATCATTCAATGCGCGTATGGGTAGAAAGAAAATTAAAGAATAAGCGATAGCGATGGATTTGTGGCGAAGAGAAGAGCATAACATCTACAAAAACAACCCTCTCCCAACAGAATGACGATCAATGGCAATGGTTTACCCATCATTCAATGCGCGTATGGGTAGAAAGAAAATTAAAGAATAAGCGATAGCGATGGATTTGTGGCGAAGAGAAGAGCATAACATCTACAAAAACAACCCTCTCCCAACAGAATGACGATCAATGGCAATGGTTTACCCATCATTCAATGCGCGTATGGGTAGAAAGAAAATTAAAGAATAAGCGATAGCGATGGATTTGTGGCGAAGAGAAGAGCATAACATCTACAAAAACAACCCTCTCCCAACAGAGTGACGATCAATGACAATGGTGTACCCAAAAATAATGACCAAGTAATAAAAGCGGACATTGGAATAACTCGAATTATGGAATCAAGGAATTGTATGTTTTGTTTAAAAAGTAGCCTAATCTCTAATCCAGAAAGTAGACTATCTATTCCCGAAAGTTTCATTCAAGTCTGTTAAACCGTTAAGGTGTTATAGAGCAACAAACATCCAAACATCCAAACATCCAAACATCCAAACTTTCACATTTATATATTAGTAGGATAGGATAGGATACCTGCATTGAATCTTACGCTTGTGGAGCTCCTATGTTAGGGTGTTCATCTGGGATCTTTCTATAAAGAGAACATATTGCTCCAGAATCTATAAAAAAAGAGAACTTCGAGGAAAAAAAAAGAACAAAAAAGAGAACATTCTGAATTTGAGAAACACAACATTTTTTTTATTCAAAATAAGATAATCAACTAAAAATTCATTTTTTATAAGAACAAGAACAGGTACAAAGAAGAACAACATCAACAAAATATACATAAATATACATATTAGTTAATTGCTTAAAAAAAGTATTAAATAAGTCTTTTAATTGTTTCAAATCACATAACTGTTATTTATTTCGAAGCTATTCAAACAAGCTTTCCTCTTCATCTTCATCGATGTCATCTGGATATTTTTCTTTCTTTTTAATTTTTTCTAGTACGGCTTTGTCGTTCAATAGAATTTTATAGAAATCTTGACAGCAGGTTTCTCTTTTACTATAAATTACACAAAGAATAGATTTGACAGTATAAATTTTGAGTTTATTTCTTTCTTTTGTCCATTGGCCCACAATAAGAGAAAATATTCTTTCTACGTGTGTATTTTGTCCCGGGATTGCAAAAAAAAAAATTATAAATTTTCGAATGCTCTGAAAAGTGCTCAGGATAATTTAAACTTTGAAAAAACGTTGTCCATTTTTCACTTGAAAGTGATTTAATGAAATTGAAATCTTTCGAATTCTTCTTAAAAAAGTTACTCAATTCACAAAATTCATCAAAACATTTACTATCATTTAAAATTAATTTTTAGAATTTAAATAAACAATAGTAGTTTCGACGTCTTCCCATTTTAAACTATTTCTTAGTGCCATCCAATAGAAACATTAATACTTTTTACTTTACACCATGGTTACCATGGTTATTCAAAATTGTTTAAGATTCGTAAAAAAGCGCAAAGAAAAAAGAGAACAAAAAAGATCTTTACAGAAAAAGATAGTGTAAAAAAGATCGGAGCTGAAAAAGAGAACATATTCTCTTTTAAAGAGATAAGATGGACACCCTATCCTATGTGTATATTTTTTGGTGTAAGTAATATCAAATTGGAATTATGAGTAATTTTCAGCGCAATGAACGTGAACAATCGTACGCGGGAGCCTAGAGTTTGCAGGAAATGTACATTGCAGGAGCCTAATGGCTATATTGAAATATTGATAACAGCTGGTGCTCATCATTTCAATAATGAACAACTAGTAGATCTCTGGAAAGTAACAGCATTGCCATTATATCGCTACTATGAGCATCATCCGATTTGAAAACTGCGTAACGCGAATTCATCGAGTGATAGACGACAAAGCTGCACCGACTCGAGATTTGTGGGCTAGATTTGATAGTGGAGTCGTCAATACGAAGGATCCGGCTGTAATATTATAATGCACAACTTTTTTACTTTTTTAGATCTCGCCGATTATCTTCTAAGAATAATCTTACGTTGGTTAGAATCTTACGTGCTAATAAAGCTCACATCACAAAACAAATACTGAAAAGTAGATCACGTACAGCCCAATCGTCTGTATTTGGGTACATGGGAAACGAAACCATCGTTTCCAACGTCCCTAAAAAGTATATGTAGTTCCGTCATTCTTTTATCCACAATGCACCACGACAATGCTATTTCGGATGATAAACATAAGCCAAAGCCACACATCATAAAATACTACAATAGCTCTTAAGGTTGTATTGATGTAATGTAGAAAATGGTTAGTCATTTTACTGCAAAACGATGGCACAGTTGCCATGTTTGATAATATGTGCATTGGCGGCCTACCTTCTTCGTACTCAACATAACAAGGAAGCTGCAATTAGAAAGGATAACCGACGCAAATTCCTGCAAAGCTGGGAAAGCAGCATACATACATACGTTCGTGCACACCTGCATCACCAGCACCGATAACACCACAGAGACCCGATGGATGGCTCAAAATTCAAGGAGCATGCCGTGTTTCCTCGGAGCAACGTAAACTCAGGCAAAAAACTAGAAAACGCGGCAACTTTTGCGAATAGCCAATCTGCGACCAGCATTACACGAATATAAACAAATGTCATTCTTGCTCAAAAAATGGATAAATAAGTTGAAATAAAAATAAATTTTAAAAATATAGATTCTGAACTGAGTTGAATTCACTCTAGATAATGTTTCTTTCCCTTTATATACATAACTCTGCCTATATTTGTATCAGCCCATAGAAAATACAAAGGGGTACCCGGGTACCCGTCGCGCTAACTAAACGTGTATTAATTTCGCATTGATACGAAGGTTAAACATTTGAAAAATTGAGAAATTTCATCGTCAATGGTGCCCTGTACAGAGCCATGATGAACGATTTTTTGTGTCCAAAAATGCGTGAATATTGTCTGCGTGAACATAGTCTACAGGATACCTATATGGTTTTAACAGGATGGTGCCACATGCCATACTGCCGGCGAAACCATGAAGTTATTGAAGGAAGTGTGCAATGACAATATTGTTATCTCCAGAAATGGACATGTAGCCTGGCCTCTAAGATCATGCGATTTGACGCCGCTGGACTATTTTCTGTGGGAATATTTGGAATGGTTGGTCTATACAAGATATGGCCTTAAATGCTCGAAAATGTGATACAAATTGGAGCTTCAGGTCGGAGTCTCTGAAACGCTCCCGTGGTAGCCATATGCCCTAGCCATAGCCCGTTCTCTATTTATTTTATTGAATGCATATTTCAAAACATCAAAAGTCGCGGATATTTGGAAATAGTCATATATATGTCAGAAAACTTAGTCAGGCAACAAAGGATATGTATTTATAGAGCTATTACTAAGCTGCATCGTTCCAAAACTATTTGAAGCGATAGCGACTGTTTGAGATTAAAACTTCATTATTGTTTTTTTTTTTTATTTATTTATTTGGGAAATTTTGATTTATATTAATTTAATAACGTTATGAGTACTACAACTTCTGACAATACCATTTCTCTTGATTTCCTATGAAAATTGATAATTGTAAATGATCATTATGAAAATTGTAAGGTTTTGTGGAGGGCAAGGTTGTACATATCATTCTCTTTGCATTATAACGTCTTACGAAAAAGGTTGTGTTTCATTATTTCTTGATGTACGATTTTTCGAGTTTACGTTTACGTTATGCCATCAAACAGCGACCATAGATCTATTTCACAAATTGAAGCCTTTCCTGTCAAACTCTCAACATGGTTTCGTTAAAAGCTGTTTTTTTTATAGAGTGGTTACTTCGTTTGGCAATATAAATTAATCTTAACGCACATATGTATTTCTGATCTGCAAACAATTGTTGATCAATGGACATATTCCAGTACCTAACTATGTGCTTAATACTTTAAGGGATTACATATGTTACATGTTAAACTTTCTGTTCAGCGCTGTACTAAACGAAAAAAAAATCCTTCCAAGGCAGATATCGATTCTAGAGGTTTCCTGGCTACTTTCAGTTTCATCATAGACCAAACACATTCGGTTAGGTTCAGATCATGGTTATTGTCGGGGGCCAATTAAAATCTTCGATGTCACTTGCTGAGAAGGACCTTTTGACCTTTAAATAAAATAATAATACAAACATAGTTATGTTTTAAAGAAAAATCATTTACCTAAAAGTTATTCAATACACAATGTAACTTACATACATCTTTCGCAGGACGGGGCTTTATCCTATAAGAAAATTAATCTCCAGGTATAATCGCAAAGCTCAAATTCGTGTTGTAGCACTTTCAAGTAAACAGTCGCTGGTGCTGTAACTTCTCAAGATAAAAACCAAATTCGTCCTCTTTCTGCTCCGGAAAACATACACAGACCATAACTCCTTGTGCTGTCGGTGGAAGTCTTCAAAGAAACTCATCGCTGATCCTCTCTCCAGAATTTCTCCAAACCAGAATTCTTGCATCTCCAATATGCAGTTTAAGCTTGGTAAATTTGATTCAATGGAAAATACTATGTATTTCCGCATGCTCCCTAGCCCATTGAAAACGCTTTTTTCTCTACTCGTGGCGGAAAATCTGGCTTCTGGTTTAAGTGTTCGAAGTCCTGCTTTTAACAGCCTTCTTTGCACCACACTTGAGGAAATACACTTTTCAGTTGCTCTTTAGGTCGTTTCTATTATCTGATGAGGTTTAGCTATGGTTTCGACTACTTTCAAGTATTAGAAATTTGTCTGCCAAAGGTATTCTCTTCATGGGCATTCCAGAACCCTTTATTATCAAGTTAAATTAGGTAACAACTGCGCAAGTTAATCCGTAGATAGGGGAACAGTCTGAGCGGTGCTATTTCGCCTCTTCTGTGGCTTTTAGTAATCAATTAAATCCTGTACCGCAAACTGGACAAAGAAGGTGTGAAGGTAGTTGCGTATGCGAACGACTTGATAATCTAAGTGTATAAGTGTTGTATCCAACTGTGATTGGCGAAATCACAGAGATGACTCTGATTAAGCTGAGCGCCTGTGACAGAAGCAGAGATCTTTGCATGCACCTGAGTAAAAGTGAACTGATGCTATTTCCCACCAAAACAAAGATCCGAACCTTCTAGTTTTCACGGCTAAATAACCAACCATTAAAACTTGTCATCCTGAATCCTTAACTTAACTGGAAATTGAATGTAGAACACTTAGTGCAGAATGAAAACATTTCCTTCTAAGCCTTTTGGTAAAATGTGGGGACCGAAACCAAAGATGGTCCTTTGGATATACACTGGCGTAGTACGCTGTACGCCCCATCCTTACCTATGGAGTACTAGTATTATAGTGACCTGTACTGGCACTGTCATTGTTATGAATATGAACCCAACAAAAACTGGTCCAAATTAATAAAATCTTAAAGGTCCACTGATGCACTACTTTTGCAGCGATTTTATCTGAAAGATGTTCATTATATCCGAGTTTCCTATAAAGCTTACAAACATACGAGTAGCCCCTGATTTTGTTAATTATATTGGGAGTTTGTTATAAGTATGGGTTCAACTGGATACATGTAGTATCTTCCAGGCGGGACTACTGGCAATTGAATAGCTACAATGTTCATAAAATAAAGCGATCTTCATCCATCGGAGATAGCCATTCTGGTGGATAGTCAGCCTGCTGCTGGATACGCGGACATAGTAATTTCGAAGGAAATGAGATAGCAGAACAACTAGCCAGAAATGGATCAGCTATGAGCAACAGTGCTGCCATTCTGCCACCGCAAAAGAGATCCACGCCTTGTGGCTGGCAACTGCATCACATATTTTTCCTTATGGCCGAAACTTGATCTTAATGTTACAAAGACGATGTTATATCTGGATAGATCCACCAGACGCTTATTCACCGGAATAATCACTGGAAACTATGTCATAGGGCACATGATAAGCAAATGGCAACCTGAGTCAAACGATATATGTATGTAGAAGCTGCGGAGATAAAGAAGAAATGGAAATAAGGAAGAATGATGCCTCCGTACATTAAGCCATAGATTCTTCGCTGGAAAATTTAAAGATACATAATCTCCTAAGATAAACTGGTTTACGAGTTGGTAAGAAGAGGATTAACTTCCAAACTATGACCTGTAGAGATGGAAAGGCAAGTCCATCTACATCTGATAGCCAAGCAGCTATTAAAACCTGTTTAGCAGCGTTGATCAACTCAAAAATTGTTGAGAAAGCTGTCAATAAACTGAACCAGCTTGGGCGATGTATTAAGATCACATTGGGACATTCTGACATCCCGGGAAACGATAAAGCTGATGCTCTGGCTTGAGCTGGATCAGCGACCCCTTTTATTGGTCCTCAGCCTGTTATTGGCTGCAGTTTAGTCTATGCTAAAAACAAGCTTCTTGAACTGCTGCGACTACAACACTATAACCATTGGCACGAGCTTAGGTCATGTCGACAGGCAAAAATGTTAGTAGACGCGCCCAGGGCAAACAGAACTAAGTTTCTGTTACACCTTCGTAGAAATGACCTCAAAATCCACACAGGACTGGTCAATGGGTTCACTCCCTTAAAAGAGCACCTGAACAGAATTGGAATTAGAAGCTCGAGCCTTTGCGAGATGTGCCTTGAAGAAGACGAGACGGCTGAGCACTTCCGCCTGGAAATGATTGCTCGTATAATACCCTTCCTAACCTAACCTAACCTTTTAAGAGAGTTGTACAGTATGTGTCGAATCTGATGATGCAAATTATGACGCAGATATCAGGTAATCCTAAACAAACTCACTACGTTCGCTTATAATCGTACCGTTCCATCAGGAGGAAAGTGTCCTGCGTCCTGTCATTAAATAGTTTTTTTTTTGTTTCTTTTTCTATTCTCCTACACGACCTAACATCAATTTCGCACAATGTTCAATTAATTGCATTAAATGCCGGTGAAACAAGATTATTGATTCAAGCACTCCGATAACTGATAACCGAATGATTAATGACATCTAATGTCAAAACGTCATCGATTTAATGAAACACAAGAAATACATTTTACAATTTAATCAAATTGTTGTTAAAAACTGTTGATTCATATCTATCAACGCGCCGAAACGAAACGCAACGAAACGAAGCGAAATTCCTGAATGAACTCCGAATCCGGGACTTGATAAAATTAATGATCTCCCGCCCTGTCCGATTCCAAATTAACATATCGCTCTCAGTGGCGGGATTAAGAAACTCAAAGTGAAAAGCAAAACTGTCAAATCACTTGTAAAACATTAAATACAACACCATGCATGTGATTTTTTATTTTATTTTCTTGTATCTCTTCACACAAAACAACAGATACAATGGCATGATAAAGGAAACAATCCAATTGATCCAAATGTATCTCATCGTCGATTGGAGGACCCCTAAAGATGCATTCACAGAGCGCAGCGGCAGCAACGCATTTTCGAACAAATTGGGATTATGAAAGCCGGCCCAGCATGTGGCCGGCCGGCTCACTCTTCGTAAATAATGATGTTTCGCTGAAGCACCGAACACTGAGCACAGGCAGAACGTATTAGAGGTGGAGGAAGGTGAACGAAACGGCAGCCTCGAGCTGGATTGGATGGGATCTTCGCCGGTGCGAGGTTTTTTAATTGAGTTGTCCCTCGAATGAATCAGAGAGTGAGAAAAAAACCCGATGAAGGTGTCAAAAAGAGAAGTCAGCAGACACACAAAAGGGAAATAATAACAACAAATAATGTGATTTTCAATCAGGCGAATCAGCCAGGACACATGGATGGCCAGGACATGGAGATGGAGATGGAGAGAACCGGCCAGCCGGCCGGTGACCACTGATCGCAGGGTAAATCCAATTAAATGATAAATTATGTGTTTCGATGTGTTTGGCGGGAATGTGATGCATTCCGCGTGTTATTCAATCTTGGTGCATTGGCAATCTCGTAAGTGGTCTTTAAGTAAAGATGTGAGCATATCTCATCAGCGGATGGGAGTAATTCGAGGATGCAGAGGGATTGCATTGCAAATTGCTTTGAAGGTGACGAATATTAACAAGAAGTTAAAGACTGGTTAGATATGTTTTTGCACGTGAGCTACTTAATGTTTCCTTGGGTTTCCATCAAAAGGCTTTCACTAGTTTAATCAACAAAAGCAAGTGAATTCACTAAACAACACCAATCTAGGACTTCTTGAAAACGTTCTCAATTTACAGATCAGTCTAAATTCAATGACCTCATATTCTTAGATGGATGTATGTCGCTTTAATCACCGACGGGGCAATAGTATGGGCTAAAAGAACCAGTCTAATTACAATGAGAAACACACTGCACAAAATACAGAGACTGGCATGGGTATGCATAACAGCCGTAATGAGATCCTATCCACTGCACCTCGTAATGGAAGAAGCTGCAAAAAGAACCTTTATAACAATGGCTAAAGAAAAAAAAGGGGAAAAAATGTATCAGCCATTAAGACCAAGATGCAATGGCCAATAAGCTTCCCCTTCTAACCGTTCCTAGAGATGATAGGATTAGGAAATCCAGCTGGAAGAAAAACCTAGAATCTATACGCTGAGTCCTCATACCCTCAAATGGTACATGGCTGGTTCAAAAACTGAAAAACTGAGGAAAAATGGGTGCAGGAGTGTTTGCACCCGCGGCACCAAACTATTCGAACCCATGGACACATTCCAAGCTGAGCTCTGTACTATTGACAGATATGTCCAACTCAATCTTGAAAACGGTACAACAGACGCAACATAGCAATATTGTCAGACAGCTAAGCCGCTATCAAAGCAATCGGAACTCATTGTATCAGATCTAGGAATGCCTAGAGCCCTAGATAAACTTAATAGACTGGGCGAAGAAAACAATGCCACCATCTACTGGGTACAAGCACACCTGGGGATGGATGGTAACGAAGAGGCAGATAAACTTGCCAGACAAGGGGCTGCTACACCCTTCGTATATCCTGAACCACTCTGCGGCATAGGGGAGTACACCATAAAGGAGAAACTCCGATCACTGAGAAATTTGACCTGGATGAGGTTGGGTTGCAAAAGTCGATACAATTGTGCCTTGCTTCAGTACACAAATACACTTTTATAAAATTCGATACAATTAGCTAATTAAGTAGGTATTTTCTTCAACAAAATATGTTTTAACAAACCCAAACATCACATAGTTTGCTTTTGCTACTAAAAATCGAATTTATATCAATTTCACTGAACATACCCATTTATTATCAGTTCACAATCACTTTTACCCAACTACGCAGAGGAAGGGTTATGATTTTAACAGGCTGGGTTTGTTTGTATGTAAGGATGTCACCTCGTACAGCCTAAACTATGGAATCGATTTCAACAAGTGAGGTGTCGTTGGATTCGTCCCAGGCTATGTGACGTCACAGGAAAATTCAATATGGCGGGCGCACCAAGCAAGATGGCAGATTATCTCCTTTTTTTCTTTTTTTTTTCTTTTACTTTACAACCGCCTAAATATGTAGTGGTATGCAATGAAAGGGCTTGGCGAGCAGAATACAATACGATCATTCTAAATTCAATATGGCGGACGCCCCCAAGACGGCCGATTTCCGTTATCTTTACTACATCCTCAATATGGGTATCAAATGAAAGCGTTTGACAAGTAGAATACGATAAGCTAAGTGACATCATTTAAAATTCAATATGGCGGACGCATCAAGATGGTGGATTAGTGTTATCTTTACGACCACCTTCGTATGGGTATCAAATGCAAGGGTTTGACAAGTAGACATTGGTAACACTTCATAATTTGTGCAACTATAAAGTTGGAAATAAAAAATTAAGTTTTAAAAACTAAAACCCGACAATGGGGAAAACTAACTAAAAAGTACGAAACGATGACTTCCAGAGTATAGCTGTGGTCGCATGCTGTTACAATAACATATTTATATAACTACGCATTCGTTGGCAAAGGAGCATGCGACCACAGCTATACTCTGAAAATCATCGTTTCGTTTCATCTTGTTTCGTACTTTTTAGTTAGTTTTCCCGGTAGAATCTATTTTTTGTGTTGATTAATATTTTGTTTTGTTGCCTGATAATGCAGTACAATCTATCTATCACATTTTATTAAGAAAATACTTTAATCACAAATCAACGGCTTACGCGAATTCAAACACAATGTAAGGTGAAAAAAATTAACTAGTACAATTTCAATACAATTTTTTTTCAACTTTCAATAAATTGCTGACAGCCCATTTTTCATCCCTGGGATGAGGTGCTATGACCTAGGCAATTCTCACGTGGGCTAGATGTGAGCAATGCTCTCTCCAACCAGTTCCAATATGTATAATCACGAGAGTGATATTCCTTCGTCTAGAACTTGTAGGGGGCACAATAGATCTTAAGGTCGCGGTGCATCTCACCATTCAATAATAATAATATTAATCATTACAGGCTATTGAGCAATAGTTAATATTCACCTTGATTTGGAAATGGAAAAAAGTAAAAAATACCCCAAATGTAGTGCACCAAAACTCGCAGAAAACCTTCGTCGTACTTTAAATAAAGAAAGAAACGCAAATGAATTGCATCCAGGAACTTATGTATAATGGAACAGTTATTCGTAATGGTCTTTATTGGAGGAGATAAACGACAATGGGATATTATTATCGATCACGTACGTTAATAAAACTGGAGAGAGCTTACGATTATGACAAAAAGAAAGTCTTTGACATATAGAGACGTTGAGGTGACGGTCATTAATATGACACCACTAGAGCCCGATCGAAGGCCATTTTTTGGCCGAAGCCGAACATCGGCTTTTTTATCACCTTCGGCCAAAGCCGAAGTCGAATCTGGGGCCTGTTTCACAAATCATACAACACATACATACATTATATGATTATGACAGTTCTGCTGTATGATTTCTGTTTCACAGATTTGATGTATGATCTGCTATCATACAACAATTTATAAACGGAGAATCGACTGGAAGTATTGGAATGTTGTATGATTCCGTTTCACAGAAATTTATCATACATTTCATACAGCAGTTTTCAGTTAAATTGATCACACATTTCATACAGCACAATAATTTGCTGTAATTACTATATTATAAATTTCAACAAACGAAAATATACAAAACTAAGTACTATTTTACTGTTTAGCTTCTTATTTATGAATCTTAATACAGTAGAATCCGCTTAAGATGCTCACGCTTAAGACGGTATTCCGCTTTTAACGCTCTTTTTCTCCGGTCCCTTCATTTTGATAAGAATTCGTATGAAAAAAAATCCGGATAATACGCTCTATATCCCGCTTAATACGCTCACACAGCTAACGATTAACTTCGTAAAATTTGTATTTTCTTGTTTTTTAATTTTTTTTCCAGAAAAACCATTCGGTGCATTGGAATATACGGTGGCGCCGACGGCCACCGCAAGCATCGCAAGCAAGTTATATGAAGCGTGTCGTTTTTGTGGTCGTTACTTTTGTTAGTGTTGTTTCATTTCTTGTGCACGCGTACAATGGTTAGTGCAAGGGATGAAAGGAAAACTATAGCATAATACATACATAATTTCAACTCTTTTTATAAAATAACCATATTTTTAAATGAATGTAATTTTTTAGTTTTTCCCGCTTAAGGCGCTATTTTCTGTCGGTCCCTCGAAGAGCGTCTTAAGCGGACTCTACTGTAGTTTTTTTTTTATTGTTTTTAAACAACAAATTATCGTGCTACAAAAAATGCACAGTAAAAAAATGCTTTTTAGGAGGTTTGCCGGTTATACGGCTACAAAAGCAGAGTTTTCCGATGCATGCAAAAAAATACATACATAGTTTCATTGGCATTGATTTATGTGCTTGTCAATAATAGCGATGAAGAAAAGTTTGTGACAGTAACTAACTGCAATATCTTCACCATCTTCATCTTCCAAATTATAATCATCCGATAAAAAAATGTCGCTTTATATTACCATACTTTCCCAAAGGCTACTTTATTTCACTTTTATTTCTGGTAGTTTTTCGATAGATTTTTGCTAAAAGTAGTCGTTGAACACTAACAACGAAAATGTCAAAACCATACATTTCATACAACAACAAAAAAATTATCATACAACACTTCCAATGAAATCTGCCCCAGCGGGAAAAAAAGGACTTCAGAAGGACTTTGTAAGCGCATAAAAAGAAGCTCGAAGCGCTTACTGACTATATGACCCTCCATTTCGTTTTTATTATATGAGGTCCGCGGACTTAAGCGCTGACGGCAAGATCCGTATGAAGCGCTACTAACGTGCTTCAAAAGAAGGCAATGGAAAGCGCTTGCGGTAACAACAGTATGAAGCGCTTCTTACATGCTTCAGAAGAAGGCAATGGATAGCACTGACTCTACGATACCGTTAAAGCACATATGAAGCAAGAAAAAATTTTTAATAAAATAATTTTTTGTTTTTCAACATTTTATATAAAAGTTTTATTTAAAAAAATAGCCATTGCATGGAAAAACCGTAAAAATCACTTCAAGAATGTTCCTATACCGACAGAATGCGTTCATAAAGAAAAACATTGCAGCTGCTGTCTAGACAATATGATTTTCTAAAGGAATCGCTTTGTAAGCATTCAATACGATTTTAACATGGAAGTGCTTACAAGCAGCTTCCGCCGGATATGAAGGGTAAGCGCTTACACACTGCATCTCATGGAAGCGCTTACTTTCTTTCTCGCTGGGTATGAACAGTAAGCCCACTTACTGGATTCTTGGTAACATGGTTAAACATGCTGTCGCGTGATATATATCGAAATGCTTCTTTTAAGCTTCTAAAGGATGTTATTAAAAGCAGTCCCTTATTCGATGTATATTTTGTACTAGGTGCTTTCACAAAGCTTCCTAGAGTTATGAAAAGTAAGCGCTTACTCTCTGCATACTTGGGTAGCGCTTACTATTTTTCCCGTTGGGGTGAAACAGAAAGTTGTATGTGTTGTATGATGTATGATGGAAATGTATGTTGTATGAAATGTATGTGTTGTATGATCTGTGAAACAGGCCCCTGATGAATAAAGCTATTTTAAATTTTCTGCGGGGGTTGAATTGCAATTTCAATTGCGAGTCCGAGTTTAGTCCAGAACACCTTAACGTAACAGCAAAAACTCTCCTTGGCTGAAATCATATCCACAAAATAGGTTTTTCGTTTTTGTATAATTAACGGTATTTTATATAATATGCATTCGAATGTCAAATGAGCCATTCGTTAGTATTTTGTTTAAAAAAATGCGTGTCTCAAACACACAGGGTGAGTTCATAATTATGGTAAAAATCGGTCCTTCATAGTTTTTCCAAAAAGTCGGTCGGACTCTAGACACCACATAGAAAGTCTCTTAAGATCTTTTTGTAAAAGAAGACAAGCATGCTCCGAATGAATAGGTCGTTACAATTTTAAATAATCGGATTGTCATTAATAAAAGAAAGGTAAAGGCAAGGGACCAGATGACTGCTCTGAGGAACTTCAGAGGTAACGTAAACTGGTGGCGAATATACATATATCGTTACTGCGAACATACTGATTGAGGAAATATCACTGATGTTAAAACTTAGAGCACAACTCTTGGTTTTGAACTACATATGTAAATTCCTCGTACGGACGATTGCCCAATTTTCTGCAGCGAGCTGCCGCACAATGCTTGTGACATTATGCACGCAGAACCAGATACGACCACTCTGAGATAGAAGGCAACGAGGTTTCCGACGATTTGTCTAGCAAAGGAGTTGAGCTGCCACTAACCGAGTCGGTGGTAGTTGCCCCACCGCTAGTAAGCATTAAATCAATGATAAAAGAAAGTCCTCTGACAAGGGCGAGCTGACCATGGATGGTCTAATATGGAGGGACATAGGGTCTCTAAGGCACTTCGGATGGCACTGGATCGTAAAAGGACATGTATCCTTAAACTCAGCAGGGCACGAATAAGAATAGCAAAAAGAATATCATCCGGGCATTGCCTCCTGCGCAAACACGCATATAGGCTCGAAATCACGTTCACGGATATTTGCAGAAACTGCAATGACATATGTACTGTACATAGGTGTGTTAGAATATATCGCATAATATATTCTCTGTGAATGGCAGAACATAGCACGCAGTCGCAGGAACATTGAAGCTCCTACTTCCTTAGTAACTTGGAGGAGGACACGCGTTCTAAAATTTTGCAGGGTAATAAAATGCTAGCTAGCGCTTTATCTTTTTTGTCATTATTGATAATGTAATTTTATTTATGTATCAATTAAGTTATAAAAAAAAGGCTTTGAGGGAATTGTGGCGGTTTATGTGCCATATTCTTAGGGGATCGCGATGGGCCTTCTCTGGTGCCTAGTTATTTGGGAGGGCTCAGCCTCTACCTAACCTGACTTAAACTAAGTTGTGTTTCAATATGACAATGTCCGGCCATACACATCTTTAATGACTCGGCAAAAATAGCTAGAATCTGGCTGGGAAGTTTTGATACATCCACCGTATAGTCCTGACATTGTACCATTTGTTCCGATCTCTGCAACACTTCCTTGCTGGCTTAGAATTGACCTCAATAGAGGCATGTAAAAATCATGTGACTCAATTTTTCAACAAGAAACCTCAGAAATTGTAAATTGAATAATCGTAGAAGACTATTACATACTTGGTATGTTAGACAAATTTGGTGAACTGAAATATGCGTTAGAAGCGACGAACGCATCTCAATCAGACATAACAATGTATAAATAAGTTAAAATTGATCACAACCTTCTTGGATGGCAAAAAACGCAGAAGACTCCTGGCTATTGCCATAGTACTCAGCTGGCAATTGATCAAACCTCGCAAATTCAGGAAAATCGATGTTTATTACATGACCTTTACTTCTGCTCCGATAAAGTAGCGATACTCTGCGGACCAACAACGATATCCACAAATGGAGCCCTTCTGAATACTTTTTCTCTCTCTGCTTGGGTGGGTGAACAAAATAGACAATATTTTAGTTCAATAAAATTAATTTTGAATATGATCTGAAAATTTACTAAAAAAGGGCCGGTAATCTCCGAACCATGAGAACGACAATTACCCTAGCAACAGTGAGAAATATAGAAGCAGTTCGTCGAGTTATACGAGGGCTGTTCGAAAAATGACGTCACAATGGAAGAAATGATCAAAAAATCCACGATATTTTGTTGGACGATCGCAAGTCAAGGTTCCTGAGATTGCTGAGACAGTAGCAATTTCAAATAATAGCGTCATTCGAATCCTGCATGATCATTTAGGCATGAAAAAATCATCAGCAAAACGGATTCGGGTGCAGCTTTCAAAGCAGAATTTGGAACTCGTCAAGCGTAATTCAAGTGAATTTTTACGGCGCATTGATGAATTCTGGATACACTACTACACACCAGGAATGAAAGAACGATTTAAATATTGGACTTCTTCAGGCGAACGTGCACTAATAAGGCAAAAACGGGTTCGTCAGCCGGAAAAGTCGGGACAACATTTTTCTGGGATTCCCACGGCGTAATCTTCATTAACTACTTGGAAAAGGGGAAAACGATTACCGGACAGTACTATCCCAATTTATTGGATACATTTAATGCAGAATTGATGAAAAAACGGCCTCATTTCAAAAAGAAAAAAGTGCCCTTTCATCACGATAATGCACCGGCTTATTCACCGCAGTAGCAACAGTAAAATTTGCTGAATTGCGCTATGAAATGCTTTCTCATCCACCCTATTCTCTAGATTTGGCTCCTTTTGATTATTTCTTGTTTCCTTATTTGAAAAAATAGCTCGGCGGAAAAAGATTTTCATCGAATGATGAGATTATCGATGCAACAAATGCCTATTTTATAGGGTTCGAAAGGGTTAACAAAAGTGTATCGCACAAAAAGAAGACTACTTATTTTGAAAAATAAACTAAATTTTGAGGAAAAAAACGAGTTTTTAGTTTCAAAGTCACTGGCTTATCGAACAGCCCATGTATGATTTTGCTAGTAAATCAGCACCCACCTCCGTCATAGAATTAGCAGACTCAGCTTTGTTATTAATATTAAATTCAAAAATGTAAATACAAATAAATTCTTTCTCTATCGGGACATTTATAAGAAAGAAAAAAAAAAAACCAGGAGTAGGCATAGAACAACTAAAATCCTGAACAAAAAAGAAGGATCATTAATTTTGCAAACCACTGACAAGTGAATGTGCCTTTCAACCGAAGCGCCATTATAATTAAGGTGCTCGGAATTGAGATGTCAAAAATTTAATTAATTAAACACAAGAACACTATGTATACCTACGCGTATCTATACCAACATCGACTTTGTGTATAGTTTCTGTTCCTTTCAAATGGTCTTTCGTTCTGACAGGCGCATACAATGCACTCACTCACTGTACTGAATCACCTAGAAGTGTGTGTATGTGTGTGTGTGTACCTGACCTCAAAGGAAAATTAATGAATTATTCGCACCTGCATGACGGATTGCAGAGAACATTATTCACAGCGCGCTTCGCAGGAACTACACACATAGAGTTTCTCTAATGCCCATCGTCTCAGATACTGATTGAGGTACCTGTTCGGTGTTCGCTGGTACGGCCCAAACCTTAAATGCTTTTAATTAATCTTTCCGAAATGTGTGCGCAGTCCATCAAGGCATATATAGGGAATGCATCCAGTTCTCAGCCTCACAACTCATTTCCAGAAAATCCGCTTCGTTC
Organism: Brachyopa scutellaris; assembly: GCA_949775065.1. Taxonomy (NCBI): domain Eukaryota; kingdom Metazoa; phylum Arthropoda; class Insecta; order Diptera; family Syrphidae; genus Brachyopa; species Brachyopa scutellaris. Next base: position 82,859,770 of record OX459112.1, on the reverse strand, counting down.
AGCCTAAAGGGCTCTATGTAAACGCATCCATCCCAACACTAGAAACGAAAAAAAAACAAAAAACAACAACAACAAAAACCTCTCATAATGATGCAGTGGAAGTGCATTTGTGGATTGGATACATTTCACGTGCGAGTATCTCATCCTAGCTTAAGGGGGTTGGAGCATAGGGTCGTTTATAACTCTGTATGCCTCGACGGCTTGAGCATATTAGTTACTCGCAGCCGCCTTTCTAACACCAAACCAATGGTTTGTGCACGGGTAATAGATTCATCTCCATCGTCGTAGTCGTCGTAGTCGTCGTCATCTTCACCTCGTACTCCAAGTGTTACTGTGAGCGAGATCACACCTCTTAGGAAGCCCCGCGCACATTGAACAATTACGAATGCCGTTGCTGCATAGGTACATCTCCTACACCCGCCCGATTTCCTAATGATTTATTGCACGTTCCCGAGCAAATTGATTCGACGTGGCATGGCCTGGGCCAGTGCCCAGAGTATGATCATGTGCGAGTGTGAGTATTTATGTCGATCTCAGGTGTGCGCGCGGCGCGACGCGGCGGTGTGAATAAGGCAGCAGCAGCAGTGCAAATTATTTAATTTAAATCCGACAGAACGCTTGCTCTTCTGGCAGTAACGTGCAAATACTCGTATAAAGCGCGAGAGAGTGTCGGACCGGCTTACAATGCCGGCCACGCTAATAATGATGTTTCAGGTGATGACTGTGTAGTTTTCTTTTATTGCTTTTGCACACCTAAACTGTGGCCTGCGTTATTTGTGTGTTGTGCCTCAGCCTCAGTTGCCCTAAGGGAACTTCGGGAATCGGGATACCTGTGCGCTGTGCGCAGAAACATGGCCATAGGAGTGAGGTTAAAGACTGTCGGAATAAAATCGTTGGGGTCGGGGCCAGCGCGCGGTGCTGAAACAGATTGTATCAGAACGATGAGAACATTTAATGCGAGCTGTGGAGGTGCAAAACATTTGACATGCCATTCAATCAAAGCTACACCAGCGTAACCGGAAGATTGTGAAGTGATCGCGAAATGATCATGAAATCATACCAAATTTTAGGGCTCAACTTTGTCGAGAGGGAGGAGGGGAATAGTAGTGGTGACTAGTTTTGGGGTTTGAGGAGGAGTTAGGTGACGTATGGATTATGGAATTGTCAAAGTCTCGCTGATCCAAACACCTTGATTTAAGACTCTATCCGGATAAGTGAATTGAAAGGTTTTCTGCTAGCTGTACGACCATGGGAATCATTTTTTGTAAACTAACACTTTTCTTACTGTTTCATGAGGGCACTTGAATTTCTTATATCATTCCCAATCTTATATGAACTTATGTGCACTTAATTTGAAGTCTATCTTAATTTTCCTAACTTATCATTCAGTCCACCTGATCGTTGAAAATCTTTGGTCACTCACTTTGAGGCTTTGATATTACGGGTCCTGCACTTTTAAAATATTTTATAACTAGCTGTTGCCTGTTGCCCGTGCACTAAGATAGTCGCATAGGAAACAGTCACTGCTCTTTTATTTTTCAACTTCAATGTCCATATTAATTACAAGTTATATTCCAGATCGTAATCAATAGCCATTAAAGCACGAAATCATTTTAAGTAGCGATATCTATCAACGACAGCGGAAGGATTTCTTGCGATCATACCCTAAGGTTTTAAGCAAACAACCATCAAATATAATCCACAAATGAAGTGTGGTGTGTGTTGTTTTGAATGAGTGACATTTCGTCAAAAAGTGTCATTCGTTAGTGTTTATATTTTTTAATTAATTTAAATAATATTATGTAGGTATGAATTAATATAAAAATCGGCATATACTCCACACAGGATGTTAAAGATCAGGGTATACGAATTTTAACTTAATTTTGTCAATCAGTTTTGGATTTTATCTCCGTAGAGGTTTGACAAGTAAAAGCGTGACAATAAGATTTATATATTGGTATGATTATGATATATTGTACAGTTGAAAGAGTTAGAAATTTGTCGAATTTCCCCAAGTGAACTTTATTATAAGTTTCCCGGTATCAATGCCTTTCTCTGAAGTTTTTTTTTTAACTAACTACAGATTTTATTTGGTTTTTTAACTTTCCAAAGTTAAGAACTGTATATTTAAGAATAATAAAGACATACTCCTGCGTTAGGCGTGGTGCACACATGCGATTACAGTCGCACGACTATTCAGTATTCAGTGAAAATAATGAATTTCCAATTGCCAATTTTCTAATTGACCTAAAAAAATACGTCGTTTGTCAATTTCAAATCGACAAGTGGAAACCTAGCATTATTAAGATATTTAAAGAGTTAAAAAAAGATATTTGTGGGTGTACGGATACCTTTTTGATTGACTGTAGTATATATATGTATATATATATATATGTATATAATTGGCAACGATATTGTAGAACGAAGAGTACAATATATCCGACACTCTGCGAACGGATGCAATTCGCTTTGGATCATGGTGTGATAATAAATCGTGTAAGAGTAAGCAGTCTTTTGCAGACCAGCCTTTAAGGCCTTGCAGATACACAATTCTATGTCAAAATTTTTAGATAATGGAATAAATAATCAAATAAAAAAATAAAATAAGGAGTACGTTTTTCGAGGGGTTTGATATGTACGCAAAAATGTATGGCTATTTTCCCAGGAGGAATCTATCTCTTTTTCTAACACTGCTGCAAACATTTTTTTAATAGTCCGAACAAAAGTTGGGTTTTCAACTGTAAGTGGAAGATTAATTGTATCTCTGGCTGCCGTGTCGGCGTCTTGATTGCCTTTGATGCCAACGTGCCCAGGTACCCAAGCCAAACTAATATTTTTGGAGGAGTGTAGAACGCTTCTAATGTTTTCTAAGGACGGACATTTATTTAATTCACTTTTGAGGCCAATTAATATACCGAGATTGTCTGTGAATATTAGTTTTTTCCCCGGTAGGACTTTGGTGAAAGATATGCAATTTTGCACTGCTGTAAGTTCCGCTATATAACTTCCAGCCAGTTCGGGCAGTAGGCCTTGATGGATTATTTTTGTTTCTGTATTGGATACTAGTTCCACTACTGCATATGACGAGTTTGAGTCTTTGAATGACCCATCAGTGTAAAAGATTCGATCTGCTTTACTTTCAGCAATCATCTCGTTGTGAAGTGCCTTGAATTGTCGGTCTGGTGTGTCCTTTTTCCTATGATTCGCCAAGCTGGTATTGATTTGCAGCATACTTCTTTTCCAAGGTGGTGGAGGATTGAAAGTTTCTAGGTTGTAAATGAGCTAGGAAGGCAAATTCGTGGAGTTGATAGTAAATCCGTCATGTTCTTTATAGCAGAGATAGTGCCCTTCCGAGGTTTTCCGATATCCAATGAATCCTTTATGGCATTGTGAAGCGGATGCAATGGGTTTCCCAGAGCCTTGCATATAAGTGCTACGGATCTTATTTTTCCCAGATGTTCAAATGATAAGTAGCCAGCTTCTCTTTGAAGTGCTCTTGTTGGTGATGTTTTCAGGGCACCTGTTGCGGTGCGAAAGCATTGGTTGATCGCAGCGTTGATGCTTCCCATGTTTTTTTTGGTAGTCCACATGTAAGTTGTTAGGCCATGTTGGAGTGCGCCTTCTACCAGAGTCTTGGTCAATCGGATAGCTGTCTCAATATGGGGGCCTTTCCGCTTGGAGCACACCATTTTCAGTGCATTGTTGCGTAATTTGAGTTGATTAATAATTTTTTTTATTTGTAAATCCCATTTTAAATTTCCAGAAAAATATATACCGAGTATTCTTAGTTCTCCTTTGAGTGGGATCGTAACATTGCGAAGGGTCAGAGGGGAGCAAATACATTTTCTTTTTCTGCATATGTGAATAGCTTCGATTTTATTTGGTGGAACAGAAGCTCCTCTTTCTTGCGCCCATCTCTGAATTGCTGAGTCAGCTGATTCCAATCGCTGTTTAACTTGGCTTGGATCTCCAGAAGCTAGTGTATAGATGTTATCTGCATAGACGCCAATGAAGTCTAAGTCATATCCGGGGCGAAAGTGGTGAACGCAAATCTAAACAGGGAAAATTGCATCAAGCTACTACGCATGCGGCTGGGGAAAACTCCCTTCACCAGCAGGCATTACTACACCAAAGAGGCTCCTGAGAAATGCAATTTTTGTAACGTGGAGCTTTCAGTCTGGCATACTTTAGTTACCTGCCGAGTTTTTAAATTGATCAAAGATGATGCAGGTGCTCCAAACAATGAACAGCAACTTTCGGAGTTACTAAATCCAGACAACCCTGTATCAATCCAGCACATCAAACAAGCTACAACACACCATCATAAATTTAGTGATATTTAAAAATCTATTAATTATATATTACTATTACTTTTTTGAAAACTAATTTACTGATTGTTTAATTATTTACGAATTAATGGTTCTTCTTTTTGTATGTTTTCTCTTTTATCTTTGTACTTTAAAAACGACTTCGAATGGCCTTGCTGCCCTGAAGTCTTCAATAAAATAGTTTATAAATTAAATTTGTAAATTATTTAGATAAATAAAATAAATAATAATAAATAAAAAATAAAATAAAAAGTAGTCATTGTCAGTCAATCCTTCCAAGACTATGATGAAGCATAAGGAGGTTGGCCACATTCCTAGGTACACATCTTCTATCCTGGTAAAATACTGGAGAATCCTGTTGGACCCAAAACTTACCTATCTAGATAACTTAGCTGCAAGTACATATTTTTTTATTTTTTATTTCCCAATTATATTTTATTATATCTGTCTGAACAACCCTTATTAGATAGATAGATGGATTTTATTTATTTTTTGTCTTAAGAACTTACAAAAGTTTATACAAATCGTTAGTGCATGGCTTTGCCGTCTGCCAGATTTACATTTTGTTCTTAATAATAATAATTTAAGATTTGTTGTAATAAAATCAAAAAATTTAAATTATAACCGAAGAGTTTAGTAAATGAATAAAGATAATGGCGCAAATTCATAGTCAACCTTTGATTAGGGTATAAAATCGTTTCTATTTAAAACCGGTTTTAAATTTAAAACCATGTTTTAAGTTTTGTTATTCACAGACACATTTTTCCCATCCTCTAACGAGTTCCTACTTTAAAACCCATTTTAAATGTTTTTTGATCAAACAAACCCAAACGTAAACATAATCTGACAGAAATCTAATAAATTCACATAAAAAAATAATTCAAACTTCAAAATGGATTCAAAAATAGAAACGAAGGCAATTTCCGTTATTATTTTTAATTTAAAACAATTAGTTTTTGTGCATGTATGTACATATGTAATGTACATACATATATGTATATGTATTCCGATAAAACGAGACAGGGGACAGAATTGGGAATCGATGGAAAGGGAAATGCTACGGCAATTTGTGGAACGGCATTTTGGAAGTGGTGGAAAACAAAGGCAATGAGCTTAACCCATTTCAGCCTAACGTTACATAAATGTAACACTGGGTCACCTTATTTGTTTAAAACAATTACTATTTGTTTTTCATCGACTTCTGAGTTTAAAGTTTATGCAATGTAAAGTGTAAAGGATTCTAAAGAGAATAACACGAAAAAAATGCATTTTGGTTGTGATTTTGACAATAGAAGATTTTTTACATATTTGAATTTGAGTTGATAGCAAAATGGGGATGAGCGGAAGGTAGGCATTTGTTTGTTAATTATTTTAGTGAACTTACTGCTTATTGTTAGAAAAAATATGAATGTTGTGTTATTGTATCATATGTATAGAAGCAAATACCTGAAACAAAAATATTTTTTGGAAATCCGTTTGCCTGATCGCTCAGGTTTTTGGATGCTGTTACATATATGTAACGTTAGTCCGCATATAACATAACATAATTTGTGACGGAAAATACATTTATGTAACATTAGTCCGTATGCAGCAGGATTTGTATCTGATTACTTTTTGTATTATTCGTCTTGGTAGAATAAAACAAAGAGGTTACAACGGAACCGGAACCATCCGGGAAAATTGCATTCCGGCTTCTTGTCATTTAAGAAATAAAAAGGAATTGAAGAATGCAAATCGTGGTACAATTGAATTGTAATTCTGCTGAAATGGGTTGACAGTTCCATTGTGAGTGTTGCGTCTATACTTTTTGGAAAAAATCCAGTTACAAAAGTGTCCACATATTTCCGGAAAGAGCATAAGCTATGGATCCTCCACGACCCTATGCAATTGCATGGTATAATACAAACATGGGTGGCACGAACCGTATGTACCAAAATGTAAACAACTACCGAATAGGTGTTAGAAGGAAGAAATGGTGGTCGTCCATTTTAACTTGGCTTTGACTGATAGATGTTTCAAATCAAAACGCTTGGTTACTCCACAAAAAAGCTGGCTCCAATTTACCCGGACTTCAGTTCAAGCATTCGATAGCACGGTTTTATTGGCGGATTCTTGGTGACCCGAAACCTCCTGATGGTTTTCGTAGACATAAAATGGAAACCAAAAATGCTAATGCTCGCTACGATCGAGTGGACCATTTGATTATTAAGATCCCCAATAAAAAAAGATGACGATGTGCAGGTTCTCTATGCAGATCACACTGTACTACAATGTGTTCTAAGTGCGATGTAGGCTTATGTGTAGCTTGCTTCCAGAAAAATCATTACATATCTTTATCCGTGGTGTAGTGGGAAGTGCGCTAGACTACTACGCAATGCTGCCCGGGCCCAACACCTAAAAGATTTTTTTCACGGTACCACCTCTTTCGAATATCTGACAAGCATTCAAAGAGTATCATTTGTCATGATGAGCTTCTCAACTCGCCGTTCGGAGTCGGCAAAAAAACTGTAGGTCCCTTCCATTCGTGCAAAAGTATAATACACAGGCACAAATGGTTGCGAGAAGCAGGCCCAGGTTCACCCTGAGCTGGAGCGCCACCTAAAGTAAAGTAATACTGAAAAAAAAAAAGTTTGGTTGCATGTATACAGTCTTATTATTTATACGATGTTTGTGGTATCAGGACTAACGTTACATATATGTAACGGCCTAGTGTGACCAAACCTTATTAAAAAAAAATTTAAAAAAATCTGATCTAGGTTTCTGCCCACTATACAACCCGCGCCTTAAAATTTCAGGCTTGTTTAGAACATTTATGACTCTCGTCATTAATGGGTTAAGATGAAAATATCAATGGATAGTAATTTGTGTTATATATTTATATATCTTACCAACATTACACTGATTCTTCCAACAAAATGTATATGTATTGGAATTGGTAGCGCACGATTCGTTTGCGGTTATTTCATATCAAGGATATCAATAAAAAATTTAGCAGTGGTTTTATCGAACCTATACCTCAAATAAAATTCTTCTTCATCTAACTCCTCAAATGGGTTCGATCGGGTTTTATACATTTTTGATTTTGTTATCAATTTAACATCTTCGAAAATTTGGAAATCACGATCCCAGAAATCATTTTAATAACTTTCTTTATTGAATGCTGAAACAAGGAACAAGCTGTTTTTATTTACTTAAAATGACGTTTGACTCATTTTAAATTTAAAATGGCTTTCTAAGTTTAATATGGACTTTATAACAACTATGAATACCAAAAAACCGGTTTTAGCTTAACTAGGTGATTAAATATTTTTAAAATGGGTTTTATCTGACTATGAATTTGCGCCAATAGATTTAAAATGCCCATCGAATGAAAAAGTTGAGATGATGTATGATGTTCAAGAGCGCCAATACTTCGGCTTCAGATTCAAAGTCTCTGCCTAAGAGATCTCTTCTTATTTCCCTCAGAATTGGACATTTTCCTAGAAAATTAATTACAACTTGTGTCCGTAAGGTTGCACATACTGCAGGAAATGGGCAGATCTTCGCGGTGTTTAATTTTACCAGGTCATCCCTCATTTTGCAGATTGCTGAGATTACTTCTTGGCCATGCTCACTGCGGAAGTAGTTGTTTCCACATAGATTGTGGCTAAGGCGGCTATATACATACGTATATTGACCTATGAACAGACGAGGTAGCCTGGGTAATGCAGTTTTGTCTAAGTCCTTTAGTTTCTGAATCCACAGGGTTTTTCCTTTTTCTATCGTATACATCGCAACTATTTTTGGATAACGTCTCTCGTCTGGCAGTTCTGGAACTTTTGCTACGTAGTCCACATACAATTTAAGGGTTTTCACACAAAGTTGCGAAAATCCCGTTTCGATTATTATCATGTAGTTGGGCGTATTTTTAGGTAAATTGAATCATCTCTTTCTCTTTACATAATATCGTAGTTGTTTGTCAACTTCTTAGATAGCAAACAATTGTTACGGTGTTGTGCCGGGTATTCCATTTTAAAAACGTCCAAGTCCTGCCCTTTCGTTCAAGAGTGTTGGCGGGTTTCTGTCCTACGATGTACTCTAAAATGAATGAATATAAAAGAAAAATGTAGAGAAATATGATTAAATACAGAATTAATATTGGATCTCCAAAGAAAACTAGACTAGATAAGCTTTTAAAAAGATAACGTTATAGACATATCCCGGTTATCAATAAATGATGACCGTACCTTGATGTAGAGTTGTTTATTTAAATATTTTTTTGCATTTTTCTAACGTTTTTGCAATTTTATCCAGGCAAATTAGGCTAAAAATATTGAGAAGACGCAACAATACAATGAATACAAGGTGCTTTCACCAATATAAACAGCAAACATGAATAAAAATCAAACAGCATTACATGAATAAAGATCTCATACAGAATGAGTAGGACACGTTCTCGAAACGGAGCGAAAAATATGGAATGGGAGTCAGCTCTCAGAAAACTGAAGTTGTTCTATTTAATAGGAATTACAAAATGCCTCATATCGCCTCTCTTAGATTAGCTTGCCTATGAATAAGTTGAGCACTAAGAACAATGCCCTCCGCAGCACTAGACATCGTACTCCACCACCACCCCTTGATATAAGAAAATGGTGCCGGAAAGGCTTAAGGCCATCTCACAGGTCACTCCGCGATATTAGATAACTCTCCCAGAAAACATAGACTTTGATGTAGTATTAAATCCCGGTCCCGACAAAAACTTTCAGGTATTCGCGATAGATCGTTTTGAAAGGCAGCTAAGGCAAATAAGTCCATACACCTCTATACCGATGGCTCTAAGACCAACGATGGTGTCGGAGGAGGTATTTCCTCAATCAGATCAAGCCCCAAATTCTCCTTCTGCCTTCCTGTGTAGTGTGTTTAAAGTGGAAATTATTGCGATTTCAAAAGCGCTATCCTGGATTAAAACCCATTAATAGCCACTGTACCCAAGCAGGTACAGCCCATTCAAGAAGCCGTTGTTTCAATTAGAAAAATAATTTTGCAAAGTTATTTTTGCGTTTCAATCACACATACTGTGCTGAACAGCTGCATGTAGATAAAGAAGCGACCAGAAATAACGGTTGATACCTATTCTAACGGACAAGAAAAATGTCCCTTGATACATACAAACTATCACTTAAACTTGACACCCATAGAAGAAAACTACAGCTAGGTACATACTGCTTAGTGACTCAGCACAAATGGATGTTAGAAGCCTCTCTTCCTATTGTATAAGGCGATAAAGATCCAAATAGTTTTCATGAGTAGCGAGGATACATAGGGGAACCTGGGGACACTTGATACCTTGGGAGACTTGATCACTGGCTATTATATCGATGTGGGAATGTTTTTGTTTTTACTGCTCACTGGCAACACACTATTTACCGTTGGTTAGAAGCGACAAATATTAATTTACAACTCGCGCGCAGATAGCAGTATTGTGGTGACGTGTTTTTCTATTTTAGTTGTCCAATTGTTTGTTTATAAGTATTTTTACTGTTTTTTTTAACATAGGTGTTGATAATTAATACGAGCTATCTCTGAAAATAATTGAAAACGGATTCATTTAGATAGGTCTTCGAAGGTTTGTTTTTAAAAAAAATATCGATACGTATTAGAAACATTTTCAAAAGAAAATTATGACCCCAGGGTAGATTTGATCTTTATAATGTAGGGGAGACTTGTTCCCAAGATATTGTGCTTCAATAAGCACAATATTTCGCAGTTTTTCGAAAATATACGCTTATGATGAAAAAGTTTAAATTTGCGGGCAGAATCTATATGGAACATTGACGAGACTAGGCTAACTGCAGTCCATAAACCAAAGATTGGTTGCTACCAAGGGGAAAAAACAAGTAAACAAAATGACATCAGGTGAGCGCGGTGAACTGGAAACTGCATGCTGTGCTATACCAGAACGCAATGGGGAACTATCTTCCCCCTTTATGATCTTCCCACATGAAAATTTGCAGGGCCGTATGCTGTATCCTCCCATAATTAAGTCAGCCCTAAGTCCGGATCAAGTCTCCTTGAATGGGGGACACTTGGTTATTTTGGATAATTTTAGAAAAACGGCAAAAAATATATTTTGTCTTACATACTTTTTTAATTTAACTGTAGAATATGATGAACAATTAAATTGTTTATAATATCGTTAAAATGAAAAGGCAATTAATGTTTTACTTTTTAAGATATTTGAAAAATGAAAAAGGGGGGATCAGGTATCCCCAGGTTCCCCTACATATCCCCGTTGGTACCCGTAATACCAGCAGCCACTTCCACCTTATCTAACCTATGGAATTTGAAGGTTGTACATGATATTTGAGATTGAAGAACATTTTGCGCTTTAAATAATTACTAGTGTACCAGTGCGAGGAATCTCGCATTAGAAACCCTATACATATGTAGGTAATAATATTTTTTCGTAATAACTTTACTCATATGATTTTTTTCAAAATTGTTTATACTGATGAACAAAGTTCAGTTGATAGGCTTTCAATCAGTGTTAGAATCATTGGGCCACCGCACACGAGATCAATTCTACCGGCACAAAACCAGTTTCATACCATACTTTGAGCGCACACGGGATGATTTCTGCCGGCAGAAAAAATTGTGTACATAAACCCCTTTTCACTGTGGTAGTATTTTTTCGGACCGAAATGTTTTGAAAGTTGTTTATGTATTAGTTTCCTACCTCGTTCAAACGCTCAAACTCGGCAGAATATTTTCAGCCGATTCTTACCACAGACCTCAGTCCCTTCGCCTACAAACCCGGTTTTCTGCCGGCAGAAATCATCTCGTGTGCGGTGGCCCATTGAAATTGGGGCAGAAATAAACTCTCAAGAGGAATCACAAGATCTTGTGCTAGCTCTTTAATTATATAGAAGATACAACATTGCCGTGCTCTTGGTTTACTGACTTAGCGAGCAATTTCATATGTACATAGATGGAGATCCACAAGAGGAAGTCTAACGACGCATAAAGCAAACATGACCAAATAAAATCACGATGAAGACGGGGTTACCAGGGTCACCAGGGGGGGATTTTCACAGATATATCTCTATACATAAAACAGTTCACTGACTGATTGACAGACAACGCACAGGCCAAACCGCTAAACCTACACAAAGGGCTGAAATTTGGACAGTACATTCCTAATGACATAGACATCGGCTAAGAGAGGATTTTTTGAAATTCCATCGAATCGAATCCAGTGAATTCGGAAAAATATATTTCCTTATTTCCTTAATTCTCATTTTCATACAACCTTTATTTGGTGGCTCTATTTGAGGTCGAAGGTATATTGCTCAATGCACGGGCGGGCAACAGCTGGTGTATAAGAGTTCAAGAGTTTTGAATACTAAAGTGTTGAACTAGTAACTTTCGAGAACATTATGATGACTTACCTTTCCTTCGTCCTTATTTCGTTCAGTTAAATTGGCGCTCTGGAACAAGATATTGGATGAGAGCAGTATGCGCTGGACATCCAGAACCCTTTTTTGTTTGCTCATTCTCGCCGCTCGGCGGTTTTGGAACCAAACCTGCAATAAAGAAAAACCCGAATTTCCACCATTAATTAATTACTCACTGTCTCATAATTAATGATATTTTCCATTACAATTACTAGCACTACACCGTCCATGGCTGTTACTCCAGAACAGGACATTCAACGAACACACCACTGACACTCACTGTCTCCAAGTTACGTTGTTCTACGTACCGAGTACGAGTGTGTGTGTGTGTGTGTTTGTGTTCACAAAACTAAAACTATTTCGATGGAGTCATTAATTTCAATTGGGTGTGACTGTGTACAACCAAGCCACCAGCAGCTCCGAGGATGAAAACAGGGAAATGGAAAACCAAAGTGAAAATCCAATCTTTCCATCTATCGAACTCATGTTTACTTGTACGAGTACACCAACACCTACCTACACACTACACACCCGCTGCTGGTGTGTGACTGTGTGCGCCTAAGCCCGACATGGACGAGTTCATTTTATAGAAGCAATTTTCGTCTAATTCAATCGGAATGTCCATAATTTTTTTTGTTCCTCGGGTGTTCCTTTTTTTTCCCTTTGCGTAATCGGAAATGTTTTTCCCTATTTTGTACTCCCCCATGGTCTATTAGCAGCCGCAAAAGGATGGCTGTCTGAGTATGTGTGCGAATGGAGCGGTGATGTGGTGCGGTTGTTCAGGGAGAATAGCGAGAATAGGGATAGATGCCGGGATAGTTAAATACACCTGTAGATACTATCACCATTGTGTACGGATTGGAGTTCGTTCGATTTTGCCTCCTTTTGTTTTTTGTTTGCCTGTAATGTTCGGTTCCATGTTGATTGGTTCTGGTTAAGGAAGCCCATTGGAATTGCGACGAAATAATAATGGCTTCTCCTAGCAGGATGGGGATGTTGGCGATGTATTCATTGCATGTACATATGTGTATGGATGTGCGAGTTCAAGAATTAATTTTCCCTTATCTAGAAAGTTGGTACATCTAATTTCATCTTTGGAGGGTGTATTGAAAGAAATGTATGTACGTCCTTCTATAGGCCAGATTTATAAATTTTCTTGATTTTATTGGATCTAACCGTTGAAGAGTAAAGATAAGAAACAGAATAAGTCTTAAATAAACTTGAGTTGCAAACTTATACAGCTGATAAAGAAGCTGAGTTTACTTCAAACTACTTTAACGAATACCGCGATACTCCTTATAGGGTGGTGGCACTAGTAGTCGGCCGCTTAACTTTTTTTTACGTTTGACTGGTCTTTATAATTCTGTTATTCAATTAATGAATTGAATATTTAGTTTATCTGAATATTTGGAATGTGTAGATTGGAGAATGCTAAGTATTTTTAGTGGACTTCCTACACAAAAAAAAACTATTTACAATAACTCCCCTTGTGTTTCAACATAGTACGTATGTATATGATCTATATTATATTTAACTTCGTAACAGCCTAACCTGCGTTAACAGGAATGCACGGTGTTCTTATATTCTGTTTTGGGCCCTTTAAATAACACCAACATCGGCTGGTTGGGTGATGTGAGCCGTATTTAGCAAAAGTTCACATAAAACTATATCATTATTTCTGAAAAAGTCGCTCAGTTCCATAATTAGATGCGACTTATGACCATCGACTAGAAACAATACTGGCCGCCATTGGAACGTTTGGTCACGTACTCAAAAAAACGTTTTGAAACGCATCCAGCCACTATTTGTCATTTCTAAAATCCATTAGTCTGCGGTGCTTTTGACCACAGCTTAACGCAAGGGCACATATGGAAGAACGACTAATGGAGATGATGTTTTACGTTGGGCACTGAACACAAACAAAACTTGAATCAAAGTGACAATTATTGTTCAGAAACCGTTTGTTGTATTGCACCAACCCTTTGCACACAGACAGAAGAAACGTTAGGCTATTGGAAAAAAAATTCTTCGTGTGTGATCCACAAACGCATTTACTGTTACGCTTCAATATATGACGCGGCGGCCGACTACTAGAGGGGGCCGACATTACATGCCATCACCCTATACATATGTAAGTATCATCATCTTCTCAGAGCCAGCTCAGAGCAAATGAAAAGTTTTAACAAAATGGTCGTCGATCTGCTGTCTAAGCTTTCTATTGATGAGCCAGTACGTTCAACGAATTCTGAATTATACACCCTTACGATCGTACCATTTATGTTGGTTACAGGAGTGCAGATGTGTTACTGGAAATCAAGGTCTAAATCTAGCAAAAGAGGAGATTCGTTTAAATTTCGAACAAAACAGCTCAAATATTTGAGATACTTACATACACATATGTAGCAAAAGTACAAGAAGACAAAAGGTAAGCGGTTCATGTAAAGTTTCTAATGTCTTGCGCATTTGAAGAGGTCGGCTTAGCCATCAAAAAGCTGAAGAATAACAAGGCTGCCGGCTCTGATGGTCTACCAGCAGAGCTTTCCAAACATGGTGGTGATGCTTTGGTAGGGTGCATGCACCAAGTCATCAACCAAATATGGGTGGAGGAATCCATGCCCGATGACTGGAATATCAGCTCTATATGCCCCATCTTCAAGAAAGGCGATCCTATGTCCTGTAAGAATTACCGTGGCATATCCTTGCTTAATGTCGCATATAATATTCTATCCAACATATTGTGTGAACGTCTGAAACCTTTCTGCAGCACATTAATCGACACGTACCAGTGTGGCTTCCGGCCCGGCAGATCGACGATCGACCAAATTTTCAAACTAAGGTAGATCCTGGAAAAGACCAACGAATTTCAAGTCGGGACTCACCATCCCTTCATCTACTTCAAAGCCGCATATGATAGCATTCATCGTCTCGAGCTCCAAAAGGCGATCGGATGGCCGAGTTTGGGATCTCGGCTAAACTGATCCAGCTATGCCGCGTGATGCTGGAAAGCACGCGGTGCAACTTGCAATTTGGAAACAGTCCCTCCGAACTATTCCAAACATGCACCGGATTTCGGCAAGGAGATGCGCTGTCATGTATGACTTCTTCAATCACGGAAGGCACTATCTTTCACAAATCTGTCCAGCTCTGGGATGCACGGACGACATCGACATCATCGGTCGCTTCCATCGCGCCGTGTTAAAGGCTTTTATGACAATTGAAGAATAGGCGAAACGAGTTGGCCTTGAAGTGAATGAGGACAAAACCAAGTACATGTTGTCAACAAACAAGGAAACATCTCTCCACCACAGTAACTTCGAAGTGGTTAAGGAGTTTACCTACCTCGGAGCAAACATCAACTCTACGAATGACACGTTAGTGGAGATTCGACGAAGACTTACCCTAGGAAACCGCTGCGATTTCGGTTTGGCAAAACAAATGGGTGCAAAACTCTTTACTCGGAAGACGAAATGCATGCTCTACAAAACATTGATCCTGCCAGTTCTGCTGTATGGAGCCGAGTGTTGGACGGTAAGCAGGAAAGCAGAGCAGATTTTGAATACTTCGAGAGAAAAATTCTTCGTCGGATATTCGGTCCCGTATGCGTATGCGATGAGGTCGAATGGAGGAGAAGATACAACCGCGAACTCTATGAGCTGTACCAAGATGTGGATGTAGTCCGAAAAGCCAAAACACGTCGACTACACTGGCTCGGCCACATCAAGCGAATGGGAGCAAAGAGGATCTACAAATGTCAGCCCCCAGGTTCGAGACAACAAGGAAGACCGAACATCCGGTTTGGGGATCAAGCTACCGCGGATGCCAGTGCGCTTGGTCTTGACAACTGGAAGCAGCGTGCCCGGGATTGAAGATAGTGGAGGGCCACAGTGTCTCAGACAGAGACTCTTCACGGGTCTGGAGCCCGTTAAGTAAGTAAGTAAGGATAAAAATTTAACGCAATTGGCACATAGTCCGCTTGATATAGTACCATCATATGAACATACATAAATACATACAGAGTCTACATAAAGTTCTTCATGAATCTAAGTGATACATTTAACTTAAGAGAATCTCTATGCATTTAGCTTTCTGTGACTTACGTACTCGTACTTACATAAGAATAACGTTTTTTTGAAGTCTGTGTTTAAAAATGTTGTCTTATTTTTCCACAGTGTATCTATGTATATCCTTACCCCACTCCCATTTACAATTAAACGTCTGTCCGGATGACATGCTTACCCCGAACATTCCCAATGCACCGGGGGAACGGCAAAATCAATGAACCGGAACTGAATGTTCGTTAGGGCGGCCATAACATCTGTGGTGTACCCTGTACCTCTATACACATTCTCTAAACAACCGACAATGGAAAACCAATTTGCAGATAACGCAAAGATAGCCACTGTGCTCCGCACAGTACTGCAACACCAATCCACACACACATTCACAAGAGACATGTCCTGCAGGAGTTGTTTCTCTGTTGTTCACCTTTCCCGTTTTCTGGTTTCATTAGCATACACCTCGTACAACTCCCAAAAATCGCCATGAAATGCACATCAAAATGGGCGGAAAAAAATCCCATTACACACTCACACACATGAGCGAAAGGATTTTGTTTCGATAAAGGATCCACCGGATGAACAACACGCCAAAAGGCTGTGAAATTACTGCCGCATGTTTTGCCACACGATTTCTGCAAGAAGGATTTTGCTGCTCCACACGACATACATACATACATACATATGTATATAAAAATGTACGTGCATGGAATTCCACATTCCGTTGTTTGTATGTATGTGCGGCAGTGGCAGCGAATACACCATGTTGCAGGTGCACAACAAGTCCTTTTGTTCCACTTGCACCATACAGGGTTGCAAATGTTTTATACTTCTCGTGGGCGTGGCTTTCTTCTGTCCTGGTGTCTGCTGCCGGAACAGCTTTAGCCTGACGAGAAAAAAAAACTGTAACAAGAACACGACTTCAACTTCAAGCGCTGCCATCTTTTTGCCACCACCTCCCATAACCACGGACAGGACACCAAGCAACACGCGTCGCCTGAAAGCCAACTTCAATGGCAGACAGAAATTGCAACAGTGGCGGTTTCGAAACAGTAGCATTAACGGGGGACAAGGAATTTTTATGGTTGGAGTACCGCAACAATGGTTGTTAGTAGTTATATTTTTTTTATTCATTTATTTTTTGCTTACCTACTGTTGGTCCTCCGCAGGAAAGGGATTTAAGTGAAAAGTTCCTTATCTTTGCGCCTGTTAATATGTGAATTAAAAAGGGCAAACAGAAAAAGTACAAAATGCCATTTAACAGTTCTGCAATTTTAAGTGCTCGCACAGGCAAGGAAATCCCCCTTTCTGCGGCAAACCGGTAATTTTCTTCAACAACAATATGGTTATAAGCTCATTTATTTAATTCACATTTAATTATCGAACATTTTATACATTTAATATGAACTCAACTCGAGCGCGCATAATTATAGCAGAGCGAGAGAGTGAGTCCGATTTAATCAGCAAGGTGGTGCGGTGCGGTACTATGATTTGTTTCGAAAATTGCGGGCTGCGGCTGGCTGACATTTTTCTTTCTTTTTTTTTGGAATTTATTATGCAAACTGATTGACTTTTAATAACAGGTATTGAATAGTACAGAACCAATGGATACATACATGTGTATATGGTGTATTGTATCTAATATCTGTGCCATGTATCTGAAAGAATTTCGAATTTAATGTCTGCCGTAATTATGGAGGTGTTCACAATGGACGGTTTTCGTAAATGAATAATTGATAAATTAAAATTAAACGTACCTACTCATGGCGGTGGTGGCTGTTCACTTTGGGTATTTTAAGATAGTTGATAGTCTAGAAATAAATGGTGTGAGTTTTACTGATTCAAGTAGCATTTCACATGAGTTTTACTTCACCGAAATTTCAGATCCATCGGTTGAACATTCTGCAAGCTGCAATTGCTCCATATCCTCGTACACACAGCTGTGGACAGCTAATTAGAAACAACCCAATTCAAATTCATATTACTGTGTTTATTTATAAATAATTAGGTACGTCTTAAAAGTTTGAAATAAGAATGTTTTTCATAGGTTTCGTTAATTCCACAGTAATAAAAGCAAAAATTATGGTTCAAAATAGTAGTAAATAAAAAAATATATATAAAATAAATAATTAGCCCCGGAAATTGAATGGACAACATTTTTTTTTTTTTTTTTTTTTTTTTTTTTATTTGACAAATGACAAATTACCATTTTGAGCTAAAATCGTATTTTTTAGCTCAAAAAATCGTAAAAATACGATTTTTCAACAAAAAAAACTGATATCTAAATATGCACAAATATGTACCTACTCATGTTTCAATTAATTAATATTTTAAGTACCTATTGGAATTGGAATAAGAAATAAATAAATACATAGTTCCTTTAAAAATTGTTAGATTAAACTTAGACTGCGACTATTAACCTCACCCTAAATTTTCTTATACATGGTTGAATGGAATTAGCTTAAAATGTAACTGTCAAGATTAAGGTGATAGCATTGTGCGTCCTGAAAACGCAGTAAGACTTTTGTATGAAGTATTCCTTGGAAAGTGTATGTGGTTAGTTCGTTCCTTATTTTTGTTTTATTTAGGTTAACAGCCGAAAAAATCCTTTTGACACAGGATATGCAAAATTTCCATCTGATCTCTTTATTTCCAAAATATGTTTCCAATAAACATATGTATACCAATCTGTTGGTGACAACGGTTGACTAAATAGAAGCTCGAAATAAAAGACGGTTTAATGGAGTGGTTTTATTTGTCTTTGAAAATAGTTCCGATGGAAGCAACTTTTTTTATGAAATTAATTGATTTATGATTAATTTTTAATATAATGAAATGAAAGAAAAATCGTAAAAAGTGGCTAATTTTTGGCCAAAAATCGTATACAATTTTCGGAGGCCAAAAATCGTAAAATTACGATAAATCGTACAATATGGCATCGCTGCTGCGAAGCCTTAGGGGCTTATCTGCAGAAGATTGCGTATCAAGGTTAAATTCAAGTTTTTAAGAAGTGAGCTTTAAATTATTTTTACAGTACATTATAACATACATATCTATTTAGGAAAACATATAAGGAAATTAAATAATTATTACAGTTTGAAATTAAGAGTAAACTTAAAATTGAGATATAAATTAGCTATCTCAGTTATATTTCAGCAACAAAGAAATTTTTTAAGCGCATTTTTCGAGTTTTGAAATTCATAATTTCTTAAACTTGAGGGAAGCTCATTGAACAAGGTTGGAACGCTGTGGACTAGTTGTCTCCTGCCATAGTTGTTGTTGCATAGTGGTGTTTGGAGCATATCTTGAATTCGTCTTCTTGTGCTGTGTTGATGATTGATGGGCCTTTTAAAGCGGGTATCATCATAGTTTTCTAGACATAGCGTCAGCTTGAAAATCTGTTTTATTGTTAGTACCTTCCAAGAGTTTTCCCCGGATGTGCCTGTTGGGTGCCTTCCTTTGATCTTCCTTAGGATGGTATTTTGAAGTCTTTGTAGCTTGTTTATCTGCGTATTGGATGCATTGCCCCAAGCAAGTATCCCGTACCTCAACTTGGACTCGACTAAAGCATAATAAACTTGTTTCTGGACCTGAAGCGTTGAATAGTTTTCTAAATGAAACAGAGCGAACATCGCCTTTTTGAGATCTGAGCGAAGTTTAAACTAACTAATTAGAGACACCTCAAAAAATGGTTATAATTTTATGTTGGGTGGTTGGAAAGCATTTAAAGTTTATACTGCTTGGTGAAGTCCTTCTGCCAAATAACTTCCTGGCATCTATTCAGCATAGACTGAATGGGTCGTCTGCAGCGCTCCACAGGAATGGTTTTCCAGGCAGCTTCAATATTATTACCCAAAATGTCCAATAATGTTTATTTTTTTTAAGGCGACTGGCCCTTTGACATTGTCCCACAGATGTTCGATTAGATTCAGGTCGAAACTTGACCCCGCCCACTCAAGTACACTGAGTGAATTGTCCTGGAAATATTGTTTCGTGACCTTAGCCATATGTTTGGGGGCATTGTCCTACTGGAATTTCCATATAACTGGCAAATTTGTGTCGGCCCAAGTTACCAGGTTGTTTTCCAATATCTAGATATATTTTTCGGCCATTAAAATGTCATCTATTCAGTGTAACGGACCAACACCATTCTAGGGAAAACATTCCAAAACGTTGGCTGATACCCGACAATGTTTAATAACTGATAAAACAAAACTGGGGCTCAGAGCTGTGCCTTTTGGTCATCGTTCATATTGAACGACATCTTGTCCCAGTTTCATCATCATAATTTCTGGATCAAATTTGGCAAGACAACCAATCTTTCGATAAGTCCTTTTATATGTTTTGCGCGGCGGATTACTGCAATTGTTAAATATTGCGCATTTTCCGCCGTTTCAAATACCTTGAAATGCTAGATAGCGTCAATAATTTTCTTAACTTAGCAATTTAATTGAGTTACGATTGCTCGGTATGACATTTTGAGAGTCCACATTTCAATGATCGCCTTCTGAGAAGCTTTTGGTTTTAGCCATCCCAAAATCGTCGAAATCTAAATAAAATCAAGAGTAAACTAATCTAAACACTCGTTCGATTATTGACTAACCTTTGAAATTTAAAACAAACTTTTAATGTTTCAATAAATCGAATCGAACTTAGGTGTTTCTAATTAGATGGCCACACAAAAAAAAGGGCTATTGCAACCATAGGAAAAACCATCATCATCCGCAAAAGCAGTAGGTGAACCTTTAAAATTAAGTGAAAATAGTGAGTTAATGTAAATTAAGAACAAAATAGGTCCTAGAACTGAGCCTTGGGGTACACCCAAGTTAAAGAACCTTACTTCGCTCCTTATATCATCCAACTTCACTCTTTGCGACCTGTTACCAAGATAAGACCCAAACCAGTCAAGCATGAAACCACGAAGCCAGCTTTTTTCCAATTACCTCAACAAGACGCTATGGTCAACCATATCGAAGGCTTTAGTAATGTCAATAAACAAACCAGCTGTACAATTTTTACCATCGAGGTTTGACATTAATTCAGAGCAAAACTGAAGAAGTGCATCTTCAGTCGATTTCCCTTTCTGAAATCCAAATTGCACTGGACTAAAAAACATATTAACATTTAGAAAGTGTACTATCCTACTTTTTACAAGTTTCTCAAAAATTTTACTAAAGACAGGAAGAAGTGAAATAGGCCGATAGTTAGATATTTCAGCAGCGGAACCCTTTTTAAATAGTGGTAAAACATCTGCACATTTAAGTTCCTCCGGGAAGACACCAGAAAAGACACAACAGTTAAAAACATCTACTAAAACATCCACAATGGAATACGCAATTTTTTTTTACAATAAAATTAGAAATGCCATCATCTCCACACGAATTCGATTTTGAAAGGGAATCGATTACCTTTAAGACCTCAAGAGGAGTTATGGGCTGGTAAACAAAACTATTTACTTGAATTTGTTCAGCAGATCTAATGCTGGACGTACATATAGAACATAAAGGTTTCAATGGAGATGGCTGTAAGCTCTTGGCTACATCAGTAAAATAGGTGTTAAATTCATTAGCAATAGTAAATTTATCAGTTCCATCGCAGTCATTGGCACGTATAACAGTAGGTTTCTTAGAAGCGGACGACTTATTAAGAAGACTATTAACAATCCGCCATTCATTCTTTAAATTTCCATAAATTGTGAGCGGTATGTTAAATTGTGTGGTGCTTTTGCTAGTTATGTTATGTTAAAAATGTGTTGTTTTTCCAAAATCTGGATCGTTGATATAATCACTTGAATTCAGTATCAAACAAAAGACCGAAACGGTTTGAATACAAATGTATAGGTCCCAGACGGTTCATATGGTCTCTTTGCCAGACACACCAAAATATTTTCTGTAGGTCTAGGTACACTTATAACAAGTTTTCAATAGACTTTACAATTTTCTATTTTAATAAAACACTAGTAATTGAGATATCCGGCTGAAATTTTTTCCAGGTGTAGTACACATATTATATTATTTAAGTATGGAATTCAATATCTCATATGACCACTGCGAGCATGTTTGCAGCGATCAATTCTTTGGAGCCACGTTTCCACCTTTCTTCCACACATATCGGCGGGAACGTTGGCACTCTCGCGTTCGATATTGTTCCTGAGCTCTCATAACGATGCTGTCTTGTTGGCTTAAACAAAAACGAAACCCCATAAAAAGAAATCCAACGGCGTTGAACTGCTAGGGCGAGCTGGCCATTCAACCGGACTATTCCTCGAGATTACACAATTATTACACAACAAACTTCACCTGTCTGGCATGTGGCACCATCTTGTTGGAACCACATTATAACATATGACATATCATCCAATTCCGGCGAAACATAATCTTCCGACATGCCACGATGTTGGACTACTACGCAATGCTGCCCGGGTTCAATTCCAGCCCGGGTCCAATATCTAAAAAAAAATGTTTTTTCACGGTGCCACCTTTTTCGAATGCCTGACAAGCAATCAAAGAGTATCATTTGTCAATGAGCTTCTCAACTCGCCGTTCGGAGTCAGTACTCGTATTGAAGCCAAGCGAAGCTTCATTGAAAGGTCTTCGCTGGGACGATCCTTTTAACCTCTTTTAACTGTTGCAAATGCAACCTTTGGCTCAAAGAAGGGACAATAATGATATCATTTTGGACTTCGGGCCGAAATTCTGGAAAATTTACAACAGATAACAAACAAAAGAGGGTCTTATTTGGTAGCTCTATATTTTAGGAACAAAGTAATACAAAAATATTTCATATTTTTTTTAATGTTTCATATGTTTTGATCAAAAAACAAAAGTAAGTCAAGTAGCGCACTCTTGCCCCGAAGTCAGGGTAAGAGTGCGCAACCATTTTCAGTTACAGTTTTCGTGGTTTAAATGGTTTGAGACTATGGTTTCACTCAAACCAAGTTCTTTGGCAGCCTTCTATTGGCTGCTTCCATTTTAAATCAGCTTCCTTTGTTTTTGGGTTATCAATTTCCTTTCCGTTTGTCTTTGGTTGATAAGAGGTATTTATCTGGAAAAATAAAAACAGAAAGATAGTTCAGTTACGAGCTATGACCTACCACCTACCACTTACGACAGAAGGTAATAGCCCAAAATTGTTATTATACTAATTGTATTCTAAGAAAGCACTGTACACTCTTACCCACAGAACGACTGCGCACTCTTTCCCTAGACACTATTTTTTTTTTCATTGTATTGAACGAATAATATAGGGCTTTCCAATGAGAGGTGTTATTGTGAATGGCCCGCTATTTCGGTAGCTGTCACTTTTGAAGCTTTTATTCTTTGACATTTGACAAGTAGAAACTACGCCATTACTAAAAATTGAACGATACACGCTTCAACAACGCATTGAAATTATTAAAATTCACTACAAAAATGGTGAAAATCTTGCAGTCACAGTTCGCAAAACTGAAGCATTTTTTGGTCGTCGTGAAGCACCTTGTCGGACTGCAATACAGAAATTGGTGGAAAAATTCGAGCTGTTGGGACAAGTTAGTGATGTAAAGAATAAAACCCGTGCACGTCGCTCAAGAACTACTGAGAATATTGCTGCTGTAGCCCAAAGTGTTGAAGAAAACCCAGGTTTGTCCATTCCTCGTCGTTCTTTGGTATTGGGCATTCCACAACCGTCATTACACCGTATTTTGCATAAAGACTTGGGTCCTAAGGCTTATAATGTTCAGTTAACACAAGAACTCAAGCCGGCCGATCATCAACAACGTCGTGTCTTTACTGATTGGGTCCTTGAAAAGCATGAAAATGATCCGGAATTCCATCGAAAAGTCATCTTGACTGATGAGGCCCATTTACACCTCGGTGGCTACGTCAACAAGCAAAATTGTCGCATCTGGGGCTCGGAAAACCCAAGAGTTATTGTTGAGAAGCCTCTCCATCCTCAACGTGTGACTGTTTGGTGCGGTTTATGGTCCGGCGGGGTCATTGGACCTTACTTTTTCGAAAATGAGGTTGAATCAACAGTTACGGTGAATGGATTGCGTTATCGAGAGATGATTAATAATTTTTTATGGTCGGAGTTGGATGGTATTGATCTGGACAACGTTTACTTTCAACAAGACGGCGCTACCTGCCACACAAGCAACGAAACCATTGATCTTTTACGGGAAAAGTTTCCGGACCGTGTTATCTCTCGAAGAGCTGATCAGAATTGACCACCGAGATCTTTTGATTTAACACCTTGCGACTTCTTCCTTTGGGGCTACGTGAAAGATAAGGTCTACGCCAACAGCCCAGCGTCGATTCAAGACCTCAAAGAAAAAATTCGTGAGGCTATCGAGGACAAAGGGCAGCCACTTTGCGATTTGGTTATGGAAAATTTCATGAAAAGGATATGGTCCTGTATGCGTGCTGCTCGTGTTAGCCATTTGGCGGATGTTGTTTTTTTTATAAACGGCATACCTTCCTCTTTATTATGAAATAAACATCCGATCATTTGTCTCGAAAAATGGCATTTTTCTTTGAATACCAAAATAACACCTCTTATTGGAAAAACCTTTATAAGCCACTAAATAGTTATCCTGAATCGAGCACACATACACACTGTTTAAGCCTACATACTACTTATGGAGTATCGAGTTGCCACACTTTCCTGACACACTTTTAAAAATTGAGTTTTTTTTTAACAAAATCCGGCTTTTTTTTGTTTTTTTTTTTTTGGTAGAAGTTGTTCTTCATTGGCGGTTAGTGAAGCACACATTTTCTCATTTAGCGATTTCTGCTAATTCTTTCACAGATTGAGAAAATGGCACTGAGTACTCTTACCCCAAACGACTCTATAGGTACCATTAGCGGCTCTCATACTTAACCAATCTTAACACATGAGGTGTTAAAGGAAGGAGAATTTCCTGGAGCACTGACGAATTGCACTTTCAATTGAAAATTTTAAGAAATTAAAAAATAGATCTAAACAAATATATTACCCAATGAACTCCCAAAGGAATAAACACTTCCCGTATGATTTCCTGGGGTTTCCATTAGTTGACAGGTTGAAATCATATTGGAATTTTGGATATTGGATGGGAAGTTTGGATTTTGGGGGTTGGATTTTCTCTTGCTAGAGTTCTCGCACGGGCACACTAGTATAGTAATGTATATTTGTTCTTATTATTTGTTTGTTTAGTGCTTGTGGTAGTGTTGTACTGTAGCGTAGCCTAACCACTAACACCAGCACTAAATGATGAGTCTGTTGTGTTGATGCATATTTTGCCTGGGAAATCCCAGCTTCTGGTTGTTGCTTGTAGTAAGCCCATAGATCTGATAGTGTAAAAATAGTATTCTGACGTGCTCTAAGTTAGAATGCTGCTATGTCCCTACCATAAATGTCCAACGGAAGTATATTTAACATTGTTTCAAGGGCAGCGGTGGGGGTAGTTCGCATAGCTCCAGTAACGCAAATGCAGGCCGTTCTTTAGATTTTAGTGAGTATATTTATGAAGCTAACTCTGTCTAGTGCTGTCCAACAGATATATGTAAGTATGGGTCTGACCACCGCAGTGTAGAGCGAGTGCATAATCTGAGGACGAATTCCCTATATCCAGCCTAAGGCTTTCTTGCACGAATACAACGCGGCAGCAGATTTTTTTCACTCGTTCGACGGCATTCAATTTCTGTAGTGTACCTCCATGAATGTAAGTATCGAGCGAGTTGGTTGGGGCATACTCGTATGTCCACCCCCGACTCAAGCGGTATCTCAAAATAAAGGAATGAAGGTGGAATTTCTTATTCGCCCTTATTTTCTTCGGGCTCGCCCCCTTAGCCAATTTCAACCGTCTCGTCATCCTTTGCTTGTGACTGACTGACTATCACAGTTCTATATATAACTCCACTGCATGATGGATACCAATTATTTTCATTTAAACTAAAGTTAATTTAATTTTGTCATTATGCAGTTTCAATTTGTCAACAATAAAGAGTCATACTCTGCACTCTGCTGTTCTCCAGATTGAACTAAGGTCTCTGCTCTGCTTCTTCACATTCACATGGCATGTTCGCGTTCCAGTGAAATTGTTTCTTGACATGAGACGTCAAATTGGCTGACAGTTAAAGGGTTGAAAATGAATTTCACATTTTCATGCAACAAATTGATATCTCATTGTCGGAGGAGAGAACAATAAAACAATTTGCATCGGCCGACTGTGCCTGTGCCTGGTGCCTACCCTGGGCTTGGCCTGGCTTCAAGCAATCGGCCATACAATTGCAAATGGTGGCACACAGAGACATATTTAGTTGCGGATTAGATGCATAGCAGGTAGCAGGTAAAAGGGTGCAGCATAATGGAAGGTACAATGGTGGTTAGATTACCCTGTAATTGAGCGCACACATCAAATTGAAACATTTCGTGCATTTAAATGGCACGGTGCACGTTTACGACCATAGCCATTGAGCATGGTGAACACGACAATGACAAGGATGAAGTGTGCAAAGGCACATCCACCATCATGTGGATTTGTATATAGTGGTCAGTAGCAAAGAGCGACTCCTTGGTAATGGGTCAAGAATGAATGGGGATCTCTAATGGCCTACAATGTGTTACTTCGGTTTCGTGTGCATGTCCGGCCGGTTCGTGTAATTCGGACAGAAGTTGCATAATCCAATTTAAATTGGTCAAATTATCGGGAAGGGAACATGGTCAAGCAGAAAATGATGGGTTATTTTTTATTTTAAATTTTTTAGGCACAGTCCGACGTACCTATGTAACAAACATATATGAGTTTAAATGCAGTGCGGAAAAGATGACTGCGGCGATGAATTTTTGAAGGATATTTCCTGTTTGTCGTATGTATTTAGGTTGGTGGCAATTTTAAGTGGTAGCAGTCATATTTGACAATCGTTTCGAAAACTATGTCGTTATTCGATAAATGATGAATGAAGATATAGGTTAGAAACGAACTTTGAATTTGTGAAAAAAAAAACAACACAATACCTAACATAATGATTTGCAATTACGAATAGATACGTGGAACACCAAATTACAATTTTAATAAAATATATCACCAATGTTATAAGGAAAGCTAAAGTAGTGAAGTTTTCAGTTTAAACTTTTAAGATTAATTTGTTTTTAATAATCGAAAGTCAGGCCGGCAGGTAGCTACAGATACACTGCTGGCCAAAAAAACAAGGAAAAGTGAAACATTTTAATTTTTTTTCGATATACCTACAGTGGGTGATCAAATTATTACGGCCACTTTAAAAAATAACTTATTTTTACGATTAAGTCCAAATAAGTGCCAGATATAACCATAATAATAGATTTATTTTCTTTTAAAATGAAAATGCGGGTGATAAGCTTTAAAAATGTAAAAAGTGGTCAGACTTAGTAGTGTTTATTTTTGTGGTAGTTAACTTCTTAAGTGGATACCTCATTTTGGTATAGTTGGAGCCTTTTATTTCTTGCGCTTTTTAAGGGTTTATTTCGAGAAATGTCGAAGCTTACGGTTTCGAAATCGGAATTTACGATAAAAACGTGCTCTGTGCATTACGTTTTTTAAATATCTGTGCATTCAGTTTGTATTTAAAATATTTTATCGAGCCATTTTTGATAGCACGCCGTTTAAGCCATTGATAGACGAAAAGACCCTTCCCCGGCATAAATTTCCGAAATTAAGACTCTGATATTAAGCACTGAGCATTCTCAAAGGAAAATAGCAACAATCGCAAGAGTGGCAAATTCGTCGGTGGACAAAATAAAAAATAAACTCAACAAAAATGCCGTCCTTTCGCCTATGAGAGCCGGACAATCTGGTCGAAAAAAGTTACAACGGTACGAGATGAGCGCAAAATAAAGAAAATCTGTATTCAAAACAGAAAGAAGCCACTAAAGGATCCTGAAAAATTTGATCCAGGAGTCAGGAATTGAGATTTCCGGCATGACAGCCCGACATCGCCATAAAGATATTTTTTTTTTTTTGTTTTTACTTGTCACTGTCCAGCAAAGAAGTCACTTCTCACAAAAGCGATGATGAAAAAAATGATGCGAATGTATCCAACAGTCCCGAGCTATGTGTAAACATCACGCGGATGGGGTTTGTAGCTCCACTTTAATGGAAAGAAATTTAATATTAACTAGTCTATGTTCGATAAAATTCAGGCCACTACAATATATATACTTATCGAACCCACTCCATTCGCAGCAGGCGACGCCAGGAAACGAACCCGGGACCCCTAAACTCAGTTGTGTACTGCGTCAAAAGTAGGAAAACCGACGCGCTACAAACTCAACCGCCGCGCCGGCGCCGCCCAGCCGCGGTTATAAAGACTTTTCATCCAAGTTCTTACATAAATAATATCAGCTTGTAGGTACATATGTACATAACATATGTACTTTGTTTTGTCATCTCATCACGAATAAGAAAATTAGAAAAGAAAAAAAAACCGCCTCATCTATCTTCTGTATACCTATGTACATATGTATGTATGTAGGTAATTAAATCGCTAGCGCAAGAGCTTGTGATTCCTCCTGAGAGTTTATTTCTGCACCGATTTCAATGATTCTAGCACTGATTGAAGGCTTCATTTTTCATTTTGAAAAAAGCATATGAATGAAGTTACTATGGAAAAACATTATTTCAACGTGAATGCACATTCACAAATGAGGTGTCTAAAGGAAAGAATGTCTTGGAGCAATGATGAAATGCACTCTGATTTTATAAATATAAAAAATTTGTTTACACTTAGTCTTAATATTTATCAGGATCTCTATAACGAAAAGTAGCTCTTATTTTTTGGAACAAGGTGCCACTAGGACACTAGAGGCCAGTAGGTAGGTATTTTATTCGTAAATAGGTTGTAGGTTTTCTACATGCGAGATTGTAAATAATATTTATAAACTAAAAATCACTGCTCTAGAAAATCCTCTTTCTTCTGACACCTCATTTGTTAAGATTGGTTGAGTGTGAGAGCCGCAAATGGTGATAATGATTACAGAACATTGAAATGCAAGCATTATGATCATGTTAGAGCGCGCACATATACTCACACGCACACTATTGCAACGATACCCACTGCTGCCCGACTGCTGGCAGTGGTCACCACTGAAAGAAAATTGTGGGCGATGCTTTGAATAATTGTTTGGAACATTGCTCAGCTTCAGAGCAACGCAGGAGGATGTTTTATATCTCAAATGAATCAACGACAAATTTACTAATTTCACCTATTTTTTTGTTTTTCAATCCGATAAGCCATTATTGAGTAAGCAGCCCTAACTCTTAACTTATAACTATAATTTTTCCTCCCAATATGCAGTATTTTCACTATTTTCTGAAAACCATGCCATTTTCCGGGATAAAAAGCTCTATATAAAAGTTGGCCAGGAACATAAGCAATCATTATGTCCACATTTCATCGCGCTGCTATGAAATTTGAGTTCCAAATTCCGTAACCGTTCGGAATTCCGTCCCCGAAATCGCGGAATTACTCCCCGAAATCACGGAATTACTCCACTAGAAATTTTACTAACGCGCGAGTAACATATGATATAGCCACTAAGCAACAACCAACATATGCAACATCAGCAGTCTACGCAAAAACCAACAGTCAACCAACATATGCAACATCAGCAAAGAACATCGAAGCCATTGAACTGGATCGACCCAATGACCAGACTGCAACATCAGCAATCAACGATTATAAATACAACACAGCGACGAACAAGCGGGGCTTAGTTATACGTTTATGATCAAAGAGTAATTGCAGCGACGCTAAGGACGGCGGATTACTTTAGATCGAAGTATTTGTATACATCAATTTAATATAATAAAGTATTAACGGCCCGTGGCCGACCAAAAGTATTTAAAGTTTTTTTTTATTTTCGGTTACCACGACATACATAAGTCGCGCTCAGATGTTTACACATCAAAAACGTCTTAAATGGGCTAAGGCACATAAGGACTAGAACGTCCGAAGACCGGCTAAAGTTAAGAACGTATTCAGTCGACTTCTTACTATGTTTTTTTTATCTTTTGAAAGAATATTGAAACAGGGTGCACCAAAAGAAAGTTCATATTTAATATAGCGACATAAATAAAGGGGAGACGTACATCAAGAAAACCTCCACTAATTTTAAAAATAATGACACAAATTCATAACCAGCCCAAAAATTGTGCATAGACCTGTCGTTCATAAACATATTTTTACCTGTATCGACTTTGGAGTGCTATTGTAAAGTGATTTGAACGAACGAAGACTGGGCTTCGTCAAAATATTATATGAGAAACTAGCTGGCCCGTGCTCGCTTTGCTTCGCCTGCCTACCAAATTTAGGGGATGTAGTTGATGGAATTTTGATTTACTTTGCTGTCTTAATAGACCAAGGGCCCGCAGTAATTTTCGGTTGTAAATAGTAACCAAAAGAGTCACTGTTACTCTTATCACGATTCCTCCGATAAAGCCGAACATGAAGAGCAATATAGTGTGTCCCAGTTTAGAGGTAGATATAATCCGTTAACTGTAAATTCCTGCAGGTTAGCGAACAAAAAATCGTATGACAGTGGGGTATATTTACAGCCCGTCGAAGTAAGGGACCACTTTAAATGATATTACTTCTGAGCTACTATAGCTACAAAAGCAATTCCTTAAATTTCGGAGAGGCAATTAGAAGCGCATACGAAATGTTGAAGACTTTATGTACATCTATGCAGTCATAAAAAAAGTTATGGCCCCTTAAACTCAAAATTTTGAAAATTGGTCGTTCCAATTTCTTACCTTAAATGCATTTTTCTCAAAACTTTTACTTCATAAAACTTCTTCCTTTTTTTACTACACTTTTATCTTTGGCGAATTCTCTAAAAATTATGTTAAACAAATTTTTCACGTACGGCTAACATAGGTGATTGTAAAAGCCATTTTTCGTCAGATAAAAATGATAAAAAAAACTATGCAAAACAATACACATTTCATATTGAAAGCCGGCATTTTTTCTTTCGGGTCCATGGCAGCGAAATAATCCCATGTGGATCATTTTGCTGGCCACTTGGTGTATCAATTTGATGTAATCGAGCATTTCATTTTAGTTTTGCATTTCGACTTATTCTCCCAATATCAGGCCGATTTGATTGCTTACTAATTTTCGTTGAAAAATTGACCATATTCCGTTTTGAAATACAATTGCCAATACCAACTTAATGCTAAAAGATAAAACAGAACAGATAAAGAAGAAGAACCCTGCAAAAAAAGATTAGAACTCAATTCCAATCCAACTCAATAACCTTAAATTGCACTCAAGTATAACACACGAAATACGACACACCCCTCTACAAAACTTTACCAGCTGCATTACTCAACTAACTTTTGTAGTGTATACACACATCCATGAACATAATGTAAACAAAACAGAAAGAAAAAAAATACGCACCAACAAAACGTTTGCGCTTGAGCGCTGACGCTGAGCAGAGCAGACACATACACAAATCCATTCCACTCAGATTTAACGCGTATTTATAGGCAACATGAGAAATACAAATTACGAAGAGAGATCGAAATGAAACCAAAAGAAGAAAACATCACTGAGATTGATTTCAGAACAGTGATCAATTAACAAATTAATTAAAAAAGGCATTTTGCAAAGATGTTATTAATATTGCCCAGCTTGTAGAGCACGTAGAAATATAATTTTGGACTTAAAAGACGCGTATTTTAAAGCTCTTAAAACTGATCTGAATTCCAATAAAATAGACGAAGGAGAAGTTTACCTTTTTTAGGTTCAAAGTCTAATTATTGAATTTCTTGGTTTTCGCACTTAAAATCAGATATTTTTTTATGCACGAATCTGCTCCTTATCAAAACCTAATCAACACAAATTATCATACTAAATTATCAAAATCCGTTCAGCCGTTTGCTGTGTAGGTCCATGCAAGGGAATTTTCACTTTGTTTTATATTATTAGGGATTTAACAGTCACTTAAAACCGACCCTAATTACTTAAAGTGACGAATTTCAAAATCCGAGTAGGCTATACGTTTAAAGTCTACTTGTAACCTTATGGTTATGACTATGAATAGAAAAAAGTCTATTTTACGCCCGTATTCAACCATACCACTGTGATGCCTCATATGTCACAACAACCTCACAAGAGCGTGGTATTCTAATCAAAACCTCACAAGTTGTGAGCATCACAAGAACTGTCAAAATTGTGATGTCCGATTAAGCAGCTCACACGCCGATCACAAGAGAAACATAAAGAACTACATATTGTTAAATTTGGAAGAAGTTTTGATTTTGCTGCTTGTGAGTGAAATAAACAAAAAAGACGAAAGGTATTACATAAACAAATGTTGTTAATATTTCAATTCTTTTAGATTACAGCCAGGCACGTAGCCAATGAAATGATTTTAAAGAAAATATTTGAATTAAGTTCAGGTTATTAATTATATCCTTGAATATATTGCGTTTATTTTTACAAATAATCCTTACATAGTATAAAGCAAAGTCCCGATCGGTGTCATATTACGTTTGTGGTAAAGGATCTCAAGAACCGCTGAATAGATTTTAATGATTCTTTTGGTATAAGATTACTAATTTCTTGGAAAAAGTTTATCACTTAGCTTTGAATTAGATAATTTTTTTGTTTTAGTGTTTAAGGGACTTCAAATGAGAAAACGAAAATTCAATTTAAAACAAACGGCCATTACTTCAGAATAGCTCCCATTCAATCAAGTTTAAATTAATGAAATCTGATACGCAATCTTCTGCAGATAAGCCCCTCAGACTTCGCAGATAAATGAATAATCATGTACGTAGTGGGCACCGTAGCGCAAGTGGTTAGTGCGTCGGACTACTGTGCCAGCGGTCTTGGGTTCGAATCCCGCCGCAAACACCTAAACGTTTTTCACAGTGCCCACCTGTTTCGAATGTCTGACAAGCATCAAAGAGTATCATTTGTCACGATTGAGCTTCTCAACTCGCCGTTCGGAGTCGGCAAAAAACTGTAGGTCCCTTCCATTCGTGCAAAAATATAACACGCA
Source organism: Brachyopa scutellaris (assembly GCA_949775065.1). NCBI lineage: Eukaryota > Metazoa > Arthropoda > Insecta > Diptera > Syrphidae > Brachyopa > Brachyopa scutellaris. The sequence continues at coordinate 82,826,944 of OX459112.1, read as the reverse complement.
CACACAAATGGTTGCGAGAAGCAGGCCCAGGTTCACCTCGAGCTGTAGCGCCAACTAAGTATGTAAGTAGGTTGCTATATATGTAAGTTTTGAGATAGACAAGTAAAAATAAATACAATTTACATATAATCGAAAATGGCCTTATTGTTTTTCAAAATATTCTACATGAAAATCAATACACTTTTGCAAGCGTTTGAAGAGATTTTCGATGCACTTTTTCACTCCGATTGAGGTACCTCCAAAGCATGTGATTTGAACGCATCAACCGCTTTTTCAGGCCTTGAAAAACGTTGACCTCTCATTTTATTTTTGATCTGCGGGAGTAAGAAGAAATCATTGAGTGCCAAATCAGGACTAAACGGTGAATGACCCAACAATTCGATGTTTCGAGTTTTCAAAAATTCACTTGTTTAAGCCGATGTCTGAAAGCTTGCATTGTCGTGGTGGGGAATGATTCGTCTTCTGCGATTGGTTTCCCTTATTTTTCCGAACACTTCTGGCAAATAAATGGTGGTGTACCATTCAGAATTGACCATTTTACATTGCTCTAATGGCAGGGTGTGGGGCATCTCCAATTATTCCGAAAAAAACAGGCGGCCATTTCCTTCGAAGTGCTTCGTGCGCGAACAGCTTTTGTTGGATTTGCCTCATCTTCAAGGACCCATATAGTCAATTATTGTTTTGCTTCGCTCATATGCATAGATCCATGATTTGTCACATGTCAAGATCTTACAGACGTCTTTTAAAGCACCGCGATTGAATTTTTTCGACATTTCTTTCTACTAATCGACATGGCCTTTTATTTGAACAATTCTTAAACTATGCGGTATCCAACGCGAAAAATCTTTTTGACGGACAAATGTCCTAGAAATATTGAATGTTTGCGAGTGGAACTGTACTGTAACTGTGAACTGAAGCATGCCTCAATCTCACAGTATGTCATATGACGATCTTGCAACATCAGATCACGAAAAGCATCGATTTTTTTGGCACAGCAACCGATTTTGGATGACCTTCAAGAAATTCGTCCTGTAGCGAAGTGCGACCACGATTGAATTCGAAAAACCAGCGAAACAAGGTGGACCGAGATGGTGCTTCATTACCAACAGTCGCAGCGAGTTGATTGGCACACTGTTGTTGGTTTAATCCACGTCGGCAGTCATAGAAAATCATCGCACAAAAATGTTCACGATATAATAACATTTTTTGACCAAGATGAGCCTGTAAACAACAGAAATAGTACTCATGTGACAAAACGTTCTGAGTACGATTGCCATTAAAAATGCCAAACTTTACGATGACAATGTCAGATTTAACATATTCACACATAGTCTTTAGTTGTTAGTGGGGAACATTGGAATAAATTGTACTTGGTACGTGTACGTAGGTTGTTCCATAAAAACTTGTTTTTTTTTTTCTCAAAATTTAATTTGTTTTTCAACGTACAGAGTCTCCTTTTAGCGCGATACTTTTTGAAACCTGATGATTGATATTCATTCTCAGCTTAACTACATTCAATACGCAGATATAACGACCAAAATCATATCTGTGCAATTACTAGAAGCTAAATAATAGTACAAAATGCATTCCAAAGTCGTTTTTTTTTAAATCTGTTTTTTAAGCACAAGCTGAATCACAGCACTCAGTGGCAATCGTGTGGAGTTGATGATGATTTTTTGTTGTAAGTCGCACTGCTCCAAAACGGATCGACAGATTTTTATGAAATTTTTTGTCCATATTTGGTAGGTATGAAAATAGGTTTTAAAGTATATTTCATCTCGCTAGGTGGCGCTGGAGTCAAGCTATTAATAACTTCTATATTTATGGACCAAAAATTCTCATATTGTTGGTTCAATGCCAAAAAAAGAGGATTTATTTGAAGTTAACATAACAGCTCCGAGGATTTCTTTGAAACAAACAACACGCTCCAATCCAGAAACATCATGTCCTGAAGATTATTTCAGAGTTTCTATACTTATTCCCTGTCTTGATTCTCTAATACAAAGTCTTACTGACAGAATTATGGTCAACAAGGATGTTCTACCATCGTTTCAAGCTCTACTTCCAGGTTTTGCTACCGTTAATCGAGAAAATGAAATGGAAAAGCTCTTTACTCTTTACTTCGATAACGCAATATCCTTGTCAGCTATTAAATCGGAGTACATATTCACTTAGGTATTCATGTGGATCCAGATGAAGTGATCGATATTATGTCTAAAAAAAAGACAAGGCGTTTATTGCGGTAATTAAACATTAAAATAATTTATTTATTAAATTTAATTTATAAATCAAAACAACAAACAAAAATAAAATATTCATGTAGTTTTCTAATTTTTGTATACAGAATTACTTCTTCGAAAAGCTCTCGCACGGGCACATAAGTTTGTTAAAACATCGAATCCCCTCTTAAATGCCACAATATCAGTGAAATAAATTTGTGGCTTTGTTTATCCGTTAGAAGAAATTCCGAGGCACACCAAGTGATGGGAAAATACCCGGTAAATACCATTTGAGGGTAAATACCCAGGGTATTTACCGGGTATTTACCAAAACGGGTATTTATGTGGGTGTTTATTTCAAATGAGGAATTATTGTAAAAACATGCTCATTGGGTATTTTATTTTTATATTATTCGATTTAAAAACGAAAATGCAAACATAAACAAAAGATTCTTTGAATATTTACTAATCTGAGTCGCTGGAATTAGATGGTATTGTAACTACAATCTTATCAAAAGAGATGCATTCTGCCGATTCAGTAGATTTTGATGTGCTGGGTTTATTCGCATTATAACTGCAAATTGGTTAATTTACTTCTGTTTCCGAACTTCTCCGCGTGTTCAGTAGTAAAGCTATGTTAAGACGATTGCCAGATCTGACAATATTGTCAGGTCTACAAATGGATTTGCCAGTTCACACGGTTGCCAGGTTTTGTCCCAATTCCTGACAATTTATTGACAGGCGGTTGGCCTGCAAATGTTCTGACAATGTTTTCTCTGACAATATTGGCAGATAAAAAATTGTCAGTTCACACGGTTGGTAGATGACTGTTTACAAAAAAAAAAAAACTACAAATTCATTGCCAGACACTGTCAGACTCATAGCACTTGATAGACATTTTTTTCTTCGTGCTAAAATACCTCTATGTGGGCACCGTAGCGCAAGTGGTTAGTGCGTCGGACTACTGTGCCAGCGGTCTTGGGTTCGAATCCCGCCGCAAACACCTAAACGTTTTTCACAGTGCCCACCTGTTTCGAATGTCTGACAAGCATCAAAGAGTATCATTTGTCACGATTGAGCTTCTCAACTCGCCGTTCGGAGTCGGCAAAAAACTGTAGGTCCCTTCCATTCGTGCAAAAATATAACACGCACACACAAATGGTTGCGAGAAGCAGGCCCAGGTTCACCTCGAGCTGTAGCGCCAACTAAGTAAGTAAGTAAAATACCTCTATGCATGGAAAACTATATGCCCTAGGTAAAAACTTTGTATGGTGAATTTGTAGGTAACATTACGGCGCACCAAAATATAAAAAAAAATTTAGATAGTATTAACATGTTTTCCCGGGATAAATGAAATTTTCTAAAAATTGATTCGAAAAAAAATTAAAAAAATTTTGTTTGAAGACCAATTGCTCGAAAATGAAAGCACGGATGGTAATAGCCGTAAAAAACTGTGGTAGACATCCATCAATTGTCTATCAAACAAGCCCACCTTGATTGCTCTGGCCTTCATAGACCAGAAGTTATAATTGACCAATGAATCGTTTGTAGCATAATGACTTTTTTCAACACCCTGTAGCTCCGTGGGCGTTGAAGATAGACCCCCCTCTCCCCCCCCCCCCCCTTTCAATATGTTTTGTTTTTTAATAAAATAAACCAAGGAATCAGAATATTTATTGTCTGTGATATTAGTACGTCTTTCTGCAAAATTTGCATTTAGCCATTTTATCCATTTTATCGAAATATTTCCACACGGAACTCTTATTTCTTCCCATATTAAATAAAAAATAAACTTTAATCACTAGCGAGAAGACTGCACCAATTGCTATAAAAAAAAAACAATTAAAGTAGTAAAAAAGGGTTGATTTATTTTGAATACCTGTTTTGGCACACACTAATTACCAACCGTAATAAATACTTCTTTGGCATTATCAATATTTACTAAATGTAAAAAATACCCGATTTTGGGTGGGTAAATATGATACCGGTAAATACCCGGTATTTACCCACTAATAAATACCCACCGGGTAGGTAAAAAAAATCTGCCCATCACTAGGCACACCCCTTTCTGTTTCTACAAAACAAAAAAGAAATAAACATTTTTCAGCGCTAACCGAATTTAAAACTAACCCCGCGTATTTCCTATTGAAGTTAAAAAATTAAGATGATAATAAATTTACAAAAATTTCAAAGTTCAATGCATTTCCTGAAGTTCGATTAAGAAGTATAGTCACCCTTATTCCAGTAGTATACCCACAAAACCCACAAGTTATCCCATCTCATCCCATATAATCCTTTAATAGGATCTCTTCAAATGATTGCCGTATGGAACACAGAACAACCCCTGGTAGTCCCTTAATAAATTGTATAAAAGTAACGAAAAACCCACAACAAACGTCAAAAGTCAGCAGGATTTACTTTACCCGTAAATGAGGGTTACAAACAAACAAACAAATACACAAGATACCGAGGGCCAGCCTTTGCGTATTTACAAGCAAAACAAACTGAATCAAAGTGGTAGGACAATAAAGAGAGGGTGTTTATCCCATTTATTACGGGTAGAACATGATCACCTCTTATCCCGTCTTTAATAGTGCTAAGGCGCTTCATTTCTTCGTGTGCTCGAAACACACACATTACGGCGAAAGTATCTTTTGATTTACCATGGGGGGAGTGACGATTGGAAGGAAGACGCACTGGCCATGTAGTGCATTTATTATTAAACTGTGTACCTACAGTGTTGGGGATATGTGAACGGTACGTGCAATCTATTTTCGTTTATTTAAGCGGTGATTTCTAGCTATCGGAATAAAAGATAAATGGCTGGTAATGAGTAAAGATATATTTCTGACATTGCTTACCACTCACTCACTTGCTTTCTGTGAGATCCAAATGCAATGCTAAGGTTCCTCGGTGATAAGTCCGTATACTCTTTGGAGTTCCTCAATGGCAACTCAAGTTCAAGGTCTTCGCTGTGTCAATGCATTAGCATTTGATCCTGCAAAGGAGACAGTTAATGGTTTTCGAGTAGACAATTATTCCGTTACATGAAAATCTTTTTGCAGTAGATAAAAACTGTTTTAAAGGTTTGACTGGTAAGGTTTGGTTGTCAGTTAACTTTTGTGGTTCCCACCATCTATTTCCGTCGAAATCTTTTTACATGTTGGTCTACTTTCAAACGGATGGTATTAGCAGTATTAGCAGTAGCTGAAACATGTACTATTATCTCCATCCCTTAATCTAAAGTTTAGCCAAAGTGGCCTTTGGCCTTATGGAGATGCGAAATAATTTCATTATTTTTTACTATTAAGTGCTGGCTTGTTTAGATGAAACCTTTACCAATACATTTGCATTAGGGCTAGATTAGGTAGCTGTGACTGCCAGTAACTCGAGTATCAGCACACTTAGGTACCATTTTGGTACCAAAAATCTTGGGGATATGTATCCTCGCTGCTCACGAGAACCATCATTTGGAGCTTTGTATAAAGCGAGGTACGCTTTCAAAGTATTTTTGTGCTAGGTCACTGAGATCGTTGAAGAAGTATTCTCCTAGCTGTAGTTTTCTACTTCGGGAAAGAGCTGAATACAAATAGATGAGATTTATTGGACTGTCTTCCTCTTCCTCGTCCCTGCAACTTCTTCAGAAGTCATTTGAAAGAATGCCAAGCCTAGTTTTATGCTTGCCTATGAGGCAGTGCCCTATGATGACACCAATAATTCGTACTTTTTTTTAATTTACTGAATCCTGCCCCAAGGCTGATACTGCAACCTAAAAGATCTATTGTATCGTTGGATTCTGTTCTGATTAGTCCAAGATGCAGACCACATTTCTAATGAACGCTAGTATGTCCTTGGTTGACGCATTTTTTAAGTCATAATGGGTCGTATGCTAAAAGATGAGTTCAAGCTGTTTACTCACTTTTCTGAGATCTTGCTTAGCATGGTATGCAAAAAAAAATACACTGACCGAGTAAGATCTCATGTGCTGAGCTCGATCTCAAAGCGTTGAGATCGATCCCAAGTTGAAAGCTCGATGTGAGACAGAGCTTGTTTTGATATGCAAAAAGATGAGCAAATGCTTGATTGCATTAGATCGATCTCATAAATAGTTAAGCATTGGTATTTCCTTACTCAGTTCATGTAAAATTGAATTTCAGTTAAATTTCATTACAAATCAAATTGATAAAAATTGAGGTGTCGTCCAGTTGGTAAAGATTTTCGTCGGCTGCATCGATTTAGTGAAGAGGGAGTGAAATAATTAGCTGAAGAATTTTATTTTATTTAACTGCTATAATAATCTGTATATGTATGTAGTATGTACGTACATACGTATGTATATAAAACTAAGTGGCAAAATGCTTATGTTTCCCCCTACCGCTCGTAATTTTCAACCAATTTAGTTGGTATTTTTTTTTAAATAAAGATAATTACGGTACGGTGATAGGCAAAAAAACAAATACAACATTGAAAAAAAGTTTTTTTTTTAATGTCTGGCGAAGGGAGCAATAAATATATATATGTACATATACTGATACCCTTCTAAAAATGTGTGTAAAAACTTGAGACATGCTTTTTTTCTGAGTTTGCTGTGTGATTCAAAATGATGCTAAGAAATATTTTAAGGGCAATTTTAAATTTGTTGAATGGTCCAAATTTAAACTATGTATCAGTTCTAAATGCTAGAAAGGAGGAAAATGATAATTAATACGCAGAAGACAAAGATTACTGTTGTTGAAAACATTTACCACAATTTCAAGGAATATTCCGAAATTATTATTTGTGATAAGAAACTATGTTATCAGACTCAAGAAGCGATCAAAAATCAACAGTGAATTTTTTTGCAGGCTTGCGAAACAACCCGTTTCCTAATGTCTTAGGCCTTATGGTGTGTAGATGGGGCACATACCATATAGCCACTATTGCACCAAAAAGAATTCGGACAGCTAATTTTTTTGTTCGTTATCTTCTACAATTTTCACAAATTTGTTAAGTTAAATAACTTAAATCTATCAAAAAAAAAAAAACTCACATAAGTCCTAAACTTACATCAGTAAACTTTCCGCAACCAAATAGAAACATATACAACTTATACAGCAGTACGACTGTAAGCTTACATTATTGGACGCAAGTGTTACCAAGCGTATACATTAATTTACAGTTTTTATACAATAATGAACGGAATCTCTGCAGTGTTGTTATATTTTTATATTTATGTAAAGACGTCGGCTTACAAGCAAAACTGACCAACTACAAAAAAGTACTTCGTGGAAAAACGCCAAACAAGTTTTTTGTTTTCTTCAAATCCCTTGTAATGTATGATGTTAGTTACGATTCTCTTAGATTTTTTGCACATTTCCATCTGTTATTAAAATAATTTAAATTTAGCAACTCCTTTTCCCTGCCTTAAAGAATTATCTGTTTTGCTTTTTACACGGGATTTCTTATTGGCCCCTTTTTTATTTATTTATACGTTTTGTTTATGTCTTCACCAAATTGGTTTTTATAAACAGCTATAATTTTAAGCACTGCATCTCTCTTCCTCGCATTCAGCATTGGTAATTGTGGTTTTTCGAGCAAAATTTTATTTTCTTTCAGTTCTTAAACAAAATTGTATTAAAGTATTATTTCACTGCTGAAAACCGCACTCTATTTCACACTCAGAAGACATTTTTATTTTTTCTATTCTAGTCACAACTAAATCTAAATAACACAGAGAGCTTTGAGATCTGACTCAAAGCCATCAAGTCAGAGCTGTTGAGAACGATGTCATTTTTTTGCATATGAAACTGAGTCCGAGTTCCGCTTTACACAATCGATCTCACATGTGAGTTCAAGCTCGTCAGCTCTGACTCCGAGCTCGTGCTCATCTTTTAGCATACGACCCAATGTCTGAGGAATTCTCTATGTAGGGTACGCCGTCACAAAGGGCAATCACAAAGGACGTGCTCGGTTGTCTCTCTGTCTCCAATCGTACCTACTTACATGCGAGTATATGCATGTAGTCTTTTTAGGGACAGAAGGTAGTTAGAACAATTTAGAAGCCGTTCAGGCCAGATCTGTCTGGTGGCAAGACAAGCAGATCCACCTTCCCATCTAATATTGGTTAAATTTTATAAAGCTGAAAATATCACCGCCGTAGCTGAAAATGTGACTAAAAGTCTACGTGTGTCCATTTCGAGACGGTCACAGGAATCTGCATCCCCTTTGCATCTCATTTTGCATAATGATCTTGGCCTTCATACTTATAAGGAAGCCGTCGCTTTTCTATTGATTCAAAACTACACCTCTTACGAAAGTGGCCGAAATTGCCGTCTTGAAACAATCATCAAATCCCGATTACAATCCCACTAATGACAGTTATGGAAAAAAAAACCATCAATTCGAAAAACAAAACAAAAACAAAAAACTGTTAAGTGTAACCATGAATTCGATTTGATAAACCTAATTTTCGCAATCTCATAGCCTACCACCAGAACCATTTGTCACCCCTCACGTTGACATTGTGGGTAATCTCCTTCTCCGACCCTCCACCCCCAACACCCACGTGAAATTGGAAGTTTTCGGCGTGAAATTTGGATAACGCATGCCGGTCACGTGGCCAAAACAGTTTATTTACAGTTCAATATTATTCGGCGCACGTGACACTCATCCACAACAACAACATGGATTCGGATTACTCCCGAAAAGAAAAACTCTTGCGAGATTTAAGTCAGAATACAATCACAGCGACAGGGACAGGACACGTCACGAGTTTTCTTGTTTCTTTTGCGGAGAAATCTGATCGGATCAATGCGATAAGCGGATAGTCGTGTGTATCGCTGGTGTAGAAATCGGGACTCGCAGATACATTTATTTTTATACCCCCAATTATCGTTGGAATGCTTACTGAATGTTTCTGTTTTTTTTTTTTTTTTATTTATTGAATTGTTAAAATCACAAAAACAATTGCACTTGGTCCGTGTCCGTGTACCGTTGTTGCTTATCACAGATCGCAGATTTGCTAATTGTAAATGTTAATATGGGCGTTTGCCGTTTTCTAATTAACTCGAAAGTAGGCAATTTTCTACGCCAGCACTGTTACTGCGTTTTAATTGTGGCGCTTTATGACCAGCAACAGACAGTGGTGAGAACATTGACTGTAGGTAACAAGCTCCAACGGCGCCAGCTAAACGCTTCAAAGAGTTTCTCCGTTGGCTGGTTGTTAACTATAATTAAATGATTTACACCTTGAGAGTTTCGTATAAAAAAACGACGTCTTAAACGGAACGCGGAATACACTGTAAAATTAAGGTTAAATCTGACCTAGGTGCCAGTAGGTGGTAAGATGACCGTAGAATAGCTTATAGCGGAGAGGTATAGATGTCTAAATGTGGAAAGTGACCGCTATACCAAAAGAGTGCCACCATTTGCTACCCAAACCTGTTCTGACAAAAAAAGTGCAGAAGTGACTCGGGCAAATAATACTTATGTCAGTTGACATTTCCAACGAAACGAAATGCAAATGGCAGTGGTGCCAAGGCGAGCGTTGAAAGGATTCGACACATTTTTTTATAACAATTTCGCAGGCGTTATTTTAGCGATTTCATTTCGAATGTTGTCCTTACGTATCAACGTTGTGATGGTTTTTTGGTGGGCTCCGTAGCCTAACTTCACTTTCTATGAGCACGGAATCTGGGAATCGTTTTTACACCCACTTCCAGATATCCGATCATCCTGAAATTTTGCACACGTGTATAATTCCGGAGACAATAGAATATGGGTTATTTGATGACGTTATAAATCCAATATGGAGGACGCTTTTTTAAATTTAATTTCTGGGAATCGATTTTAAACCCACTTCCAAGTCTCCAATTATGCTGAAATTTTGCATGTCCGATGACAACTCAATATAGTATATTTGATAATCTTGTTAATCTAATATGGCGGACGCCCCAAGCTGGTGGATAGCCGTTATCTTTACAACCTCCTAAATATGGGTATCAAATGTAAGGATTTGACAAGTAGAATACGATTAACTAAGTGACGTGATTCTAAATTCAATATGATGGACGCCCCAAGATGGCAGATCACTTTTCTCTTCACAACCGCCTTGACATGAGTATCAAATGAAATGGTTTGACGAGTAGAATCGAAAACAGTCTGAATAAACTTTCTCACATCAAACCCACCCACGCCAATATAGAGTCCATAGGTAGGGTAGACCGGGGACAATATTAACAGTGTACAGTTGTAACACTCGCGATATTTCCCAAACTGCAACTGCAAATCCACTTTAACAGGCACACACAACGGGTCTGTGTATCATAATTTATTTGTGAGTTTATCTCCGGCTTTTGTGCAAAGTAGACATCACTATAGAAAAAGATAATTTTTTACCCTCTAAAGTAAATTATTTCGTTGAAAACATTTTTGAATAACTTTTTTTTTTTTGCTACAAAATTTATAAGGTTTATTTTCTATAGTATATATTTAGTGTTTATCAGTCAATATTTTTGTGTACTGTTTAGAATCCGGCTATTTGTGATAAAGTAGATAAGATGTATTTTATGTACAAAAGGCACATTTGGGGACAATTGTAACACGTTACAACTGTAATATCTACACCGATACTCCTGAAAAAGAGGCTATAAGAATTATATTTAAAGAGGGTACCGGCATTTATTGAATGCAATAACTGGTCACATGAACAGTGTACTAAACAGATTATGTATTTCATATATCTGTCACAATATCGAGTCATTCTTTTTGGAGAACTTTTCCCTGAATTTTTCGTAGGTTTTTTTACCGAATTAAATAATTTATTCATTTATATAGTCATTGCTGTCATTAATCGAAGTGAATAAATACAAGAAACAATTAAAAGTTAGAGTAAAATACAACTTGTCTCCATTTTTACCTATGTTACATCTGTCCTCAAGCACTGTTACAACTGTCCCGGGTACGAGGACAGTTGTAACAATTGACCCATCTCATTAAAAGTGCATATATCTTTTTTTCTATCACTTCTTGTAGATTAAAATTAAGGCAGGCAATCTTATGGTGTAAATTGCTCTTTCATAAATAATATAACATAAAGACTATATGAGCTGAAAGTCAAAGTGTTACTATTGTCCCCGGTGTACCCTACCGACGTAAATTTGTTAAAATATTCAGATACTAAAAAATAGAAAATAAAAAATAAAATAAAAATAGTCACATCATATTGTCGACTCGGAAAAAAACTTTTTAGTTCATTAAAATCCATTAAAGGCTGCCCATAGATCGGCTCGTACGATTTTGATGAAATTTTGAAACATGTGCCCTGGGGATCATAGAAGTTTATATATATAAAAATTACCCACGCACACACCTGAGATATGACGTGGGTATTTAAATACCCGACAGGCATTGGTGTGATAGTTTCACTTTTACTTTAAAAAAAACCGAAAGACATCTTGGGCTGCTGTGATGACGCGCTAGTGTGAATACGCGCCTTTATTCGCCAGTTTTTCGTCATTCTATTTACAGTTCATCAGGCACGCTTCGCTAGAATGAGTTCCTCAGCTAATTCGAAGAAATCCGCTAGAAAATGTGCTGCCGAGCTGCAAGCTATTGTTGATAATATTGGTCTGATGGAAATATTGATGGGAAAGAGAACTTTGGTCAACACGCAGACGCCGCTAACATTATCATAACGCCACCCGATGCCGTCGATGCTATTACTGATAATGAGGAATTAGACGACAATGCTCAATTGTTGCGCTCTTTATTACGGTCCTAGATTATCTGCTTGAGGGAAAAGTGGCGGGCCCTAAAGTGCATCAGTTATTCTTTGCTGACGATGGATCCATCATAAGTGATGATCAGACTTCCCTACAACGAGCACTTGATGTTTGGGTAGATGTTTTGGAGGGGAATGGGTATCGTACTAGCCAAAAAAAGACAGAGTATCTGTACTGCCCTGTAGCACCCTATAATAATGTATTTTATTATAAAGATTCGCAAAGCTACCACCTAAGTAAACTTTGTCTGTCAAATTATAGGAATTGTAACTTTCGCGTTTCTCGCATTTTCGGCCATTATCTTTTCGGCTGGCGTCAGACACACTACACATATTGTAAAACTAAAAACTTAAAGCTAATAAAAAACTAATTAAAAAGTATTAAATATAAAGCGGAATATGCCCATTCTCTGACCCAAGCCCATCAATTTCAGACATTTACTTGAATGAAGTGGTGGTTCTTAGGTGAGAAGAGTTCAAATATCTAGTATCAATGATCAACAGCGAAGCAACCGTTGATGGCAACATCCATCATCGTGTAAGTGTAGGGTGTATGAAGTGGCAGGAAAACTCTGTCATCTTCTATGACCAAAAAATGTCCCCTAAGCTGAAAGGAAGGCTCTACACCGCAGTTGTGCGTCCGGCGCTCACACACGGCTTACATTGCTGGATACTGTACAAAAAGTATGAGCGCAAATTGACAGCAGCTGAGATGAAGATGCTTCGCATGATAGCAGGAGTAACAAAACTTAATCGAATAAGAAGTTCCAAAATCCGAGGAAGCCTTCACGTCAAAGAATCCATCTCGAAAAAACTGGAGCACCACCGACTCAGTTGGTATTGTCATGTTCAAAGGAGGGGTTCTATGCACCCCGTCAAAAAGGCAATGACAATCAACGTTCCCTTACAATCGCGTAAAAAAGGCTGGCCTAAAAACTCCTGGATCGCACAAACGCAGAAACACCAGCATTTGATTGGCCTCAATGACGTAGTGATTTAAAATCGAGAGGCCTGCAGATATTTTTTGAGGTCGAACCGGCGAACCCCACAGGCGGACCAGTAGGAATGCAGTGAAGTGGGAGGGCTGTGACCCATATAATTCTGATCATTACCTCGTCCTTTAAATGGACAGAAGAAGAAAAATAAGCTCAATTGTTGCGCGATGAACTGTCAAGTCCAATTATCATCATCCGGGTAGATTGATGGATTCCGGTGCTCAATTGGCAATGCGTTACGATCATACCGATCATTTCATTGGGAAACGCAATACTCGTCATCGTTGTAAGCAATGTGGTGGCAAGACTGAATACGGTTGTTTGAAGTGCCAGACGAACTTGCATCCTGGTCCTTCCTTTCTGGATTACCATAAGGGTGTTGCCCCAGATCAGAAGGAGATTGCTAAATCTTAATAATCAGGAAACGGCATAATTTCTCAATGAAATAAAATAAAATCCAATTTAAATAGGCCTTTGATTCACTCCAAATGAAACTTTTCAATATAGCAAACAAAATTGTTAATAGTACACACCTACAACTGTAGGGTATTTAAATACCCATTGTCATTAGACCAGGTGTGACAGCTAGGTCTGTTGACATATCGGTGTTGATTTTACTCCATTGCATAAAGGACATCTGCAGGTATCTGCTAAGGGTGTGCGATTTTCGTTTTTCCCAATTCCCTTAATTTGGCAGCACTTTTCTCCAGCATTTTCGGTAAAAAGTAAAACCGCGAATCTTACCTGTAAAAATCTATGAGTTGGCCGCGAAAAAATTACATTGTTCTATTTTTTTCTTGTAGGTGCACCCTTCCTCTTTACTATTAAACAAATTTTACCGCGATATCTCTCACCGGGCCCACGCCAGAATTTTTTAAGTGTTACCATTTTCTTGGGTATTTAAATACCCAATAGGTTGAAATGGGTTAAAGCTTGTTTTTAAAAAATATTTTTTATCTTTGTTTTTATTTCTTGTTCTTGTGTTTCAGAGAACTTATAGTGGCGATCAGGATCCGACCCCCAACTTATGCATAGTAAGTTGGCCAACTATGTACTAAACTAGCGACCGCCAACCAGTGGTCCGCGAGTGGAGACAATTAATGTTGTCGTCAAAAAAAATCATAATCCTGTTTTGTAAATTGAAAGACCTAAGATTTTTAAATAACCGTTTAATACCAATAAATTGGAGGATCATTATTCTACAAATTTATTTGTATTGGTAGTAAATGGTTTCATGAAATTTAATATATTTCAAGCTCAAAAGGTTAACGACCGCTGGCTGCACTAAACCACCGAGACGGCATTATTTTCAGCTTTTAACTATGTTTCTAAGTATGACGTTACCAACTGTCATAACTCCTTAACAATTTAGTAAATCTATTCCAGTTAGCTTGTAATTTGTTTTCTCATTACACTAAAAAAAAAGAACAACTGCTAAAGGTTAATTAGACTCATTTCTCCAGTCACAGAAATCATCTCCTTACATAAATCCTAAAATAAAAACCAAAAACACAAAACAGAATCGTTAATTTAATTCAAATGCTGTCTTTCGTCTTTACCGAGAGGGCTGAACGTAATAAACTCCCAGCCTTGCGCTGATGGAAATGCGTTCCCGAAAAAAAGGTTTGCCTTTTAATTTCATCGGTCGTTAAACAGACTGAAGTGGAACCAAATGACTGGCATCTGCATGGTGCAGAGCTTTTACGGATTGTTTTATGCCTACCACCGGCAAACAACCCTCAAAATTGTTTTTTTTTTTTAAATATTTTACTACAAAAAAAAAGAAATACAAAAAATCTGTCACCCTGAGTTTTCGGGTACCTCCTGCCCTAATTTTAAGGGAGTAACCGTTTGGCTTTTTTATTTGACTGTTTTTTTTTTTAATTTTAAAGAAGTTTGTGGGTATTTTTCGGTCGTATATTCGGTGGGCTAAATTTTTATTTACACCGGGTTAATTAGCAGCCCGGTTATGTTTTCAGTTTAGTCTTCGCATTGTTAAGGGTTGTTTTCGAGAATATTAATGTCGGTCTGTACATTTTTTTTTTGTTACTCATCCGCTAATTTATTATTTGTTCGTAATCGCAACTGGAACCATTTTTTTTTGTTCTTAGCTTCGACCAATTTCAGGTAAACGCGGTAACACTTTGTAGACAGAAGCGTACTCCCGGGAGCTGTTTGTTATGCAAGAAGGAAACAAAAGGACGAAAAAAAAATGAGCCAGAAAAAAAGTGTTACAAATTAACGTGTGTGTGTGCCTCTCGTGACACACGTCGGTTGTGTGATTTTGTTTCCCCCTGTGAAAGAAAAAAGAGAAAACAATCGTCAGAGTGACATTTTTTTTTATCGTCCTTGCTTTAACCCCTTTTTTTGGGAGTGATATGATAATGCGTACCTTGGTGTCAATGTCGGTGTCGGATTTGATTGATTATACAGTTTGTTTTAGTCGTTAAATGGGTCCTAATTGTATGTTTTTAGTGATTATTTACTGATGATTGGTTTATTCGTTTTTTTAGTGTAGCATTCGCGTGGGAATATCTGTAATTTCAATGGTGGCCGGTTTCTTTGGTGGACTTCGTAGAGATGAATATTGAGGCGTTTTTTAGGCAAAGTTATATTTATTCCTCGACATAGGTAGTTGCCTTCGAGAGTAATACACTTGGTACACCGAATTTTCAACATTTTGATGCCATTAGTCGCTGAAAGCCAAGTCTTGAGAATACGGTGGGTGAGCAACCAATTCGAATAGTATTTGGTTGAATTTGGCCATCGCTTTCAAAGACGTGTATGCCGGTCAGGGCTGCCGTTTTGAAAATTCTAATGGGAGTATTTTAAAGGTTTGCAGAGGAGTACTTTGTGTCCGAGAGGAGTACAAAAAAGAAACAATACAAATCAAACATCAACATCAAGTATTAGCCTGTTTAAACTCAAGAATGTTTTTTTTAATAATATGGCTTATGGAACTAGGTACCTACAGGGTGCTTGTTATGTTCCAGGTAAATTTTATTTGGCTGCCATTTCGGTTTGGATTACATTTGTCAGTTGAGATTTGACAGTGAAGAGCAGCTGAGTTTTACAGCTCAGTTTAGACGACCAGTAATTTTGGCAACAAATATTTGAAATTCTGGTCGATCATTATACCGTCTGCTGTTTACCACTTGGAACTAGGTTGGTCATGAATTTAGACTAGGCGAAGTTGATGCTTGGACCCACGTTCTTTGAGGCTGGCCCGAGCTTATCTAGAATCAGCTTTGAATCATTGAGGTTGTCGGTTATGATGACAATGTCGTCCGCAAAGCGAAGGTGGCTTAGGGACTCTCCGTCAACTTTGATGCCCTTGTTGTCCCATTGCGTGTTCTGGTAGGTGTATTTTAAGACTGTTGTAAAGAGCTTTATTGAGATAGTACCTTACCAAAGTACTATTCATTGAAAAGAAGGTACTCAAATTACCAATGGTTTAAAAAATTGAAAATATTTTGTAGGGGAGTACAATTATGACGAGGGGAGCACGGGAGTACAGTGCTTGAGAGAGTAGTACGAATACTCCCTTAGTACTCACTTCGGCAGCCCTGATGCCGGTGCGTTATCATGATGGTACAGAACTTTTTCTCCGCCATATGAGGCCGTTTTTTTTTTTTATTTCGTCGTTCAGTTTATGGTTTCTCCAATAACGCTGCATTAAACAGAACCGTCTTCCCTTCCTCAGATAATCGATACAGATTATGCCATGTGCATCCCAAAGAACGGAGGCAAAAACCTTTGGTCAGCTTTCGTATGGCTGTACAGCCACTCTGCAGACTGCCTATTGGACTCAGGCGTATGGTAATGGATCCACGTTTTATCCATTGTCACAAAACCTCGAAAAAGTTCGCTCTAATACGCTGTAACAACGTTAAACTGGCCGTTGAATCATCAACGCGGTGCTGTTTTTGGTTGACGGTCACCCATCGCGCCGATAGCCTTATCATCTCCAAAACATCGTGCAAAATGTATTCCGCCCATTCTTTTGAGATGCCCACGGTCAACTCGCGCAACTTCACTTTTCGATCCACTCAAAACGATTCGATACATTTGCTTACGATTTCCGCATTCGTAGCCTCTTCCAAAGCCTTCAAGAGCGAGGTGCGTCTTCGGTTTTTGTACGACCCATTTTAAATTTACTAAACCAGCGATAAGCTGTTGTTCTCGAAGGATCAGATGTGGGATAATATTTCTGCTACCATTGCAATGATTGTTCGGAAGTTTTTCCCACAAAGAAACAATGTTTGTTCAAGATGCGATACTTTTGTTTATTTATTATTTTTACTACGGCGAAAGTAGCGTCACTCAAACAACTGTAGCTTGCAAACGAATTGACGAAATGTCATGAAACTTCATACATAAACTAGTGACAGAGGGATCTCTGGATTTCGTTACAGTTCTTCGCTGGCTGTGATTTCTCGCCATCATCTATCTGGAAGAAATCTGTTTCATCCTCTCGGTTTCTATCCAGTAATTTCCCAAGATCCCTATTCTTCTGCCAGCTAGTGCAGGTATATCTATAAATATAAAACGGCAATGAGTCCTCTCACCCAAAGCGGTGTTCTTTCACTTTTAGATGAGCACTTATTGAGCTTCGGTATGCTTTCCAGTGCCAACGATGTTCTTGGCTCCATGCATCTGATTGCTGCACTTCGCTCCACCTGACCTTCTATGAAGTGACCCAACGTATGCAGCAAAGCAACCATCTCAGCTAAGTAGGCACACTGAGTTATATCCTCCAGGCTTATACTTGACGAACTAGTTCTAGTCCCTCTATGAAATAAAAGACTTTCACCATTTTTATTGCTGGGCATGTGGTTTCTAGTTCTCCAGACCTAGCGGTCTGTCACCGGCGCCGCGATAGCTTGGTCCTTAAAATTGAGGTTTGGTCTTTGGGCTTTTTGGACTGCATCCTAATACAGCTCACAGAGTTCATCCATTGGCTCAGCTCGCATTCTCATCTCAACAATTTGATGATGAAGAAATGTTCTCTCAAAATTACTTAGCATCTGGTTTCTTGCAGGACTGGCAGGATCTGTGCTTTGTAGAGTATGTACAGTGGACGTCCAGTATATCGAATGATATAATGTTTGAGGTCATTCACTATATCTAGCGCGTTCGGTATATCGATCGATTTTTATATTTTTTTTTGTAAAAGAGGTCATTAAAAAATATGTTTGTTTAGACGTTTGTATTCAATTATAAATTGAAATGATGGTCCTGCCATATTTAAATTTACAAATTTTGTAAATCACTTTGAAAAATAATAAACACCGATAAAACTTTGTTTTACTTCAAGTTGAGATTTCAACTGCAAATCCTTTTCTTAAAGCCGTCTCAACGTGAGCATGTCACATCATGCTTTATTGGAGCTCCAAGAATACTGATACCGTCACCTACCTCATCTTCACTTTCAGAGTTTAGTTCAATGGTATCATCGTGTGCTTGCTCTTGTAAATTGGTTTCAGTATTGTTCCAAGTTTCTAGGTCTGTGATGGTAGCACGGTGCTGAGCGAAAAAGATACGAATTAAATTTCGAAACCTTTGGGAAAATACGGTTAACAAGACTTAAGGTAGTCTGCATTGCCAAAACTTCGTCATCTCGCCGTAGTAATGAAAGTAGAATTTCATCCTCCTCATCGAAATCTTCTGAGTCAGTTATCACAATATTTCTCCAACATTTTTGAAGCATTAAACTCGTTTATTCCATGCTCGGTCCAGAAGGATAATTGCATCAAAGAGTTTGAATTCTTTTAGCACAGTGCTGATATGTGGTCTTCTAAAGTTTGAAAATATAATGGCACTCAGCAAGCTATTGCGGTAATGTAGCTTTATTAGGCGGAAGTCATTTTGGTTGCATTAGTAATTACTAATTAGACTTTATTTATACAATTCAATTTTACATTGCATTACAATCCAGTTTATAATGACCTGGTTTAAAAACCGTCGGTCAGATTGACATTAAGTAAGATGAAACAAAAAACAGAATATAGTACATTGAGATACAATTTAACAAATTCAACAAATTCGAAGTGTTGCGACAGATTTGGCAACGCCGCAGCAAATGACAGATGTCATTAAACTTTAGGTCTACGAGCTGACGTTTGGCCCATGCGGCGTTCTTTTTGGATTTGACTTGGCGGCAGACGAACGTGGAAAAATAATTAAGGAGAGAAAATCACGAATTTTTAAACAAACCAAATAAAATACAAACTGAAATTAATTTGAGTATTTTTCTTTTGTTCTAGAACTTCTTAATTCTCTAATAACACGAAGGTTACAAAGAAAAATAAATAAATTGAATTTAAGTTGGAAATGACATGAGTTTACAGTTATTGCAATCAAGTTAAAAAAAAAGAGAAGTGATTATGATTTAAAAACTCCCGGTAAAAATTTTCTTTCTATACGTCATTTTGAACATAAATATTCAAAAAGGCACACTCTGGCTCCGTTTAAAACATCTAATGTTTCTTCTTCGCTTAAAAAGTTTGTTTGAAATACATACATCTCTCCTGATTTCGCGTAAGATCGGACACCGACACGGCAGATGAAAAATGTCTTCTCTTTCCCGTATTCACAATAAAGTGGTAGATCTGGTCTATGGGGCACATAATTTAGGGGCAATATTTCTTCTCTCGTATGGAAGATGGTTGAAATCATGTTGGAGGAATACTTCGCATGAAAGTAGTTTTCTACACCTAAATTGAAATTTAGTTTGGTATAGTATCGCCTATGTTATGAAGACTTTGCCAAGGTAATGTACTCTTCACGTGATTTTTCGTCTATGGACGATAGCAGTTAATACAGCTGTGTCCTTACTTCGGCAATATTATCCACATCTAGCCTTAATGGGACTCCATGGGACTCTGAGAGAAGCATCCATTCATTTACGAAATTTAATTTGTCTGCTATCAGGAATTTTGCAAATCTGTTAACGAGTCTTGAAGAATCCATTTGTAGAATCTTGAGAATATAGTCAAAGTGCAACTTGAGGGCATCTAAAAACATGTTTGGCAATCCAGTCTCAATGTATAGCATATAGTTTGGCGTTGTAGATGGCAGTTTGAAGATACGTTTTAAAAAGAAACGAAGCAGTTTTTCTAATTCCTCGCGTTGCTTATAACCCCAAACTTGGGCAGAATACAGCATTATGGACTGTGAGACCGCTTTAAACAGCTTGTATTTTTCTGAGTTGCCAATAAATCTGTTTGACATACAGCTTTTCCAAAATGCACAAATGGCAGACTTTCTTAAACTTTGTGAGCCACCCATCACTAGCACACAGAAGCCACTACTGTTATCACCTTACAGGTTTCGATAAACAACAAGCATTGTTAAAAAGGCGACTTTTAACAAATAGCAAGCTGTTCGTCATACAGAAACTCGCCTTTTAAACAATGCTTGTTGTTTTATGGTACTGGCGCCAGCTCTCCCTTTTATTACTCCACCACTTACAGGAATGTGTTTTTCCCTTTGCCCAAGAAATCATCAGTACAAACGGTTTTCCTTATTTAAAAACTCTACTTTACGCATGGATTTCCTTTGAAGAAAGCCATTATTTATTATTTATACTTTCGCTATATCGGAAAGCAAATCGTTCGCTATTTAGAGATGCTAATGGAAATCTGAAAAGCGTTCGTTATATCGCAAATTCGCTATATCGGGTATTCGTTATACTGGACGTCCAATGTACTTCGACTTTAGATATGTTTCGTCAACCCAAAGTAACTACGGTTTCCTAGGGTAAGTAAGTCTTTTTCAAATCTCCAGTTTATGTCTGAGAACACCTTAACTACCTCGAAGTAAATGTTCTTCTCTTGCCGTAAAAGTAAAAAAATGCAATACTGAGAGGTACACTAGTCTGAATAAAGTAACGGGACTCCATTATACAACCACATCGATGTGCGTATGCATTTGAGTTTTTAATCAAATTCAACACCGCTTTTAAAATCCTATTTCAAGTCCATTGAATGAAAATATAAATCACCCTCATAACTCAAGTCCTTGATGCCAATCCAATTATATATCCTGCACCACTCCTTCTTGCTCGTGGCACAGATTACACTCAATGTGCTTGTAATAATAACACAATTAATTTCAATTCCGTTAAGTTGTGTTGAAATCCCCGTGCTAATAAATACTCGCTTACAACAATCATTTTCGTTTCCATGCTACGAGTATCCTGTCTGTGTTGTGCTGTGCCCACTGGCGCAGTTTTTCTATTTCAATACCCCGAAGGACTCAGAGTACACTTGTCCCCATTCACTGCCACTGCCAGCCAGCCATATGAACATCCTTTGAAGCTGAATCCACCACAAAATGCCATATGTTTAGAAAGCAACCCTTAAGACTCCCAGAAAGGGAAACCTGATTCTTTCCCAAGGGTGTAATAAATAAAAGTTATCCCTTGTTAACTTTTTGAGGTTGTTCTCAATTTTTACAAACGACAAACGTTAGATGGTCTGGCAACGATGCTTAGCTATCTGTTGGATACGAGTAGTTTTGCATGGGATTTGGATATTGTGTTCACTTGTTTTGTGTCCGTGAGCTTATTGTACATGTATTTATTTACGTCAGGTGTAAAATGGGATATGATGTGAGGTACCCTCCTGGGCATTAAGTATTTTTTATACATGTTGGGAAGTTTCATTGCCACTTGCAGATTTTGCAAGTTGTTTCCACTACTCAGTAATAACTCACTTTTCGAGGCACAAAAATACAGTTATACTCATTTTTATACTCACTTATACATAGCTGTTTTGTTATTTTCAAGTTGGCACATTCGGATCATTTCCTGACATTGGGCTTTTTTACGCACACATCGCATTACGAGTACCAACATGACGTGTGCAAAATTTAAATGAGCTGTCAGCTCTATGCTGTCAACTTTCACAGTCGTTAGCTTGTAAAATGGATATCAGCGTAATCTTCAGAATCTTAAACTGCTATACCAAGTACTGTACAAGTAAATTTGGACATAAGCCACCTACGATAGAAGGCTAATACTTCGTATCTGGTGGCATAATCGATTTCTCTAAAAGATAGGATCGATAAAGTAAGGAAATTCAATATGGCGGATTTTTAGATTTAAGATGGCGGCCATAAATGACGGTTTTTACAAAGTCAACCGATTTGGACCAAATTTTGTACTAAGGGGTTTTTGGGGTCGCTGATCACGAATCTGAGGTCAGGTCTGCAAAATCCAAGATGGCGGATCCGAAATATCGGATATATCGGATATTTCGGATCCGCCATTTTGGATTTTGCAAATCTGACTTCAGATTCGTGATCAGCGACCCCAAAAACCCCTTCATACCAAATTTGGTCCAAATCGGTTGACTTTTTTAAAATCGTAATTTTTGGCGTGGTTATGGCCGCCATCTTAAATCTTAAATCCGCTATATTGAATTTCCTTACTTTATCGATCCTATATTTTAGAGAAATCAATTATGCCACCAGATACGAAGTATTAGCCTTCTATCGTAGGTGGCTTATGTCCAAATTTATGATTGTTTGGAAAAAAACAATTGAAATTTCACATTTTTTCTGCTTTCAGCTGCCATATTTCCATAATGGCGGCAGATAGATCAATTCTGACCCCGGACTCGGAAAGGACAGAAAAAATTATTATAGAACATGTTTCTTTGAAAGCTTTGGTTGATTGACTCACTAAACAGTAAACGATTGAAAACAGTAAAAAAATGTATGCCATTTGGAATGAAACGGGTGAAGAGAAACGAAAATTGCAGCACAGGAGAGTCAAAAAGGAGTACCACAAGAGGGTGTTCTCACGCCTCTATCATTCAATTTTATGTTTCTAAATTACCACTCCCATCGGTTGGAATCCAAATTGCATCATTAGCTGAACTCTCGTGCCTGAGCTACACGTGCAGCGCTGAATTCCTATCTACATAATTGAACTGGAAGGATTTTTGAATCTCAACTGTCAACCGATGTTTGAAGTCTTACATCGTAGAGGAAGATAAAGCAGAACTTCGCCTGCTACCCAGATGCAATGCTCCTTCAACTGCTACCGAATTAAGGTTCCTTAGCGTCGACAGCATAATCACATTCAACTCACGCAACTTATATCAGAACGTCTAAGACCCTGAAATGTGATTAAATGATGAATAAAGGGACACTGCTCCCCACTTACAAAGCTATTCAATACCACAATTAAGCGACGCAAATTGACAGAATCTTCAAGCCTTTTAGAATTCGACCATTAGGGCCATCACGTCATGAAGATCACGATGCCGATTAATGGATGCTGTCAGTACAAGTGGGCAGATACACTCAGTTAGCGGATTCTGGGCGGGACACTATTGGAAAGAAACAAAAAAACACCTTCCGGCCATGGGAATTGCTCAAAGCAGTAGTTGTCAAATGTGCAACGAAGACGAAGCAATAACAGATCATATACTATACCACTGTCATTGTTTTCCAAGAATGCGTCTACGTTTTCTAGGCAGGTAAGCCTTAGATACCTTAGAATTCGGCTTCATGAGTGAACTTAAACATGAGTCCCACCTCTTTAACCAAATCTAGATCTTATCTAAGTGATCCCAAGTAATTCCTTTGGTATGCTGTTAATGGTATCGCAATTATCTCAGGACACCAAATTTAGAAAAAAAAGAGACCTATCACCTTCACGTTAATGTGTCAAACCGGATCTAAAAAGTCGCCCCACATGACAGTGCGCCGCAGGCAATAAAGAATCTTTACCCCGATATAGTTATTCGCAGTCATTCAGCACCCATCATTGACTAAGAACATAGGGCCGTATGCAGAAAAACTAGTAAATACTTTTACTAGACGATTTTGAAGCAAATATGGCTGAGTTCCAAAACGCAGTTCTTCCGCAGTACTGCAAAGTCAAGCGTTCCATATCATCAATAATAGCAGTGATGCAATGTATCGCGTTCCAAAACGCATCGTAAAAGCAACCACTGCGCAAGGAAAAGCAAACAACGCATCATAGGTTATTGTGATGCGTTGTGATTAGTATTTTTTTTTTATTCCGCCAAACCAAAACCAAAATAAAAAAAAATATCACCATGTTTATTTTAAGCTTAATTATTTGTTATTTGGATATTTTCTTTCTTGAACAATTTTCAGAAAAAATGGACAGAATTTCTTAGACATTTTTATGAATGAATGTTAAACAGAACAAACCGTTCCAAAAAGTCAAACATTTTAAAGCATCGTGATGCATCGCAAAATGAAAGCATCGTAACATCGCAAAAAAAATGGCGGTGATGCTTTTACGTTGCGCATTTGTTTGATGTTTTGGAACTCAGCCTATATACTTGATTTTCTTATGTATAAAATTTAAGTAAATGTACTAGCTGGCATAGTATACACTAGACGGGGATGAATTTCACTAGTAAATTAAACTGTCGTATGCATAAAAACTAGTAAGTAGTTATTTTTTTATTGTACTTACTTGAATTTTTTCAAGTTGGTGAACAGCAACTTGAACGTTTGCATGTTAAAATACTTATCTGTGTTAAATACGAAATGATGCAGCTATAAAGAAAGTGTTACAGTCGTGAGTCTCATTTTGAAGCCAGGTATTTACAGAAATGGCTGCATTTTTGCATATTTATTCTGAAAAAGTTTATAAAATGCGAAGGGTTACCGAAATACCGAGTATAATTTTAAAATGCTTTACCGTTTTGAGAAGGAAAACTACTGTCAAAATCAGAAGCTACTGTCAAAATACTTCGTTAAGTTTCCTTCCGAAATGTCAATTGCTTAAGTTGCCCATAATAGGAGAATGCGAACGGAAGCGATTCTCACTGGCGATTGCCAGTGATTATATTCGTTTTGCCCGTGATTTGTTTGTTGTTTTGCAAAGTAACTAGTGAAATCGAAAAAAATCACTACCTTACAAAATAAAAATGATCACTTTTTTCGTAGATTAATTTATGTTTCAATTGAGAAAGCAAATCGTAGTCCTATGCACAAGCCATTTTTTTTTATGTTCGACGTACATAACATATGTGTAATGAATTGTACCACATATTTGCAAATGCATACATTCAGTATGTACATAAATGAAATCTAAGAACAATTATTCTTTAAAATGATAATGCTATTAATTGCAAATTTTTGCAATTTTATATTTACCCAGCTGTTACAGGCACCGTAGCGCAAGTGGTTAGTGCGTCGGACTACTGTGCCAGCGGTCTTGGGTTCGAATCCCGCCACAAACACCTAAAAGTTTTTCACAGTGCCCACCTCTTTCGAATGTCTGACAAGCATCAAAGAGTATCATTTGTCACGATTGAGCTTCTCAACTCGCCGTTCGGAGTCGGCAAAAAACTGTAGGTCCCTTCCATTCGTGCAAAAATATAACACGCACACACAAATGGTTGCGAGAAGCAGGCCCAGGTTCACCTCGAGCTGTAGCGCCAACTAAGTAAGTAAGCTGTTACAGGCAAGTGTTAAATTTTCGTATGAAAGAGCGAATGGATTCGCTCCTTTCGTAAGTGAGCAAAAGTGGACGAAAACTTAACGAATCGAAGCGAAAAGCTATTATGGTTGTACAATACAAATTCCTTGTGTTCGCACAGTTTCGTACGTGGTCGTACGAACCCATTCGACTATTATAGTTCAGCCTTAAGTGAATACTTATGATTTTAATCGAACGAACGAATTGTTTTATAAAATCACATATTTTAAGGCATTCAAACTGAAACAAAAGGAGTGGCGGTTTCACCTCAAGAAAAGATGAAGATCTTTTTAAGATACGTTGGAGATCCTGGATTTCAAGTTGGCGTTGGTGAAGATATTGACGTACATCAGAGCACTGTTTCTAGAACAATAAGTTTTGTTGCAAAAATCATAACAGACAAATCTTCTCATTGGATAACGTTTCCTTCTAATAATTATGAAGAACGCTTGAAAGCAAAACATGATTGGGTTAGCAAATACAGCTTGCCATCCTGTGCCTTGGATTGCACTCATGTAGAAATAATAAAGTCGCGATCCCATTTAGAAGAATATATAAATCGAAAGGGATTAATATCCAAGCAACATGTGATGCAATGGAATGTTTTACAAGTGTGGATTGCCAATGGCTAGGGTCAATTCACGATTCCGAATTTGGAGGAAAAGTTTTCTCGAACCTTTAATGAGGAATTGCACTTACAGCGTTTTTTTTGGGAGACGAAGGGTATGGAATCGAACCTTGGTTAATGACGCCTTTTAAGAATCTAACAAGTAATCCAGAAAAGGTATTCAATAAATTGCATTCAAAAGAGAGGGTAATGATTGAAAGATGTTTTGGGCAATTGAAGAGAAGATTTCAAATTCTTCAAATCTGCATACGTCTTAATTTAGAAAATATTCCAAATATAATTGTGGCATGTTTCGTTCTGCACAATATTGCTAAGTATTTAAAAGATAACAGAAACTGGGGAATCTCGCACTAACTCTTCAAATTCATTTGCAGCACTGGGTAAAGCTTGAATTTCCCTTTGCACACAGATAAACCACCTTTAGGTAAAAAAAAAAAAAATGTTCGTAAAAGTGTAATAATAGCTCTATGAAAGAATACAAACCAAGAATGAGGGAGATAGATCGGTTTTAACCATCTTTAAAAATCACTTCTCATTCTTCGAGTTGTATCGGCCTTTTTCCCGTTTCCTTAAGGTCTGCCTTCTTCTTGACATCGGTTTTCATATTATTGAGCCACTTCCTAATCTGTTCGACCGATAGTTGAACACCTGTCAGAGTCTTGAATTCATCAATAAATAATTGAATAGCTTCGGTATTTTCTCTTTTGATTGACGGTTGTTGTGACTTATTCATTACTACCGTATGCTCTTTTAAAATTAGCACAAATTGCATTTGGCTAGTGGAAGAAGCTTCGCTTGTCATGACTGTTTCTTTCGAGTACCTTACACGAAATAAAAGCCCCAATGAGATTGTTTACGAAACAAAGAGTGAATTACGATAACAGCTACCGATATAGCATTCAAAACAAATTTGCTGCAATAACGATTGAGAAATAATACAAAATAAGTATAAGCTCAAAATGAAAGCTCATTGAAGCATGTAGGATGTGATGATTTCAACGGGATAACGACTCGAAAGATACAAGGCGAAATATATGTTCTTTCTCTATCCGATACACTCTGTCGCTGAACACAGTCTATCTAGCTTTCACGTTTTCACAATTTTCATTTATTATCCACTCTCAAAACATTATCAATCACAAACCCAACATTGCATAGTTCTAGGCCGAGCTATTCGATCTTTGCACTTACACACACAAAATCTCCCTGTGCGTATTTGCTTTCACGTGATTGTGTTGGTTTGTTTTTATTGAAGGCTTGGAAAATTGCTTAGGGACAATTCAACGCATCAGAGGGCACCTGCGTATGCGTGCAGTTTTCCAAGTTCCAAGTTTTTGAATGTGATTGACACTTTAGTTTTCTTTCTTTTTAACACATACACATTGTATTATTGTGAACAACACTTTTTTATAATTTCACTGTGGTAACCCGGTGCGCTTCGCTAAGCGACGCGCGGATCCCCAAATCTTGGCATGTACTTTATTTTAGACAATTGTCCAAAGCGACCAATAGCCCGTTAAATGAACATGGTTGGTTTTAACAAAAAATTGGAGAGTTCCAGAACCTTCGTACAGACTGACTTGCACTTGACAGCTTTTATTTATTGGATAAATCGATAAACTGACTATGACGATGATTTTCGAGAAGTCCTCCCACGTCGTTATAACCAATTTCTACTGTATTACTTTTTTTCTCTTGATGGCGCTTCAATCTCGGATGAACCGACATTGTGTGTGCGTGTTTGATTTTCCGCACAAATACATTTTTTTAGGAACCAAGATTTAAACCGCAAGTCAAGTCAAACTCCTGGGTCCTGGCCATCGAAAAACGAAAGACGAGTAATATGTCGGCAATTCTTCGTGAAGCATACGGGATACCATACGACTAGTATATTCACAGACTCTTAATCATATTACATTTCCAAATAGTCCTTCTAACCGCTTTCAGTTCTAATTGAACGCATTTAAAACAAAACAACCAGTTACAGTTAATCTACTTACGCTCACCATTATCTCTCCAGGAGGAAGTTCGTAATAAATATCCCAAAAGCAGGCTCATTTAACTGACTCTTCGGTTGGCAAAACAGCGAGTAAACTACCACACCAACCGTTCGGCCAGTGCCTCGGAATTAGGAAACATTCCAAGTGTTTTGTCCAAACCACCACTCTCTGGCGAGATATTTCAACCGTTTGTTTGTATTTAAACCAGATTTGCGGTGGTGCTGAATAATTTTCCAAAGCACAAAACACTTAAATGAGGCCCAGGCCCAAATTAAATGCTAAACACCAGCGCGGCGACGGCGGCGCGGCGGTGGCAGAAGCAATGGAGGATACCATGTGCAGATGATTCGGATGGTTTCTCGACTGTGCTGCCCATAGGAAGCCCGGGAGGTGAAGAATTATTTGCCAGCTCTCCCAGTTACGATGGGGAAAAATTGCCTTTGATAGCCTAATTGGATGCAATTAGAGTATGCAAATTGTAATAAAGTGTTTTTGGGTGCTTCCCGTCTACACACACATACACTGTACTCGTCTGTGTCTGTATGCGCTGGTTAAAGGAGGCCAAACATGAGTGCTAATCTACGTCATATGGTAGAGGAAAGGGTGGACTATACTTTAAACGTAATTACTTTACTAATGAATTTATAAATTTCCTAGAGAAGTGATTATAATGCGAGGTAAATGTGGGCTACCGCGAGCTTATTCACGTATTACTCTGCACTGTTAATATGCATTTAAGTGGGAATACTGTTTGCTGCAAGAAGTCCAAATGAGTTTGCAAATGGGATTCTTATAAATTATGGGCAAATTGTTTCGTATTTAAAACGGGGAACCCTTCAGAAACTACGTTAAATTATCTTTTAGAATGATTGGCCATTATTTATTCCGTATAGAGCAGGAGTAGAAAAGGCCATGATCAACAACTCCCTAATTCCAAGAACATACATGGGCCGGTCCATCGTGTGGTGCTGTGCCGCCCAAAGCAAGAAATATAACGTCAACAGAATCAAAAGAGTCCAAAGAACGGCGAACATAGGTATTACAGGTGCATTGAGGTCATGCCCGATGGATGCTCTTACGAGGCTGGGTCAATAAGTCCCTGAAAATTGAAACAAGGAACACTCTTTTCGTCAAAAGAACATTTTATTTCTCAACATAGTCTCCTTTTAGCTCTATGAACTTCTTCCAATGTTTCTCCAATTTTTTGATGCCCTCCAAATAATACGATTTCTCAAGGCCCACAAAATAGGCGTTTGTTTCATTGATGACCTCTTCATTCGACCCAATTCCCTTACCGCCGAGCAGTGTTGCCGATAGTACTCCCATAGGAGTATTGTACTACTTTCAACACCTCCGTACTCCTGTACTCCTCTTTTCACATTCGTTGTCCTATTTTTTTTTAAAGACCTAAAATATCTTACACTTGCAGCAAAGTGTAATGTCGACCTAAATAAATTTAATTCACTTCAAATTTAACGCGAATTTGGCAGCACTTTTATCTTTCAAACTGTCGTCAAAATGGGATCAGATGAAAAGTGAAACGCTTCCCCTTCTCCAACTTCAACAGGCAGTAAAACCTATGCATAGTATAAAAGGAAACCCCAAAAATGTAGCTAATCTCGAGAACCACTAAACGGATTTAAATGCAGTTTTCACTATTATGATCTGCATTTCCTGGCGGAATTTATGGTTGTACTCAGACTACTCCATTACTTATAGGAGCTGAGAATTTGAGATCAAAGTGGCAGAAAATAAAATCAAAAGATTCATTTGAGGTACAAATCATCCTTCTGCGTTATCCTGGAGCGGAGCTATGCTCAAAACAATTCATGAAGTCATTGCCAACAAATTTCCATCAGTGAGGCCGAAACCAACAGCCACGCAGCAGTGGGTGACGTCATAGTGTGTGTATGTGGCACATTTGCCACTGCACACGAGAAGACATTTTCTGCCGGCAGAAATCCAGTATTGTTGGCGAAGGGACTAAGGTCTGCGGTAAGAAACGGCTGAAAATCTTGTACTGAGTTTGAGCGGTTGAACGAGGTAGGAAACTAACTGGCCGAACACAATGGTGACGCTGTAGTGGAAGTAGAAAGTTGAAGTTGGCTGAACTTTGCGCTTCACCATATACCATTCATACAACAGCATCAGCTTTGCATTGTGTTCGCGCTATAGGGTTTACGTGTATTTTAACTTTGACAGCGCTGCCTACTTCCACTACAGCTTCGCCAGTGTGTTCGGGCAGTAATAAATATATACACAACTTTAAAAATATCCCAGTGGGAAAAATATTAAGCGCTACCCAACTATGCAGAGAGTAAGCGCTTACTATTCATAACTCTAGGAAGCTTTGTGAAAGCACCTAGTACAAAATATACATCAAATAAGGAGCTCCTTTCAGTAACATCCTTAAGAAGCATATAAGAAGCATTTCGATACATACGACGCGACGGCTGTCCAGACAGCATGTTTAATCATGCTACCAGAAATCCAGTAGGTGGGCTTACTGTTCATACCCAACGAGAAAAAAAGTAAGCGCTTTCATAAGATGCAGTGTGTAAGCGCTTCCCCTTCATATCCGGCGGAAGCTGCTTGTATGCACTTCCATGTTAAAATCGTATTGAATGCTTCCTTTAAAAGGTCATATTGAATTGAATGAATTACATTCTGTCGACATAGGATCATTCTTGAATTGATTTTTGCGGAGAATTGTTGTTTTTACATTTTTAAAGAAAAAGGTTATTCAAGGAAAACTTTATTAAATTAAATGCAATCAATGACTGCATTTTTTTTTTTTGAGACAATTTTTTTTTTATAAAATGTTGGAAAACAATAAATTGATTTATTAAAATTTGAACTTGAACTATAGGAATTCGTTTTGCTTTATATGTGCTTTAACGGTATCGTAGAGTCAGCGCTTTCCATTGCCTTCTTCTGAAGCACATTAGCAGCGCTTCGTACTGTAGTTGACGCAAGCGCTTTCCATTGCCTTCTTTTGAAGCACTTTAGTAGCGCTTCATATGGATCTTCTGAAGTGCTTTTTTTCCCGCTGGGATGTTGGTCCGAAAAAAATACTACCACAGTGAAAAGGGGTTTATGTGCACAATTTTTTCTTCCGGCGGAAGTCTGTGCGCTTGAAGTATGGTATGAAACCGGTTTTCTGCCGGTAGAATTGATCTCGTGCGCTGGCCGTTGAGATTAACATGTGTAAAGGGGCTTGTGGGAAGGGGAATAAGGACTATATCGTGGCTGTGTGATTTTCATAGTTCTGCGGCAGGTGTTGAAACTTTCATGAATGGGAATTTTGTTACCGCGCATTCGTATATGCATACACCTATCTATCTAGATAACATAATCTACATACATATCTATCTATGTACACAGTCTAAAAGGAAGTCCCAAAAATGTGTCTTTCTGTAAAAACACTATAATCTCGAGAACCACTAAACGGATTTAGATGCGGTTTTCACAATTATGATCTGCATTTCCTGGCGGACTTTATAGGTATATCCTGATTACTCTATTACTTGTAGGAGCTGAGAATTCGAGATCGCAGAGTCAGAAAATCAAATTTTCTATCATTGCACAGCCCTAACTCAACAATGGCTTTTTGGACTTAAAACAAGTTTCACTTCTAACGCGTGAGAGTATCACGCACTTTTTTTTAAGCTCCTCGATGATCGCTCTCCGAAAATAGCGAATTTTGGTTTAAAAATGGGATAGATGATTCTAGATTCATTAGTACAGTTGTTTTAGGATTTTGTAGGTAGAGTTTGTTTATGTTGTTTTTTATTAGCAAATATAAATGTGTATATGTGTTTTGTGTTAGATAAATTAATTGTGTATCAATGTAATATACCACCTGTGTATACCTTCCCTTTGTGTTCTGTATGTTTCCCAATTGTGTTGTGTATTTATGTGTAATGTGTATTAAAAAACTATGTTCAATTTTAGTTTTAATTTATTACAAAATTATTATGTTGTGTTTTGTGTATATGTGTATAAAACTGTGTAATATATAATGTATAGCAAAGAAGAAAAAACATTTGATGATTATGACAAGCTTGTAGGAGTCAACCGATCTCGTTGACTGTGTATGCACGAATGAATAAAATAAGAAGAGAGGAAAACAAGTGTCGGCTAGACCAACAGCGAGTCCCGTACATTGCATGAATCGAATTAGCAACAGTAACTAAGAATTGGTACATAGACAAATTACACTGTGCAACAAAAATTTGTTTATGTCCTTTTTTTTGTTAGTTTCTGCTTCCTTATGATATGTCAAGTATAGTTTGAGTATTCATTCGTTCTAACTGTTAGCTTTACGGTAACGGCATCGCGAAATGTGTTAACGGCGATGCAAGCAGAGCAAGCCTATCATTCGACTTCTGCAAGTGAATGTGAATAGTAGTTAGTTGAGAAATAAATAAAAATGTTTCATTTAATTATGGAAAAGTCGTGCTGACACTGAAAACTATCGTACGAAAATATGGCCGCTAAGAGAAGCCTTAATACTATACCTGATGCAAAAAAACGTGAAGTTCCACCTATTGGTAGAATCAGGAAAAGTAGTTATGCCCCCGCTTCAAATTAAAGGAACGTTGTAAGAGATCGTTGTCTTACATAACAGACACCCTGTACTTCATACAGCACATCGCCCTTCTAGTACAATAAGATGTCTCATGTAAAGTTAGCATTTTAAGGACTGTCAGAAATAAACAGATATCCAACGAAATCGCCTCGTGTCTTAATATATAACATGGCGCTGCGGACAAACTAAAAGTGCTAGAAAAGAAGAAAAAACGAGTTAACAAAATAAGAGGCAGCTAGTAAAAAAAAAAAAAAAAAAAAAAAACAAATAAAAACCACAAAGCAAATTCCAAAGAAAATAAATAGTTGTGAGAAAAAAAGGTCAAAAAGGTGGAACACTAGTTAAAACAAACGATAAACGAAATCGCCTCGTGTCTTAATATATAACACGAAATCGCCCACGTGTAAATCTCAACGGGAATGGCTGGTGAGGAACAAATACAGGAACAAAAACCAAATTCAACAACAATGGTGCCCTCAAATCATACCTAATCGCAACTGGCATATCAGAGTCTTCAGCTGAGTCACAAGTGGCGATTTTCAAACTTCTGGTGGGTGAAAGTGGAATGGAGATATTTAATGTCCTAAATTTAACGTCAGGTGAAGAAAAGTCACTAGACAAAATACTGAAAAAATTTGACGACTACTGCATTCCAAAAAAAAACGTGGTCTTCGAGAGATATATCTTCAACTCGAGAACGCAAAAACATGGAGAATCATTCGAGCTGTATCTCAAGGATATACGTCATCTGGTAAAATCGTGTGATTATGGAGCTGCAGAGGATTCCATTCTAAGAGATCGTATAGTGATGGGTATATACGACAAAAAATTGCAAGAAAAGCTGCTAGCTGATCGGGAGCTGTCCTTAGCAAAGTCGATAGAGGTGTGTAAGCTGTTTGAAATAAGTAAGGAACAAACAAAGGTAATACAAGATGGTCCATCCAGTGAGATGAAAAGTTCCATAAATATTGTAAAGAAATTTTCAAAATTTAAAAATAAATATAGAAACGTAGAAAATACCAACAAATATAGTAGTGCACATAAGTCAAATTTTAATCAAAGTTTATTAAATTGTAACAAATGTTTACAACGTCATCCGAGGCATAAGTGTCCAGCATTCAATAAGATTTGTTTTTGTTGCAAAAAGCCAAATCATTTTGGTGCTGCTTGCAGAAATCGCAAGCATAAAAAAGTAAATGCGGTTAATGTTGGTGACAGTTATGACTCAGATGATGGTGTTTATTATACGGATGTTGTGGCTGCTGTTGGTGGTGGGTTGAGAGCGTGGTACGGTGACGTTGGAATAGCGGGTAAAATCATTCGATTTAAATTAGACACGGGCGCAGATGAAAACATTCTCTCGGTAGATAATATTAAGAACATTAACTTGTTAGACAAAGTGGAAAAAACCTTTGTGACGTTGAAAGCTTTTGGTGGTTCGGAAATAAAAGTTGCGGGAGAAATATATTTGACATGTGAAGCAAACCAAAAAGTCAAATCATACAAATTTATAGTAGTGAAAGGAAGAGTGGGGGTTGTACCATTGCTAGGTAGAGAAGCATGTGAAGAACTCAATTTTGTTAAAAGAATTAATGAGGTTAGGAAAATAAACAACAATGAAGTGTGTACAACAGTTGATAGTTTTGTGAATAAAAATAAAGAAGTGTTCAGTGGTATAGGGAAATTCTCCGAAATATATTCACTGAAAATTAAAAATGGTGTAGATCCAATTGCAAAACCGGCGCGAAGAGTAGCACAAAATTTATTACAGCCATTAAAAAATGAGCTAGATCGTCTTGAGAAAATGCAAATAATTAAAAAAGTGCTGGAGCCTGTGGAGTGGACCTCTAATATAGTCATAGTCGAGAAACCAAACGACACTATTCGCGTTTGTCTAGACCCAAAAGATTTGAACAGTGCTTTAGTGGTGGAACAATGTAATATTCCGACTTTGGAGGAACTTAGAGCACTATTAGCCGGTATGATGGTGTTTTCAGTGCTTGACTTAAAGGATGGGTTTTTCCATGTTCAGTTGGATAAAGAATCTAGTTTTATTTGTACATTTAGTACACCACATGGAATGTACAGATACTTGAGGCTAGCTTTCGGATTGAAACCAGCCCCAATGATTTTTCAGAGGTACACTTCTCGTGTTTTTGGCAACATTGACGGTGTCTTCGTATACTTCGATGACATTCTCATCTTTGCAAGAACGAACGAAGAACATGATAATATCATGAATAAAGTAATTGAAGCTGCTATTTGTCATAATGTTAAATTTAACAAACAAAAGTTACAATATAGAGAAACAAAGGTCAAGTATATGGGATTTGTTTTGTCGAGTCTTGGCTTATCGGTTGATGAGACAAGAATAGAATCAATCGTAAAGATGAAAGACCCAGATTCTAAGGTAGGATTACAAAAAATACTAGGTATGGTCAACTATTTAAGAGATTTCTTGCCTATGGTCTGGGTGCGTGCCTTCTGCAAAATAAAACGCCAATCTCATGGGCTTCACGAGGGCTAAGTGACACAGAAAAAAACTATGGGCAAGTTGAAAAAGAACTCTTAGCTATTTTGTACGCATGCAAAAAGTTTCATTTTTATTTATACGGTCGTGAGATTGTGGTCGAGGCCGATCATAAACCTTTGGTTCCCCTGCTCGAGAAAAGCATAAATAAAATACTATCGATGAGACTTCAAAGAATGCGACTTAAGTTGGAGAAATACAAGCTAAGGCTTTGTTACATTCCGGGCAAATATCTTCTTCTTGCAGATGTTATGTCAAGGTACGGAAATGATAGTTACGATAAAAGTGAGGAAATAAATTTAGAGGGGTGCGTGCATGAAATTAATATGTCAAATGAAAAACGGAAAAAGTTTAGGAAGGCTACATTTGAGGATGAAGATTTGAAACGAGTTTTAAAATTTTATAAAGAGGGTTGGCCCAAATTAAAAAATAATCTTTCGCCTTGTCTTAAATTTTTGTGTAAATTTAAAAATGATATTTGTTGTGAGGATAACATAGTTTTGTTAGGTGAAAAGGTTGTAGTTCCGAGGTCTCTGCAAAACGAAATATTACAGTGGCTGCATGTTGCGCATTCAGGAACTGAGAAAATGAAAAATAGGGCTCGAATGCTCTTTTATTGGGTTTGTATTAACAATGACATAGAAAACTTTGTGGCGCAATGCAAAGTATGTCAAAAGTATTCCTGCGCATCTCAAAAAGAGCCACTTCTTCATCATAAGACACCGAGCTTTCCATTTGAAAGGATTTTTGCAGATATAGCTTCTTTTGCGGGAAAAGAATATCTGGTAGTTGTGGACTCGTACTCAAAATGGATTGAGATTCTGAAACTCAAAAATAAATCGGCGGCTGAAGTTATTTCAGCACTCAAGCCTTTATTTGCTACTCATGGCATACCAAAGGAGTTCATCTCTGATAACATACCGTTCAACAGCTATGAGTTTAAGAAGTTTAGCAGCGAGTATGAGTTTAACATAACATTTTGCTCTCCTAATTATTCGCAAAGTAGAGCATATGCTGAAAAAGGTGTTCAGATAGCGAAAAATATGATGAAGAAGTGTGGTGATAGTAGCACCGATATAAATTTAGCATTGTTAGAGTACCGAAACAGTCCGGTGAAGGGAATGGGTGCATCACCCTCACAGCTTTTGTTATCTCGAGTAACAAGAACACATATGCCTATATCAGACAGGCTGCTGAGGCCAAAGGTCGTTGATAAAGTACCAATCAAAATCGAAACTCAGAATGCGAAAAACAGCAAGTATTATGATAAACATGCAAAGCATAAAGATAACTTTAGTGATGGAGAAGATATATTGGTTAGGGAGAAAGGAAATTGGGTTGATGGAAGAATCGTAAAGAAACTAGGGACGCCTAGATCTTACTTAGTGAAGCTAGAAACAGGGGAAATATTTCATAGAACTACCAGACACTTAAAGCGACCTAGATTTTGTTATGACACAATGCCTGTTTTGCCTAGTGTATCCGGTGATACGAGTAATGCCAAAATCAATGGGCAACAACAAGTTTCAGAACGATCACCCTATCAGCTTCGACCTAGACCATGTCTTCAGTCATCCACGAATTAAATTAAAGTTAAGTTTAATTTAAATTGTTTAATGATAATTATAAAAACAAAATTGAATTAAATGTTAATTTAAATTATTTATTGATAATATTATAAAATGAATTAAAACAAAATTGAACTAAATGTTAATTTAAATTATTTAATGATTATTACAAAGTGGATTAGAATAAAATTGAATTAGAAAATAAAATTTAAATTAAGTTAAATACATATGTCTATATATAAATTAAGTTACTTAAATGAATTAAAATAAATTGTTTTTATATACTTAGAAGGGAGATGTAAGAGATCGTTGTCTTACATAACAGACACCCTGTACTTCATACAGCACATCGCCCTTCTAGTACAATAAGATGTCTCATGTAAAGTTAGCATTTTAAGGACTGTCAGAAATAAACAGATATCCAACGAAATCGCCTCGTGTCTTAATATATAACACGTAATGCTTGGACAGCATTCAGGGAAATAAAAAGAGGAACTATTAAAATAGAAAATTATGTAGAACTAGTAGAAAACTTAGTGGATAGGTTTAATATATTAGGGTGCAGGATATCGCTAAAACTACATCTTCTTCACTTTCATTTAGATTTTTGTTTAGTGAAAACGTGGGAAGCATTAGTAAAAAACATGCTGAGACGTTTCCCTAATACATCGCTTAAATGGAGGGCCGGTACCAGGGTAAATTGGATCCCAATATGATGGACTTGCACCTATAAAGGGACAATTCCATTGTTCACAGTAGGGAAACCAGAAAATCTCTGCACTTCTAAATGCATACGGAAGTGCCAATATTTTTTTTTGTTTGGATATATAATAGGTTATTAAAATTTGAAGTAACATTTTGAATTAAGTTTTCTTTTATATATTCTTTTTTAAATACAAAAGTGCATAAATGCTCAAAAATTACAACTTTTCGTTAAAATTCTGAAGCAATAGCTAACACTTAAGAAGAACTTTTGGCATTTTTGAAATGAGCTGACATATACCAAGCATAAACAATCCAAAAATGTACTTAAAAAAACATTTTTTGAAATTTTGTTACACGGTGTTATTTGGCAAAAGAGTAAACAGTAATAATATTGCTAAATAGAGAGAGTACAAAACCAGTATTTTGTGATTGATGTTAAAGAAGTAAGTTAAGTAATATGTACATATGTACAAAATGTGTTATTATATAATTGAAATAGTGTATGATGTGTGTTGTTTGGCAAATTAATATTCAAATGTTAAATGTTAATGTTATATGTGAATGTTTAATATATATATGTAGTTTGTTGTGTGTCATTCCCAAACAATAGTCTTTTAAATTAGTATTTTCACATATTTCATAAAATCACCAAAATCACTTTTGAACCACTACCGAATATTGCCATAAATCCCCGACACCTCGATTCGTCATAATTAATGTTTAATACCTTGCATATTAAAATGATGACATATTTGCTCTCGTCATTAATCGCCATGGCCACTGAGTTGTATTGAAAACCTGTCCAACGGAACATTATTACACTCACTCCCATCATGGGTAACGATTAATCGACCGATCGCCCGAACGAATCAAATCAATTGGCCAGTTGTTGTGGATGGAGCAACACGGTGCGGTGCGGCGGCGCACATCCAGGTGATAATCTGTCTGCCATTTCATTAATGGAAACAATATTCGTTGCCTATAGAATTACCCGACGGACGATCACGATCGTCTGCCGATTTCGCCGTAAACATATAATCAATGAAAATAACATTTTCGGGCCCAGCGTTAAAACTAACATTAATTATATCGGCGGCAGCGCGAACGCCGATTCCTGCATCGATCCATCCATCCACGTGCATTCGCATTGTGTTTGGAGACGCACAAAGCCAACATAATAAGGATAATGTAATGGCTCAATTCATCACGCTCGTGGACGGGACGCGACGAACGGAGGAAAGTTGACGAGAAGTCAGAGAGGACCGAGGACCAAACACAAACACGACAGACTTTCCCAATGCCGATGCCAATAATGATGATGATGATGATGATGATGATGATGAAGGGGACGAACTGGGACTGAACCGGACTGGTTCTCAACCTCAAGAGTGCAGTGGTAAGGAATTTGCTACCCATTTCGTTTGGAGCCGCTCAAAGACCTCTCTCGAACAGCACGCACTGACTCACTGACTGGGCTTATGGTGCACCGCATAAAACGTTAATAAGAAAATAATGTCTTGATCTTTTTCGATCGTTATGTAAATCAATCAGGCAAATTATACCTCAGAGGCTTGTGCGCCGGCCGTGGTGCAGGGATAATTAGGGCTTCGGCTACAGC
This sequence comes from Brachyopa scutellaris, assembly GCA_949775065.1. NCBI lineage: Eukaryota > Metazoa > Arthropoda > Insecta > Diptera > Syrphidae > Brachyopa > Brachyopa scutellaris. Next base: position 82,787,855 of record OX459112.1, on the reverse strand, counting down.
TACAGCCACGGCTCTGTGTCTGTTTTGTTGCGTTCCAACCCCTCGATACTCGATACTCGATATTAAGGTTGTTATTCAATTTCCCCCTTTTAAAACTAAGGACCGATGCGATGCGATGGATAAAGATGATGGAAACGGACAAATTTAAATGGGTAACAAGACGAGAACAAATTATTGATTTTCTTTTTTATTTGCTTTTGTAAAGGACAAGGAAAGGTGGGTTAGAGATTGGTTTAGGTTCAATTTTTCATTCTTATTTGGCGTATGGATGCAGTTGAAGGATAGTTTAGGTTAGGTTAGGTTTAATAGGGTTATGAGGCTAAGCCATTAGAAAACACAAGGTACCATAATGAGCCCATTGCGATCCCCTGGGATTATTGTACAATGGTACCAAAACAGAAACATTTCCGTCCAAACATTTAATTGTCCTGCAAAATTTTAAGATTTTATTGTGACAAGCCAGTGTTTTAAAGAAGTAATTCCCTTAAAAAGAACGAGCAATAGGCTGACAATCATAAAGGGTATGTTTGATATCCTCCGATGTTCCTATATGTCATTGCAGTATCTGCATTCGTCCGAGTTTGAAAGACCCATTCTTTTGGCATGTTTCCTCAAGAGACAGTGCCCGCAAAGTATTCCTATAAGAGTTCTTAACTTTGCCCTATTCAGTCCTAGGATAACCCTGGTCCTTTTGCGGTCTATGGCCGGCCAAAGAGCCTTGGATACCCTATGACCTTCTGTGATCCGCCATACTTATGATTGTGTTATTAAGTTTTGCCCTGATGACGGCTGATGCTACGTTCATAAATCATTACCATCTTGGTAGTAGAAAGCTTTCAGTGGTTTAATCGGGGCGGTTGTTAAAGTGCGCTACAGCTGACAGTGGAAGACCTTATCCGGTTAAGGGTGCAGCGTGCTTTCTTCAATATTTCAAATTCAGGTTCTTTGTTTTCGATTCTGCATATTCGACTTTATCTGCCGGAATTTACCCATGAGGATGACCAAGATCCTTACAATGAAACATTTTCAGCACACAATTTTGTTGCGAGTTCTTGTGCAGCACTATTCACCTAGGTGTATTTTCCTTCTACGGGTAGGGGCTAGGCTTGAACAGAGGAAATGAGTAGTACTCTTTTCCTCATCTCTATAAAATCTGCAGAAGTCTGTTCGAAAGGATGCCAAGCCTGGTGGCATGCTTGCTTTTAGAACAGTGTCCTGTGAGAATACCAATAGACATGCTTATTTGTGGTATTTTTAGGGACAGATGGTAGTAAAATCGTTACAGGTCCAGCCTGAGACAGATCTGTCCGCAGTGGCAAAGCTCTAAAATATTGGTTTTATTGACTGTAATAAGTTCAAGTGATAGCTTGTAACTAGCAACAGCAAGTGGCATATACTTAGATTTTCCTTGTCCAGTAGAATAGGTATTGTTGTTCCTAGTTTAGCAAGTTCATCAGCTTCATCAGACGCTGGAATGTGTCTGTGCCCTGGCCCCCATAAAGATGAATGTTGAATTGCTTAGCTATCTCTATAAGAGATGAATGATAGTTGGAGGTGGTCTTTGAAATCGATGAGACTAGTTTCGAGGATTTTAAAGCCGCCTGACTACCCAAGAATATGCCAATATCGTTAAAAGATATTACATTCATTTTAATCCACGAAAGCGCCTTGGAGATTTGAAGATTGCCATTGCCATAATCAGGAAGGCAGAAGGGGAGATTGAGGTTTAATCTGCTTGAGAAAAAACCTCCTAATTCACCGTCGTTGGTTTTGGAAACATCAGTGTAGAAATATTCAGACTAATATATCCGTAATCGGAAAAAGTGGCGTTGAAGTTTTTATCGAAATTGGGCTTTGGGACAGTGTAGTCTATATTTTCTAAGAAAGTTAGGTGATCTAAAATCGTAGAGTGACCGATCATACCTGTAAAGTACGCATGTTGGGATTCCGATAGCAATCTTGAGTCGACGTTACTATGAAGGTGGGTACCGATCAGTCTTTTTAAAGTTGTTAGGAAGCACCGTGGTGTAGTGGTTTGTGCGTCGGACTACTACGCAATGAATCAGTCCCAGCAAACACACATCTAAACGTTTTTTCACGGTGCTACCTCTTTCGAATGCCTAATAAGCAGGGTTCCGATTTTGTTGACCAAAGAAAGCAAAAAAAGGTAAATAATAAAGGTTTTTGCATTATCATTAACATTATAACCCAAAACATTTTGAAATACTCTAGTATGTAACAATCGCCTGCGATTAACTCTCAGGAAAGCCTTGAGGGACATTACAACATGGGCAGAGCCTAGTGGAGCCAAGATAAGAGATGTCACGTCCTTGACTTTAATATTTGAGTCCAATTTAGCGTTTGCAGCGCGCCATTTCGTTAATTTGCTGAAAAAACCGCGTACAATTTTTTCATCTCATCTTCAGCTACTGGCCTCTTACCGTGTTGTAATTTCTCCTCCATCCCGTTCAAAGTCTTTAACACCTCTTTAAAAGGCTTTCCTAAATATTACGCATTGCACTAAGATCAAATGCTCAAATTAAAATACGTACAACTACTAGGAGTCACCTGTAATTTGTAAACTCTTAAATATGGAGTCTTTCTGGTCGACTAAAAATCTTTTTCCAATTTCACCACAAACTTTTGCAATTGGCTTGAATCTTTACACAGGTCTTGGGACATTTTCACTTTCAATGACAAGCAACAAAATATTTTGGGAGCAGCACGCATTTAGGCACACGCAATATTCAACAGACCAGCACTAAGTATGACCAGTATGTTACAGAATATGAATCTAGAATCTAGATGAAAAGGCGCACAGTTATGAAAAAAATACTTCCCAGATGTCTAACGGCTTTTGTCAGATGAAACTGCGGCGAATGCCTGAGATTGCTTTTACGGCACAATAAGAAGCACATGTATATTGAGTTCATACAAATGTATTTAGGGCTCTATTGGTGTGTAGGGATTTTTTGTATGCGCGCTAGTGTAAACAACGCGTGCAGTTATGTGCATGTTCTTACAAGAGAAAAACCTGCTCTCATACGTGTGGACACTGAAATTTCTTTCGTGTGGGCAAGGATAAATCGTATAGTTAAAAAGAAAGTGCACAGCTACTCTGACAAATACATAGTACCAAAAAGGCAAAAAAGGCAATATTAGTAAAAAAGGCAAAAAGAGGCAATATGAGTAAAAAAGGCAATATGAGTAAAAAAAAAAAAGGCGAAAAAAGGGCAAAAAAAGGCAAAGTCAACAAAATCCGTTCCCTGCTAATAAGCATTCAAAAATTATCATTTGTCATGAGGAGCTTCTGAACTCGCCGTTCGGAGTCGGCACAAAACTGTTCGTGCAAAAATATAAGAACCACACATAAATGGTTGCGAGAAGTAGGCCCTGTTTAACCCCGAACTATAGCGCCGCCTAAAGAAAGAAAGAAGAAAGAAGGAAGAATCATGATAAACTAACGGGCATGAGATCTTTTGAAGACTACTTGACTTTCAGCCATAATTGCGGAATTTTAGTATTTTCTAAACAACTTATGTAATACGTTTTCCAGCCAATGCATTTATTATGTCTGTGCTTAACTGGAATTCAGTAGTCAGGTCCCACAGATTTATATTGTTTGAAGCTTTGTACTGTGCCCAAAATCATCAGACTGGCTATGTAATTTTGTGCAGATGTGTGGAAAAGATGAGTTACCAGGGAAATGTGTTTCCCAGTAGAAGGTCTATTGATTTTTAACCTGAAGATGTCTTAGAGTCGTCTGATTAGATTAGATAGCTAAGCTAGAAATATTGGACTAGAGGAGAGCTTTTTCTGGATCCTAGAGATTCCGAGGAATTCACAATGTTATCACAAAAATGACTCCAGGTTTTTCGTTTGGCTTTCCTTAGAATGGTTTTGAGTTCGTGTCTAAAAATGCCCCAATTGCTACGATCTTCCTGAAATCGACAAAGTCGGCTAATTGGCAATACTGGCCGCTGCAGCTTCGATGTTTTTTTTATCGTGTTGGTCCCTTATTGTCCTTTAAGATGAACTCACGATCAAACTTTTCAAAGTGCGGCGCATAACCTGCGCAGGGTAATGCTGATGACGACACAATTCTCTGGTAATTTTTGGTAATTTGTAATTTTTGGTAATTTTGGACTTTGGTAATTTTATTTTTTATAATTTCTAAACGGTCGTGAGGCGTCAAACGCTACATGATGAAACTGCAATCTTTACTTAATATTTTGACACCTATAGGTATAAGAAAAAGTATATCAGGAACAAAGAAATCTCTATTGAAAAACTATCACCCCTTCACTTCGAATGTGATACCAATTCTTTTACGAGTTATTCCAATACCGGTTTTTCTTACCCTCTTATTACGGGTAATCGATTACCCTAGAGAGAAGAAATAGGATACCATTTGATTACGCAGCGTAGATACATTTCTCTGCGAATTGAAACGACAACAAAATATTAAAATGTAAACGCTGTTACCCCACCCCATACAACTTTCTGCCTTTCCCATTAATCTTCCAGGTGAATACTAAAGTGTGATGCATTTAGTTACCCATCCTTATTCTATCCGATTAATTGAAAAGTAAATTAAGAAAATGCGCACAAAAATGCACCCCGGGAAAAGCCATCAGCAAGAGCGTTTCCCCCTCTGCCAGTAACTCCTCCCTCACCGGTCTGCCAAACTGGCTTCCATCAATTCACAAGTCGCCATCGCTATCACATCGCCTTCGTCTTGTTCTCCGCTGTTTTTTATTTTTTTTATTTTTGCGAGACAAGTTAATTAAATCTTAGGGCATTAATCAAAGCACCTATGTATGTATATCCGCGGCAGAACCGCTTCGATAATTAATTCGTCGGTAATTTGTTTTGATACGGATGATGGGCATTGAATGGCTTGATTTTTGTTCTCCTCTTGCTCTCCATCCTCTTTGTGTTTTGTTGTTGTTCCTTTTCAAAGCGCATTTTCGAGAGTGATATCGTTTTGTAGTGCGCTTTGTAGAACTCGTGTGTATCTGTATCTGATATGTTTTGATTCGTTATGATAATCATTTGTTTCTCTGGCGCGTTGTTTTGTTCCTCCTCTCTCTCAGCCCGGAATCGTTTTCATCCGGCAATTTGTTAGGTTTTTGTATTCACGTGTTTTTTTTTCTCCGCTGGGCGAGAATAATTTGCTTTGATTGAACATCAAATATTTTTCATTCGACAGTGTTTTTCATTAGCGATTAAATTAATTTATATACTCGTACGAGTACTCGCACTCGTACTCGTAGTCGTACTCGGATGTAGTTAAAAGGAGCGCAGTTTCTGTTACACGCTAATGAATTGAATTGAACTATTGAGCTGTGAAGGGTTAGTAAGTTAATTGCTTATCAAGGTTTCGGTGGAATATTGATTTTGATAACAAGATTGCAAAATTTACAAACTAAATTTCATCATACCTACTATTGTTATGGTGAGTAATAGACATTCCTTTCGATTCCACCGACTCAGAGATTAGAAAGGTTAACAAATTACAAATTGCATTTTGCATTTATAAGGAAATTACTATCAATTTATTAGTGGAATATTTTTACTATGCGTCTTGAGCAGATTGGTACGAATCTACTACACTGAGCTACAAAAAATGTGGTACAGTCATACTTTTTCATGTGCGTTGCTCTGGGTGCCCCATTTGGTGCTTAAAAGCCTTTGGAATCTTCACCAAACCAGCGGTTGAGCTATCACACAGACTTCGAACCGTTAGAGGGACAGCTGTAAACACTAGAGTCCCAATACATAAAATATTAACCCAACAAGGTCCTATACAGTGCTGCACAACTGAATAGGATTGACAATTTGAGGGCGATGACGAGCGACCATAGCCTGATCTTCGGCGCTTATTACCCAAATGAAATGTACTCGTACCATGAGAGAACGCTCCTATCGGGCTCTATCCCACCAGAGGTATTTCTCCATATTTTATGCTAAAGGGTCAGTCAAAAAATGGGATGGTATACCGGTATTGTTCCACCGCCACCGCGGTACGAGAGATAATCGACTCATCCATGGCGGGTTCGACCTCAACGCTCATGAGCTCCTTCGTTTCAGTGCCGCAATTGCGGACCGGGATATAATGAATACGGAAAAGCAATACGCCGATATTGGGTGGTTATTGAGGAGGAGGGGTCAATTACGCACTCTCCCAGGTCAGTGCGTTACCTTTGTAACATCCTAGCTTAAGTACGGTTAGTTATCTAGGTTAAGATTCGCTAGGGGGTCTTCGTGAATTAGCCGCACCCGCTATTACGAGGAAACGTCTCCGTGACCGACGCTATGGCCTCGCTCAGGTCTAAGTGTCGCGAGGGGGTGTCGTAATGGCGATGACCAAACGCACAAAGACGCAATCAGGATGGTGACTACTCGGGCACGAAACAACGAGTGCTTAACACCCTGATTACAATTAGTTTAGGTTAAGTAGTATTTTAGGTAGGTTAAGTTTTTGTAGTTTTAAGGAAAAAATAAAAAAAAATTATAAAGTCTCCAAGGTTCAAAATTTTTCTTGGCAGTAGATGTTAGATTAGTAGTAGTAGTAGTAGTAGTAGTAGTATAGTTAGGTTAAGGCTGAAAGGCAATAGTTTGTAAAAATAGAGTTTTGTTAGTCTTTAAATTAGATTTAAGCATTTTTGTCTAGTATGTAAGTTTATATTAAAAATGGAGTAAAAAATTTTTTTAAAAAGTAAAAAATATACAGATACAAAATCATTTTTAAAAACTAACTTTAATGAACTAAAAAGTAAAAAAAATTAGTCCGCAGTGAAATGGTCCCACGTCTACAAATAATCTACAAAGATTTAAAAAAAAAAACTTGGGCGCCCCAAGCTTTAATTAATAGTCGTATATTGGTGAATTGGAAAAAAAATTGTTTTTTTTACTTTTAAGTTCATTAAAGCTTGTTTTTAAAAAAATAGTTTTTTATCTTTATATTTACTTTCCACTTTTTAGTACCTGAATTTTTTTTTACAATTTTACGTCTATACGTATATTAGCTTGGGTGGGTTGGATATGAGAAAGTTTACTCAATATGTTTGAAATTCTACTCGCCCTTTCATTTGATACCCATGCCATGGTGGTTGTGAATAAAAAGGTAACTCGCCATCTTGTGGTGTCCACCATATTGAATTTAGAATGACGTCACTTAGCTAGTCTAATTCAGCTTCCCTTTAATTTGATACCCATATTTAGGAGGTCGTGAAGATAACGGTAATCCACCATCTTGGAGCGTCCACCATATTAGATTTACAAGATCATCAAATATAATATATATTGAGTTGTCACCGGACATGCAAAATTTCAGCATAATCGGATATCTGGAAGTGGGTGTAAAATCGATTCCCAGATTTGGCTCCCACAGAAATAGAAAAGTAAAAAAAGCGTCCGCCATATTGGATTTACATCGTCATCAAATAATTCATATTGTATTGTCTCCGGACTTATATACGTGTGCGAAATTTCAGCATGATGGGGTACCTGGAAGCGAGTGTAAAATCGATGCCCAGATTTGGGCCTTCAGAAAGTGAGTTGCATAAAGGCAGCGATTAGTGGAAAGTGGCATGAGAGCAAGAAGACCTTCTCGTGTAACCCATATGTAACGTCGAATGGAATTTGCTCGCCTTCAGCAGGATTAAACAGAGGCCGACTGTGGTAGGGTCCTTTTCACTGATGAGTCCAGGTTTTGTCTGCGCTCAGCAGATGCGCGTACTAGAGTGTAGAAACGATCAGGTGAGAGATAGTTTTCAACCCAGTTGCCCAGCGTGAAAATTTCGGTGGGGATTTCGTCGCGAAAAAACTGACCTACATATTACATAAGAACATCCTGTGGGAATGTGTGGTTCCATTTGCATCGTTTTTTGGTGCAAACTTATTGCTGATGCCTTGTTAGATACTCGGGGAGGCAACACTAACTTTTAAAGGAACGAGGACTCGTTAAAAAAAATGTATACTGTAAAATTTATGTTTTATTCCTAAGTTCCTGCTATTTTTCTTTTTTTTGAGATGAATTACATATTATGATATTAAACAAAAATAAAATATATTTTCTAAACTTACTTGACGTTATTGCAAAATTTCAAGGTGTATCACTTCTTTTTAAATCAGTGTATGAAGGTTCATGCATTTTTCGTTTCTATGTTTGTCACCAATAACATCGGGAAAAGTTGTTGACAATCTTAGAACAAGATGATGTCGAAGCTAAAAATAGATGTGTCACATATTTCTTTACTTTATACAGATGATCAGATAGCGGTATTGGCCGAAGGAGATCAGGTCATACATCAAAGGAAACAAACTCGAGATAACTGTTAAGCTTAGGTACTGCTGATTCATTGCAGGCGCACTTCCAGAAACGATTAAGCTCAGCTAATATTTTTTTTTTATTTGTATTTGTATTTATTCCATATAATATGTTAACATTACCTAGATGCATTAATCTTTTAGACCTGTAACAATAAATATTTGGTTATTTCACAATAAATATAAGAAAAGAATAATAATAATCATTAATAACAATAATAAGTAAGTAATTAAGCACATAAGTAAATAAATAAAAAAGACCCTAGTACCGTAAGTACTATTTGTTTTTATATTTCAAAAACTATTAACATTTATGGTAAGTGCGGTAGAGTTCTGTAAGCTGTTTTTGGAAGTGGCTAATGCCTGTAGATCTTTTAATGGTAACCGGAGGCGAGTTCCACTGTCTTTGACATAACTAAATACAGTAGTCCCTCGATAATGTGAACTAATTAAAACAAGGCGATTTTGGATTTTAGAGGGATTCACATTACTGGAACTTTATTTCAATACTTACTAAACTGATTTTTTAATGTTCTTACACCATGCCTTTAAAATTTCGAGCTTTTTTATAATATTGCAAGTTGAAGTGGTTTGCTTTTCGGCAGAGTAAATCTGTTGAAACTGGAACGAGGTTCTCTTTGCTTTTTTAGCCACTCGAACAATTCATTTTCCATTTTAGGCATTTCGGATTTCCTTAGCGTCTTCCTTTTCTCTGGGCCAGATTCGTTTTGTTTGAAATGGTCCTACAGCTTCTTCGAATTTAATTTTATTCCTGTAATTGTTGACTTTGACACACCATACGTTTCAGCTAATGCACATCCAGGATGTCCAGCATCTAGTTCGTGTAAAATTTTGCACTTATCTTTAATCGATATAAATCGATGCAATTTGCGACTTTTTTGACTGGACTGCGACTTTGATACGACTTTTTCAAATAACTCCAAATTTGCGACTTTTCATAGAAACATTGAGACTTTTTATGGTTTTCTGCGACTTTTTTTGTCAACATTTATTTATTTTCATTTAAATTTTGAATGCATCAGTTTGCAGATTTTTCTTAGATCTATTTTTGTGCGCAGTTTACTTTCACACATTCACATAACACATGAGGACAAATTTTGGTATACTAGATAGTATTTGCAATGAAAACCACCTCGGTAACCATATATTTTCAAATGTATGTATATAAATTCGTTGCAAATATTTTGACCCTAGCGCAGTGTATGGCGCATAGTAGTGCTTGTGCGCAAAGGGTTTATTCAAAGCTTACAACATAAGCAAACCAACCCTCTACATGTGGAAACATTGTAATAACATGTAACCTGCACTGAACCTTCTCGAAAAAATTAATTTGAGGCTCCGGCTTCGATAAATACAGGAAAGAAAGGACTGGGAAGTAATTTATTGCACTTTTTGTTAAATTATAAGCTTTACGAACTGAATTATTTAATATTGACTGGCTTAATACTAAGTGACCTTCTCTATGTTTTTTTTTAATTTTAAATGTACCTACCTATTTAATTGAAAACTGAATTGTAATAGATAGATACTAAATCTATCTATTTTTTTTATAAGATTTATACTAACTTTACTTTCTGTGAGGGACAAATCTGGGAATCGATTTTACACCCACTTGCAGATATCCGATCATGCTGAAATTTTGCATGTCCGGGTCCGGTGACAACTCAATATAGTATATTTGATGATCTTGTAAATCTAATATGGTGGACGCCCCAGTTGGTGGATTACCGTTATCGTCACGACCTCCATGGGTATCAAATGAAAGGATTTGACAAGTAGAATACGATTAGCTAAGTGACGTGATTCTAAATTCAATATGGTGGATTCCATAAGATGGCGGAATACTTTTTCTTCATAACCCCCATAACATCGGTATCAAATGGAAAGATTTGACGAGCAGAATCTCCAACATTCTGAGTAAACTTTCTAATATTAAACCCACCAAAACAATATATGGTGCATACGTACCGACGTAAATTTGTAAAAAAAATTCAGATACTAAAAAGTAGAAAACAAATTTATAGATAAAAAAATTATTTTTAAAAACAAGCTTTATCTAATGAAGTAAAAAGTAAAAAATAATTTTTTTCCGAGTCTCCAATATGTGCTCGATGTGCAACGAGGACGAAGAATCAGCAGTACATATTGTGTGTCACTTTATTTGTGTAGTCAGAAAACGTCATCGTCATTTAGGCAAATTTTACCTCAAGACAGGATATACACAATATGTGCATATGTATGTACACATGTATCCGACAGTTCGCTTATCAAAGACATTTTTGGATTATATGTTATCATGACGGGCCTACTATGTACATTATGATGTATAAATGGAGGAAATCACATGAGGCCCATCTGTGGCCGCAGTGATAATGTGACACGGTTCCACCTCTACCAACAATCCACAAAGGTGTAAAAAAAACCTAAACGCCCCAAGCTTTAATTAATAGTCACATATTGGTGACTCAGAAAAAAATTATTTTTATAAGCTTTATATTTTACTTTGTTTAAAAAAAATGTTCTGTAATTATATTTATTTACGTTTTTTTATTCTTTGTCTATTTTGTTTTCAAAATAAAATAAAAATGTGTACATAGTTCCTTCAAAATAAATATGTTTTGCAGATGCAAAACATCTTACGTACTGAATACCCCTCCAAAAAGGTCCTACAGCCAAGAGCATTTCAATTTGAGACTTTTTTGAAGTCTATGAGACTTTCTTTGCGACTTTTTTTAAGTCTGTGCGACTTTTTTTGCGACTTTTTGAAAATTCTCAGCAGTAACACTGCTTGCAGCTGCATTTACAACTTAAAGACAAATAACAGTTATTTAGTCCGTAATATCATACGCAAAACGAGCAAGGGAAACGAGAGAAATATAAAAACTTTTAGTACAAAAAATTCACATTTTAGAGGTTGAAAATTTCGGAAGTTCACATTATGGAGATGATAATGTAAAGTTTTGCCGATTCACATTATCGGTAATTCACATTATCGAGAGACTACTGGAAATGCTTTTTTACCCGACTAGGCAAAAGGAAGGGTTATGATTTTAACTGGCCCGGTTTGTTTGTTTGTATGTTTGTATGTAAGAATGTTACCTCGTACAGCCTAAACTATAGAACTGATTTTAATAAATGAGGAGTCGTTGGATTCGTCTTGATCCGGGAAGTGTCCTAGGTTATATGATGTCATGGAAAAATTCAATATGGCGGACGCATGAAGCAATATGGCGGATTAGGTTTGGTTTTTTCTTTTCTTTTTCTTTGCAACCGCTTTGATAGTGGTACCAAATGTAAGCGCTTGGCAAGTAAAATACAATACGCTATGACGTCATAAAAAAATCAATATGGCGGATGCACGCAAGATAGCCGATTACCGTTATATTTACTACCTTCTAAATATGGGTATCAAATGAAAGGGTCTCACAAGTAGAACCCGACATTGCTTACCTACAGGGTGGCTGACATAAACTGTTACAAATTCAAAACGCTGTATTTTTTTTAATTGTGGATATATTTTATTGAATCCAAAGATATGTGTTGAACATTGTTCCAAATTCAAGGATCTATTGAATATTTTCGATATGGCCGCCTCTGTCACGAACAATTTCCTTGAAACGGTCAATAAATTTATCGCACGCTGCACGCAAGTGGGTCTGTGGAATGCGCCTCCATTTCCGGCGAAGCGCTAGCTTCAGCGCGTCCCTTGTTTGGAATTTTTTAGTGCCAACCTTGGCCTTCAAAATGCCCCAGACACAAAAGTCTAATGGATTTGCATCGGGAGAATTTGATAGCCATTGTGTCGAAGAAATTAAGTGCGGAACATTTTGTTGCAGTCATTCTTGATTTGCTCGGGCTCTGTGGGAAGGTGCAGAGAGTCCAGAGTCCTGTTGGAATGTCCAGGGTCTTTGGCCGAAATGATTACGTGCACATGGCTTCAACCCAGCTTCCAAGATAGTTTCACGACAAACCACTGCGTTTATCTTAATGCCACGTTCCAAAAATACGAGCGGAGACCGACCATCGGCAGTCACTGCGGCCCAAACCATCAAAAACGGTGGCGCTTGTTTCCTGGTGAACATTCTTTGGTCGAAATTATCGTATGATCTCTTTGGCAAGTAAACTCGATCATTTTGCTTATTGACATGTTGCTCAATAAGAAATGGTGCTTCATCAGAGAAGACGATATTTGGCAACTGGTCACTTGCGTGCAAGCGGATCAACTCCTTTGCTTTTTCCACTCTAACTTTTTTTTTGGTCGGGTGTCAGGTCGTGCATTTTTTGGAACTTGCATCCGTTCTCTGTTGCATCCGTTCTCTGGATATGTTTAGCTCAGACGCCATTTTTCTTCCGCTACGCCGAGGATTTCGTTCGATTTCGGACCACCTCGATAGCGTTTTGCAATGCTGCCGGTTTCGTTGTAACGTAATATGGTGCGATACACAAACATTTTGTTACCATTTAAATGTGTCAGCTCACGAACAATAGCTGCTTGTGATTTTCCAGCCAAAAAAAACGCAATAACACTATTACGTTTGAATTCAATTGTCGATAGAGCAAAAACTAAACACGCTGCACCTTACGCCTTGCACATGCGAATCAACAATGAAATGAGTGATTAAGTGTAAAATTTTCAGCGCGCTCTCACTCGTAGTTTGGCAGAGGCAGGCGCGTGAAATTAGTAACAGTTCATGTCAGCCACACTGTACATACACTCTATATATTTTCTGAAACAACTACAACTAAAAAGTTGTAAATAAAAAATTAATTTTAAAAAATGAAAGCCCAACTACGGGTAAAACAAACTAAAAAGTACGAAACAAGATGAAACGAAACGATGATTTTGAGGGTATGCTATGTCCATTCCTAGAAACTCCAAAACGATGTGAGATATGATCTCTTCCATTCTGCGAGCTGTTACTGTCTATAGATCACAAAAAAACTGGCAGCGAATAAAAGAAAATAGCATTGCCTTAGTGTTTAATTGGAAGACAGTTTACTGCTTGCTTGAGGGCTCGCAGAGATCCATACATTTTAGGGATGTCATTGTTGAAGAGTGTAAGCAATAAGGGGCCCATTATAGATCCCTGTGGACCTCCACTCTTTGTTTCTAGGTGTTTGAAAGTTTTTCTCAGCGAAAACCGCTTGGATACTACCCTGGAGGTAGCTTTCGATTTGTTTTTTTTTTTAAAAAAAAGGGGTTCTGACCCGCCAGTTGCGGAGGGCACTGCGACCTAAAAGCTCTATTGTACTACGAAGTCAGTTTAGGGGACCAGAAGAGGCTCAAGTTGAGGATCTCGCCGCTGGAGACTTTACGAAGTTCCATGGGAGTTAGGATTTCTCTGTGGAAGTGTTGTCTCCTGAGGGCACAGAGTGCCATGCAGTCACATAAAATATGTTCCGCAGTTTCGTCATCTTCCATACAAAGACGATATTCAGTTGCCTGAATAAGACCTATTTTGTTTAGGTGATAACGAAAATGGCAATGCCCTGATAGAAATCCCACTTATCTTCTGACTTAATTTCTACTGAGGAGTAGGTTGTTTCTGGATTTATTTTGGAAGGGTTTAATGGCTCTTTTAGCCTGACGAAGACCCTGGGTATTTTCCCAATAGGAGATACACATGTTGTTTTCCCAACTTTTGATTTTTAAGCTAATAGCTGAATTTGGAATGTTACAAAACGGCTCAGGGCCGATAGAGGATTCAGCGGAACCTTTTCTAGCCAGTTCTTCAGCTTTTTCGTTTCCATCGACATCTTCGTGTCCGGGCACCCACCAAAGTTTGACTTTGTTTCTATGGGAGAGACCTTGGAGAGTATTGAAGCAGTTCAGGACTGATTTGGAGTCAATCAGGGTTGAGCCTAGTGGTTTTATGGCTGCTTGACTATCCGTGAGTATATGGATGAGGACACCTTTTATTGCCGATTTGAGGATGACGTTGCTGGCGCAGACTTGAATGACATGAATTTTTGCGTGAAAAACAATGGGAATTTGTGTCCCATTGGTATTGATATTTTAGTGTTTGGTCCAAAAATACCAGCGCCCACCCCGGTGTCCATCTTTGATCCATCCGTATATCACTTGTTACCTTTAAGGTCTGAAGTAGGATTTTTATAGTTCCATGCTTAACGGCTTGGGATCACTGTATCGAACCTCCTGCCGAAGCATAAAGTTTTTGGTAAGCGGTCATTTACCGCGCAGATCATGTCAAGCTCTGGGATCTCGGAAAGAAGATTCACCTGATCTGTGGTTTATCTCATCCGTTTGTAGTAGTCTGACAGTGCTGCTAATTGCCAACTTTTTTATGAAAAGGTTGAGTGGCGTTAGGTCAATGAGAGCTTCCATAGCGCGGCTGTGGGGCAATTGCGCATAGCGCCTGTAGTGCCGAGGCAAGCCTATCTTTGTTCGATTTGTTTTACTGCCGTGAACTCGAAGTTCAAAAAGTATCTCAGCTTGTGTAGCAATATTTCGTGGTGCACAGTATCGAAGGCTTTCGAGAAGTCGAGTAGAACCAGAGTCGTTTACCATATTTAAGAGCATCGATTTTACGACACAACATGTCCTAACACTTTTGTGAGTTAAGCCAATCATTTCAATGGTCGCCGTGGCCGAGGTGGTTAGTGCGTTGGACTACTACGCATCCTGCCCGGGTTCAATCCCAGCAAAAACACATAAAAAGTTTTTTCACGGTACCACCTCTTTCGAATGTCTGACAAGCAATCAAAGAATATCATTTGTCATGAGAAGCTTCTCAATTCGCCGTTCGGAGTCAGCTAGAAACTGTAGGTCCCTTCCATTTCGTAGAAACAATAACACGCACACACAAATGGTTGCGAGAAGCTAGGCTTGGTACTGTATAGGACTGCTGACGCCGTATATTTAATCATTTCAACAATTGAAAATTATAGAAAACATTCAATTTTATCCTTTAAAGATGAGCTGAAAATAGAAAAGCTCCAACTTTACAAAAGCCTCCCCTTTAAATTGGCACTTTGTGAATATTACAATGGGACGCTTTAATACCACCGTTTTCATCCCCTATGTATGTTTGTGTATACATGTAGTACATTCAACTTAAGGAGATGAAATTAAATACAAATTCACCAAATTGTTTTGGAACTCCTACGTGTATGTGTGTATGTATGTATGTATATAAAAGGACTAACCGCCATCATCAGAATCAGAACGAACATCATATACACCCACTTGAAATATCCGAAAATCAACAAACCACAAAAATCCCGTTTTCCTAAGCAATCTGTTTCAATATAAGATTTTGGGGGTGGACGACCTCCCTCCGTCCGTCTCCGTCTTCCTCAAATATGTCGGTTTTAGTTTATATCCCTTGGGTGTCATAACTCCTGACGAGCTCATCTTTTACTTAAGTTTTACATATTTTTTGTTTCCTTTTGTTCACTGCTGGCGTAAGGAAGGGGGAGAGAGAGAGAGAGACAAAAAGAATTGCTCCATATAGTCACTTGTCATTGCCTCAAACAAAATATCCAATAAACTCGACAGTAGTGGAGCACAGCTTCCTACATCCATAGATAGATACACGGATAAAGCTCGTTTCTCTTAAAAGAAGATACACAGCACCATCATCATCCCTGGATACATAGGGTAAACTACACTGTCCGTATACAAGACGACTCGTAGATACATAGATACAATGGCACACAGCATGCGCAAAGCGGGCCGCAAAGGAGCATGGTGGATGTGGTGCACAGATACGAATGTCATTTTGGGGAATTACGAAAATATCAAGAGGGAAAAATTCATTTCAATCTTTGGCATTTGGACCGTTGCCATGGTGGCGCACATTTGGGGGAAGTTGTTGCTGTAGATACTTTATCCTCATCATCTATACTCATTTAATATCCCATGCTCTCGGTGTAGAGAGGAATGGGAGTAGAAAATTTCATGGTTTAGTTAACATGGTTGGTTTCCATTCCAGTGGGAGAATCACCGAGCAGATACAAAACTTGGTAAGGCGACAAATTTAACCGAGGGCTTTCAATTTGTAGGCCGCTCCAGACTGTGTCCACCAATGTTGTGTTGTGTATGTTTCTATCTATCTTTCTTTTTAAGGGGAAGAGATACAGATACTCGTAGAAGAGGATGATGATGCCTACTTCATTTATATGGATAATAACTGGCAATATTGGCTTTAACCCCAGCAAGTGGGATACGAAATAACAAAGTGTACAGTGGGGTGGGGGGACCACTGAATTGGCATCCATTGTTTCCCGCAAAATAGGCGTTTGTTTGGGAAACTTAAATTGAATTAATTTATAAAGTTTCCCAAAGGGGACATTTTTTTGGGAGACATCTCCTTTTTTTGGGGGTTCTTTGTTACTTTGTGGTTGGGCTAATAAGATTGTGGAACGTTAGGCCGGACAATTTTGAGAATATTAAATAAACGGTACAGTGATTCTGTGAACAATGAGGGTTGAGTTAATTTTTTAATTTTTCTTTGATGATTTGATTAGATAGACATCAAGGACAGGGTAGGTACTCGTTTTTTTAGGAGGAAGTCCTTTTTTCAAGAGTAATGGCCAATTAGTGTTTCTTGAAATTGCAAATAAATTTTAAGTAATTAAGTTAAGTAGGAAAATAATTCAACTCATGTCAGATATTTTTAACTGGATACAGCAAAATTGTGCACGTATTCGAATCAATACCGCGGTCACAAGAGAGGGGCACAATGGATGCAATTATACATCAAAATGTTATTTGTTATAGAAGACCGATGTATCTCACTTGACCCGGCTGAGGCTTTCCTTTGCATATATAAAACTAGCTGATCCGCCCGACTTCACCCGTGTACACAAACAGTCTCTTCTTGGTTTAACGTTTTAATTTTAACTGATTTGTACCTGTCTGTCTGTCTGTCTGTCTGTCTGCCTACCTGTCTATCTATCTGTCTGTCTCTCTGTCTGTCTGTATGTCTGTCTGTCTGTCTATCTGTCTATCTGTCTGTCTGTCTATCTGTCTGTCTGTCTATCTGTCTCTCTGTCTATCTGTCTCTCTGTCTATCTGTCTATCTGTATATCTATCTGTTCTACTGTGTATCTGTCTATCTATCTGTCTGTCTGTCTATCATATATTGTGAATATGAGTCATTTGGGTCAATTAATATAGATTTTGTTAATAACTCGACTCTAGCGCCACCTATCGGGTCCAGATATAGTAGTTTTCTCTTTTGGCACAATACCAACATATATGTATTGTGAATATGAGCCATTTTGGCCAATTAATATAGATTTTATTACTAAATCGACTCGAGCGCCACCTATCGGGTCCAGATTTTCAAATTTTCGACTCCGTTGTGGTGTTACCTGGCTCAATATGAATCCAACAAAAAAATGCCTATGCAAATTGGATGATGTTCAGCCGAGTTATGCTGGTACAAACAGACAACAATTCATTTTTATATACATATATAGATATATGTATATGTATGTATATAATGGTATACCGAATATAAGATGGACGAAATCTCTGCATCGAGGGAGTTGTCTTTTACTGGCAAGGTGAATGGGGAATGGACTCTATCCCAACTCAGGTCGAATCTTCCGCTGGACCGTTGTTTTGGTATACAGATAGACGAATGTGCTGTCATGTGCTCTGAGGTTAAAGGTGCTCTCACAAAAACTAAAAATGCAGCTTAAGAACTGTCTTTCTTGTAGCTCCAAGGTGCCAGCTATCAGGGATGCGGTTGCAGTTATGAAGGAAGTACCTACTCGCCTTCCTCAAATCGTATCTGAAACAAAGAACTGCTTTCATGAGCACTTTGGGATGTGCGCTTACGTCGCGTCGGTCGCTCTGTGAGACCTGATGGATAGACCTAGAGCGGCATGAGGTGTACTCCAATTTTCTGTTGACCTTTTTAAGCGTTGTTCAAATTTCAGTCAAGATTTCAGAGTGGCAATAGCTGTATGTTTGTGGTCTCAATATTGTGCCTGATAAGTCACTTACACAGTCTCTGAGAAAAGTATTTCAAGAGACAGCTCTCGATCTCAGTGGCGGTGCTATGAAAATGAATAACAGAGTTTCCCTTCTTACTAGTCGTCGTTCAAATTTTAGATGCGGGTTTTAGAATGCCTAGCAACGTGCAGAATCTCTAGCCAAGCCAATAAGCTGGGTGGCAAGCTTGTAATTCCTCAGATTCGTCCTTTATAGCCAAAGGAGTATTAATTTATGCACAAATTTGCGGAAAAGAGTTTCTTTTTATTGAAACTTTGGACGTCTTTCAGCTAATTAAGGTATTATTCTTCAAATGAGCACATATTGCAAGTATACAAGTTCCTGACTGAGGCTTACAATTTAAAAAAAGTTGCTACAGTTTAGCGACGGCTCAAAAATGGACTTAGGTACGCTCTAAATGCCATAAGGCACCACAAGGTTAGACTGTGCTGGCGCTGGGTAACCCGGGCATAACAATATCGAATGGAACGAGATAGCAGACGAACTAGCTAGAGCTGTATCGGCCATGAACATGCCGACACCTCCATACTGCCACCGATCAAAACACTATTCAGCATTATCGACCATGTAACCGAAAAAGAGACCAACGCTCGGTGGCTCACACGAACCGACTGCGTCAAATCTCGTTCTTTATGGTCGAAACTTGATCTTCATAGGACAAAGACGATGTTACATCTGGATAAATCCTCCATACGTAATGCTCCCATCTCCTTTTATTCAAAATACAGGATAAAATGGCCAAACTTCACCATTTTACAGGATTTATTTTGTTCAAAATAGGAGTTTTACAGGATTCTTCCTTTTAACAAAAAAACAGGGAAAAAGAGCAAAATTTTGGGATTTTGCCGTTTTTTTTTTTAATAGATTTTCAAGATTTTCCGCATATTTTTATTTATTGACAAAAAAAAAAATTAAATATTAACATTGGATACAAATGAATGTCAACAGTCGAATTTCGAGTCCAAATTCTAACTTTCGTCATCTGTTCGATGCTTTCACTTTCGTACATTATATTTTTCATTTGATGCAATTGTGCGCAGCACCTCTGGAGTCGATTTAATGAATTTGTGAAATTCTAGGCATGGCATATTGATATTGGTTTTGACCGTAAGAATGGCCTTGAGAGTTTCTACTTTGAGTCAGGTTTTTTCTTCGGTCCATGTTTTGTTTATTGCGGCAAAAACTTGTTCGACTGAATCAATGTGGTGCAGAGAAGACACACACAACACAACGGCAAAGTTTGTATGATGAGTATTTTGAAATGCAATGGTGAAGTTAATGAAAAGCACACAGAATAATCCCGAATTCTGTGAATTTTGAATTTTGAAGAATTCAGGGTATAAACTAATTTTCAGGTGTAGCGTTTTAATGAACTTCCACAGGGAAATACAGGAGGCAGGATTTTGTATGAAAAAAACAGGATAATCCTGCGAAATACAGGATGAATGGGAACGTTATCCATACGCTTAATCACCGGAATAACCACAGGACACTGTGCCATACGTCACATGACAAGCAAATATAAGCTGCGGAGATGAGGAAGAAAGCGAATCGATCCAACATCTGTTCTGCTACTGTCCCGCCCTCCAAGAACGATGCCTCCGTACTTTAGGTCATAGATTCCTGGAAGACATAACAGAGCTCGGAAATTCTAAGATATCGGATCTTCTACGATTCATCAGGAGCACAAACTGGTTAACGAGTTGATAAAAAGAGGATTGACTCCCAAACTACGAGGGAATTCACAATGGACCTTCGGGTCTCCGAGTCGAAATGATTGCATGAACAATCACACATCCTTCCTAACCTAACCTAACCTTACCTAACGGATGTCTCCCTTGTTTGGATTTTAGTATGGACTCATTACTCTCTTGAACGGACACCTCTATTAAATGGACACAGACACTAGGTCTCCCTTAAACGGACGCAGTTGAAGCGATGGAACATACTTGAAAACATGAGATGCAACGATATATTTTCTTATACTACACTGAAAAAAATATAGGTTGTCACATTGACAATTGCCGGTTATCAACTGAATGTCAATGTCAATGTGATGAAAATTATCCCCGACTAGCGCCGTATTTGAAAACCGGATAGTCAATATGAAAATTTTCGATTTTCATTAGTCGGTATTCAATATGATGAAAGAAGTTATCAATATGACAACCCCAGTTGTCATATTGACTATTGTGGTTTTCAATATGATTATCTTACTTTTGCAGTAATTTAGATTTTCAATATGATTATCGCATCTTTGCAATTATCACATTGACAATTGCAATAGCCAATAAGACAATTCCATGTTAAATTTGAAAATCAAGTTTTCAATCTGATAACCGCAGTTTTCAATATGACAAGTGCTTTCATCACATTGTCTGGGAATAGTCAATAAGATCATTGACATATTATATATGGACTGCTAGTACCCAACTTCGCGTTGGTTCCAACATAAGCACTAGCCCTCTTGTTTCGTAGCGGAGAAATGTGGAATCTTACATTGTATTTGAATTCACGCAAGCCGTTGGTTTGCGATTTAAGCAACAAAACAAAATATTAATCAACAGAAAAAATTAATTCGATATAAATGTTTTTTTTTTTTGCTTAGCTTCTGTAAATTTTTTATTATGTTTCTTTTTATAATTAGCTCATGTAGCTTTCTCTTCCAATCATACGTTTTTTTTTCTATTGTTTTTATATTGTGTACTTATCACTCAATTATAAGATATTATATCTTACTGTGTATAAGCTAGTCGTTATGAAATAAATAAACTAAATCATATCTATCCAGTTTATGGGTCACTAACGGCTATTTTAAAATTTTTATTTGAATTTATGGTAGTGGCATCTGTTGAAATTTAACGTATTTTCGCAGTAACTCGCAATAGATGGCCAACGTTTCTAGGTAAAATTTGTTTGATGGCGGATAATTATTTCACTTTGCTGTCCCTACGAAACACGTGGCGCTAGTTATGTTGGAACCAAATTGTCCGCAGACGATGTATGAAAATGACATTTCACTAGCAGTCCATATATAATACGTCAATGAATAAGACAATTCCATTTTAAATTTGAAAATCGAGGTTTTCAATCTGACAACCGCAGTATTCAATATGAAAACTGCTTTCATTACATTGACAATTGCAATTGTCATTATGAAAAAACAAGTTATCAAGTTGAAAATTGAAAATCGTAAATTGTCATATTGATAACTATAGTAGTCGGTTGAAAAATGACAATTTTTTCATCACATTGATTACAAAAATTATCAATATGACAACGTTTTTTGGTTCAGTGTAGAAAATCGGGTCCTTCCTCCTTTGGCATAAAGGGGTTTCCCCGATTTAGTGCATTTTGTTCTAATTTGTGTACCAGAGTAATCCTAACTCCCGGCGAAATTCTTAAAGCCTCCATCAGAGAGATAGATCTTTAATTTCATCAAAAGAATTGAACCTCTTCTGGTTCCTTAAACTGACTTTGCAGTACAAAAGATCTTTTAGGTTGCAGTGCCCTCCGGAACTGGTGGGTCAGAAAATCACGTACATATCCTTTAGTACAATCGCTGGCTTCTTGTTCCTTCACAGACTGATTTGTTTTGTTTAAAAAAATAACAAAATGTCGAAAAAAAAATACTGTCGACTCCCTTCGCCGGACAAAGGGCACATTTTTCCAGTCCCGTTGGTGTCTGATATTGGAAAATCAGAATAGCCCGAATGCTTTCATTATGACTTAATTATTTCTTACAAAATACGATGTTATTAGTTAAAATGAAACAGCACTAGGAAGTCAACGAAATTCACATATCTACACATTTACGACACACAGTAATAAGTTTGGCTAAAAATTGAAACCAAAAAAAAAAAAAAATAAAAAATTAGAAAATTTCACTAACGACAGCGTATTTCCTTTCCACCAAATTTCTTTTCTCAACAACTAACCAAAGCCTATTAGCTGGAGGTACTTACTTTGCTCATTACTCGACTTGGCCCAAATGAGACTCCGAAGCTCTCTTACCAACTCCACGAGTATGTTAGTCGAAATGAAAATCAATTTCCCTTTTGAAAGTCTGCCGGATGTTAGACGTCATGAAGTAAATTTACCTTTTTATTAACTGCCCAATTTTAGTTAGGTGAACATGGCCAGATAGACGACAACATAATTACAACCCAAAGAAGGTACTTTAGCTGAAAAACATGAAAATGAGGTAGTTACCAAAAAAAAACAAAAAAAAACCAGTCCCATACTTATAAACCAATAAACCTGGCCAGAGCATATTACTAAACCAACAATCCATGACGCGCTGTGGTACTGTTATGAGTACAGAATCACTTGGCCACAAGTCAACCACCCCCTCGCCAACCCCCGCTGTAAATGAGATTACTTAATTTTCCCAGGCAATTTGTGTTTGATGATAATCGAAGAACAACGGAGAGAGAGAGACACGGACAAAGTAACAGAAACAGAAAATAAAAAAAAAATTCATCAGCGGCCACTTTAGATAGGGCGGCGGTGGGCCAGCCAACCGCAAGACCGTCATCGTCATCCATCATCACAACACAGCCATTGTAGTTTCTCTCCCCCAACAACTACAACTGAAAAGTGCACTCCCCCACCCCTGCTTAGTATCAAAAAAAAACTGCAGTCGACGCGGTGCGGCGCCTATAGGTACAACAACGGACTCTCAATACCGCTTCTTGTATAACAACAACGACAAGCGGCTCTAAACAACTCATAAACTTTGGACAAATTACTTAGAGGGCCCAGGCCCATCGATTATGCGGGGCAACAGTAACAGCGAAAAGAGATTCCATCATCGGTGTTCGGTGGCCGACTCTTAACAACAATGGCGCTTACAACTGTTTCTTTGCGGTCGGTGTGTGTTGTGTATGTGACCCACACACACACGTACAAGATTTGATTTTCATTTCTATGAATATTTCTTTCCGTTTTTTTTTGCTTTTGTTGATTTTGACGCGATAAAAAGCGACTACACTACTCGTACTCACACAATACGAGACGACCGACGACGGAGCACGAATAATGAATCTTACACCTTTTTTCTGAAAAGGTGATTAATTATATTCAACACGGTATAGACACGATTGTAAGGAGGCACAAATGTACATATATAGTAAGAGGAAGATAGATTCAGTTAGGTTAAGGGGTGGTTGTGGTTTTTGGTTAGATGACGGTTAACAGTCAAAGAGAGGAAAAGAATTTCCTCCGGTTTCGCTTGCGGAGGAAATTTTTAAAACAATGATGGTATTCTGAGTGCAGTTTTTTTCGACAGACACAAATGGGGGTGGATACACAGTTTTGTAGTGCTGAGAAACTCAGGGGAGCCCTATGGTCTTAGCAATGCCCTCCATCTGCTGCCGAGGACTCTTGCCTCGACCACTACTGACTCTATTGGTGTACCCAGCATTTTTTTGGTGGGGCAGAAGTAAATATACTCGATAAGAAGTAGGAATTTAAAAATGCTTTTTACTTACTGACCTTATTTCAATAATAACCTGCGAGGGTTCTGGCTAAATCTACCTAAAATTTCGTTTTCAAATTTATTTGGTGCCGGTTTTCTGTCATTGTTGACCGCAACCAAGTTTTTACTCTGCGTCAAAATGCGACACTTACATTTAATAACAACCTGTAAACAGCGTTACCGTTCTGCGACTAAAGTCTTTTTTGACTAGCCTGCAACTTTGATACGACTTTTCAAAAAAAACTACAAATTTGCGACTTTTCATAGAAACATTGAGACTTTTTATAGTTTTCTGCTACTTTTTTTTTTGCCAAAATCTAATATGGCGGTCTCGCCAAAATGGTGGATTACAGTTATCTTTACGACCTCTTTGATATGGGTATCAAATGAAAGGGTTTGACAAGTAGACTCTTAATACCTTGTGGGTAAGCTTTCCCATATCAAACCCACCCAAGCAAATATATGTACGTGCGTACGTATCGACGTACATTTGTAAAAAACAATCCATGACGGAATGTATATTTTGAAGGCAAGATATTTGAATTATTAAAAGTAAATATTTCATAAAAAAACGTATCCGCTACATAAAAGGCGCAGGGTCATAAGTCCACAGGTCAAAAGTCCACAATGGATGGACTTTTGACCCACCTGGGTGGGTTATAAGTTCACAAACTGATTGTGAATTTTTAACCCACCCCGGTGGGTCAAAAGTTCAATAAAATGTCGGGTCATAATTCCATAATTTGAAAAATGAAGTGGGCTATAAGTCCACAATTATTCTTATTACTTACATACATAAGTATATCTTTCTTTAGGTGGTGCTACAGCTCAGGGTCCTGCTTCTCGCAACCATTTGTGTGTGCGTATTATATTTTTGCATGAATGGAAGGGACCTACAGTATTTCGCCGACTCCGAACGGCAAGTTCAGAAGCTTATTGGAATACGAAAGCTTGTCAGACATTCAAAAGAGGTGGCACCGTGAAAAAACTTTTTGGTATTAGACTCGGGTTGGGATTGAACCCGGGCAGCATTGCATAGTAGTCCAACGCACTTACCACAACACCAAGGTGCTCACGATTCGCGCGAAACCTTAGATATGTACTTTGAATTGTTCAGTATTTGATTTTTGAGAAGTTTATAAAGTAATAGTGAAAATTTCGCGCGAATTTTAAAATTATAAATGAAAACTACTAAATTCTTGTTTTCATACGAAATTTGACAAATTTTGATAAACGTGTACTTATGACCTATCCTAGTGAGCCATAAGACCACAGAAATTTCGTGTGGACTTTTGACTCACTTGGGTGGGTTATAAGTGCACAATTGGTTTGTGGACCTATAACCCACTAAGGTGGGTCAAAAGTCCATTGTGGAGGTCATTGTGCAATTGGGCAGCAGATTGGGAATCCTCGCCAATGACTCCTGTGGCAGATGCATGATACAGATACAGATGCATTCTGTGCGCAACTATCCGGGATTCTTCCTTATAAAAAATTGCCCTTCAAAGACTGTAGTTCGTAAACTAATCGACGACGACGTTTGGTTTTGGTACTACCAGCCAGCCTTATGTACTCAAGAAGTACTGATTCTGAAGTGGGTAGGCCATTGATCTCATCTATCAACATTAGATAAACTATGTATTTAGAAAAAAAAAAAAACGTTCGGGTATATTGGAAATTTAATTAACGGACAAATACCTTTTTAATTAAAAGCCCCATCCACACGGTTCTTCGCAAGCTCGAAGTCATACAAATTTCAGACTCCCAACATAAAGTCATGCTGCGCAGCACCTCATTAAACATATTAATTCGACTTCGGCATCCAGTAGCAACTCATCGCACAGCAGGTGAATTATATTTTTAAACAAAAAAGAAATTGAAATAAAAATACATACCTATAGCTTTCCACCTAAGAGAGAAGATAATGCGATTGCTTATTATAATAGTATCTATGCAGCTAATATGGTTTGCCTCTTGCAGTCATCGATCGTTAAGTGATTAAATTGAAAATGATTAATAAGTGGCGCTCAGTATTTATTTCAAGCACAAGTGCAGACACTGGTACAGATACAGACTATGCAACCTGCAACCTGATCTCTGAATTGAGATCATTTCATAATATTCAGAGACCAAACCCTAAACTATTGCACCTGCATAATCTTTTAAGTTGCAGTTCTCAGGTGTTGGTTCATTACTCATTAATTTCAACTTGCCTGTTGAAGGTCTTAATAATTAAAATCCAGATATTGGATGATCTAATTCCAAAGATAACAACGTTAACTAGAAAATGTGAGTTCGCCGTCCTCTAATTGTCTTATAGTAAATTATATCATAATTATAGTGGCAGTCCGAGAATTCGGGTTTTTATACGTATACTCGTATGTATTAAAAAATGTTTAGTTAAACAGGTTACTTGAAGACTATTATTAAGAAACCTGGGACTATTTGTAAAAATACTCAATATGAAGCAAACGTTTTGATTGATTAGAGGAAAGTGAAGATGCTAAGATCGGAAACGTGTATTGAGAGTTGGGCAAAATTTAGTTTGACTAAAGATTGAAAACTTTACTTAAATGTGCAATCATAACTTAACAACTAATACTAAATCAGTTTTAATCACATGAATGAATAATGACTGATTTCGTTTAGATCTTAACTATTTAGTCATCAGACTAATGCCCCTATTCTGACTGTGATGTGGTCACAACTCACGGATGTCAGTGATGCGGATATTGTGATGCTTCTCCTGTGAGGTTTCTTGTGAGCGATCAGCTGTTTGGTATTCTGGCCAGCACCTCACAGGAAAACACCCACCACGGTGTGGTGAATTCATTGTCAGGTGAAAAAATTATTTTTTTGACAATCATTATTTCCTTTTCCATTTCCACATCAAGTTGGACATAGAAGATTGGAAAATAAATAATAAAATAACGAATAATGGCGGAAATAACGAATGAACAGTTATCATTTAATAAGAAAGCATCATTCCTTTCCCGCAAATTCCGTAGAATTCTGCTACGCTGTAGTCTAAAAAAATTTAAATATTAACTACATTTGTATACTGTCCAACAAGAAAGGAATAAATTTTATTACCTTTCCTATTTTTTTTTTTATATTACTCACAAGCAGTGCTGTCGTTTTCCAATTCTCAAGAGTATCAGAATTTGAAATTTTTGGGTATCATTTTCAGCCGAAGGGTATCATAAAATAATACACACATTTTCGTCTTTTTAAAAATATGTGTTTCCAAGTTGAACGTCAATAATTTGGGAACTTATTCTTGGGTATAATTTATGAAAACAATCGTTCTACAGCAAGGGTCTATCTCCAATGTGGACATCATATATCGAAAATTTAAGAAAATACCTACTTTGGTGTACCTTGATTTCGCTTCGCTAATACTTATTACATAAACTTTAGGGCTTCAATTTTGGAAGAAATAATATTCTTTTTAACTACGTTTAAATAAAATTTATACATTTTTTGGCTTTGCAGATATTTTATTTTAAGTCAGTTTCATTTATCTGCCCATGCAAATTTTTGACTTTCAGGCCTCTTCTATACAAAAAACTGCATAATAAACACACCGTTTTATTATTTTTTCTTACGAATGTAACAATTGTAAAAAAAAAAACTATGATAAGTATGCTGAAAAACCTACAATTTTTTTGATGCTTGGGAAAGTTTGCAGCGGGTAGAAAATTAAAATGTGGTTTTTTACCTAATTTTCGGACCACAGTTGGCAATTAGTGCGATTTCCCAACTAATTTATAATTTTACAATTTTTTTTTAAAATAATGTATGGCTTCACGAAGGTTTTACAGCATGCTCATTTAGACTACCTGTCAAAATCGTAATTCCCATACTATTTTCCTTTAAAATTCCAGAGATAGTTAGGTTTGAGTATGTATAGGCCTACTTGT
Organism: Brachyopa scutellaris; assembly: GCA_949775065.1. NCBI lineage: Eukaryota > Metazoa > Arthropoda > Insecta > Diptera > Syrphidae > Brachyopa > Brachyopa scutellaris. Next base: position 82,760,110 of record OX459112.1, on the reverse strand, counting down.
AAAATTTACCTAAGAAAAATTGTGTAAAAGATTACAAAACAAAATTCAATTCATCAGTTTAGTTTTTGAAGCCGAGGTTACGCAATAGTTGTTTAGAAACGGTGTTTGAAATGGCATCTTTTACAAACCAAGAATACGCAGATAGTATCTACATACGTTTATGGTATGGGTTGTGGAACGGAAGTTCCAATAGAACACGACAAAGATACCGTAAGCTTTATCCTTCCTAATCTTGTTTTTGTTCTACTATATTTTCCGATGCTTCAAATAATTGTCTCTTTCTTTCTCCCAGTGATGCAGCCAAAGCCATGTGTTGATTAAGTTGATTCATAACTTCTTCCCATTTTGGTAAAGAAGCAAAGCGCTGCGAACGTAGAGTGTTTTTGATTTAGACGCTTTGGAAGTTGTCTCTAGATTTCGTAAAAATAACAGCTATTCTTCGATTGTATCACAACTCTTATCAAAATATCTCACGAAGACCAGTAGCTGACAATACTGGGACACATCAGTGGATTCATCACATTGCGCACCGAAATCTGGAGAATATTTCAACTTATCCAGAAGCTGTTCTTCAACATCATCCGACATGTCAATTCGCGACTTGACAGTGTTATTCGAAAGATAAATTTTCAAAATTTTTCGCTTAGCATCGTCATTTAAAACATTCTCAGTTACTTCCAGGAAACATGGCTTTATCAACGTCTCACCAATCAAATGTGTTTTTTTTTTCGATTTTGCAATCAGTTTTGAGATTTCGAATGATGCAGACAATGTTTTTGGTTCAGCAGATTCAAATCTTGCACTACTAAGCTTGGTCCTAGCTTCATTTTCATCGAACCTTTTAATTTGGATTCGAAGAACTCTTGGTTTATCGACAAGTTTTGGATGTATACTTCAAATGTTGTTCCGATTTCGATGGTTTCATCGCCTCATGAGTGAGAACATAATATGCATTGCGGCTTTGAATCACCATGGACTTCGATCTAAGCAATCGAAATCTTGGGGAATATTTAATTAATCGTTTGCAAAATAGCACATTTCTATGAATGTAGTTGAAAGTTTTAAAAGCATACTATTTCCTGATTTATTTCGAGCTTAATCTTAAGGTTTCAACTTTCAACTGGTGTTTCAAAACTTTGTCGGGGGTAAACTTCTTAAGATAAAAATGGAAATGAGATGTCCGCGGCCCTTGATGACGGCCAGTTGGGAACCGCTGATTTGGAGTATCATTTTTATGCTTTGAGTATCACAGTATCACCAGCTCTGAAATAGTATCAAAGGGATACTATAGTATCACCTTCGGCAGCGCTGCTCACAAGCAGCAAAATCAAAGCTTCTGCCATTTGTTTTTCAAATTTAACAATATGTGATTCTTTATTTTTCTCTTGTGATCGGCTTGTGAGCTGCTCAATCGGACATCACAGTTTTGACAGTTCTTGTGATGCTCACAACTTGTGAGGTTTTGGTCAGAATACGAAAACCTCACAAATTGTGACTCACCACGATCTTGTGAGGTTGTTGTGACTTATGAGGCATCACAGAGGTATGCCAGAATACGGGCATAAGTGTTTGCATAAATAATAAAATAAAATTACCAATTAAACACCTGTCAGAGAATGACAAACTTTTTTTTATTTATGTATTTAGATCAAAATAAATCTGTGGCAACAAGGAAAAACAGCATAAAGCTAGGATAACACGATCAAGGTGCGATTCGAAACACTATTGAGAACGATTTGAAGCTGTCGCCAGTAGCTAAAAATCTCAAAGTTACGGCTAAACGCCCAGATGCGTAAATTGACCTTCTCATATTTGTGTCTTGTTTTTGAATTAGCGGTGTTACCATATACAACACTTCATTGAGAGTAGTTTCATTCATCCGCAGAAAGTTTTAAAATAGATGTTTCTGATTCTCGATATCACGGAATTACTTTAACAAACTGTTGTGTGCACTGTTGCCAGATTGGGCGATTTATCGTATTTTGGGCTATCTTTTTGCAAAAATTACGACGAAAATTCAAAAGTTAGTAGCCCAATGCAATTTGGGCTACAAATATTTTCCATTTACGATCTTGGGCGACTTTTTATTTATAATTAGAATTCTTTAAAAACGACATACAAATTTGATTTTTGTGACGTCACACGAGTATCATTGTGAAAATTTGGGATATACTGTGGTGAATTGCGGATCGCCTTTACAGTATCTTTTGATCACCTCGTTATTGGCCCCTATAGTTGGTTAATAAGCGTAATTGCCGCGACTTGAGGACTAATGAAAACTCAGGAAGTAACGCCGAAGATAATTCAGATAGTTCTGATTTTATTCTACACTCTTAATGCTAACTGTTTTAATTATTTCTATTTTACTTCTACTTACGAGTACATTACATGATATGCTTATTCTAGTTTCTTATTGGTTACATTATTTATGTTAGGATCTTATTTCTATTAAGTAACGTCCAGTGGAATTGAGTGTAGAAAGTTGTAACATGATTCATTCACTCGATTGCACTTCACATGTTTTCGTCACTCTATGCTTAGTCTGTGTATGTTAATTTTACAGTTTACAGTGGAGCCATGTTTGATACACCACAATACGTACTGACCAACGTGAGAAATGCTGCAGGTAAGTTGATTTTTAGAGATACTGGTCATTTTGCTATGCAGTCTGCTATCTCTGCCAGTAAGTAATGCTGTTGTCGAAAGAGTATTTTCAGTTTTAAATGCCGTAAAACCCAAACCTAGAAATATACTGTCTTTGGCATTTCTTATACACATAAAAATTGATTCCACCGTTAAATACATACATACATACATATGTTGCAATGACTTCCAATCAACACCACATATGGTAGCAAAATGTACATCAGACATATACAAGAGTGATGATAATAGTGCCAGTGAATATTAATTATTAATTAATGAATTAAATATTATTATTAATTATTTTTACTATGTATTTTTGCTAAAAAAAAAAAAAACTAGACATATTGCCTTCAAACGTAGACATACAATATTTTCAAATAATTACAGCCTGACTGTATTAAATAATTTATTAATTTAAATTAAGCTGTTTCTAAAAAGAGGTAAATTGTTTATTTTTATTATTTCTATTAAATATTTGGGCTACTTATTAGGCAACGATTTTGGGCGACAAAATTTCTAAAATTGGGCTCTTAAAGCTTTGGAGTTTCTGGCAATCCTGGTTGTGTGCAGCACATATTGGCCGGTTTTTCAGCCATTCAAACATGCAGACTCGTCGTACAGCGCGAGCATTTTCTGCTGCCTTCTTTTCCGATTGCTGCTTATACACTGGTCTCTCGCTTTGCAAGAGGTTTTTTGGCGCGGTTTCACTTTTTCGCGAAATGCATTTGCCTACCAAAATTCGATTTGCACGGCTGAAATATGTGTTTCATCTAAATTACATGAAACTTCGCTTTGCGCGGACTCGCTTTGTGCGATTTCGTTTTGCACGAGACTTTTCATTTCCCTAACCCCACGCAAAGCGAGGGACTAGTGTAGAATGCAGAATGCTGCAAACACAAAAGCAAAAGCACAGCACACAAAGGCAGCTGCTGTTTTTTCTTTCACTTTTTGATGTCATTTTTTTTAAGATTCTGATCAAAGAAATAAATATATAAATTTATTTAATTCATTTGGCACTAATGACAGCAAGCAATTGACAAATGGTCAATTCGATTAAATTAAAAAAAGAGTCAATCGTCAATCGATTGTGCGGTTGACAGTTTACCCTTTCTTTTTAATTTGCGTCAATCGATATTTTGGTTGACGTTGATAAAATTGACGCTTTTAAGTCGATCGTGTAAAAGGGGGAAACATCTATTTACGCTTCTATCAAAGCTACATCAATCGGGCGTAAGTCTATTCACGCTAGATTTACGCTTTTTCGTCAATCGTGTAGTCCTAGCTTAAGTCGTTTTTTACAATTTTTCAGGAGAGCAGTGGTTAGGTTTGATGTGAGCTTACGAAAAAACTATCCATCGTTGTTCACACAGTAAGATGAGAAAAAAGACTTATATACAATTACTTATCCTTGCGTTAGTTTCATTAACTGTTCGACCATAAGAGCATACGTCAAAAGATTACGGAATGTCTTTACTTATACTGTTTTTCCATTTGCATATTTTCGGGAAAATTACTTATGTTGTTTTGCCTGCTCTATAACCCAGCAACCGTTAGAAATAATGAAACGAAAATAGTAGAATCAAGTATGGCGCATCCGATGGTATCGATAACTCAATTTATCCATAAGTCGACTTATGCTGTTTTTCCTTGTTGTCACAGAAATATAATGTGATATATCATAACTCAAAACTAAACCATGTTCAATTCCAATCTACAGGTATTATTATTTCTTATTAAAATTAAATATACAAATGATTTCATAATTGTCTGACTTAAGATCAACAATTACCTTCTTCTGAATGAGATTTAACTTGCTTTTTATTATAAACCTTTTTTTCAAACATGTCAATGGATAATTTGTGAAATTTTGGTAAACTATCACCTCCTGTTCAGCTGCTCAGCACTTTCCTCCTTAAGGAAAAAGATTCTGGAAGAAGAGTCGGCTCACCTGGCAACACAACCTACCTTGGTCTAAGTGAATCCTACCAAGTACGGTTGATAGCCACCCTACCAAATTAACATTGGTTAGTAAGTTATAGTTGCAAAGCGAAACATTATTTCAAAAGGACCAGGTGACAGCATAGGTCAGGTGTATTATTATGCTTCACGATAAAATACTGGAGCATTGATAAACAAAAAAAAATTAGCTAATAGTGGGTGGTTTCTTGTTTGGGCGGCGGAAAATTAGTTACGCAACTAGTTTTCGCTGGATCTGGAAGGGCTCCCTTTTCCGAACACTTATGGCCTTGGTATATAACTTTGCGGCAAAGGAATCTGCATTTCTTGATATTCAGCTTTAACTGGTTTTGCCTTAGTTTAGCGAAAACTCGCACTAGCAATGAAAACTCATGCGCCGGCAGTTATCGGATTCAAATAGATTCAAATTTTGACAAATTATGTAAGCCTATAAAAGCTGAGTAAGCTGAGGTGGACAACATTACAGAAGGCGTTGCAAAGCTAAGCCATTCATTCAACAGTGTGTCAGCACGGCAATGAACAAGCAAATCATTCTTCTTAAGATGAGAAGTCATGTAAGCGCCTGGTATCAGTCATCACATCAAAAGTATTGGAGATCCAAAATAGGCAGTCTCTACCAATGGGAACTACATCCCTTCATCCTTGATGTATACAATCTCACCGATACCCTCTATGCAACGGTTTCCAAGGGAAAGGCGATATACGTTCTTCACCAGACAGCCCAGACTTCAGTATTCCCCAATCGTAGCAGCCTTATCATCAAAATTGCTATACCATAAGCAGAACCACTACGCTATGATGTCCATAAGGTGAACCCAATGCCTACTTTCTTCGATAAGCTATGGAATCTAGTGTAGGACTCCAAATACGAGTATGCATTGCAGAATCCACCAGCCAGGCCTCATTCATGACGCTGAACCATGAAGAGTACGCCCAGTGCTCGCTAGTTTCATATGCGAATGCAGACACTTCAATAGCAGTATGCAGTTACGAAGGCCCAATTATGACGTCAGGATCAACACCTTGCCTTGTGGAACTGCTCCAACATGCTGCCAGCACGACTACCTCTTGAAAATACGTGGCAATACCAGCGAATGAGGGACCTCTGCTAAAAATTACTTCAGCCAACCAATGGTTCTTCAGTTTGTGAAACCCTCTGGTTTTAAATTTAATTTGCAATGGGGCTCTTCATATATTTCGAATGACTCAACCCTGCGAAGCCAGTACAAAGGAGATGACGCTACCCTACCACCAAGTGTTTGCTAGTTTTGCCTCAGAAGTTAAGCAGCCCATACAAAGGCTAGAAGCTCCTTTTCAATGGTCGAATACCTTTTTCCAATTTCACTCAGCGACCTAGAAGCATAAGCTATCGGTTTGTCCTCCCCGATTTCACCTTGAGATAACACTGCGCCCAGAGCTTCATTGCTGGCATCAGTGGTTAGCATAAAAGGTTTGCTAAAATCGGGGTAGATTAGAACCGGTGGGGAGGTTATGGCGCTCTTTAATTTTTCGAATGAGTTTCGGCATTCTATCGTCCACTGAAAACCTACCTCTTTTCTTAATAGCTTATTAATTGGTGCAGCTATAGCCGCGAAATTGGGGATACATTTTCGATAGTAGCTGTTTTGGGCGGCGGAAGGAATCTGGTGGGTCTGTCTAGCGAGAACGATTGTTGACTCTGTTTAGAGGAGGTCGAGGTGGCCGAGCACGTCCTCTGTGAATGCCCTGCACTATTTACCCTACATAAAGAACTCCTCAGAACTTATGTCTTAAAAACGCGTCAACTAAGGACATTCTAGCGTTCATTAGAAGGATAGTTATGGTTAGATTCCAGATCGCTCTGAGTAGAACAGCGGAGATTGGTCTGGTTTCCCATCTATACGGACGAGTCCTTAATGGATGAGCTCTCCGGAGCAGGTGTCTACTCAGAAGAATGCCATGTTGAGCAATCTATTTCACTGGGAAGTTTTACAACTGTCTTTCAGGCAGAGGTGTATGCTATCGCCAGCACAGCGCACATTGCACTTAACAAGTGATGGCAAGGCAAGTCCATCTACATCTGCTCTGATAGCCAAGCAGCTATTAAAGCCTGTTCAGCAGCGTTGATCAACTCAAAAATTGTTGAGAAAGCTGTGAATAAACTGAACCAGCTCGGGCGATGTAATAAGATCACATTGGTCTGGGTCCCGGGACATTCTGACATCCCGAGAAACGATAAAGCTGATGCTCTGGCTAGAGCTAGATCCTTTTATCGGTCTTCAGCTTGTTATTGGCTGCAGTTCAGCTTATGCTAAAATCAAGCTTCTTGAACTGCTGCGACTACAACACTATAATCATTGGCACGAGCTTAGGTCATGCCGACAGGCCAAAATGTTAATAGACGCGCCCAGGGCAAACAGAACTAAGTTTCTGTTACACCTTAGTAGAAATGACCTCAAAATCCTCACAGGACTGGGTTTACTCCATTAAACGAGCACCTGAACAAAATTGGAATCAGAAGCTCGGGCCTTGCAAGACGAGACGGCTGGGCACTTCCTTAGCGAGTGCCCGGCCTTTGCTCGAATCAGAAAGGTCACTCTAGGCAACTACGTCCTACGGGACGTTGATCTACTGGAGCTCAATCTTGCCCTATTGCTTCGCTTTGCGAAAGCGACGCCGACGCAAGGGCAGATTTAGATCGATGTATAGCTAAGCAACAAATCGCTAATTCAGCGAATGGGGTGGTACTTCAGCAAAGTACTATGGGCCTACAGGTCTACGTGCTTGTTATCTCTATCGGATAGCCCCCTTCCAAATACAATACAATACAATAGATACAATAGATATTTTAGGTCGCAGTATTAGCCTGCCTCAGGAGCAGGCGGGTCGTTAACTAAAAATAAAATGTGTAAGAAACTCCATAAAATTATAAAGCCGACCTTTGCACTTTGCCATCAAGTTTCAATCTGAATTCAATTGTAGGCCCACAGTCATTTTTTTTTAATCAATTCACAAGCCTGGATGAGTTGTGAGTTTCGGACACAAATTATATTGTCCACTGCAACGCCATAATGCAAACCCGAATCCAATCCAATCCACCAGAGATAAAGATACACTGCATTAAACACTTCATTAAATGAATAAAGTTTATTTGTTGTTTATATTGATTGCACGCAGCGGTGTGGCAGTTGTCAGTGTTAAAGCCGCAGTTAATTTCATTCCAAAATATATGATGTGATTATAGTAATACTATCTACTCATTCGTGTTCACACTCGCCGAACAGAGGCGTTAACGTACAATTTTGCTCTGCATCTGCAAACTACATACTCGTATACCTAAATTGGTTATAAATAAAATGAATTTCGCTGGGAAAAATAAATGCACACAACTATTTTCTGTGTCCGCTCCGCGGTTAGGGCGCGAACAATCCGCTCCCGCCACTCATATTTATCGCGTTAAAAATTAATTTCGAATTTTCAATAGACACACTCGCCGGACACATCCGTGGGATGAACACACATATACAAACACACTCAGGCAGGCTATAGCGCGCGCCTAGGCGGAGAAACCTAATGTGAAATTTTAATTTGCGAATTGATTAAAATTGCGATTTCAACTTTATTGGTAAATTGAAATTCGGGAGGATTTTATTAAAATTTATTGCGTAGACAAATTATTGTTTATTAAAATTAAATAAGCGTTACAATTCGTGAGAGAGTGAGTTCGACGGGCCGTGAGTGGGAGGACACGGAGGACAGAGAGGCTGGGTTTAGTATGATTGAGAGGTCTATGCAGTTTGTTTATATGTACAAAAAGATACAAAGATACATATATAGATGCCAGTAGATACTGAATCGATTATTTACAAAGCGTAGCTTGAATGTGGGTGACAACGCATATGGATGAATTAATATTAAATTAATTTATGTTATGGAGTTACTGGGTGAAATTAAAGCTGCACATTCATATCCATGTTGAGACGTCTCTGCTTTACATTTCTTGAATTTCAAACTGAATTTCAAACTAAGCTATACGCGGTTTAGTACCCATTTCGTATAATGAGTAACTTTGTGTGCACTGAATTTTTAAGCATCTAAGTAGAACAACAACGTCTAATTTGTGGTATTAATAAAAATGTAAAGGATTTAAAAGCAAACCAGTGACATTACGTAGGTGCTCCATACATAGATTGGTGTTCCTTGGACGAAGAACATATTCTGAAGTTTTGTTGATTCTATTACCCTCGTTAGGTATGGTAGGAGTTGATTGCTCTTATTCCTGTTTTTCTAAAAATCTTCTTCTTTTGAATATTCATGGTTTAATGAAAAGCTTTAAAATTTAGAAAATGTTGAAAATAAGGAGATCGGAAAAACCGAGCAATGAGCTTGCTTCCTTCAACTTTGGAGAAAATGTGAATTCTTAAAAAACGGCGTAGCTTTTGTTTTTTAAGAGGTTTGTTTGGCAACACTTTTTCAACTGGTAACCAATTTAACAGCTGACAGCTGATTTGTACTTTGTCTCATGATGATACGCTAGAACTAGGCATGCAAATTGTGCAAATTTATTTCGAAAATCGTGGTTCGGTTCGCGAAACTTTTACCGTGCACTTCTTCCACTTTACGGTTGACATAATCGTCCATCCGAGCAATTAATTCGCATACTCTAATACTAATTGATAATCCGACTCCGTAGATACGTCGTACAGTGCCCGCCGAAGAAACTGTTCCCGCTGTAGAGCATAGTATTGAGGAGGACCCGAGGGGTTCAACTCGCCATCGTGCACATCAATTGGAGCTGTGTCCATCTACTTATAAATTGTCCTTCACAGCTAACAAGATCCAGCTCGTACAGGAATCGAAGCCTTAGGTGGCTCTACAGCTCGGGGTGAACCTGGGCTTGGTTCTCGCAACCATTTGTGTGTGCGTTATATTTTTGCACGAAAGGAAGGGACCTACAGTTTTTTGCCAACTCCGAACGGCCGGCGAGTTGAGAAGGTAATCGAGACAAATGATTCTCTTTGAATGCTTGTCAGACATTCTACAGCTGTGGTACCGTGGAAAAATTTTTGGATGTTTGCTGGGATTGAACCCATGGAGCATTGCTTTCAACGCACTTACCACTACATCATGGTGCTTGAAGCCGCTTGACCATTATGTAGATTGTACGATCTGTGAATGGGCCGAAATCGAGATTTCTCTAGATCCTCATTTTAAGTGCAAAATTTCGTTCAGCGATGAGGCTCATTTGAATAGCTACGACAAGAAGTCAAGAAGAAGAATAAAGAAAGGAAACGAACGAATTACTTAACAATATTAATTTATAATTTTATAATAACAACAGCAAAAACTGGTTAAGTATATGTGTGAAGGTGCGCAGAGGTAAACCAAATCGAGCTTATTTTTTTTTTTATCTGAGTATACCTATAGAGTTATTTTTAAGTTCAAATATTTTTGGTTTACATTTTTAGATAATTCACACTTTCAAGGTTTACATTATCGAGGTAGTAGGTAGTAGGTACTGTACTCGTATCCGAATTCATTGAAATGAGATAACTTTTGTCGTGTCTATTGTCCAATTGACGAAGCTGTTATCTCTCGATATTTAACCGTTGAAGGTGGTGCATCATGTTGTGGAACTATTTCTTTCGATACATCTAATTCATAAAATAGATGAAATTAAATGCTGTCATATCCTGAGAAGGAGTTACCTCTGAAATGGCTATTTAAATAGGAGATTGAAGTATATATGTACTTCAAATCAAACAAGTGATCACATAAGGTGTAGTATCAATGGCCAGCACAGTACCTCCTTCAAGTTAAATTCGAGAGTTAGTCAGACAAATGCGCCGAGTGTAGGCTACGCGTACAGCGGTGCGACAAAGCGATGCGATACGAGAAGCGTTTGCATTCGATAAAACTGATTCTTATGAACGTGCACACAGAGAAGCAATTTTCAATGAGTTTTTGTACTGCAAATCAAAACAAAGGAAAGGAATGAAAAGAAAAGAAAATTTTGTCATTTAAATTGTGTTGCAGGAAAATAACAGGATTTTGATGGTGATTGTCATAAAAAAATATAAAAAGCGCTGTATTTCCGTGGTAAAGTTTTTATTTTTAGTCAACGATTTAAGTAAAATGGATGAAGAACATCTGATATCAGCTATTTTTAAAAGGTCCTCATAACCTTATATACAGTAATCAAAATTACTATAAGTTTCTCATCCCCTGATATAAGTAGGTATTTTATATAAAATTAGCTCAGTTAATTTTTTCCAAAATGTGATTAAAAGTTTTGAACGTATCGAAAGTATTGGAAAAACTTTATTTCATCCTCTTTTCTTTTAAATAAATTTATTGAACTTTTTTTCTTTTTCTGTATTGTAACAATCTTAAATATAAACTGACATTTAAACACTCTTCGTCCGCTGATGAACAGTACAGAAGCGTTTACACTGTGCTCGTCGCGTCGCATCGCAACTCGCACCACAATCGCATCACTTTGTCGTACGACTGTGCGCGTAGCTTTATACAAAATTAAGTGAAAATATGTTATGATATTGATATATGTATGCATGTATGTATGTAGTTATAAACACCCATAAATCGTATTTATAAGTTTATTTTGGTATTGCATGCTAAATCAACAAAACTCATTAAAAAAAATTAAATTCGAAAGAAACATATTTATGTACAGTATAGCCTCGCTAGTCCGGACACATAAAGTTTCGTCTCTGTCCGGAATAGCGAAATGTCCGGACTATAGAGAAAAAATAAAATGAAGTGGACAACCGAAAACATTTCACACACATTTTATTACAAATATAAATTCCATATACACATAATTTAAATATACATACATATACAGTATACTCTCGTTAACTTGAACACGTACGAAACCAGCGCCGTTCAAGTTATTGGATTGTTCAAGTTATCGGATGTTCAGGTTACCGAGAGTCCACTGTATGTATGTATGTACGCACAATGTACGCATTTCAAAAATATCTAAAGAGCAGCAGTTTATTTTTGGTTGGAACGCTTTATCTTAAAACATCTTTTCAGCTCTTTCCTGTAACCTCTTTAGAAGAAGGATATCAATTTGTTGAGTCCACTGAATGTTCCTGGCAAATAATTTTATTGCATCATTGTTTGAAATTTGAGCAACTTGTTTGTTTGCATTTGCATCTTCTTCACTGTCCTCTTTGTCATATTCATCAACATTTAGTTGGATTTGCAAAACGGACAGAATAAAGTCTTCGTCAGAAAAGGCGTAGAACAGTTAATTTTGACCAGTTATTATTTCATCTATAGGTAGATGTGCTGCCATTTGGATCAATGTTTCTAATCATGCGATGAATTCTATTTAAATCAGCCAGCGAAGAATCACAGTATAAGGTCTTCATTATCCCATTAGGATGCCAATTCTGGCCATAATAATACGTTTTATCCTTAAAGTAACTTCAAAATAATGAAAAATTAACACAACTGAGAAGGCTCGCTATGAAATGCAAAAGAGCATCAACAGACACACACCTTAACTTACAAGAGCCGACTAGAAGCGATACAACTAGGGGAAATTCCATAATTGTATGAACATACATAAATGTACATATTTACTTACTTCCATAGAACAGAGAAATTTATATACGCATTTTAAAATTCTGTCCGGACTGCAGAGGTAAAATTTTAAATGTGTCGGAAATATAGCGGTGTCCGGACTACTGAAGTGTCCGGGCTAGCGAGGCTCTACTGTATTTCTGTTTCCCCAAAGAAGAATCAAAATTGTTGCACTCTTCGATAGCTAGGTAAGGTATACACTTCGTCTTCGTTAAGCTGTTAAAAAATCAAAACGCATTTTGCATCGAAATATCGAAAAGCGTTTGATTTTTTGACGCACAGGACTTTAAAGAGGTTTCACTTAAAAAACATTATTGCAGTTTCGCCGTCGGGTATTTTAAAATATAATAAAAAACACTGAACACACATTCCGACGGCATAACGAAAAAAAAATCCATTCTCAAATATAACTCACCATCGTCCTTATTAGAAACTCCGCAGTTAGCAGTCAAAAGTATTCCAGCACTCCTTTGGTGAAGTGGCTGAAATAAAACTTAAATATAATACGTCGGCGTTGTTGTTATCAATGTTTGCACTTTCACATGGTATATGTACCTACTGGAAACACTGGCACTTCTTTTAAACGGCACTACCGCCGCCGGCCGCCGGCCTATCGGTCTATCAAAAACGTTCGAAACGTTTGTGAAAACGGCAACTACGGCGGTACTTTCCGAGTTACCGTTGCCACCGCTGACCTAAATCGCAAATCGCGTTTAAACCCATTCCCGATAAGATACCAGAATATTAAAGTACCATTTTATTGACATTTCATGCATTTTTTCAATTAAAAATCGTTCAAGACTTTTTTGTTTTGTTTGCTGCCACCATTCGCCAGCAACACACTTCTAAATTAAATATTCACCATTAACTAAATTCAGTTCAGCTCCATTCACAATGCGAAACTACAATTTGGAAATATACACATGTAAAGAAAAAAAAATAACGCCCCAACCCATCAAACACGCTAACTGAAACGGAATTCCTTTTAAAAGGTCCTCTTAACAATTACACCACACTCTTCTCCACCATACCTTCTGTCAAAAAGTGTGCTTCATTGTGGTGACAATTACAATGCAACTTGACTCCTTTGTTTTTCTTTTGTCAAAATGGTACTGTGACTGTCTCTCTTGTGACTGTAGCCGATATTAATGTGCGAATAAAAGGGAAAATAATTATAAACCACTTTATCACCATCAGAGTGAGGAGTAGAGCAAGTGTTCTAAAGAAAACCACCTCACACCGAGGGGAATGAACATAAATAATCCCGTGAAAGAGGGAAATATGGGCGAGGCTTAGAAATCCAGTGTACAGTTTTAAATATAGGGAAATATTTGCTTGATTTCAATGGGAAAATTTTTCTTCTCATCTTCTGTCTCATTCGCACTCATACTGCAGCCACAGTTTCAGTTATATACGCGGCGGTAATTTTGATTGGTGAGCTATCTTGGAATGGATGCTTATTGCCTGTGTGTGTGTGGGGTTGGAGTTGGTCCTTTTGAATCTACAAGGAAAGGAGGACCTGTTTTTTTTTTTCTGGGAAAGAAACACTGTGCTCTAGTGACGCTAAATTCAATTAATTAAGTTGTTCTTTCGAATTCGCCTCTATCCTTCTCCATGACGCTGCTCTTTTCGTTTTGCAATTTTAGATAGGATCTTCTTCTCTCCTCCCTTTGGGTCGAAACTTTGCTGGAAAATGGAAAATTTTTGGAATTATTGATTCTAAGTGCTTTGATAAAAACCAAGGTTTGGTTTTATGGAAACGAAAAACGATAGAAAAAGCGAAACACCAGAAACACGCATACGCAGAAGGAGTATCAGTTGGTATGTACGCGTAGATGTGTACATATGTTATATATAAATCGCACATGTGTATAGGTATGTGTGTAGGAGGGAAGGAAAAGAAAATTCAGCTCAATCAGGAAATTGGAATCAGATTTGAATCAATTGGATTTTCCATGTTCTTTCCTTAGGTGGGTGGTTAGAAGGTTGCCTTAGGTTTCTTAATGCTATTTTTGGCCAGAAGCAGTTAGGCAGACTTTGGAGGTTATGGTTATGGTGATGGAGCAAGTGAAATTGAATTAATTCTCTCTGCTTCTTCTACTTAGTCGCACTTTTGATGTACGATAATGATTTTTCCTTCCTCTCTGTTGCCCCTTTTTTCCGAGGTTTCCTTCGTCTGTAACATATTTTCTCTATGCCGGGCGCGGTGGGGGGAATGGAAAATTAGGAAAATTGTGTGGTAATCAGTTTTTATTTGGTTTGAGATTCAATTTTTGTGGATCGGAATTGAATTTATTTATTTTTTTTTTTGTTTTTGTTCGCATTCACTTTGTGGGACACGTGGGCGGTGGATCGTACTGGTAGGGTTATCCTTGAATGTTTTTCTTATTGAAATTCATGCCGAAAAGATTAAAGCTGGTACTTTGGTCGTTCTTAGTGTTTTTTTTTACGCAAGGTTGCGTATTTAATTATGAATAGTGGGTAGGTATCTAACTTTACTGTTTTCAGTTTTTCGCGATTTAATGTATGTAGGTATGAAAAACTTACTACATACTATAGTCGTTCGGGGCAAGAGTGCGCATTTTGGATTGCGGGCTTAAATTCTGACAAACTTACAACAGATAACAAACAAAAGAGCCTATAAGTTGGTAGCTCTATATTTTAGGAACAGATTAATACAAAAATATTTTATATTTCTTTTAATGTTTCACATGTTCTGACCAAAAAACCAAAGTAACTCAAGTTGTGCACTCTTGCCCCGAGATCAGGGTAAGAGTGCGCAACCAGTTTAAGTCACAGTTTTCGTAGTTAAAATGGTTTGAAACTGTACTCTCGCTCAAACCAAGTTCTTCGGCAGCCTTTCATGGGCTGCTTCCATTTTAAATCAGCTCCCTAGCCTCCCAGATTTGCTTTTGGGCTATCAATTTCTTTTCTGGGAAAACAAAAATAGAAAGATAGTTCAGCTACGAGCAACGACCTACCGCCTACGAAGTTGCATCTTACGATAGAAGGTAACAGCCCAAAAATTGTTATTATTATAAAAAATTAAATACTGGGTAAGAAAGCACTGCGCACTCTTACGCAGAGAACGACTGCGCACTCTTTCAATAGACGCTATTTTTTTTTCATTGTATTGAAAATCCAGAACGAATAATATTATCCACTAAAGTTGTTTCCCAAATCAAACAAACATATACACTTTTTATGCCTCCACACTACTTACCTATGGGGTATCGAGTTCCTGACACACTTTTAAAAATTAACTTTGTTTTTAACAAAATCCGGTTTATTTTTCTTGTTGTTTTTCTTTGTACTGTCAATTGGAAAATTTTCGTAGAAGTTGTTCTTTATTGGCGGTTAGTGAAGCACACATTTTCTCATTTAGCGATTTCTGCTAAATCTTTTATAGCTAGAGAAAATGGCACTGCGTACTCTTACCCCAAACGACTCTAATAGGTTGTCTATAAGGACGAGGCTCGTAACAGCCGCTATAGGCAACAAGATTGGGCGAAGTCACACTGTCGTAAACAACTACAGTGTATCAATCTCATATTCGTACACCAGCTATTAAGAAAAACATTGAATTCCTGATCAAAAACGACTTGAGATATTAAGTTAAATATAGTATAACATTTTTACTGGATATTGAAACATTGCATTCCATTTAGTTTTGACATTAGTTAACATTCCCTTTGGTTTTGAAATAGATAAAAGTAAAAAAATAGACAAAAAGGAGCTCAATTTCGTATTCGTACACCGATCGTTTATTCACAAAAAATAAAAATTACTAATCTGTTCCTTGTAAAAGTTGTTTTTTGCATTGAATTATTATTTTTCAAAGTGAAATAATGAAAAAAAAGTTACTTTGTAAGGTTATTCGAAATTTCTGGGAAAAATGGGTAGAATGTAAGGTGAGATATCAAATTAACTGCGGGAACAGATAATCAGATATAACGGAGCAGGAAAATCTTATAGCGTGATATCAAGTTTGGTAGGTCGGCCAAGATCAACCATCCAAACAATCATTATTCGGTTGAAACATGAAAACCACATCGAAAATAAACCAAAAAATACATCTAAAAATGTATTAAGTGCACATGACATGAGAATATTTATACGGTAAATTCGAAAAAAAACCTACATATAGTGCATCAAAACTGGCAGAAAACTTTGTCGAACTTTTAATAAAGGTTTCTGAACAGAAATGCCAAGAAATTGCATCCGAAAACAAGGGTACAATTGAAGAGTTATGTGTAAGAAACCTGTCAATAGTTTAATGAACAGAAGCAAGAGATTAGAATTCACCTAACAACACCAATTTAAAGATTTCGACTTTTGAAACACAGTAGTATTTACAGACGAGTCTAAATTTAATGATTATGGGTCGGATGACGAACAAATGGTTTGCCGAAAAACAACTACCGGATATCTTCCACATACCAAGGCGGACAGTCAAACATGATGATGGTTCGGTAATGGTGTGGGAGTGTTTTTCCGCGGCTAGAGTGGGATGACCGCATATAATTTAACGAACAAATGGACTATAAGCAATATATTGAGATATCTAAGCCAAATCTGAAGAAAAGTGCTGTTCAAAAGGGGCTCTGGAACAATTTTACCCTTTACCAGCATAATGACCCCAAACATAAAGCTTATCTATTTTGAATGTTGCTTCTTTATCACTCTCGAAAAGTTTTGGAAACACTTCCACAGTCATCGGATATTAATGCCGCAAAGAATTTGTGGGACGAGTTGGGCCACAGAGTAAGAAAATTTGGTATAAGGTACAAAAATGATCTCAAAGAAAGGCTTATTGAAGGGTGGGTAAAAATTACCGTTGAAATTACAGAAATATTAGCCGAATCCATGCCCAGCCATCTTTAATAGGTCTTAGCTAACAAAGACTTTGATACAAAGTATTAGTTTTTAGATAAAATGTGAACAAATTGACTTAATATCAAAGTGTACGAATACGAAATTGACCATATTTTTCTTAATTATGTTTTTTATGAAAAAATTTCAATACTTTATTTGAAATATTTGAATTAATTGAAGTTAATTTTTTTATTTTAATGTGTTCTTACTGAAATCAATAAAATTTTGCAGTATTTGTTCAATTTGTTTGGATTTTTCCTTAAATAAATATTACCACATCAGGTGTACGAATATGAGATTGATACACTGTATGTACCTCCGAAACATGGAAAACTAAATTACAAACCACGTGTGAGAGGTAAGCAGGTTTCCGTATGCCAATTAGCTGTTACCGTCTGACTAGTTTTTAGCGGGATCACGACGACCACTTTCGCTCTGGTGAAATAAATTGACTTCTTGATTTTTGTCGCTGACTACTGATGTTTGCAGCCTGGTTCTCCGTTTTCGAACTTCTCCAAAAAATACTACACACGAGTCTGTTTTTGCTCCTTATTCCCCATTCTAAGTACCCATTGAGCTGATTTCTTTGAATATTTCAGGTGAAGTCCATCCAGTTCTGGGATCTTCGTCAACTTTAGCGTTCACCAAAGGCACATTGTTATCATCGGTGAAGGATTTGAGCCGACCATCATGAGATTCGTCTTCCACACTAAAGTTTAAAATCTTCGAAATAACGTTGAAACAGTAGCGAGAAATGCAATATGCAATATTTTCACTGGCTCACTTCCTGTGTTCTATTTTATTTTCTACTAGTTGAACCCGTGCTCGCCTTGCTTCGCATTCTAATAGCTATCTCATGCATACAAATATGCAAATATGCAATTTCAGTGGGAGCGAAGAAACATCAAAGTATTTGTCTAAGTCCACAAAAGTATTTAGTAAATTTTGTTGATTAACTGCGTTTTATCAAAAACGTTTCAATATGTAACTTTCAGCCCCTAAGTTCAGATTTCATAGTTCTCAAAAACCGCACCGCACCGCAGCCCATCAACACTTCCGCCTCTACGAAATGTCGTTGCAGAATTGTAACTCTAGGTCGGGTGTACATAATTTAGTTGGGCTCAAGTTTCTTAGAAGAATAATAGGTACACCCATTTTTAGTTTAACTTTATGTGATGGAAGCCCTGGATTGAGCAGATAGAAAATTTAAAAATTCGACCATATAGCTGGTTGTTACTTTTTGGTCCACAACCCGGTTGATTGAAATACATTCTGCACTTTGAGCATCAACACGTGAAAATATCTCGCTATTAATTGCTGGAGCTTGATCATTCCGCGGCAACAAAATAGCTCGCTCACAAAAATAAGAATTCTCACGGTTTGTTAGTTGTGATACCATATATCACCGTAAAGGGATGAGATAGGTTCTTCGGTAGAATACACTGTTTGGCACAAATAATGTGATAAATTTACTTTTCCATTTTCTTCCTCCACCAATTTTAAGTAACAAATAAGAAAATTTTGTGCGTTTGGATTGCCACCTGTTCGTGCCCGCATATTGACGGTCAAGTGCATTTGAGTAACATTAGACCCCGGAGACTTGACTTTTTCAGACAGGCATTTACTTCATCAACTTTTGTGCCTCATGGTACTACTGATAACGTTTGCCTAAAGTTTATGCTGTTAGGTTCTGTTAACGGTTTCCACATTGGTCCCACACAATTAGACAACAGTCACGGAAAACTCGGGCTTTATCACTATTCCGGGGAATAACGTAGCTACTAACCCTGACGACGCCACAGCCACGGCCAATATTACCTTGGTTTCGTATCAATGAACTACCAATACTTTCCAGATGATTAATTTATGTGATGATGATATGTATATGTACATATATGAGCCAAAATAAAGCAATAGGAGTTCATTTTCGGTTGAATATTTGTTTTTGATCGTTTTTTTTTTTGATTTGTTAATAATATTAATAAACTGAAAATGCGATTTACTGCTCTAGAAAATTCTCTTTCTTTTGACACCTCATTTGTTAACATTGGTTGAGTATGAAAGCTGCAAATGCTTGTAATGATTGTAGCAAATTGAAGTGCAAAACAAATGATCACGTCAGAGCGCGCACATATACTCATACACTCACTATTGCAACGATACCCACTGCTGCCCGGCTGCTGGCAGTGGTCACCACTGAAGGAAAATTGTGGGCGATGCTTTGAATAATTGTTTTGAAAATTGCTCAGCTTCAGGAGAACGCAGAAGGATGTTTTATATCTCAAATGATTGAGGACCAGATCTACTAATTTCACCTATTTTTTTGTTTTTCAATCCGATAAGCCATTATTGAGTTAGGGCTGCATAATCATAATATTCCTCACCAATATACAGTTATTTTGACTATTATGAAAGAACCATTAGGCCGAGCAAAAAAATACATAGCTTGTGATCATCCCGGGTAGTTAAGAAGCATTTCAAAAAAAGTTTCATCGAAATCTGTCCAGCGGTTTCCACGCCATTAGGTAACCAACAAAAAAACCTCTACAGTTTTATAATATTTATAGATATAGATTATAGATTATAGATTTTAGCCTACTAAACTAAAATTTGAAAATAAATATCGTTAGATTACAAAAGGCGTATTTTTTTTTAATCCATAAAACTTAGAAATTATTTTTCTTGTTAAATACACTGACAACTAAGCCTATTTAGAATAACGAAATCTGGATAGCTATCGAGTCGCACGTCCTTATCCTGGATAAAAAAAAAATATGCTACCAAACTATCTTTCGTCTATTTTTATCTAAAATGTTATCGAAAATGTCAAATATGACATGTGAGACATTTATAAACAATTGCGGCGATGTAAACAATGCAAAGGAGCTTGAAGAAAAAGTGAAAGAGCGAGGTAGAAATATTAAAAGTCAAGCAAAAAATACATAATTGAAAAGTGTATTCGCCTTTTATGTACAAACCAAAATGAATTTAACAAATGCCAATCATCATAGTGCTGCCAAGTCACCGATGAGTGTTTTGTTTCTCATTTTTAGTCCCCATATGTTGATTATGAAAAAGAAAATAAGCTTAATATTAAGAAACTCGGCTTTTTTCGAAAACTTATATATTGACACCAACTAAGTGTACTTGTTAGTACTTAGACCTATGTATGTATACCACCAAATATTTCACGGATTTCTCAAATTCTCAGCCAGGAGCTTCTCAACTCGACGTTTGGAAGCGTCCAGAAAGAACTCTTGGTCACATTCATGTATTTGTATAAAAAATATAGCGCACACCCATAAACGGTTGCGAGAAGCCAGTGTTGTGTTGGTCCTCTATAAGAATTTCTACCCCAAATATGTATTTATACCGAGATCCACATATTTAACTCTTTGGAAAAGCGAACAAATCCATATGAATCGATATATTTCTGAATACAGTCCAATCGCTATTCTTCAGCTTCTATTTAAAGTTTTTTAATTAATCATCAGGAACCAGAGATAGAAAGCTCTTAACATCTGGTCTGGGTATTGCTGCATTATACAGCTCTTTTGAAAGTATCTAATGGTATTCGGGAAGCTTTCGATGCCGAAAAACTTTTGTCAAATACATACGATTTCTCAATTAGGTTTGATCCTACTAATAAAGTAATCCTCTCCTATTTTAATAACCGTTCACAGTCTGTTTTCCTTATTATAGTCGTTCGGGGCAAGAGTGCGCATTTTGGGCACTTCGGGCTTAAATTCTGAAAAACTTACAAGAGATAATAAACAAAAGAGCCTATTATCTAGTAGCTCTATATTTTAGAAACAAAATTATACAAAAATATATATAAATATTTCATATGTTTTAATCAAAAAACCAAAGTAAGTCAAGGTGTGCACTCTTGCCCCGAAGTCAGGGTAAGAGTGTGCAGATGTATGGGTAAGAGTGTGCAACCAGTTTAAGTCACAGTTTTCGTAGTTTAAATGGTTTGAAACTGTGCCTTCACTCAAACCAAGTTCTTCGGCAGCCTTCCATGGACTGCTTCCATTTGGAATTAGCTCCGTAGCCTCGCAGATTTGCTTTTGGGGTATCAATTTACTTTCCGTTTGTGTTTCGTAGATACGAGGCATTTTTCTGGAAAGACAAAAACAGAAAAATAGTTCAGCTATGAGCTACCACCTACAGCCTACGACTGTGACGTGGTCGTTGCATCTTTCGATAGAAAGTAATAGCCTTAAAATTGTTATTATTATAAAAAGTTTAATACTGGGTAAGAAAGCACTGCGCACTCTTACCCACAGAACGACTGCGCATTCTTTCCCTAGACGCTACTTTTTTTTTCATTGTATTGAAAATCTAAGAACGAATAATATTATCCACTAAAATTGTATCTTAAATCAAACACACATATACACTCTTTATGCCTACATACTACTTATGGCGTATCGAGTTGCCACGCTTTTCTGACACACTTTTAAAAATTAACTTTTTTTTAACAAAATCCGGCTTTTTTTTCCTTGATAATTCTCTATGTACTGTTAAATGGAAAATTTTCGTAGAAGTTGTTCTTTATTGGCGGTTAGTGAAGCACACATTTTCTTATTAGCGATTGCTGCTAATTCTTTCACGGATGGAGAAAATAGCACTGCTGCGCACTCTTACCCCAAACAACTCTAATTGTCTACTTCTCGTTCAGCTAATATCGGCGTCCCATAAGGTTCAATTCATGGTCCTCTACTATTCTTTTTGCTTTCTGTTGACTTTAAACTTCCAATTTTATGTCAATTGTAACTGAAGTCCCGAAGATAAACATAGCTAGGTAGATATAATCGTTTTCAGTTTAAAAACAAATTTCAGTTACGTGCTTGCAAGTTGACACTGCATTAAACGGATTTATGAGGAATTGTATAGCGCCGCAATTATTTCCATAGACAGAATAAATTATTTCTAATTCAGCTAACCAATCGGACGCCAAATGAGATACAATAACCTGCCAATTACGTTTAACAGAAAACGATTTAATCAATCAACACTTGCCATACTCGTACTTCTTGTTTCAATTAATCAAAACACCGAATTACAGGTAATAAATTAATTACTTAGCTCCAGCGCGCGCGCAGCGCCAGGTAAACTTGCATTTTTGATTAAAATATTCAAATGGTTTTCAATGAAATTATCATGTTTTTCGCATTCGCTGCAACTCAACACTTACTTAGTTCAAGTTGGTCACCCCCCCAAAGTGATTGAATCCAATCCACCGAAGTGGCTTAAACTAGCTTTTCTCCATTTTGGTCTTCGTCCCTGGCAGCCAAAGCACATATGTATGTATGTAGCTACCACTTCCAAGCCCAGACATCGTTAAAATCCCATTAAAACCCGTTAGTGAGTCGACATGGCCATTCCAATCTCTGTGTCTGCATCATGGCTACGTGTTTTACGGTCTCAAAGGTGCGAACACTTTGAGTTGATTGATGTTGTTAGTTCGTTTAAGTCTTTTACACCTCGAACTTCTTGGTAACTGTGTTCCATGCAAATTTCCTATTTGTTAATGTTAATCACCCCAAATGCAGCGCAGCCATTGTTGTGTACGCATCTCTAATAACGCATGTTTTAATTGTGTACGTGGCTTGAGTTGGCTGCAAGGTATTTAGTTCGCAATAAGGTCAACAGATACATAGTTTTAGTGTAGGTAAGGTATAGCGGGCTCCTCCAGCCATGTCGGCTAATTTCACCGTTGAATGAAATACTTATCACGCACTCGCAACAAAAGATTCGCTGACAAAGGACGAATGATCAGATATTTCAATCAAATGTCACATAAAACTGATATTTGTGCTCCATCAACGCAGCATGCGTGCACCGCATGAGATATTTATCTAATTTTTGATTACGCCGCGCCGCACCACGCCGCACACACAAATGCTCATAGGTCCGAGTTGAGGGTTTCAAATGACACCGCATTGTAATCGGTTCCTTATTTATCTCCGCGCTCATGGTGGATCGTGTGGTTAAATGTATACCTCTTGGAAAATAATAGAATTTTGAGTCCTGATGCCATTCCTGGATTGGCAAATTATTCCAGCAGAGATTACAATGATTGTAGCGATAAAAGGGAAAAGGGTGTGAGTGAGATGCCCGTCGGATGATTTCTGGGAAACTTCCCTAAGGGATGCTGAGGAAATATTTCCAAACATTTCTAATGGATATGGATGTGTGTATACACAGAACACGCGTCCTATTAGGGTTACTCTTAATGTGACAATAATTAAGTACGCAAACAAAGGACTGGTGAGGGGAGAGTATACTGTTTGGACACGTGCGGCAAGCGGCGGTCAAAGTACCCATTGTAAGATGTGCTAATGCGATGGATGATTGAGGATTAGTGACAATTTTTATTTATTGCTCTTTTTCACCTGTTTTTTGTATTTTTGGAACAATACTTGGCACCGACCCGGTCGAGACCTAGAGCATATAATATATGTATATATTTACAACCAGAGGTTGTGGGTTCGATTTGCATCCAGGGCTTGGTTACTTAGGGGGTACTGTTCGGCAATACCATGAATGGACCAGTATTGAGTCTGAGTACTCCATACCCGATATACACAAAAAAATGTATCCCTTGGAAAAAAATAAATCTGGTTAAATATAGCAAAGAATGGTGGAAAATCGCCAGTGAAAAAAGCAAACAAACCACACAAGAGTGTTCAGGAATATCTGCATCGGAATTTAGAACTTATTTTCAGCTGCTCTTAAACCCTCTGGCAATAGTTAAGGACATACAATATGCGGCAATGCTTTGAGTGGGTGCAAATCTAGTTAAAAGGTAAAATCAAGTAAAGCTAAATAAAGCTCCAGTTGAAGACAGGATTCCTTATTATTACCTTAGGAATGCTCCAGATGAATTTTTGCTGGAATTGGCGCAGACATATCACATACAGTAGTGGAAGTTCGATTATGAACAGTGCCTACCGAAAATCCGAAATTCCATTTAACCCCTCTGTTACCTTACAAAAAAATAACACTTATTACCTTGCCCCTTTGATTTAAATGCAGTAAAAGCGAAATATACATAATTTATGTACAAATAAATCTCCTTCTGCCCTCTGCTGGTTACAAAAAGTCGTAGCTACCTTGATAGTATGGCCATATTGTGGACATACTGACTTATAGCAGACAGAGCAGGAGTTAAATGTCTTTCGGTCAGATTTCGGTGGACAAAAGATGCAGCGCTTTCGCTCGGAAGTTTTTCTTTGGTGGCTTTGACTTTGATGGTCCAGTTTCTTTATTCAGAAGATGCTACCTTAGGTAAACGACACCGTCAAGAAATCATTTTCGACAGGACTTTCACCGAATTCTTGCAAAAATAAGGGACGTTTATGCAATTTTTTTTATTGCGGATGAACCTCAGTTCATAAGATATACATATGCGCTCAAGGTCAGAGATGTCAATGAAATTACTAAAAAAAATCCACTGGACAACAATTTGTTTGAAGTTTGCAAATGTATGTTCTCACCAATTGGTCAAGCGTAACAACCCATTAGCCCAGTAGCTCCATTGCCAACTTACGGGTTTTAAAAAAAATTATCTGTAGTTAGGTTCCTTCTACGATAAGTGCGTTTCTTGAAACTTCCCCAAGGTAAACTTGGAAGTTCAAACGAAACTCATTCGATGCATTTGCTGCAATCCATGCTTTGAATCCGTATTTTCCGGGCTTTCTTGCCATATACACTTTGAATAGGAACCTAACTCGAGAACGGATCAATTGCTTGTCGACGGTAATATTTTCATACGGAACGTATAAAAACTGCAGATTTTCGACCCATTTTTCATACAAGTCCCGAATAGGCGCAAGCTTATCTCCACGAATTTGTGATCTTCGATTTCCTCTCATCGGTTCAGAGACATAACGGTTCTAAAAATTGAGCGACAGCGTATTTCATTCCATAGGATTCTTACACTTTCGTCGTATGAAAGGAAAGGCAATCATGCTTTATATTTTTATATAACTTACTGATAGGAATCAATATGCCTAAATAAGCATCAAATTCGATTGTATCCATTTCATGAATATCAGTTCCTTCTACAGTCCTGTGTAAAAAATTAAGACCAGTAGCAAGATTTTATGATATATTTATTTATGACTTTATTTTATTTTTAATTCTTTTCCAAACTCAAAAAAATAAATTATAGACATAATATATATATTCCGCTGTATTCATTTAAAAACTTTTGTCACTTTAATATAAAACCTTAATTAGTAAAAAATAAAAACACAAATACTCTCCTGTGTAAAATATTAAGACCACATTAACCTCTGAAATAGTAACCTTTGGCTCGAATGCAGTCATTGACTCTTCGATGAAGAGAATTCACTAAATTGTATAAGGCTTCATTTGGAATGTTGTTCCACTCCTGTATTAAAGTTGTTTTAAGTTCACTGATATTCTGTGGTCGCATTTTTGCGACCCTATCTCCTAACATCTTCCAAACATTTTCAATGATGTTGAAGTCAGGACTGCAGGCGGGCCAAGGGAGAATATTGACGTTATTTTCATTCAGAAATGCTAAAGTTCTTCTGGCGGTATGAGGACGTGCATTATCTTGTTGAAATATAGAGCCCCTTAGGGGCATTTCATCATCAAGAAATGGCAGCATATTCCTTTGCAAAATGTCCATATACGCATCTTGGTTAACTGTGCCTGAAATAATTTCCAAATTTGTGAGACCATACCACGAAATACCACCCCACACTGTGACTTTTCCTCCACCACCTTGTTGACGTTGTTGAACACATGACGGAAGGTACTGCTCCGAGGGAAGTCGTCGTACTTTAACTCGACCATTCGGAAAAAGTTGAAAGCAACTTTCGTCAGAAAACAAAACATTTTTCCAACTTTCTGTAGTCCAATTTTTTCTATTTTTACACCACGACAACCTTTCCTTGGCATGTCTTTTAGTTAAAAAACACTTCCTGATTGCTGGTCGAGCCCGTAGGTTTTCTTGACACAGGATTCTGCGTATGTGAGATGGTGATATTTCCGTACCAGTTTTATTTCGAATTTCGACGGCTAACTCTGCACTGCTTGCTACTCTGTTGTTTTTTAATGTTCGAATTAATGCTCTTTTAACACGTTGAGTAACTGTCTTTTTTCTGCCGGAATTCTCTCTATTTGAAACAGAACCGCATAATATGTTGTTTCTTTCAACTGTTTGATGTACACAAGTTTTGCTTATTGCTAATTGGTCCGCTATTTCTCGCTCACTTAATCCATTATTATGGAGTGCAATAACCTACGGATATAAAATGTTACACACAATATTATTTTATGATTTATCTGCATTTGATTTACCTGCCATAAAGTTATTGTATCAACAGATTTCTTTCCCATATTATTGTTTATCGTTTTTTCAATTAAAATGAATAAACTAGTGTATACTCACCAATGAATGACAAAGAACTGATGAGTGATGATTGATCTTCTGTAACGTACAGAAATAGTAACGGTGATCTTAAATTGCTACAGTAGTGTAATTCGCATTAGTCTTTCTTACATATTTTTTGATTTGTTCGCTTATTCCCACATACAGTACAAGTGGTCTTAATATTTTACACAGGAGAGTATTTGTGTTTTTATTTTTTACTAATTAAGGTTTTATATTAAAGTGACAAAAGTTTTTAAATGAATACAGCGGAATATATATATTATGTCTACAATTTATTTTTTTGAGTTTGGAAAAGAATTAAAAATAAAATAAAGTCAAAAATAAATATATCATAAAATCTTGCTACTGGTCTTAATTTTTTACACAGGACTGTATATTAGTCAACTGAATTATTGAATGTATTGGCCAAAAGGCCAGAACTGAGATATGCTGAACAGCAAACTATGTGACACCCATGCGCGACGTTATGATGTTTTCGGCTGGCGCACGCGACAGCAAGCTTTGAACCGGCGCGGTGTACCATATCAAATCTTTATCATTACTCAGATATTGGTCATTGGAAATGCCAATTGCTGGAGCATCAATAGCTTGCTTTTTTTTATCACCAAACTGGTAGGACTACGCTCAACAAAATGAATGGTGCATTATACAGTCTAGCAACCAAAAACACTAACAGTTGACTGATTTTAAGTTAAATCACATTTAAAATGTTCATGGGTCATATGATGACCCGTAAGGTAATGCGTGTATACACCTACCGGGAGGGTCTCAACCAGTGTTGGCAGAGTAAATTACGCTATAAAGTTTACGCTATTGTTTACACGTAAAGAATTGCGTAATTTACTTCATCTAATTCAAGGTGTAACGTAAACAATGTAAACAATTAAAAAAGCAGGTATTTTTATAAAAAAAAATTTGTTTGTATTCGGTATTAATTTTGCTCACACACTTCTTCATTTACAAGAAAGTTGTCCTCCATTCGCAATGTTACATACAGGTGCATGAGTTTTTTTTAGAATTATCAAAAGATAAAGGGTTCCCCATGGAATTGTGTATGAGGCTCCATTTGGAAAACATCCCTTCAAGATCTGCAAACGAAGCAGGAATTTTCAGGAGCTTAACTGACAACTTAGATAATTGTGCTGCATAAAATTCGGCTGTATTCCAAAACAAAACTGGGTTCTCTATATTTTTTTTGAACAATAAATCAAAAACATCTTCATGTGTTTTAAACTTATCAAAGGCTTTACTTAAATTTATAACAATTTGCTTACAATATGGACATAATATATTAGAATTATCATCTCTCACCGCGCGCATGCTTTTGAGATATGCTCATATATCGAGGACGCTCGTCGTTTCGACGTACAGTGCTGTTTGAAAAATATTGCTTAAACCTTTTCTTACTCTTTCGGATGGCAGTTCTTGGAATTTATGAGAGCTACGATTGCTCAATTAGTGAACAAACTCGATGTAATTATGAATGAGAGGTGCATTTAACAACTGATTATTAAAACAAAACATCGGAAAAATCAGTTCCGAGTGCAAGTCTAATATTTTGTATCTGTCACGTCTAAATTCGACAACCTGTCCAATTTCTGAAAGATTTAATGTTGTGCAATGAACTGTAGCATGGAATTTAAAAAGTATCGTGAGACAGTGACTACCAGCAGAAGGAAAGGCTCAGCGAAGCAAAAAAAGACGACCTCAGTGGAAGATAATTTTTTGGTGCTCCAAAGCCGTCGGTATCAGTTTAAGACTTCAATGAATATTCAAAATGATCTATTTCGAGCTAAAGGATAAATAATTTCAGTAAGCTCAATGAATATTCAAAATGAATGGGTCCAAAAAGCTGGACTTAGAGCACTCATGGAAGTACTGAAGCCGGATTTTGCAATAAGAGTCAGAGAAAAACGATTCATTTTGGGCTGAGAACAATCTTAATTGGATGTAAGACACGTCGAACAATGTTATCTTTTCCACAAATCCAAGTTTAAGCTGCATATTGGAGATGGGAAGATTCTTGCGCAAATAGAACCAAAGGAAAGACTGAGCTCTGAATGCCTCTTACGGATGCCCCCAAAACTGAAAGTGTGATGGTCTGAGGATGCTTCTCTGGAGATGAAAAGGGTAGATTGGCATTTTAAGAATCGAAAGTTACTGCAGCAGTTTATCTAAGGGTCCTAGAAAATGAATAGAGCTCCTATATAGAGCTTGTTAGTGACACTTGCAGACTCATTTTTCAACAGGATAATGCTCCTTGCCATATAGCCAAAATTGTAAGTATGAACTTGTTTTTGTTTTTCAAATGAAAGATTAATTTATAGCTTTTAAATAAGCAACAGATACAGTGACTAAGAACTATATTGGTATTTTAAATTTAAAATGTTTAGGCTAAAAAGTACTAAAAAGGAGCGTCCAGAGCCAATTGAAATCTTAAAACATTTACTAATCCGGCTCTTTGACACCATACCTGCTACCATATGGAAAAACTTATCTGAGTCAGTGAATTGCAGATATGCAGCAGTTATAAAAGCAAGACGAGATCCAACAAAGTACTGATTCAATGGACAATATTTCCAGAAAGCAATAAAAAACAAAACAAAAAAAAATGCAATAATCAAGCATTTTTAATTTATTATTAAAATTGACGCAAGTACCCAAAACACCCATTTGTCGGTCTCGGATAATTTTGCTCCCTTGACTGCAGGTAAAAATTCTAAATCCATGAAACGTTTGAAAATACATAATAAAACAAAACCTCATTAAAAAATATGTAGTTATTGCAACCAATTCGCTAAATTTTAAAAAAGAAATAGTTTTTCGAACGGCACCGTATGCAGGTATGCATAGCATGCTTGTTTTGTAAGTGCCGTGACAGGGATGCATGAATGGCGGAATGAATGAAACTATTTTTGATAGTGGAAATCATTCAGTTACTAATTAGTCTAATACTAATTCATTCTATAGTTCCCATCACTTTATTAAAAGCTTTTGAAATCACTTATTCAGTTGTTTACAGTTGTTTACAATTGTTTACCTTTGTTTACGCTTTTTTACGTGTAATATACTTCGAATGGTAAAGAACTCAAAAAAGTAATTCTTTACGCGTAAAATGCCAACACTGGTCTCAACATAACACTTACAGGATAAACAATTGTTTTTCCTTAAAATATACACGAATTCATGCACTGAGTAAAGAGAAAAAAAAATTCAAACAATTATAACCACCTATTTTTCTACTTAAAAGTCGTTTTGGGTCACAAAAAGACCCTAAGGTAATAGAAGGTGTTTAAGAATCGACGACGAAAACTCCAAGTTGTAGAGAAAACAACTATGAATCAGCGAATCGAATTCCAAATTAACAATTTATTACAAATAGTTATGGTATAATATTACCAAGGTATTGAGTCGGCTGTGTCTGCAATCCAAATGGACGAGAATTCAATTCTTTACTCTCAATGCACTGTTCAGAGAAGATGTGCTTGACCACTAACGTTAATCGCAACAACAACACCCACGATGGTTAACTCTAATCTTAATCAAAAATATGATAGCAAATGAGTTGTTGTTGTGATAAAGCGGTACAAGAACATCCTCGTTTGACCAGTGCAGTGAGTCACAGAATTATATACAGAATGTTTGACAATAATCAATGTTAACAATGAGCAAAAATAAATGTTTTTAAATGAATGAATGGAATTGGTAATACATAGAAGATGAAATTTACTTTACAATTAATTAATAAATGTTATATGAATAATCTTAAACATCCCGGCCCCCCTGGAACGAGTTTCAGGACAATGGCAAGGCTGCCAGTTTGGTTATTGGACGGATGAAGCTTCCACGATTGGTTTTGACTGTAGCAACTCGGATGTGATTATCAGGCCCTGGATGGACGGAGTCGATTCTGCCAAGGAGCCACTTGGTTGGCGGAAGATTGGGTTCCTTGATCACAACGACATCGCCTACCTTCAGCTCAATCTTCGGCGTCTGCCATTTAGGACGTTCTTGAAGAGTCGTGATGTACTCAGCATGCCAACGTTTCCAAAACCCTTGGACCATGCTTTGGAGGTTGTTCCAGTGGGATAGACGATTTGGTGATGTCTCCAACAAGCTCGGCTCAGGAACAGCAGTGTAGGGTTCGCCTATAAGGAAATGAGCGGGTGTTAAAGGGTTTAAATCTTCATCGGATAACACACAAAGGGGACGAGAGTTTAAAATAGCCTCAATTTGAGTAAGCATTGTATATAATTCTTCAAATGTAAGAATTGTCGACCCAAGCACCCGACGCAAGTGCAGCTTTACTGACTTCACACCAGCCTCCCAGAGGCCACCAAAGTGAGGTGCAGACGGTGGTATGAAGTGCCACTCGATCCCGTCCATGGCCAAGCTAGCAGCAATATCTTCGTTGAATGATTGTGACATGACCAACCTTTGCAATTCGTTGAGACACCGACGGGCCCCTTGAAAGTTCGTTCCATTATCGGTGTATACGTTCGAACATTTTCCTCGACGAGACACAAAACGTCGAAAAGCTGCGAGAAATGCATCTGTTGTTAAATCACTTACCAACTCCAAATGAATCGCCTTGGTGCACATACAAATAAACAAAGCAAAATAGGCCTTCGACAATTTGGGGTTGCGCCCACGGGAAAGTTTGATCGTGAATGGACCAGCGTAGTCACATCCTGTGTTGGTAAAGGCTCGACTTTGTCGAACACGTTGGGGTGGCAAATCACCCATAAGTTGCGTGCTGGTGATCTTTCGCTGCAGGAAACAATCTCGACATCTATGCACAATTTTTCGAATGAGGTTACGGCTTCCCAATATCCAATATTGTTGGCGGACGATGGCAAATGTTTCTGATACCCCTGTATGGAGATATTGACTATGTATCTCAGTGGCTATAAGAAAAGAAACATGGTTATTAGGCAACATAATTGGGTGTTTCAGATTAAGAGAAATATTGGCATGTTTGATACGGCCACCGACGCGTAACAGTCCATCCTTGTCAAGGAATGGCGAGTATCGTAGAAGTTTGCACTTATGTGGAAGCTGTCGATTTTGTGTAAGGCTACGAATTTCACTACCGAAGGCTTCTTGCTGGACATGTTTTAGGATGAGTAGCTTTCCCGACCGAAACTCATCTAGCGAGATACCGCGCGAGGTTCTTACGAATTTCGTTGGTCGACAGTTTTTGGAGAACCGAATGCAGTACATCACAATCCTAACCAACCGAGTCCATGATGAGATCCTTGGGATAAGCATGCTTAGAGCATTTGATTCGATTGATGACGTTAAAACTTGCTTTGGTGTTGGTCTTTCTTCCGCGGAAATCTCTGCTTCGTCTGATTGAGGCACCACGAAATTTGATGTAGGCCAAAGTTCTTGTGACAGGAATAGCCAGGATGGACCTGTCCACCAGAGATGATGATCCTTTAGATGCGAGGGTAATACTCCACGCGACGCACAATCTGCTGGGTTGGATTCTGAGGCGATATAGTTCCAAGCATATCGCGGAATCCCTTCAAGGATGGCAGCTGTACGATTTGCGATAAACGTAGTCCAGCGACGAGGCGGAGAAGATAGCCAGTGAAGCACGATTTGTGAATCGCACCAAGCGAAAACCTTAAAGTTGTGTGGAATAGATGATTTTATGAGCGTTATCAACCGGCACAAGAGAAGAGCCCCACAAAGTTCAAGTCGGGGAATGGAAACGGGTTTAAGCGGCGCTACTTTTGTCTTGGCTGCCACGATAGTAATTTTGAATTGATTTTCGGCGATTTTACAGCGAGCGTAGACTACAGCAGCGTAGGCCAACGAGGACGCATCTGAGAACCCATGAAGTTCGACTTCTCCCACCGATGATAGCACGTTTCGCGGAATCCGTAATTCTTCGAACGCGTGAAGCTCCTGTTGATAGCTCGTCCACTGATTAGCCAATTGTGATGGTAGAGGGTCATCCCAGTTGAGGTTGAGTGCTGATGACCATAGTTCCTGAAATAGGATTTTGAATAAGACGACCGATGGAGCTAAAAATCCTAGTGGGTCAAAGATTCGAGCAATCTCAGACAGTAACGTTCGTCTGGTGGGTAGGGTACAGAGTCGAGAGTTAGACATACGGAAGGAGAAGTCATCAGAAGTAGGACTCCAATGCAGTCCGAGTACCTTAATCATTGACTGTGAACGTTCCGTGTCAAACCATGAGAACTCACAGTCCTCCTTGGGTAACCGAGCAAGTAGTGGCCAACAATTCGAGTTCCACTTTCGTAATTCCAGTTTACCTTGCGACAACAGTGATACTAGCTCCGATTGCAACGTGATCAGCTCATCAGCCGAGTTGGCTCCCGTCATGATGTCGTCAACATAAACATCGCTTAACAGGACACGTGATGCGTTTGGATATTGCGTTTGGTAATCAATCGCGATCTGTTTCAAAACCCGAACCGATAAGAAGGGAGCCGATGCAGTTCCATAGGTGACAGTGCGTAGTTTATAGTGCGCAATATCATCTGAAGGATTTTCGCGCCATACGATACGCTGAAAATCTGTATGCTTCTCGTCAACCCATATTTGACGGAACATTTTGACGACGTCAGCCGTGAAGACGTACCTGTGCTGACGAAAACGCAATGACACTCCAACTAGATCCCGTTGAATAGGAGGCCCAACAAGAAGTTTGCTATTTAGTGAATTTCCGAATGAATCCTTAGCTGATCCATCAAACACTACACGGAGTTTCGTTGTAGAGCTATCCGGCTTCAAAATGGCATGGTGGGGCAGGTAAAAATGCTGTCCCAGGGTGGTATCTAACTCATCTGCGGGTATGCGAACCATGTGGCCGAGACGAAGATATTCGTCCATGAAGTCTCGATACATGTCATGAAGGTTTGTATCTCTTTGAAACCGACGCTCCATTGAATTTAAACGACTAACAGCGGATTTGAGCGAACTACCGAAGCTAGGAGAAGGAGTGCTGAAGGGTAACTGAACGACATATCTACCATCGGGTGCGCGCGAAAATGTCTTACGGAAATGTTGTTCAGCGTCGTTGTCATTAAAGGAGTCATCTGTCGGTGGAGTAACCTCTTCGAGTTCCCAGAACCGTTGCAATTGCTGGTCAACATCCAAAAGTGAGTGAAGAGATGAAAGAGGAGAACAATTTGATTGGTTAGAGTCCAGCAATTCTCCTGTAACAACCCATCCAAAAGACGTTCTTTGAGCCACTGGCACCCCTTCGGATCCTCGAATTTGATCCCCTTTCAGGATGCACCAAAGTTTGTCTGCTCCGAGCAGTATATCAATTGGACCAGGAACATTAAAGCTCGGATCTGCTAACTCAATATTTTGGATATGGGGCCAATCAGACGCATTGAACGGTCGGAATGGCAGATTGGAGGTCAACTTGTTCAAGATAAAGGTATCAACGAATAAGTGGTTATGATTAATACGCGAGCAGAGTTTCAACGAAATGCGGCCTTTAGTATGACCAACTTCTGTGGATGATACCCCCAGAATAGAAATTCGCGCATGTCTACGAGGAAGCCCCAATCTCTTAGCAAACGATTCAACAACGAATGAGACTTGGGACCCCGAATCTAGCAATACCCTACAGCTTATCTCCTTGCCCTGATTATCCACAACCTTAGCCAAAATGGTTGGTAATATCGTTTGCTTAGAAACGCGAGCATCGATTGAATGGTTATTCAATAAGGGTGGATCGACCTCAGGTGATAAGGGTTGATTTTGAGTTTGGTTTGAAGGGAGCGACGAGGAGTTGGAAGAACGAGACGGCGATGTATTGTCAGCGTTCGGCGGGTGGACGAGCGAGTGGTGACGTGACTTACATACGCGACAACGAAACGACGAGCGGCATTTGTTTGATGTATGACCGACGCGAAGACAGTTATAGCATAATGATTTGGATTTTACAAATCTACGACGCGATTCGATGTCAAGTGCCGTAAATTGTTCACATTGAGACAACATATGGTTAGATTCGCACTTTGGACACTGTGACGTTGGATTCTGTGGTTCAGCGAAATGGGCTCGACATGGACCCGGCGGCTTACTACGCGATGAAATAGGACGGGATAATGTTTGACAAGCTTCAAGCGCGTCGCACCTTGCTTGTAAAAATGTCAATAGATCGTCAAAGGAACAATCATCTCGTGAACCAACATGTTCCGCCCAACTTTGCCTACTTTCACTATCGAGTTTATTCAGCAACAAAAACATTAACCACGGATCGCGACTATTAGACCCCAGCGCATTAAGTCCGCGTATAACCTCATCCGCACCATCCGTAACCTTGCGCAAGGTTTGGGTGTTACCGCCGGTTATGGTTGGAAGCGCCAAAAACATTTGGATATACGACTGAATAATAAGATGAGATCGATGGATTTTTCACTTTGTTGGTTAACCGGCTGCTTTTCGCGAATGGACTTCACTAATTTTGCATGCGTATTAAAAAACCGATCTTCGTATTCAACAAATTCGACTTCGAGTTCATCTGCTTCGCTATTTTCTACCGCGCTTTGCAAAGCCGCCTTATGCAACCTGGAAAATTCTGCCCAGGTTTCATTTAACTTTGTTAATTTTATTTCTAACATTTCCAAAGAAATCTCAGCACCCATTGCCTCAACGAAAGCTGCAGCACGTGTTAACTGACCTTTTGCATTTCCACGAACACGATTTGCGGAACTCATGATTGATTAAAATATGTATGTCTATAATCTACAACTAACCAATATTCGCAACCAAAAGCAAAAAATTAAATTTGATTTTAAATCTATAAATTCACCCACTGTCTATATAGTTTATATAAAGCACGACACGTGTAAATCGCCCACTTCACACACCTGATTAACGACAAAAAAAAGTCTAATAATTGTCTTATTTGCTATTCTAATTGATTAGAGTTAATCAGTTCAATGAATGTTCAATTAAATCCGGCTCGAAGGACCAGAATTTTGTTTAAGAATCGACGACGAAAACTCCAAGTTGTAGAGAAAACAACTATGAATCAGCGAATCGAATTCCAAATTAACAATTTATTACAAATAGTTATGGTATAATATTACCAAGGTATTGAGTCGGCTGTGTCTGCAATCCAAATGGACGAGAATTCAATTCTTTACTCTCAATGCACTGTTCAGAGAAGATGTGCTTGACCACTAACGTTAATCGCAACAACAACACCCACGATGGTTAACTCTAATCTTAATCAAAAATATGATAGCAAATGAGTTGTTGTTGTGATAAAGCGGTACAAGAACATCCTCGTTTGACCAGTGCAGTGAGTCACAGAATTATATACAGAATGTTTGACAATAATCAATGTTAACAATGAGCAAAAATAAATGTTTTTAAATGAATGAATGGAATTGGTAATACATAGAAGATGAAATTTACTTTACAATTAATTAATAAATGTTATATGAATAATCTTAAACAGAAGGGTAACACCTGGGTGGCAAACTCGTGCTCCAAAGCATGTTCAGAGCAACTGTTGATATTCCACACAATAAACCGTTACCTTACAAGAGCTTTCCCATTCTATACTATTATAAACCATCCAGTTCCATTTTCGATTGTGTAGATGCTTCTTCTCAATGAAGTTCAAGATCCACTGGCGACTGCACTCCTTGTTTTTTTGGATTTCGTTAGTTTTCGACCCGCAGCTGGTTTGCTGGGGGCCTACTTAAGCCTCTCCACCTATGACAAGGTCCAACCCGAGGGGAGGAAATTGCCATAAGGAGACAGATGTAGACAAATGTAAATCCGTCGTTTCCTATACTGATTTTGCGGTACAAAAGATCTTTAAGATCACTTGGACAAGTTATGTATGTTCGAAATAAGATATCGTTAGAGTGGCTTTGTTTGCACTGACGCAGCCGATCGCTCCAATTTTTGACCAACCTGTCCAACATTTACGGCTACATTCCGGCGTTAGTTTGACGAATGTTGGCTTCGACTTGTGACTTGGCCTGTGACTTGTGCTTTCACGTAGTCCGAAAGAAATTTATCTAGGGGTGTCAATTCATATGATCGCGGCCGCTAATTTACAAATTCACGTCCAATGATCGATCGAATCGCCAAACTCATCTTCAACAAATCGAGCCTAGCATCCGCTGTACGTAGTGCTATCTTGTTGGAACCACATTTCTCTTATATCGATGTTCTTAACTCGAATCCTCCTGGCGTTGCCATAATATTATGGCAACCAAAAACATTCATTCCGCCGCAAACACCTAAACAGTTTTTCACGGTGCCCACCTCTTTCGAATGTCTGACAAGCATCAAAGAGTATCATTTGTCACGATTGAGCTTCTCAACTCGCCGTTCGGAGTCGGCAAAAAACTGTAGGTCCCTTCCATTCGTGCAAAAATATAACACGCACACACAAATGGTTGCGAGAAGCAGGCCCAGGTTCACCTCGAGCTGTAGCGCCAACTAAGTAAAAACATTCATGCCTTTTCGCACCTCTCTAACGGTAACCAATAGACACAAGTGTGCATATTCGCATTTTTTCACATCTTAGGGAATCTGCGTTTCATATTGGGAAGTCAGTTTTAATAGTGTACTTAGATTTTCATACTGAGAGCGTTTCAAATTCGATCGTAAATAAGAAAGTTAAAAAAATCGTATAATGGAGCACAAAAGAAAGTATTTATATGAATATAATTTACAGTCTACATTATCTACATATAAGTACTGCATTGCACAATTGTTGATGTACAAAGAATAAAATAAGTTAGTGACAGCGTGTAAAAATATTTCGGTGGTACTTTTTTTCTTAAATTGTTGCCAGCATGTCCATATGGCAACGCCAGGAGCGATAGGGTATAGGCTAACATTATTGATGCTTTTTTTTAGTAAAACGTGAAAATATGTTTTCATGACATTTTTTTTAGAATCATATGGTTTTCGAGAAAATTGAGGCTGCAAGAAGATCTCGATTTCTTATGAGAACTATGTTCAGATGATGCAAATGGTCTTGTAAGCAACATCCACGCCTTGTATTCAACCACCAGAGAATTACCGTGGAGAAGACGATGCTGATGAACAAGGCGATATTCCAGAAAATGTTTGCCTAGCGCAGTTGATATCGGGTTGTGAAATTGGGTTTGGAAACGGACAACGTATTGAAGACTTTGACGAGCCCGCAGAGAATATTGATGAAGTTCTCGAATATAGTGTTTTACGGGATGTTCTGGATAATTCATCTTGGAATTTATCTAGTTCACTAGCTGTAACTAAAGTTATAAGCGTATCTCATGAGCCCACTTCATTTCAGTTGCGTCGTGCTCAGCAATCTACCTCCAGCTGTCTTTTGCCAGCATCCAATAAGGATACTACGTTCATTTGGTCAGGAGATGAATCTTGCGCAATGATACCGTATTTCCCACAACTGTCATAATTTGAAACCACAAGAGCAAAACGAAAAAATTATAGATGATGACTAGCTTCAACACATTTTCGATTGTTCGGAAGTATATGCCACTTACCAAGAAAATAAATTTCCGAGGTTACTGTTAACAGTTGGTGGTAATGTCCTTTTCCTTATATACTGCAGCTAAAAACTTATACTCGTATTTCGTTCCAGAGCTTCTCGTTCTTATTGGTACTTTGCTTGTCAGTTGCTACACTGGACAAAGCAGTTACAGTGTTACAGATCCATGTGGAGTAATTTGTCCGAACTCCTTGCTCAAAGTGTGATAAAGGTCTTTTGCTTGAGATGTTTCAAGCCTTATCATACTGCAGATTTATAATTACGCACTCGTACCAAACTCGTATCACCAATTGGACATGATATCAATAAAATGTCAAAAAGATAACATAAATTCTCTCTGTTTTATTTAGTAAGCTTTTAGAAAATGTATGAAAATCCCGATTTTATATTTGGATACGGACCTGTACCCTATCGCTCCGGGCGTTGCCAAATGGCAACAGGACATTTTGAGGATACCAGGACGTTTATTAAAATTCCAATGATAGACAGTTTATCTATTTTTCCTCTAATAAAAGTGCTCATACATTTTTCTTAAAAAATTCGAAAAATTAACGTTCAGGAGGATTCGGGTTAAGTTTGCCATTTATGGCTACGCATCATCCCTCCTCATTTCGGAACAAATAAGCTCCGATGACGCTGCCATGTTCTAAACGGGATGCAACAGCATTTCATGTAACACTTGTGGGTTGTTCTCACACCAATAATGGCAATTTTTTTTTATAACAAAGCCATTCATTCAAAAATGCGCCCAGCCTGAGAAGATGATTTTTTGGCCGAAATCATGATCATTTTCTAAGTGCTCAAACAAACTCCCGACCCAATTTGTGATCGTTTGGCTTTAGCTCTTGAGTCAATATGACATTGTTAAGATGTAGCCCCAAATCCTTACGCAAAATTCTCCAAGTTAACGTCTGAGAAAGTCCCAATTGTTGCGATCGTCGTAAAATCGATAATCTTCTCGTCACCAATACCTACTGGCCACTGCAGCTTCTTATCTTGTTGGTGGCTTATTGTCCTGTAAAGTGAACTCATACTCAAACTTTTCAGCAATGCGGTGTATAGCTTGCGCCGGGTAATGATGATGGTGAAGGCCAATCTTCTGGTGGATAAACGTTGTGCTCGGACTTTGATTATATTTTTTTAATAATTTCTAAACGGTCGAGAAGCGTTTGCATGATGAAGCTGCAAACTACTATATGTGGCTCCCGTGTCTGAGGCAGAGACTCTTCATGGGTCGGGAGCCCGTTAAGTAAGTAAATAAGTACTATATGTATACTGAATATTTTGACACCTGAAAGAAATCTCTGTTCAAAGATCCTTTAGTTTACGAATGAATACAAAAAAAACCGCTAGATTTGCTAAAACTAAAAGTTTTTAAATCAGAATGACTCCCATTTAGTCGAATTCTCGTTGCTGACATAGCATTAACCTCTTTCCATTTTATAATTTTATTAGATAGCGTATTGGTGTGAAATCGAAATTACACATAAAAGTTCGAGTACGTGCGATTATAGTACTGAGCGGAATTAACGCTTTTCAGTCCACGCCAAGTTCTCCAACTTGGCGTGGCATTTTAAAAGCAACGAGTATTCCTTCTCACATCTCTGAAGTACCGAAAATCCACTCCACTCCATCCTGCACATTGATTTCTGCTGAGCCTTCAAAAGTGTTTATTTCGCCATTTTAACAGCTCACATTCCTCCCGAAACCAAACGAGGGGGGACGCACTTATTCGGACAAATGCGTTCCAGAGTCAAGTAAACTGGTCAAGTATTTGCATGCAAATCGAATTGTGTTTTGGTTTTATGGTCCTTCTGCGTTATTAGGCATACACCGGACACCTTTTTCTTTGCACACAGAGTTCCCTGTTATCCTTCAGGGCCCACCCATACTCCCAGTAGCACTTTAAGTATCAAGGGTTATCGGATTGCGCTGACTTTTTTCTTCTTTTATAGAACGGATCAAGTATGATACGATTATGGTTTATTGAAATGTAAATTTTCCTGCTGATTCAGGACATTTATTTGTTTTTTTTTTTTTTTTTTTGTTGTGTACACATTCACTCCTCTCCGAGGTGCGATACGTTTTTTTTTTTCTTAACTTTTATTTGTTAAGGGTTAAGTAGAAAGGTAACACGAGCATCAAACGACAAAGGGTGCACGAAAGGGTAAACTCGTTTTGGGTTTTTGTTTTTTATTTACTTGGGAATAATGCACACCATTACCGGGGGGCTTTGGCAGAGCAGGCCCACTTTATTGTTATTGTTTAACTCTAACCTAGCAAATTTGTAAATTGATGTCATTTCGGGGGTTTATTTGTTTACGATCATTCGAACATAAGATTCACGTGGCATTATCCCTTTTTTGTGACGCTATACCAATTGCGTAAATAAATTGAACCGATTGGTGTGAATCTTTGGAGAGAGCTCGTAAGACCTTTTTATTTATTTTGAATTTTTGTATCAGGATTTTCTTTACTATTTCTGATTAGAGTAAGAAAGTTAGCCCCCTGGGAGGCTGAGCTGAGCTGTTATCTCTTGATTAGGGGTTTGAGGGTGAACGTCGTATTTTTGGAAAAAATCCACAATTGAAATCGAGATTTTGTACACACTTGCAAATCTATTTTTCTTCATATGCACTGCAGGCTAAAAGCTTGGAGCCACCATAAGGATATTTCTTTTTAGTGTTTCGTACCCAAAAACGGAACACTAATGGAATCAGTTCGCAGGCATTTTATCAGAGACCATTTTACGCAGATTACTGAAATTTGGAGCAGTTGTAGCAATTAGTGGCACAAACACAGACCTGAACTTAAGAAGTTGAATTTCGACTTTGGGGGCTAGTTTTGGTGGGATAAATGGGATGTTAAAAATAATTAAGTTTTGAGGTAATCGTGTTGGATGTCAAATGAAAGTCAAATGTATAAAACATTTTTTTGTGCTACTGTTTTCTTAACACTTTTTCCAAAAAACCTTAAAAAAAATGCAAAATGCGGACAAAAAGAGAAATATATATTTTTTTTTAAATAAACGTGGTAAATATATGTTTTATTTCAATAAAAATCAAGTTATTTAATTTAAATTTTTACTAACCCATTTCCGGCTAACGTTGCGAAAACGCCACGTGCTAAACTTTGGCATGTAAATCTTATCTGATGAAGAGTTTTAATGAAACAATAATTACTGATTTTGAGAGTTCAAAAATTGTTTTTAAATTTTTTTACGATACATCATCTTAAAACTCCGAGATTGTCAAAATGTTAAGGCAGCATTTTTAATGTCTACTAATTTAAAAAAATATTTTTGTTATGAGTTTTTACATGAATTCAATAAATGCGAACTAAATTTATGCAGAAAAATGTTGAAATAAAATTTAGTAACTTCAAATATACGGTGAAAATTTGAATTGAAAAATTTTACTAATTTTTTCAGCGAGCGTGAACGTGAATTTTCTGGAAAATTTTAAAGTTTTTCAAAAAAATTTGTTTGATTTCCGCTAATTAGATCAAAAATAGCCACAATCTGCAATTTCAAGTTTCTAGCTCAAGGGAAACTGGTAGCCGGCGGATTGTAGATAACATAACAAATATTGTCAATCAAGTATGTAGTACAAAACAGTAGAGATTAATTAAGAAATATCTGTAGATATGACCTAGCCAAAAAAAAAAATTGTGAGCCGCATAATTTATTTTTTTTTTTTAAATTCTATTAAAAATGTGTATTATTGAACAGCCAATCAAAATGCCCTTATTTTGAAAACAAAACAATGTAACATTAACTATGCTAAAATTACAAAAAGCCACAAGTTAAAGCCGCGCTCTGCTCGCGTGCTATTCTGATCAGAGAAGTAAAGGGTTTTTCAATAAGGACGTTACAATTTTGTATTTAAATAAAGTACAGAATAATTAAGATATCAGGCTGAAATTCACTCCAGGTGTAGTACACATATTAAGTTCAAGTATGGAATTCGATCTCGTTCATATTACCACTGCGATCACGTTTTCTACAATCGGTTCTTTGGAGCCAATTTTCCACACATTTCGGCCAGAACGTTGGCAATTTCGCGCTCGATATTGTTCTTGAGCTCCTCTAATGTTTTTGGCACAAGCCAACGACCATAACCTATGCGTTAAATTGCATGAGTTAGCTGGCCATTCGACCGGACAATTTCTCGAGATTACACGAACTTCTCCTGTGGCACTATCTTGTTGGAACCATATTGTATATCATTGATATCAAGTCCATCCAATTTTCTTGAAGCTTGAAACACATGTGGGTTTGCTGCTGGTCAATAACGCCACTAAGCCAAAAATGAGCTACATTGCTGTAGATGATTTTTCGATGAAATTCAGGATTTTCTTAAAATTTGTGCAGAGCCCAATCGGACAAGTTTTGAGGCTCCAGTTTTTGAGTTAATTTAATCTTGTATGGCCAAGATCTTTTCGCAAAATACGTCACAATGTCGACTGAGAAACTCCCAATTCGTGTGAACGGCGTGGAATCGACTGATTTAGCTGATTTTGAACTGAAGCACTTAAGGCTGTGATATTTTCAGTTCTTCAACCGGTTCGTTATCTATTTACATTCCATAGTGAATATGTTGAATCGAATTTATCCACTATAGCATGTACAGCCTGTCTGGTGGGATGAGTATGACGACCGAAAATTGGAATATGCGCTCTTAAAGCTGTGACCACCGTATTTTTTAATAATTTCCAAACATTGCTCGTTCGGTAACTTCACCTTGACTTTGTGCGACCCTATTGAAAAACCCTTTGTATGCGATATAATGATGTATTTCGCTTTATAAAAAAACGAAATTAGCAGTGAATTTAAATTTATTTGGTTTTTAAAGCTTTGTGTATTTGAAAGTTTCAATAGAAATATTTTGGTTTTGTTCTACTCTCAAAAACAATTTATTCCAAACCGAAAATTCAAAAAAGCATCTATTTCAAACGTGTGACTTTCAAAGTCTACTTTGAA
The DNA here is from genome assembly GCA_949775065.1 of Brachyopa scutellaris. Taxonomy (NCBI): domain Eukaryota; kingdom Metazoa; phylum Arthropoda; class Insecta; order Diptera; family Syrphidae; genus Brachyopa; species Brachyopa scutellaris. The sequence goes on along the minus strand of OX459112.1, from coordinate 82,717,084 downwards.
TTTATTTAACTAATTAGAATTGTACATAAGTAGCATAAATACGCTACGCACTGTAAATTTTTCGTAAACGAAAAAATCGATATGTGAAATTATCTATCAATTGGATATTTAACATATCAATATTTTCTCTCACTTATAACCGAAATGCCGCCCCTAAATCTTGATGCCCCTGCCAAATGTCCGGGTTGTCCGCTCCTAGAGCGGGCTCTGTCCCCACCTAATCTCTAAAAATATCGCTCCAAAAAATCTGAATAAAATCACAAGTATTGGGAATAAAGTGTAGATTGAATCAAAATTATTAGGACTGCCCTACTACGTTCGCCAGTTTCTTTTAAAGTAACTTTTTTTTAAGTTTTAACTACCCAACTCTTTATATGGCTCGAAATAACGTAACCCCATCACAATCAAATAAAAGCAGATACGTAAAGGGAAATTTGTATGTGTGAGAGTAAAAATTTAATGGTTGATCCTAGAAATATGCTGTATAGAAGTAGAAAGGAACAAGACACCAGACGACGCGACGGCTCTAAAATTAATATACTACTAGCTGATAAATAGATCTTACCGGCTTTGAACACAGCTAAGAACTTAAAAGACCGCGTCATATAGTCATGGAACGATGGTGAAATACCAGCGATTGTTTCATAATCTTCAGTTGGTAGCTCGCAGTCGATCTGAGAAGATCAGCGACCCAGCTTTTACTAGGGAGAAGCCAAATCCAATTTTTTCGTTAAGGTAATAACCGGACACTGCACCATAGGAAACATGGCGAAAAGATTCGGTAGCCTCCCAAACAACTTCTGTAGGACCTGCATGCATGGATGACGAATAAATAGAATCTGCAGCACACCTTCTATGTCACTGTCAATCTCCAAGAAAGGAATGCCGTAACATGCACACCAAAGGTAACCACAATATGGCCTTCCTGGCCTCTAGTTGAAAGTGCGCTTGCTACAAACGACCCTAACCTAAGATTATAACAGTGTCATGGCCCGACTATTCCGTTTTTGTCAGTCTGTATGTGCGACCAGTAGGGAATGATTTCAGGATTTAAAATATTCCAATCACATGTTTCACTTCAGAGGAATAATTGTAAGAAGTTATTTGACCATATCACTAAAAATGAAAGAGAAAAATCTGGAAGAGCCATCACATCAATTTTATTGCCAGCCATTTCATTCCAATTTGTCCAAAGATTCATCCACTCCTAACCAAAATGGAAGAGAAACAGACGATGGACGCGTCCGGAAAATGGTAAATGGCTGCACTATTATGCATCCCAACCATATGGACGCAGAGGCCAGGCAGTAACACATCAGGATGGGATTTATATATGTTTTTTTTATTTTTCAGTCACGATCGGCGTTTAATGGGTTCAATCAAAAATTTTCGATTGGCGGTATTTCATAAAAATTGCCAAATAATATACACAGACACACTGGTGGACGTGGACTGGCATTTCAGAGTGCAGCTCCCAAAAGGGCAGTTTATGGAAAATGTGCGCCGACGACGACGTTGCAAATATGCACAGAGACAGAAGCCAGGTCAGATAGTGCACAGCGAAGGTAAATCTTCATATTTCGTAGGAAATGGACATCATTTGTTCAATGGGAATATCCATCTGGTGCCGAAATTGCTGCCCGGATGGCTATGGAATGTTTAAGTTTTGCTTCTTTTTTTTGCAATAAAGAGTAATATTTCAGCAATGAAAGATTAAGTTCGCCTTGAAATGATTTATGGTCTATGTCTGTCAAACAGATGACCACGACCTGTCTGGAATCCAGAAGACAGTTCCTCTTCTCTATCGAAAGTGTCAATGTAATCGATAATCCCGGCTAATTGGATTGACAAATTATTAAATTGCTGGAGCAATTCGAAATTATCATAACGAACATTCGAATCATGTTAATCACAGCTAGCTCATAACTCATCTTTCTATACAGATACCGATTGTGTGTGAAGTTTCCGATAAGAAGTCCAGAAATCCAGATCCCCAGACCCACTACAGAGCGAAGGCGCATCCTGAATGGGAATCATTGTTATTTACGACAGATACCACGCCAACAACAACAGCGGCTTTGCGCGCAACAAGAAATAACATCGCGCTCCGGCTGTCTGACAATTCCCAGTGGACCAGAAGGAGTCCACAACTGACCCGAACCGCGCGATTGTCATAATGAATTAGCTGAAGGCGAGGGGGGGTGGTGGTGGTTAAGACAACTTGGAAATCCCGATTGCGAGGCAACTAATTGGTGGATGGGACTGATGGTGAACGGCGCGGCGCGTCGGCTACTTGGCTTCGCCGGAGCGAATAAATTATTTTTTCTTTGTTAATTATCAATTCGAATAAATTAATCCGGGTCGCCGGAAATAAAGCTGATAAACTACAGTTGCGCGCACATCTGACTACTTACTACTGAGCCGCTTTTTGTTTTCGTTATTGGGGTGGGAATCGAGGAGACATAGACGGATTCGTGTTTACAGAGATTTTCGTCTCCGGAATGGTGCGGAGAATATTTTTTTTTTTATTGATTTATTGCTTCGATGGAAGCAGACCAATTAACAAAGATGTTTTCATTTACACGACATGTTTAGACTTTCAATCGTATTCATAATTAGGCAGAGTGGATTGAATGGCGTCAGTCACAGCAAGATTTATAGAAAATCAAAAATATTCTATTTAACGGTTTGTCAAAGCTTTTACAAAGATTTTCACTTAACGAAAAAGAAAGCTGGTTGTTTTTAAGTATGTCAGCGTCAGGGCTAGTTGCAGTTTATTGACGGAAAGTACAAGTAGGATAGGTTAGTTAGATTAGGTTCTTGGGGAACAATGGAACATACATATGTACATACAAAGTGGTGGACAACATTGTCTACCTTTTCTACAAAAATGTGATAACAGCGCTCTTATTAATTAAAACTAACTAGTGTACCGGTGCGAGGAACCTCGCATGTTGAAACCATATACCCGTAGGTGTAGGTAATAATGGTTTTTTCGTAATAACTTTACTCATATGGACTTTTTCAAAATTGGTTATATTAATGAACAAAGTTCAGTTGATAAGCCTTCGATCAGTGTAAGAATCATTGAAATCGGTGCAGGAATAAACTCTCAGGAGGAATCACAAGCTCTTGCGCTAGCGATTTAAATATAATGATTTGTATTTTCACATAATTTATGTATTTAACTGTTATTTCTTAGAAGATAGATAGATAGATAGATTTGCCAAAATAAAGGGTTTTCCAATAAGAAGTGTTATTTTGGTATTCAAAGAAAAATGTCATTTTCTGAGATAAATGATCGGATGTTTATTTTATAATAAAGAGGAAGGTATGCCGTTAATAATGAAAAACAACATCAGCCAAATGGCCACCACGAGCACGCATACAGGACCATATACCTTTCATGAAATTTTCCATAACCAAATCGCAAAGTGGCTGCCCTATGTCCTCGATAGCCTCACGAATTTTATCTTTGAGGTCTTGAATCGACGCTGGGCTGTTGGCGTGGACCTTATCTTTCACGTGACCCCCATTTGTGGAATGCCCAATACCAAAGAACGACGAGGAATGGACAAACCTGGGTTTTCTTCAACACTTTGGGCTACAGCAGCAATATTCTCAGTTGTTCTTGAGCGACGTGCACGGGTTTTATTCTTCACATCACTAACTTGTCCCAACAGCTCGAATTTTTCCACCAATTTCTGTATTGCGGTCCGACAAGGTGCTTCACGACGACCAAAAAATGCTTTAGTTTTGCGAACTGTGACTGCAAGATTTTCACCATTTTTGTAGTGAATTTTCATAATTTCAATTTCAATTTTTTAATGGCGTAGTTTCTACTTATCAAATGTCAAAGAATATAAGCTTCAGAGGTGACAGCTACCGAAATAGCGGGCCATTCACAATAACACCTCTCATTGGAAAACCCTATAGAATCCAATTTAAGCCAATGAAGAATTAAGTTGCTGAGGGATCCTATTCAAAATTATTATTATAGCCCTCTACTCTTGTAAGAAAGCCATTGGTAGCAAATGAGGACTTCAACACCGCATACCACACTGGCTCTATGTGTCTGTTATCAGACCGATTGTGATGTATGGCGTAGTTGTCTGGTGGACCGCTCTAATACCCCGTCTCCACGAGATATTTTTCAAGACAAGTTCTTCGACGTGACATACAAATGTCTCGTGGAGACCCCTAATTTTCAGACATAATCAAAAACATGTCCGCGATGTCAGCATTTTAGTTTTGTCTTCTCGGCGAACTGAAAACCAGATTTTTCTTTGACATATGACGGTTTGGCATATGTAAGGCTACGCCTTACTTCAGGAACTCAGCAGAAGCAACACAGTCTGCTTATATTGGGTTCCTGGTCGTAAAGGTATCATATTCAATGAAAAAGCGGATGAACAGGCTAAACAGGGAGTTCTACTTAGCTCAGAACCCGAAATCATCGTAGCACCGATCCAGCACTAGGTGCTTCTCAAAAATTTATGCTAAGTTACAAAGCATAGCTGACAACAAGTGGAATCAATCCACCTTTTGCAGAATAACAAAAATATTCTGGCCGGACTGCAGTGGCCATAGAACTAAATACATCCTCTCGCTATCAAGAGTGGAATGCAATTTACTACTAGGCAGGACATTGCATTATAGGTTATCACGCTCGCAGGCTCAAAGTAGTCTCATCGGACATATGCAAAAACTGCAATGAACCGGGTATTGTAGAAACTTTAGAGCACCTCCTGTGCGCTTGTCCTGCACTGGCAAAAAGAAGGCACAGACTAATGGGAAAATTCTATTTCAACTCACTCGTAGAAGTGGCAGACATAAAACTTCACCTTCTCATTAAATTTGCTCAACAGACAAACTCATTTTGTTTAAACAAAGCAATAGAAATTAACTGATTACTCTGACAGGCCATCTCCACGAGCAAGATAATTAGCATGCTATGAAAATAGCTAATGGAGACGGCAAATAGCAAGATAATTTAGATAGCAAGCTATCCATAGCAGGATATCTAGCAAGCTAAGGATATCTTGCTAATTTTTGACATTTGAGTGAAAATTGGTTGCATTCGTTGCGGTTGAAAAAGAAAAAAATAATTATGGCCGACTGGAAGATGTCACAAGAAGAGATAATTAAATAAATAAACAATTTCCGGCAGTTTCCATGTTTTTGGAACTATAGAAGTGCTGAGTACAAGCGGTTGGTACTGTACGACGTCGACATTGTGAATGAAATAGCAAGCTATAATTTGCCCACACACAAATTTGACAGTTCTCTTTTGTATAGCTTGCTATGAAATCCTGCTATCTGAAATTGCACGTGGAGACGCGGTGTGAGGAGTTGTGGTATCACTATGGACCAACACTGGTCTATGTGAGGCTAAGCCGCCACCCCATAACCTAACCTAACCTGACGGTTTGGTAGGTAGATTTTCATTTTTTGGTATTTCCATAGAGAGAACATGTTGGTTGGGTAGGTAGATTTTTATTCTATGGTATTTCCGTAGAGTATTCCACTGCTTTTAAAGCGAGAATTGCGTGTTGTTTCTTTCTCAACGACATCTTGTAGATCGAAATGTCTTGACATAATTTGCCCAGCGAAGGAAAACAAAAAAAAAACCTGTTTCTATTCAAGATGTAGGGCGACTTCGTAAACGCATATGTTGCGCAAAATATGCAAAGCAGGACGTTCGCAAACGCATAAGAAAAATGTACTGCAAAGCAAAGAATTCTAAAATGTAGTAGTTTGCGCAAAAGCAAGAGCATCTACGCAACTATCAAATAAATGTTGCTCACTTTACACTATACATTTGCTTTTGTATAAGGCAAACATATGCTTTTGACGTTGCAACTGCTTTGCAACATTTGCTTTGCAGATACATATTATGCTTTGCAAGTCTTGCATTTACGAGCTTACCCGCAGTTTTGACAGAAATATGTCTCTGGAAGCTAAGCTATACATTGCGACAGCCTAGGGAAAGTACAAAGATAAACCTGTCTGTGTATTAGTGGAGCTCTAAAAACTATGCCCTCCGCAGCACTAGACATCCGACTATATGTCAATTCAATTCTCTCTGCTCCGTCATGCTCACCATCATCACAACACTCTTCATCATCAATATCAACATCTCTTAAAGCTAAAGATCATAAGCAATTAAAACCAATCTCTTCAAATGACTTTCTTATGTATTATCAAAATACTGGGGGACTTCGTACTAAATTGCAACAAGTACTTCTCTTTTCTTCTTCTGTGCAATGCGATATAATCGCTCTCACAGAAACTTGGCTTAGTGAAAATCACCACGATGCTGAGATGTTTAATGCTAATCAATACACTGTTTTTCGCAAAGATCGTAACTATGATTTACTTGGTTGTGAGAGAGGTGGTGGAGTGCTCACTGCTGTGCGCTCTTCATTTCATTGCACTAAAGTTGATTTGCCGTCACCAGCTGAAGCTCTCGATGTCGACCAACTAGTACTAAACATCAAATTTGATTGTATTAATGAAATTTTTCTTATTGTTTCTTACATTCCACCAAGTATTTCGTATGATTTGTATAAAGCTCTCATTGATAATTGTAGTTCTATTCTAAAAAGCCGTGAAGACAGTCAAAAAGTTATTATTGTAGGTGATTTTAATTTGCCTAATGTTAAATGGATTTATGATCCTGATGAGAAAATACTTGTGCCTTTTAATGTTATATTTAATCATGATTGTGAAGTTGTTGATACCTTTGCACAATTTGATCTTAGACAGATAAATTATTTTCATAATTCTTTTAATAATGTGCTTGATTTGGTTTTTGTAGATCCGGATTTGTGCGTAGGTATTAACAACTCTGTGGTTTCTCTTTTTCCTAATACAATTCATCATGTCGCATTCAGTTTGCATTTCGAATTTTATATGTATTTTTCACCTGCAACTCCTGTTTCTAATTTCATATATAATTATGCTAGGTCTAATTTCGACTCAATTAATAATTTTCTCAATAGAATTGATTGGCAAGCATTATTTGTTAGTGCAAATTTAAATGAATGCTATGAGTCATTTTTAAGAATAGTGCATAATGCTATTGCTTTATACACACCTAAAGTAAAATTAAAAGGTGGCTCGAAACCAATCTGGTTTAATAAAAGAATAATAAATATTAATAATAAAAAAAATAAGGTTTATAAGCAATCTAACAATGATCGTGATCTCTACAAACAATATCGAATATTGCAAAAAATGTTTGATACTTTGAATAAATTCCTTTACAATCAGTATTTATTATCTGTTGAATATGATTTAAAATCCAATAGTAAAGGTTTTTGGAAATTTATAAACGCTAAAAAACAATCAAATGGCATTCCTAATCTAATGCGTCACGATGGCATATCTTCTTCTGATCTCTTAGTTGTATGCAACCTTTTTGCTAAACATTTTCAATCCGTTTATTTACATACTACTCCTAATATACCTCTTGGTGATCAATTTAATTACTCCGATAGTCATGTGAACATTGGTAGTTTAAATCTTTCAACTTCAGAAATTGAAAAAGCTTTATCTACGATTAAAGATGACACACGTCCAGATATGGACGGAATCACTCCTATCATTTTACAGAGATGTGCAAAAGTATTTGCTGTACATTTAAAAATAATTTTTAATCGGTCCCTTAAAAGTGGTGAGTTTTTAAATACGTGGAAGTGTTCTATCATTACACCAATCTATAAATCAGGAAGTAGGCAGGAAGTTTCTAACTATCGCCCTATTTGTAAGATTACTACAATTCCGAAAATTTTTGAAAAACTGATTTATGAAAGATTAACTCCAATTCTTAAAAACGTTATTTCTCCCTGTCAACATGGTTTTATTGCTGGTAGATCTACCAGTACAAACCTTACAATTTTTTCAAATTATGTATTAAATGGTCTCGAGAAAGGGTACCAATTTGATACTGTGTATACAGACTTCTCCAAAGCATTTGATCGGGTTAACCATGATATTTTACTTATGAAGTTGAATACGATTGGATTCCACTCTAGCTTTTTGAACTGGATAAAGGCATACTTAAAGGGTCGTATTCAGTATGTTCGTATAAATAACTCTCTCTCTTCACCTATCAATGTTATTTCGGGTGTTCCACAAGGTAGCCATCTTGGACCTCTTTTTTTCTTGTTATTTATTAATGACATTCCCAACTTATTTTTAAATTGTAAGTGCCTTATGTATGCGGATGATTTAAAAGTATTTCGTTGTATAAAAACTGAACAGGATTGTTTGTTATTAAAAGAAGATCTTGAGAGATTGTCAAATTGGTGTTTGATTAACTCCTTACACCTTAATATTGCAAAATGTCAAAGTTTAACGTTTTGTCGAAATCGTTCATCAATTAATTTCACTTATAAAATGAGCAATACATCTCTCTCAAAAGTAACCTTAAAAAAAGACCTTGGGGTCATTTTTGACCAAAAACTTGATTTCTTAAAGCATATTGATTTTTTAGTAGCCAAATGTAACTCAATGTTGGGGTTTATCTTGCGCAATTCAAAGGAGTTCTGGGATCCACATACTTTAAAGTGTCTGTTTTTTGCGTTTGTTAGGTCTACTCTTGAATATTGTAATACTATTTGGAGCCCTTTGTATGAAGTTCACTCTTTTAGAATCGAGAAAATCCAAAAACGTTTTACTAGAGTATTAGTGAAAAGGCTTCACTGGGACATTGTTATGCCTCCCTATGTAATAAGGTGCAAATTATTTGGAATTTCGCCTCTTAACATTCGAAGAAAGATCTCTGAGGTTATGTTCATTCGTGATGTATTGGCAAATCATATTGATTGTTCCGAAATTTTAGCCTTAATTAATTTCAATGTTCCTGCGAGGATGCTTAGAAACCGATTGTTTTTTAAGATTCCATTCCACAGAACAAATTATGCTGCCAATGAACCATTGACTAGGTGCTTAAGCGAAACCAATTCCGTTTGCAATATGATTGATTTTAGTCTAAGTAGATTTTCATTTAGAACTAATTTGCTATTAATTTTAAGTAACATTAATGGTGGCAATGTTTAATATTCTTTCCTTTCCTTTTTGTATACTTATTTATTATTTATATATGTATTTATCAAGTAATCACTAAAGCATTGTAACTTTGTTTGATGAAATAAACTAAACTAAACTAAACTATATGTATCTCCCACTCCTCGATATAACCGGTAAGCAAATGGCAGCCAGTGCTCCCATATGACTCAACGCTTCTGAGATTTCGGTTTTCAGAATTATAACCCCAACCCATTTCCACCGCCCAACTGGCAAAGTGACGATGCTGCTGATGGTCAGGAGACTTAAGTTCTTGCTTCAGTCAACCTTATAGGTTTTATGACCCAAGTCTTTATGCAAATTTCGCTGGAGTATTGTTTGTTAAATGCCCAATTTCTGAGTTCAACAAAGTTGGGTTTTCGGCCACACTGTTCTTGCGCGACGGACACGATTTCAGCTCTTCATTCTTTTTGAACCATAGTCTAAGGTGAAGGTTAGGTTAGATTAGTGGGCTGATGAGAATTGTTACATTCCCATCACACTAAGGCCCTTGTGGACCCATTGTGATACCCATAATGTGTTCCCACCCGTGGTATTATCGTCTTGTTTACAGCCATCCCGAAGCCCTGGCAGGGTTAGATGGTAATCCATCTGATAGCTCGTCGATATCTTCGAAGAAGAATTTGCCCAGAGTTCTGTTTTTCAGTTGACAGGGGTTAGAACAGTGACAGAGGAAATGGGTTGTGTCCTCAAGTGCCTCTTCATCACCGCATCCTCTGCAGATGTCATCATCATTCAGTCATAATTTCTTCATGTGGTATCTTAGAGCGTTGTGCCCAGTTAGCACTCCTATGAGCAAAGACACAGACTTCCTGTTTTTTTGTTCTTGCTTTGTCGTATTTTGGCCACAATGTTCTTGATACCTCGCAGGTGGTTAGTGATTTCCACCTGTTGTTTGCTTTAGTTTCTGATGTTTGTTCAATTTTGGCACGAAGGTTGCAGAGTGGAGGTTTGACCGTCCCATCTGCCTGTTCTCTATCTAGGGCTGAGCCCTTTCTAGCCAATTCATCCGCAGCTTAGTTATCTGGTATCCCTCTGTGCCCAGGGACCCAGCAGAGTTTAACATTGTGCTGCGTGCCTAGAACCTTCAGCTCTTCGCGGCAACACTTTACAAGATTCAATGTTATTTGTGTAGCAGCTATTGCTTTTATGGCCGCCTGGCTATCAATATAAATAGTGTAATCGTCTCGCAATATTGTCGTCATCGACACCAATTGAGCAGCCTTTGTCACTGCTATAACCTCAGCTTGGTCTGGGAATCATATGAAGGACCTAGTTCCTCCGAAAAGCAACCCGCCCCTATACATATCTATGTCCATTTTTGACCATCTGTGTAGATGGACTTAGCACCATGAGGTACCTCGTTTTTCTCCCTCTTCCCTCTGCTTGGAAAAGCCTACGAGAAGGGTTTTTCGAAGACCAAGTATGGGTCAGTGTAGTCTGAGTTGTTATCACCATTGAAGTAATTGCCAAGTATCTGGGTATGTCCATATGCATTAGGTCTCCAGTAATTTTAATTTTAAGTTTAAGGTGAAGAAGGTGATTCACGTTGACTAAGAAAAATCTTCGAACGTTTCCCCCTTTCTGTAGTGAATTTGAAGACATTCAATACGTCGCTAAATCGTCCATTTTCACTAATGGTATAGTTTTTATTGCCAAGTTTGGTAGAAATTTGCCAAACTGGTAACCGTGGCCACACAGTGTAGTTCTTACGAAATTGCACACAATGTAAGTTCAAACTGTCGCTTCCAAGTGGCATGAGAAAATATGAAAAAAAAAAAAATAGATTTATACAAAATCCTCCTCTTTGCATAATAAGATTAACATTTTCTATTTATCGGTGTTATAAAAGCACCAAAATCGTTTGACTGATGAGACATTACATGTCATACATTCTAAATGAGTCATTAGATTTGTGAAATCTGTTCGCGGCGAGGGCTGTGGCTGTGGCTACCCGTCAGCACCCTACTTGAGTTGACATCCCAATAAAATGACCAACGGAACTATTAATAACAATAAAAACCAAGAGAAATAGATAATCTCCGTGGTGCAACTCCCGCAGTGCAATTGTTAGCTAAAGGTATCCTCGTACTCGTATACATCTCCTCGTCGTTGTAAATGTCTATTTTTTTTTTATATACTCGTACGTCGTACGCGCATCATCATAACCATCATCCCCTGCGCGGTACGAGGATTCTCCGGCAGTAAATTAAAAGTCACTCACCCTTCGTGATAGCAACAACAACAACAACAGCAGCGGTGGCAGGAGCTACAGGAACATTGGGGGAAAACTCAATTATAACAATCTGTTCGGATTTTCGTACACATCATCAACCGGCAAGTGAATTCCAGTGCCCTCCCCCAACCCATGTGCTTCGTTAACTTGTACGAGAATGTAATAGTAACAGTAATATCCAGAGTTGTCCTTTTTGTGAGAGCTGGAATAAACGAACGAACGAACGAACTGTAGCAGCATCACAGCAGGAACAACTATGAGTTATCTTCCATCTATGGATGCTGAGTCTGTGTGTGCGTGTGGCTGCCGGGCGGAAGGGTAAAGACTACCTGATACCTGGCGGGAAGTAACCCTTCTCGTCATTTGCGCCTGTCATAATTTTTGGGAATACACATATCGGAGGGTTGACATTCAATGGTGTGATAGGTATACGACACGTATCCTTTGGCATTATTGTAATTATTCTGATCACTGCTTTGGAATTACGTCGAGAAGACAATTGGGGATGAAGTTGAGTGGTGTTTTATGAAGATGAGAATGGTGGCGAAATTTAATTAGATTTAGATAGTTTTTTTCATTGATAACTTTTCGAATTGTATCTTGTGCTATCTACCTATCTAACGTCCTCCCCATCATCAACGCCAGTCTTATGTACTGTACGTAAAGGGTGAACCAGCAGCTGGTTTCTTTTTGTATTACAGTAGAATCCGCTTAAGACGCTCGCGCTTAAGTCGCTTTCCCTTCGTTCTGACTAGAATCTTTATGGGAAAAAATCCGGACAAAATGTCTGTCTGTTTGTCTATCTATCTATCTATCTATGTATATACATATCTGTTTTTCTATCTATCTGTCTGTCTGTCTGTCTATCTGTCCGTCTGTCTGTATGTCTGCTTGCCTGTCTGTCTGTTTGTCTATCTATCTGTCTATCTGTTTAGCTATCTATCACTCTGTCTATCTGTCTGTCTGTCTGTCTATCTGTATATCTGTCTATCTATCTATATATCGGTCTGTCCATCTGTCTGTATGTCTATATGTCTGCCTATCTGTCCATCTGTCTGTTTGTCTATCTATCTATCTATCTGTCTAGCTATCTATCCCTCAACCTGTCTGTCTATCTGTTTGTCTGTCTATCTCTATCTGTGCATTCACTAATCCAATCGAGATTTTTATAATTTTGTGCAATGCCGGGGAGCACTTTAGTGATGAGTTCCTCCTTCAACGATGTGAACTCTCAAAAATTTGCCGGTAACGATATCAATCCAGTCGAAACATCAATAGGAATTTGGCCATTGCCGCAAGCGCCAGCAGTTGTCTCCAGAATTCAGCAGCCGATGTGTCGTTCTGCAATGCTTCATGACATACCGCCACAAAGACGACGATTTCAGGCATGCATTAAGTTCATCGGCAGCAGTAGATTCCGGGATGACAGGAGGTGTTTGACGAAAATCTCCGGAGAGCAATATCATAGCCCCACCAAATCGTCTCATGTACGTCGTCCAAGGTTTGATCGTCTAATTAGGCATTAGTCCAGCAAATCGATCTCCCTCAAAAACAACAAAGTCGATTTTGACTAATCCTATTCAAAAGAAAACTTATTTTCTGAACAAATGATCGAATTGATAAATATCGCATTGAATTTCAATTGATCGTAATCTTTGTACCATTTGCATACATGACATGATACACGACTATTCAGAATCAGTGTAATAATACGCAAAACTCGAATCAATTGCAGCAATAAAAATAGCACATTTACTATGACAATGCGAAAAGGATACCTGTCAAACTGCGCATAGCCTAAGTCAACATATAACGCCATCTATCGTATAACGCCATCTATTATTTATCTCGTTTACTTCTTCACTCAAAATGCACGCAAATTGTCTTTTATCACACTGAATTTCACAATTATCTGAAATTTTACAAGCTTCGCAACGAATTGTCCAACTTTAAATCAAATCATGCGATAAAATGCAAAATTTCGTTAAAAAAAAAAAATTCAAACTTTTCGCGTTTTTCCGGGATTTTCCGAGTTTTCTACTAAGAATTTTATATTTTTCCATTCGAAAAGCCATTCCGGAACAATTGCACACAAAATTCCATACATTTCGATTTTTCCAATTTTCCTACTTTTCCGGAGACCTAGCCGTTCTCAATTGATGAATTACTATACATTTTTCTACACCATTTTTATATATATAATATATAGATATAAAAGCCGGCTTCGGTGGAGCAGACATTGGCCGTGCAGATGGCTCTGATATCCGAACAGAGAATATTGAAGAACTACACGAGTTTCTCAAAATGCTTCTTTTGATAATGACCTTATTAAGACCGGCCCTTGAAATTTGGCAGAATACATTAGTGACAGCGCTTCAACGGTTGAGTCAGAAGACGAGATCGATAAAGACGAACCAGCACTGATACCTTTAGTGGACAATCGAGGAGGTCAGATTACCGTGAATTTCATAATTTTTATAAAAAATCTTTGCAAATGTCCATACCGATTTTTGCAATACCAACGTCTAAAAGTACCATAATAATTAATAATACAGTGCAAGTCGCCTATAACTACGGTGAAGGGACCGGGCAAATGTGGTCGTTATAACCGGCGGTCGTTATAACCGGCGGTCGTTATATCCGACGAGGTTATATCCAAAGTTAGTAAAGTTTGAAATATAAAGAAACCAACTAAATGAAGGGAAAATGGTCGTTATAAGCGACTGGTCGTAATAAGCGAGGTCGTTATAAGTGACTTCCACTGTATATGTACTTGTAATAATTAATTTTCTATAATCTTTATGTGTATCCTGCGGGCAGTTTTGGTCAGCTGAAATCAAACATTCCAAGCACATTTGTTCCATCTTCTTACTTCGTTGCTCGGCGATAAACTAAAAATTTAAAACAAAATTCAAAGCAAAACGACGACGTCGCTCTGTCGCTTACAAAAATCGTTCATCGCTCAGCGACTACGTAGCCACAACCCTACGATTTTATATGTCTTAATTTGTTTGCGTCGCTTCAAACGCTCGTCGCTCAGTGCGTGGCCTTAGCCAAGACACTATTTTCTGACTGTACTGACTGATTCTACTGTACCTATATGCGATTTTGACACTGACTGCTCTTTCGCGCTCAAAAAGTTTACAAAACCAGAAACCGTTTACGCTGGAACAACGTGTTGAGGAAATATTGAAAAATGAATGCCAAAACAGTGTGAATCTTGAAAATAATTTTCGGCCGTAATAGTGCATCAACCGCGCCTGCTGGACGTAAGCTTGAAGAGGCTAACTGCCTCCAGTTGCGTACTCCAAGTTGGTTGGGGTCCTTTTCTGTTAACCTCTGCTGCGCTGACCATCCGGGTTGGAGTCGAATACTCTGCGGGCCGGAGCCTTGATGTACATTCGCTCTACATGTCCTAGCCATCCTTAAGGCCCAATGCGTAGTAGGTCGTAGGTTGATGTCGCTGTACAGCTCGTACAGTTCGTGGTTGCATCTTGTCCTCCAAAACCCGTCAACGCAAACGGGACCATATATCTTACGATAAAGTCCATGCTTCAGCTCCATATAGCAAGACTGGGATAATAAGGGTCTTATATAGAGTCTCCTTAGAGACGATCGGCAAAGGGCTTTACTACTCAATTGCCTTCTTAGCCCAAAGAAACAGCAGTTGGCAAGTGTAATCCTTTGTTTGATTTCCGACGAGATGTCATTTTTTGATGTTATGGCAGAGCCAACGTAGACAAAGTTTTTTACTACCTCAAAGTTATTGCTGTCTATTGTGATGTTCTCTCCAATTCGTCGATGTTGAGTGTCCCTTTTTGTTGACAGCATATACTTTATTTGCCCTCGTTTACCGCTAAACCTATTTTAGCCGCTTCCATTTTTATACTCGCAAGCTACTTCACCATTTCAACAGTTTCGAATGAAAACCAAGAATCATTGTCTTGTAAATATACAGTCAGCGTCAAAAAAGAGTAGACATCAATGCATACATTGTTAACATTCACTTCTCCTATAAAAACAAAAAAGATATTAAATTTTAGAAAACGGTTGAACAAAATTTTATTCAGGTGTAACAAAATAAAAAACAACAACAGCTATTTTTTTTTAATATTAATAGTCCATAAATAACGCGTCAGAACTAAGTAGATACTGTCCACTTACGTAGACACTTCATCACGCTCAATCATCTGATAGTAATCCGCTAACTTTTTAGGAGTGGTTCATTCTATTGTGTGTGCTTGGTTTGAAAGCGAGTATAAATCGAGAGCAGTGCTTGTGAAAAAATTACATAAAATCAATTAAATAAAACAACAAAATGCGAGAAGAAATATCCTTAAAAACACGTAAAATTATTGTGGACCTGCATAAAAAAGGAAAAACATTAAGAGAAATAGCGAAGATAGTGGGAAACACCATTCATCAATCGCGAAAATAGTTAAAAAAAAATGCAATACCTTTGAAACAATAAGCAACTTTAAACGTCCGGGGCGACCAACACGGCTTAGTGTACGAGAAAAACGAAATATCGTGAATGAAGTGAAACAAAACCCTGCGCATCAAGTGCAATTAAAATGCATCAACATCTGAAATACCTGTAAGTGCAAGTACTGTTCGCCGAGCCTTACATAAATCTGGACTACATGGCAGGGTGGCTAGAAAAAAAACCTCTTATTTCAAAAGTCAATAAAAGAAAGCGATTCAATTTTGCAAAGCAATATAAAGATGCTGATATTTCTTTTTGGAAAAATACACTTTTCTCCGATGAAAGAAAATTTGAAATGTTCGGAAACCAAACAAGGAACAAAATTTGGAGAAAACAGAATGAAGCATTTAAAGAAGTGAACTGCAAGAAAACAATCAGGAAGGAAGGGGGTCATGTGATGGTGTGGGGATGTATGGCGGCGTCAGGAGTCGGGGATCTTGTATTCATTGATGATATGTACAATGAAAAAGACTGATTACCTGATGATTTTACAAGAGCATCTGTAGCCTTGAAAAGGTGAGGTTGCCCAGGCATTGGACCTTCCAGCAAGACATTGACCCTAAGCATACCTCATACCTTTTAGGGAATGGTTGCTTTACAGAACCCCAAGCCAGCTCAATCACCCCCCACAATCGAGCATCTGTGGGATCACTTGGACCCAAAAATAAGGCTAAGGCACATTAGAAGCAAAGAGGAGCTGAAACAAGCATTGATTGAAGAATGGCAAAATATTTCATCGGAGGTAACGAATAACCTCGTCGAATAGATGCCGCGAAGAATTAAAGGAGTACTAGAAGCTAAAAGAGCACACACAAAATATTAAATTTAATTTATAATCCGTTTTAAACCAAATGTTAACATGATCATTCATTGTGTCTACTTACTTTTGACGCGTTATTTATGGACCATTTAACATTAATATTAAAAAAATATAGTTGTTGTTTTTTGTGAATTTTTTGTTTATTGTTTTGTTACACCTGAATAAAACTTTGTTGAACCGTTTTTCAAAATTTAATATCTTTTTTTGTTTTTATATGAGAAGTGAATGTTAACAATGTATGCATTGTTGTCTACTCACTTTTGATGCTGACTGTATGTAGGTACATATATTGAACGTAAGCACTAATTTATTAAAATAACCAAATTGATTTTCCACTCATAAGGTCATGTTGAATCTCAGAGATATGGCTGCGAACTTTAGCGATAATTGTTTGCTCACAATAAATACACTGAGAGAAAAATCGCATTCTAAATTTAAGCAATTTTCGATATAATTTAAGAACGCGACCCTTCTTAGGATAGCATACTGAATTTAACTCCGTTTTATTTTATTTTACCCAAAAAGCACTCAATTCAAGAACGCACGGAGTTAAAATGACTCATATACAATCAAAATAAGAAAATGTCTGTTTAAACGTAGAAGTAATATTCCTGTTTACTGTTAGTTTTGCATGAAATCTAACACGCATTCACATATCTTAAACATTGTGTAGCGTCTCTCATTATTGCGGCAAATTTATTCGAGTGTGGTGGCAAAATGGAACAACCGGATGAAAACTGCGAAATTATGTACATATATTGTACAGGATGACAATATAAATGAATTTTACACCGAAGAAAGTGATAGAAATTCATAAGCACTTGATTGGTAAGTAAATACAATTGAATTTGATTGGTGCTGTTTCATATTGGACATATTGCATTACATGCATGTGTATCATCACCTACTTATCTGATATTATTTTTACATTAAATATAACCACCAATATTATGTATAAAAGCCTTCCATATTTATCGAAGGCAGATTTACTAGCTATACAGAATACGGGATTAAGGGCAGAATTTCGAGAAAAACTTTTCATTTGGAAAATATAGTTTGTAAGTACGTTTTATGAATCGTATAAATATAGATTATTGACAACTAACATCTTGGAATTTTTTAGCACAACATTGATGATGAAACAATCTCTATGAACTCTTAAGTTAATTCTTGGCTTTTGACAACAGACTCCAGGCGAAACTCGTCTGCTAATACTTCTTCTAACAACCCGGGCCAATCAAGTAGTTCCTCTTGTCGCTGCACCTGCGTGGTAAGATCTACAGTTGTGAAAATAGTTATTTCAGATTTCTTAAATTTGATATATTAGGATGTGAAAAATCTTTTACTGGCCAGCGTAAGAGGAAAGGCTCTGCGAGAATTATATAGCACTACAAAACAGCTTACGAATAAGGATCGGGACGGCATTTATTATATACTAGTGTACCGGTGCGAGGAATCTCGCATGTAGAAACCCTATACTCGTAAGTATTGGTAATAATGTTTTTTCGTAATAACTTTACTCATATGGACTTTTTCAAAATTGTTTATATTGATGAACAAAGTTCAGTTGTTAAGCTTTCGATCAGTGAAAGAAGCATTGAAATCGGTGCAGGAATAAACTCTCAGGAGGAATCACAAGCACAAGCGCTAGCGATTTAAATATAATGATGATGATATTATTAACATAATACTGGAAACAGTATCTGTGGCCAAAATCACTGTAAGCCCATCTAATTTCGATGAAGTCGTAGGATAAATAACATAAATTTTTCCAACTTTTTGGCTGTCTTTTTGATTTGCAGGATGAAAACATTTGTACTATGTCAGGAAGTGAAATTGTCATTTTCATGCACACAAAGTCGGCAATGTTCTTGATAACTTTTGCATTAAAAAAATTAATGAATTA
The DNA here is from genome assembly GCA_949775065.1 of Brachyopa scutellaris. Classification (NCBI taxonomy): domain Eukaryota; kingdom Metazoa; phylum Arthropoda; class Insecta; order Diptera; family Syrphidae; genus Brachyopa; species Brachyopa scutellaris. Next base: position 82,698,543 of record OX459112.1, on the reverse strand, counting down.
AATAGCTTACCAATGCATATATGTATGTATATGAATTAAACAATGGATTTTCTTACACAATATACAAACAAATATGAGCTATAGAAGTAGTCTGTATAAAAAAAGTATTATTATATTATATTAATAATGGTTTATGAATTAATTGCTATGTTTTTCTTTATAAAAATTATGTTTATATTGTTGAAATAAAATTTTGTTAAAAAACACTCACATTCGTATGATTTTTAATTTGACTGCATTAGAGTTTAAAGGATGCAACGTTGCAATTTGAAAGATCGAAATAAGTAGAAACGTTGTAAATTTACAAGAATGTACGTTGTTATTTCAAGAACATAGATCTTAAATTAATAATGTTGCGCTGTCAGGATGCTTAATTTAAGAATTTTTTGTTTTAAATTTAAATTAGCTGATCGTTCTTAATTTAAGCAAGAAATTACTTAAAAGAAGAATGACGTATGATTGATTCAAATCCGACGTACTTAATTATAGTATAAACACGATAGCGATGAAACAGAGTTTGAAATTTGTTAGTCTAAGCTCTAAGTATGTTTCTGCTCAATTATACTCTTTTTTCCCCTCAGTGTAGCATTAATTTTATGTCAATTTCCTTACTGTTTACAGTGAATGTAACTTTTTCTTTAAAACCAACCAAAGTGAAAATACTCATTTATTTTGTTCCGCTCAAATTGTGAGTGAAAACATAAAAAACTTTGTTTGTGGCATTTGTAATTGAATGTGTCCGTAAGTGTTCCTTTTTTTTAAATGAAGTTGGTGCTTTTTTCTGATTGGTTAAAATACATTTATTTTATAAATATGAACTTATTTTGTTACGAAATAATGGTCAGATTAATAGCAATTGATAAAAGATATTTTTTCGGGCTGTATTGAATTGAAAGCCTAAAACAAATTATAATAATACCTTTATACATGCAAAACTATAAGCCCTTTGAATGGTGAAGTTGTAGGCAACATTATGGCGCACCAAAATAAGAAAAAAAAAATAAAAATTATTAAAACACTTTCCCGAGATAAATGCGATTTTCACTTAAATTCATTAAAAAAAAATTTTAAAAAAAAAATTGTGTTTGAAGACCACTAACTCGAAAATGAAAGCTGGAATTGGAAACATAGATAAACAATTTAATTTGACATGCATATGTCCAGAATTTATAGAAATGTGACAATTTGAAAACCACAAAGCAGCTGTACAAAAAGTACAAAAGTGATTATGTACACTGAGAGAAATTTTCAATAAAAAAATCAAATAGAAGCATGTTTAACTTTTCCGTGTTTAAAGATGTCGCTTTAATGAAAAATGTAAACTAAATTCTGGTTTAATCAAATAAATACATGTTTGGTGTTGCATTAACAAATATTTTAAATACATATTTGTTAACTTAAATTAGTTCATGTTTGATATTATTCATAAAATATGAAAGAGTTTACTTTAAATATAATTCTATTAAAATCAGTTTATATTGAAATATTCAAACAGATTTCTATTTGATCTAACCATAAGCAAGTTAAGCAAAATTCCGTTTCAAAAACGAATACATGATCATTTAAAATAGGACAATGTTTGACTCTAATAAGTTCATGTTTGAGAAAACATAATTGAGCTTATTTTAAACAGAATTATATTGAAAACGTTTGGAAATTAATTATTCGAACAGATGTTTATTTAATTTGACTATAAACGTCTTTGAATGTAACATGACTTGTAAATGCACCATAATTTGTTATTGCTTTATTCAGTTTCAAATATACACTATACAACTAATAAGTGCAACTAACAAAAGTTTTGAATACCACGGCCAGAACATAAAAGACTCGAAATCGAGGGAACGATTTGCATCTTGTAAGAAAAACTCAAACAAAGGTATGTAAAGGGTGATTTTTTAGCTGGTTTGGTTTTGGCAACACTGGTTTTGACAGCTGACGTGTGTTTAGTACCTTGTGTCACTGTCAAACAGCTTCAGTTTGGTTTGCAATTTAACCATGGATCGTCTTACAAATGAACAACGCTTGCAAATTATTGAATTTTACTATCAAAATTCGTGCTCGGTTCGAAATGTTCATCGCGCGCTGCTTCCATTTTATGATCGGCATTCTCGACCTTCTGAGCAGTCTATTCGGAAGATTGTGGCCAAATTTCGCACCAAATTTACTTTGTTGGACATTAAACCACCAACACGTTTATGTACTGTGCGTAGTGAAGAAAATATTGCGGCCGTATCAGCTAGTGTGACAGAAGACCGCGAAATGTCGATTCGGCGCCGTTCCCAGCAGTTAGGCCTTTGTTACAGCACTTTTTTTTGCCCGAAATGGAAGTTCTTGACTTGCATGATATGTGGTTTCAACAAGACGGTGCCACATGCCACACAGCACGCGAAACAATGGCGCAATTGCGAGGCGAGTTTGGTGAACAGTTAATTTCACGTTTCGGGCCGGTCAATTGGCCGCCTAGATCGTGCGATTTGACACCATTAGATTATTTTTTGTGGGGGTATGTCAAGGCTAATGTCTATAGGGACAAGCCCGCTTCGATTGACGCACTGGAAGCCAACATCCATGCATTCATTCGTGAGATACCGGCCGATATGTGTGAAAGAGTATGCCAAAATTGGACTCAGCGGATGGGCTACCTGAGACGCAGCCGCGGTCAACATTTGCATGAAATTATCTTTAAACATTAAATTGCAAGGTTCAAACTATCGATTCAAATAAATATTTCATTCATTTTTTCGAATTTTTTGTGTTTTTTTTTTTTTAAAAAAAGTTCTCAACCTCTTAAAAAATCACCCTTTAGCTCCGTGTGCAATTAAACGTATAAGTTTTGTCTTTTGACATTTAGGTATTATTTGCAGATAGTGTTGAATACATAGCTTCCAGCTTGCTTAATAGTGTGATTACTCCAACAGCTCGTTTCGGAGATGCTGAAGGAAGAAACAATTTAGCATACTCGATGCTTCATATTTTACAAATCCTACCGTACATTTGTATCAAATTAATAACGGAAGATGTTACTTAAGAAATATGTTTTTGTAAAAAATTAATAAAATCAGTTAAACTAAAAGAAAATCTGTTTTTTTTTATGTCGCATATAAGAACCTCTGTTTCCAGGATCCAGTTTTTTCTTCAGTTCAAAAAATGGGCACGAAATTTATATAAGATGGAAACCAAATAAATCAACAAATTTAAAAAAAAAATATATATATACATATGTATGTATGTATATATTTAAAGCATTACAGATTTTAATTTAAAGTGATTTCTATTTATTTTTCCCAAATAGAATTCCCTTAGAATTAAAAAGATACATATTTAAGAAATTTAAATATTTTAATATCAAGTTAAATAGATTTCTATTTAATTTTCTTAATTTTGATTCTATTAATCTGAAATAGAAATCATTTTGATTCAAATAAGCATCTGTTTATAAAATTTACGTTAAATATGTTTATTTCAAATAGAAAACAAGTTGATTTTATCGAAAACTATCTAAAATTATGATTAAAAATAACAAAGTTATTCATGTTTAAATTAAACAAAATCCATTTTGGCGCCAAATCATATTTATTTGTGTTTAGTTTAAACACGAATGGGTTTAGTTTTTTTCTCAGTGTACTCACTAAAAAAAAAAACACGGCTTATATTAAATAATTTAATTTGTTACCACCAACTTCAATATTTTCATCCCATATCTCAAATATTTGAGTTTTTTTTAAAAACCAGTCACTTCATCCATCAGCAAAAAATAATATTTTCGCCACATTCGGATGTGGTGCGGTTCCGCAGTAATAATAATAGCCAATTTGCATTCCGTCAAATTACTATTAAATTCGATTCCTTTAATTCTTAATCCGTTCATTTCAATTAACCAATGGTGGCTGGAAACCAGTAAGGTAGCTCGTTCCCGTTCCCATATTGGGAGCACAGGTAAGGGTAACCCTGTGCAGTGATTTATGAACTTCACTGCCCCAGAATCGCCAGACTCGGTTTTGTTAATAAAATTTAATGAAAAATATCTCCATTTTCTTGTTAATTATTTTTTATTTGATCGGTTGATCGGTAGGTAGAGGCGGCTACTCTCGTCTCGAATAGTTGCCCCGCGCGCCGCGCCGACCGGACTGTAATCTGTTTATTTATGATTTTTTTAACTGAAAGTCGCCTTAATCGGGGCCCGTTTCTCGCTCTACGAGATCCGAGAGAAGTGTGTGCGGTGCGCGACGCGAGAGACGACCCACTCTGCCATAAAGTAGTTCAGAAATTTAATCGGCGCGATTATTGTGAGTGTCCATTTAGGATGGACAACTATGGCTGTTGTTGTATTTCTGAAGCGGAAGATCACCTCTTATCTGGGCATCCGCACGCTGTTGGATGATGAGGCGTAGCAGCGCAGCGCACAGCGGGGGTCTGTTGGAATCATTCGAATATTAATTTCATGGCAATTTTATTACTTATTAATAATTTTTGTGTTCGAAAAAGGTCGCTATCGCGCCTTCTTTTGTTTGAAGTTTTTTTTTTTTTTTTATTTTATTTTGCCTTTCTCAGGTGGTTGGTTATTTATTAAATTATTTCCATTCTGTTGGAATTCGAAATCCGGTGTAATTAAGTGTCTATGAGTTTGATATTGAAATTTTGATTCTGATGAGCGCAGAAGTGATTTGGTGTTTAATTTTTAATTAAAACAAATTTTCGGGAGGCGTTCACATGTTTGCTGAAAATATCTGTAACTTTGAATTGTTAAATTATCATTCACCAGATACCGGATAGCTGTATATAATTATAATGAAACCTACTATCTACCTTACGACTTTCGACTATTTTTCTCTTATTTCTTCTAAACGGGTTCATGTTCATTAGACAAAAACATAATCAAAATTGTATGACACTTAATATTAGTATCATTTAGTAGTAATAAGTAGTATTCTTTATTTTTGACACTATTCTTAGGAACACTTTTTAAAGTAGATGTTGTAAAAATAATAATACAATTTGTATGGAAAGTACTATTATTAAAGTTAAACCAAGAGCATTCGTCAATGACAATAAGTGTCGTCTTTCGAAATGTTGGGCTACTTATGTATTTCTTACTTATAAAGATGCCTTTGGATAGGGTGTCCATTTGGGACCTTTCTAAAAAGAGAACATTTTGCTCTAGAATCTATAAAAAAAGATAATTTTGAGGAAAAAAAGAGAACAAAAAAGAGAACAATTTGGAAAACGCAAAATTTTTTTATTCAAATTAACATAATCAACTAAAAATCCATTTTTTATAAGAACAAGAACGTACAAATAAGTACAACATTAACAAAATATATTGTACATAAATATATTAGTTAATTGCTTAAAAAAGTATTAAATAAGTCTTTTAATTGTTTCAAATCACATAACTGTTATTTATTTCGAAGCTATTCAAACAAGCTTTCCTCTTCATCTTTATCGATGTCATCTGGATATTTTTCTTTCTTTTTGATTTTTTCTAGTACGGCTTTGTCGTTCAATAGAATTTTATAGAAATCTTGACAGCAGGTTTCTCTATTACTATAAATTACACAAAGAATAGATTTGATAGTATAAATTTTGAGTCTATTTCTTTCTTTTGTCCATTGGCCCCCAATAAGAGAAAATATTCTTTCTACGTTTGCATTTTGTCCTGGGATTGCAAAAAAAAACTCACAAATTTTGGATAGCTCTGAAAAGTGCTAAGGATAATTTAAACTTTGAAAAAACTTTATCCATTTTTTCACTTGAGAGTGATTTATTGAAATTAAAATCTTTCGAATTCTTCTTAAAAAAGCTTTAAATTTACAAAATTTATCAAAACATTTACTATCTATTAAAATAACTTTTTTAGAATTTAAATAAACAATAGTAGTTTCGAAGTCTTCGCATTTTAAACTATTTTTTAGTGCCATCCAATAAAAACATGAATACTTTTACTTTACACCATAGTTTATTTAAGTTGTTCAAAATTGTTTAAGATTCATAAAAAGCGACTTGCAAAGAAAAAAGAGAACAGAAAAGATCCTTACAGAAAAAGATAGTGTAAAAAAGATCGAAGCTGAAAAAGAGAACATGTTCTCTTTTAAAGAGATAAGATGGACACCCTACCTTTGGATCTTTATATGCAGGAGACCGCAGTAAAGAGCGCTCTCAGGTTAAGTCAGTCAAATTACGGGAGACCTAATGCATATGGACATACCCAGGTACTTGGCAATTACCTCAATGGTGACATCAACTCAGACTACACTGACCCATACTTGGACTTCGAAAAACCCTTCTCGTGGGCTTTTCCAAGCAGAGAGAAGAGGGAGAAAAACGACGTACCTTATGGTGCTAAGTCCATCTACACAGGGTCAAAAATGGACATAGGTATGGGAGCGGGTTGCGTCAATACGACTCCCAGACCAAAGCAGCGTTTTCCAAGCTGAGGTTCTAGCAGTGATAAAGGTGTCAATGACGACAATATTGCGAGACGATATCACTATTTACATTGATAGCCAGGCGGCTATTAAAGCAAAACCTGCAACACAAATAACATATAAGCTTTTAAAATGTTGCCGCGAAGAGCCGAAGGTTCTCAGCACGCAGCACAATGTAAAACTCTGCTGGGTCGCTGATCACAGCGGGATACCAGGTAACGAAGCTGCGGAGGAATTGGCTAGAAAGGGTTCAGCGCTAGATAGAGAACAAGCAGATGGGACGGTTAAACCTACACTCTGCAACCTTCGGGCCAAAATTGAACAAATATCAGCAACTAAAGCAAATAACAGGTGGAAATCACTAACCATATACGAGGTATCAAGAAGATTATGAAACAAACAAGAATGAGCAAACTCCTACAAAAAGACAGGTAGTCGTTGTCAATACTCATAGAAGTGCTAACTGGGCACAACGCTCTAAGATACCACATGAAGAAATTATGACTGAATGATGATGACATCTGCAGGGGATGCGGTGATGAGGATGCACATGAGGACCCAACCCATTTTCTCTGTCACTGTCCTTACCTCTGCCAACTGAGAAACAGAACCCTGGGAAAATTCTTCTTTGAAGGCATCGAAGAGCTATCGGATAGATAGATGCCAGGGCGTCAGGATGGCTGTAACCAAGACGATAATACCACGGGTGGGAACACATTATGGGTATCACAATGGGTTCACAAGGACCTAAGTGTGATGGGAATGTAACCATTCTCATCAGCCCGCTAACCTAACCTAACCTAACCTACTTATAAAGATGGCGCTACAGTTCGTAGTGAACTAGGGGATTCACGGTGGGACTGCCGTTAGGTCGTCTGCAAAGGACCTGCCAGTGAAACATTGCGTTCTTCACACCCTCTTCTTTTGAATATTCTGGGCAGAAGGGCAAGCTATCGTGTCCACATCGGTACAGATATTTTCGGTTGTGCCATTGTGCACGCATAGGAGCCGCGTAAGGTGGGGCTCTTTATCCAAACCCCATTATTCTGATTGGTTGCCTCATGCCGATTTGCAGTTCACCTTATTTCCTTCATATTTCCGACTAGACCGAAGCAGCGTATAGATTAATCGAGCTGACCGCTCTGGATAACAGAATCCACCTAGCGTTCACCGAAATTTGGCTACCTCGAGGATACCTTTTTGCTGAAGTACATACTTGACTTGCGTTTGGAAGTTAAGCCTGCTGTCGAACATTATCTTCTTTTGTTCTTTAGTTGGCGCTACAGTTCGGGGTGAACCAGGGCCTGCTTCTCGCAACCATTTGTGTATGCGTGTTATATTTTTGCGCGAATGGAAGGGATCTACAGTTTTCAGCCGACTCCGAACGGCGAGTTGAGAAGCTCATCATGACAAATGATGCTCTCTAATACTTGTCAGCATTCGAAAGAGGTGGTGCCGTGAAAAAACTTTTAGGTAGGCAGCATTGCGTAGTAGTCCAACGCACTGACCACTACACCACGGTGCATACGAGCATTATCTACTCCTCGGTATTTTACTGCCTTCTTGGACCTAATAGTCTGGTTTCAAAGCCGGAAATTCGGGTATTCCACGGTCTTACGACTAGTTTTTACGACAGCCTTGGTCTTGTGGACTCTAGCCAATTGTTGATCCTGATGACTGCTTCATTCATACCGGACTCTAGATATGTTGAAGGCGATATCGTCAGCAAATCCGATCACCTTAACTCCTTGTGTCGGCGTTAACCGGAGAGATCCACGGACTGACTATTGTGAGACTTCTGCAGTAATCCCGTTGTACTTAACTTCATCATCGGTTTGGTACATCTTTCTATAAGTGGAGTAGTTCATAACTATCTTCAGCAGGCCAAGGATCTTCTAATGCTTGACTGGGTTGTCGAGAACGCGTTTTTGACGTCGAACGTAAGAACTAAGCAGTTTATTTCTTTGTACCCCATCTCCAGATACTACCCGGATTGCTCAAGTTACTGTATCTACTACCACCCTTATGGTATTGACGGTAGAATGCGGAACCCTTTTACCCTCTGACAAATCGCCATATTTTTTCGAACCGCCATAATAATACAACGACGACGATACGTCGCCAATCCCAACATTCATTTACAATGACATTCCAGCTATCAATTCATTGGACAAAGCCAATCTGCTTGCATTTTGTATCCAACACTTCACTTCCAGAATTCGCTTTATCTCTACCTAAATTTGAAACCCCTGAGTACTCCATGGGATAAATCCACTTTCGAACTCGCAGAGTTTCAGGAGTAAGGACCATTTTACACTTAGCCGGCCACCGCACCGGTCACCCGGCCCGGTTAGCTGGTTTTCTCAAAAAATAAGTATGTTTTCAGACACATCCGGCAGCCGGCAGACAGCAAGTTATGAAATGTGAGTTTTGTTCCATTCGTGGCAGTCAACAGTGTGTTTTCAGTTTTCATATCGTTGAGTCGGTCGGTAGTGATGGAGAGATATCAACAAAAACAAACCCCTTTCTTGTCCAGTCCACAGCAGATGGAAAACTGAGAACCGACTACGGCAACCGGGCCTGATTGAAGGCGCAATTTGATTTTATGTATCCTATACTGACTTGAGAACCGTATACGCAGTTTCGGCAGCCGGCTGTGGCAGTGAGCAAAGCCGGCAACATACCGGCAGCGGGCTACCGGTTAACCGGGGACGGTTTCGGTTTGCAGGTGTGAACGCGCCCATAAAATGTATTCCCAACGACCGGGTAGCCGGTACCGGTTAGCCGGCTGCCGGATATGTGTGAAATGTTCCTACACTCAGAAAAAAAAGTTGTAATCACAACAATTTTATCTTTTGTCACAACAATAAACGTTGATTAAAATCTGCTCAACAACTGAAATTGTTAATTCAAGAATTCTCAGTTTTAGTTACTACATAAGAATAAAAGTTCTTACATCAAGAATAAAAAACTCTGACATTTAAGAACTTACATTGTTGTGCCAAATGAGATCTTGTTAAAAAGAATTAACAATAAAATACTTGCACCAAGAATAAAGACTAGTTAAGAAATTAAGAATGAGGTACTTACGCTGAATATGCAAATGCTTAAAAAGAATCAAAAATGTAAATTGTTGCTTCAAGGAATCGAATGTTAACCTGGAATCAAAAATACTTAAGCTGGTTTGGAATTTTAAATTAAAAAAAATTATTTCTTGCTAAGTCTGAAAATCAAGAGTTAATAATTAAAAAATTTAAAAATGACATTCGTTTTAATAATTTTATTTTAAGAATACTCAAATATGTATGTACAATTGTACATGTATCTTGCAACACATAAAAAAGTGTTGCATAATATCCCAAGCTTTATTATCAGTAACGTGAAAATTCGGTAAAGTGTTCCAGATTGAGTTTCCTCTTGTCGAGGTAGTATCAGGTTGATATGCTGTCGAATTAGTTTCACTTTGGTAAATACACACATAACGAATACTGTCTTGAACTTCTGCACAATCACTTTGGCAATCTTTTTTCTCTCTTGTATAAATTCTGCAATAATATTTTGCGTTAAAACCTGGTACAAAACCTAAAACTTCGTTAAGTCCTAAACTATCGCAAATTTGCCCAAGATAAAAAAAATACTTTAGTTACATTTCCGTCGATATATAAATCAATTCCATTGGTGGACAAGTCTTTAATACATTCAACAAGTTTCTTCAAAGTTAAAATGAATTTTTAAGTTTAATTATTATTATTTTTCACAAACTGGATCTTCACTCACGAAAGAAAACAACGCAATGAAAAGTAGTTATAATTTCGAACGACAACAATTATTGGTTCTTAACTCAACAATAAACTGTTGCGCGAAGGTATGATTTGTTGAGAAATCAAGAATTTATTTTGTTGCCTAAAGAATTACTTTTTGATTTGATAATATAATTCTTAAACACCAATTCTTTTTCACTAAGAATTTTTTTGTATGCAACTATTTTCATTGTTGATAAGTCAACAGTTAAAAATATTTGGATGGAGAATAAATTGTTAGGCTAAACATTTTCCACAGTGATTGTCAAACTTACTTACTTACTTAGTTGGCACTACAGCTCGAGGTGAACCTGGGCCTGCTTCTCGCAACCATTTGTGTGTGCGTGTTATATTTTTGCACGAATGGAAGGGACCTACAGTTTTTTGCCGACTCCGAACGGCGAGTTGAGAAGCTCAATCGTGACAAATGATACTCTTTGATGCTTGTCAGACATTCGAAAGAGGTGGGCACTGTGAAAAATTTGTATGTGTTTGCGGCGGGATTCGAACCCAAGACCGCTGGCTCAGTAGTCCGACGCGCTACGGTGCCCACTTGTCAAACAACAGTGTATTTCTTTTGCCTTAAGTATGAAATTGTTATGAAAAAAAATTGATTGTTGTTTCAAAAAAAACATTTTTGATTCGAGTATCCAATCTCAAATAGAAATATTTAAAAACAAAATTCTTGAGAAAACACTTTTCTTTTTAATCTAACAATTTTTAGTTTTTGATAATATGTTAACACTTACAAATATTTATCCTGAGTATGAGATTTTTGATACAAAAACTTCAAACCAAATATTCTAAAAATATATTTGTTGCCGCAAGAACTAGTATTTACTGGCAACAATTATCAGATTACAATTTTTGGGATTGAACCCGAGCAGCATGCAAAGTAGTCCAACGCACTAACCACCACGACCACGGTGATGACATTTGTGAATTCCCTACCCTGAAAAAGCGACTTTGTATTTCAATGACATTTGGCAGGATTTGACATTATGTTCTTTTGTCGAAAAAGCGTTCATTTCGCATCGATGAATCATGAACCTCATCTTATATGGATTATACACTACCTTTCGAAACATTCCATCAAAGTTATCTAGGACGTCGTGCAACATATTTGTTTAGGTACTCTAAAAACCACACTGCACCTGCTAGATAGGATCCAGGAACGTGCGTTAAAACTTAGAGATGATAGAAACATTACTTAGTCCATTAATTCCCATAGTGTTTTTCCTTTTCCATGTTGTATCGCTTTTCCATAAACAGTGCTTCAGCGAAATAGCATTCCTCCCCTTCAACAGTTTGCTCGCAATGAAAGGTTTACGCTTTAGCCCAACTTCGGACGTATACAGTGAAATGTGAAGATGCTTTCTTTAACTACTCAACCTGACTCAAGATTGAAGACCAATGCGTATCGGTAACCTCAGCCTCCCACTTTTTTTTTTTTTGTTGATGGCTCACGCTGTGCAAAACATTTCAAGGATACTCATATCCGCTTTGGAGCGCATGCATTATGAATAGATTCCGAGATAATCTATTTTTTACAACTTCTGATTATCAATTAAAATAGAAAAACTTAATCTGCATCATTTTACGAGTATCTTTTTGTAACGATCCACAGCTGCACTGCATGCTATCCAAAGTGATGCACCGTGTATCTCCTGTATGTATCTGCGTATGTTTGTGAATCTGTAGGCAATTTTTATTAGCCAAATGGCACGAATTCTCGTAAAATCGAATAACTCCGGGTACGTATCTATTAAGTCATAGAGGAGTATCTTAGACAGATTACATAATCTTTACTGGAATATTCTTAGAATACCATCCACTTTTATGTGCAGAAAGTGCACATGAAGCTCCAAGTTGCTCCCGAACATTATTTCAATCGCGAAAAGTACGACAAACTCTGACCTCCGTACAGAGGGTGTTTCTTGGGACTACAGCCAATTCAAAATTGGCGCCATTTCTCACAGAGATGGCTTTATTATGTGAATGATGGCAGTTGTGTTCAGCTCAGTCAATGCCATTTCATTATGAAAATATACACCTCTGGGAAAAGGGGCTGTTTTTGTGGTTCTTGTGGAATATCACAAGTATATTCGAGTGGTATTTACTTCGAACCCCAGCAAGCGGTTTTCTTAGCGGTACAATAGATCTATTAGGGCGCGGTGCCCCTTCAGTACCAGAAAAAAAACTTCAAGCTGGCGGTTTTTATGATAGTCAGACCCATATTCACGTATGGAAAACTAGTCGAACTCTTCACTGGGAAGATAAGCGCCGGCTCAGAGAATGGCTAGTATTGCCATCACAGCTCTGCCTCAGCTCTGGGCACGCTCCTTAATCTGATGATACTTGATCTGCATTTAAGGCACCTAACGAGTATTAGTGCATTACAACTTACCAACTCAGGATTTTTCAAGAGTAGGTCACAGAGATTCAAAGGGTAGACGCAAAGAAATTGGACGATTCTCTCTCCACAGTTGACTTTAACCCTAGGATGGGTAGCTAAGCTTAATCAGGCCCAGTTTGAGTTTGAATATAATATAACTTTTTTTCCCCATATAAATCGGATGGAATCTCCCTGACTTCTTGAGGCGATGCTTGCTGAGCACAACGAAACAAAATCCGGGTCGTTTCGGGTTCAGTTCATGGGGGAAAAAATGTTTCGTGTGTCAATATCGAAAAGTATCCGCTGGGCCTCAGTAGGCACAGAGTAAATGCGTATGTATTCGTTTGCAGTGTGTATCATTGCGCTTTATTTTTTATTATTTGTGGTTTGTTTACCTTTTTAGTTCCTGGTGCAGTAAAAAATGGTGGGGTAAACTTAATTGTATGATGCTGTGGATTCAGTGAGAATCGGCCGGCCACCAGAGGTGCTCGATATCATTTGCCGTGAAATAAATCGAAAGGAACTCCGATAATGTGGGCACCGTGGTGGAGTGGTAAGTGCGTTGGACTACTACGCAATATTGCCAGGGTTCAATCCCAGCCCGGGTCCAACACCTAAAAGTTTTTTTCACGGTGCCACCTCTTTCGAATGCCTGACAAGCAATCAAAGAGTATCATTTATTTATATTTTAAATATGTATACATTTATATTCATTATCATTCGGAGTTGGCAAAAAACTGCAGGTCCCTTCCATCCAAGGAATTGTGGGGCCTTATTATCACAACATTTACGCAGGAACAATATCTCTAAAACGTTTCAACATTTTGGGGAGAGCTGACACTGACCCATGCGGTAGCAATATTATCATCGTTATGCGGCATCAAAACAATAATTGTAAATAGAAATTAGCAGGAATGGCGGGCTTAGGATGGTCCAATTCAGAGGGGCACCAAGTATCTAGGACACTCTGCCCAGCACTAGACCAAGATATACTGCAACGATATTGTGTAGGGGAGGATATGTGCACATATTCTATGCGAAGGGCAGCCAAATGTCTGCTAGCCCTGCACCTACAGAGTAGGTCTTTGTATTGTGTCCTCTTTTATGTCTAAGAATCATACAAAATCTTTAGAAATTTGATAATCACTTTGACTGGAATGCTTTTGTAGTCTTCTTCCGTTAGTATGTAGTTGCCTAGTGTTTTGGCTCTTCTTTCTGTTAGAGCAGGCCCACTCTGAGATCAGGTGCTCCATAATTGGTTTTGTTTGTTGAGAGAATCTGCAGGTGTCTGTGTTGCTGGTGTTCATTTTGTAGAGGTGGCTATTGCAGATTGAATGTCCCGTCAGGCCTTTTTAAAGTTCCCCATTTTATGTTAGTCTTAGGGTTTCATTTGTTCTTTTGTTTTTGTGAGTGAGGAACTTTTTTGAGTGCTATTTGAGTACTATTCCCGCTGCGACGCCATTCTCTGTTTTCTACGCATTTGTGTACCATTGTTGGGCATCGCTCCTGGTCCACTTTAGTTTGTTTTCCCATTCGTTTCTGTCCGGGAAGAATGTTTCGTAGTTTCTTACGAAGCTTATTCTTTGGGACATGCAATCGCTGGCACTGGTCTTTTCTTTAGCTAGGTAGAACTTGTTTAGTATACTGAGATGCCCCTCTAGGTAAACGTCTTTGAATTTATAGATCCTATGAATAGCAAGAGCTTGTTTAGCTGCTTCCTCCTGTATTGCTAGGTGTAATGTGAGTTGATGTTCAATACAGCTTCCAGACCTGCAGTTGGTGTTTATTAAGCTAGACAGACCTCTTGAAGAGGTTACCCAAACCAACAACACAGTCTTAAACTTTGAGTGGCAAGTAAGTGCTTCCAGGAAAATGTTTAGGAGCTATCCTCGGATGAATTTCTCGAAGATCGCGACAAGGTTACAATGGTGCCTAATGTATCAACCTAACCTTATTTATTAGACGCTGCATGCATTTCGTCGTCGCCCGACTAATGAGTAGCTATCTTCATTAAGCTGTCATTCGTGCTCCTTAACCATGCCGAAATGTCTGTTGGCAAACAGGGACATTTTGTTTTTATCGGTGTCAATGTCATCCACAGGTATATATCAGCTACTGGGCAGATTTATTGAAGACCAGTTGATGTCCGTGGCTCTGTCTTCTTGATCCACGATAAAATGTTTTCTCTTATCTGTAGTTCGATTGATTAGCATACCTAAAATGGGTCTTCCTTGTGTAGGTGATACGTAGGACATCTGAAATTCCATTCAACGAACATGCCAGACTGATGGCTGGATCGGATGCTGTGGAAACAGGCTTTAACTGGGCAAGGCTCAGTGTTGTAACTGTTATTACGCATCAATTGTGCAGCACTATGCACACGTCAGCAGATGAATTACCCTCGATGAAACCAACAGAACGGAAACAACACCTTATCTGAGCTTCTCCGACATATTCGGAGCCGCAGGTCGATAAGGATTTCCATGTACTAGTCAGGGCCTGGGAAAAGATTTGGTGGCGGATGAGCCCCTAATGGGCCAACGGCAGCGCTCACACCGGTGTACCCGGACCCTAGTCTAAGGGAAATACAAGGATCTGGCCCTCCAAGTGTCGAATTGCGCGTAAGGTTAACTACTTAACCATGTAAAAAAAATTATAGTTCCGAAACAAACAATAGCCTCGTAGGGTTGTTGGTTGAGGCCCTGGTCCACCCTGGACTGTGGTGCCACCTAAGTTAGTAAGTCAGAAGAAGAGGTTTTTTAAAAATCCCGAAAAAAAAGTTTTAAAATACCGTTTCAAGATCCCGTTTAATCCCGCTTTGCCCGTTTCTCAGCAGCCCAATTTTGTATTTCAAAATCAGGTTTAATGCGTCGTATCGCCCACAATATACAATTGAACTAATTACATAAAAAAAAATTGTTCCATTAATATTTCAATGTATGTAAATATTTAATGTACAACTTCTGAGTATTATTAATTTATTTGCATATTCGTTGAATTGTTGTACATATTTGTTATTACATTCAGTATCGTAGCATTTAGGCATTGTAAAATCTCATAAAGCTTACTTTTCAGGCTTTTTCTGAGCCCAATTTGTCAATAATATGGTCTTTCTATCTCTAAACATAACTTTGTAGTTGACTTTCAAATCATCTTTGTAATTTTAATGCTAGACCAGCAGCGTCTTAAATGGAGGTTTCGTGCATCGGAAGTTCTGTTAGGGAACCAAAATCAGAAGCTACGGCAGCTAAATTTTGAAATCTCCGTCCCATTTGCGGAATAAGTGTATCTAGTGCACAGTAAAGCTGAACTTTTGAAGTGGTGTCATTATGGCCACATCATCCTTGGCCCTTTCGTCGAACATTTTTTAAACCTTTCGTTTGCGCTTTTCAGAAAATTACGATTCTATCGACAGTTTGCTCACTAGATTTTTTTGCTGAATCACACAGCTCTATTTGATTCTTTCTGCAATCATTTAAAAAAATTTACAAGGCAAGTGATGATGGGGTCTGTTCTCATACCTCTGTCCAAAACTGTTAAAACTATGAAATTCTACCAAAATCAGTCAAATCCTGTTCCCGTACGAATATTTTTCGCAGTTTGACACAGAAAAGAGACCAAACAAGAGAGTAAGAAATTTCCACATGTTCCAAATTTTTTCCATTTTTGTTGTAAAATATGTTCCAGTACTTTTTCACACCTTTTTCACCTCCCTGAAAAAATTTTCCCCGCTCCTTGAAATTTGGAATCTTTGAATTTTGGGGCAGAAATTACGGGAAGACACCCACGCCCCGGTGTGCCGGAGAGTGGAAAAACGACACAATTTTGGTTTGTGTGTAATTTTTTTTTATCTTTTATTAAGTGTTCTGTACAAATTGAATGTCTTGAGTAAGGGGCGCCATTCCTAATCTGTGGGGGCGCCTATCGTAATCAAAATCAAGTTTATTTTATGTGAGTTAACCTAGAATAATGTTTTAATTTGGTGTGCTTGTGGCTCTGTAAAGTGCGCCCCTTGAGGGTTGCGCACCTGGCAGCCGCCCCCCTGGCCAGCCCCTAGCTACGACGCTGATTATATTACATTTATTGTTTGTCGAAAATAATACGAGCTATTAATAAAAGGTTAGTGCATATTATTACCTCTGTTTTTATTTCACTTATTTCTATATTTTTTTTCCAATCTCGCTTTTGCAATCAGAACAATTTGTTTTATTTTAAAAAGTGCCTTGCAATCAATTATATGTTAAACCAAATTTCGCGCGAAAACGAGATTATAAAAAGCAGGATTATAAAAAAGCGGGATTGTATAAAGCGGGATTTTAATGTCGGGATTTTAATAAACGGGATTATAAGAAGCGGGATATCGTACCCAACCCGAAGAAGACTCTGCCCCAGTTAAAACTGTAACTTCCAAACTTCCATTCTTACCTATACAATCGAAGGATAAATATCTGCAGCCCTGGGAGGTGCGACATATGTATATGCACCTCTTCCTGTGTGTGTAATTAAAACAAAATTACCGTTATATTTTCTTTCAATTTTACTCTACAATTATTGCATTTTCTCTTTATTTTCTTAATAAATAATAATTTCTACAGTGTTTACATACTACCAATATTACTATGTGTTCCATACGCATACTTAGGGGCTACAATTAAATAATATTTCGTTTCTTTCGTTTGTAACGGTTCTATAGGTTGTCTGTTATCTCCTTGTCACACTCATAAACTAATATTGCGATGTATATACGTTTATTTGTTTCACACTACCCTCACGATGAGTTGCTGCTGAACAGCAGCGACTCTATGCTAAACGGATTGCTCCTTCGAATACTTATCGGATGGTGGGTGGGGGACTTGTCAGCCTTCAGAAAATGCGTCTGTGAGTTGTTGAACAGGAACGAAGGCTTCTCCATGGCCTCCTCTTGTTGGGCGGGATTTTGCTGGGACGGTGGACTTCCGATGCTGGTCGGACTCGCTGTCGATGGGAAACTGTTGGCCAAATCGTTGTTGGAACTTCGGAATGAGAAATCTTCGGGTTCGTCATCACTATCCGTGCCACCGACAACATCGATCTGAATGCCATCATCTTCGAGATCAGAATCTGAGAAGGCGCCACTTCCTCGATGTTGGGATATGTATTCAGCCTTCAGAGCTTCTAAGTCGACTGTGATTCCTTTCGCTTGGAGTTTCCGAGCCTGGCGGTCAATAGCTTTGGCCAGCTTTTTACGACGACGCGCTCTAAAATTTTAAAGAAAGAATAAAAAAATGCCTTAAAAGTTGGTTCTTTGGAATGGAAGGCCCGAGAGAACCTACCTCTCTTTGGCTTTCAGTTCATTTGGCGGGATTGGTTCACCGGAACACGTTTGCGGTTGAGCATTGTGAGCAGGTCGGCCGGGTCCTTTTTTGGTGTGCTCACGTTTTCGAACTTTTGCTCGTCGATTCTGGAACCATACCTATCTAAAACAAAGTGTATAATTTAGCAAATGATGCATAACGCGAAGAGGAATTCAATGTCAGCGGAAAAGGGAATATTAGGATAATGGGTAGTCATGTAATTGAAACTAAACCTACCGCAACGCGACTCTCCTTCAGATCTAATCGCATTGCCAGAGCTTCTCTCATGAAGATATCTGGATAATGGCTTGCGGAAAATGCTCGTTCTAGTTCTTCTAATTGCCACGAATTGAAATTGGTTCTCGAACGTCGTCGTTTAGATGAACTGCTATCGTCTTCGCCATCCGCGGTAAAACCTGCAAAGATAAAAGGTGGTTATGTTGTAGTAAAAAAGGAGACGTAGTGAAATACAAAATATTAGTGAAATTCATGCAAAGCTTAGTTCATTTTCTCAGTAGTTTCAGGTTCGCAGCACTAAAAATTCACAACTTTATTCGCAAAGTTTTTCCGATGAGAATTTTATGAATAGCAGAAGGGGATAATGGGCCAGCGGTCTTGGGTTCGAATCCCGCCGCAAACACATACAAATTTTTCACAGTGCCCACCTCTTTCGAATGTCTGACAAGCATCAAAGAGTATCATTTGTCACGATTGAGCTTCTCAACTCGCCGTTCGGAGTCGGCAAAAAACTGTAGGTCCCTTCCATTCGTGCAAAAATATAACACGCACACACAAATGGTTGCGAGAAGCAGGCCCAGGTTCACCTCGAGCTGTAGCGCCAACTAAGTAAAGTAAGTAAGAAGGGGATAATGGGTCCGAAAGAACACGCGCGTCGGAACAACGTCCAAGCTCGAAAAATCCGAGAAATGATAACAAGCAAAGTGTTATTGTGATTAAGGAGTGGACACTGGACAGCACTTGGATGATGACCACCATTGTCACTACATACATATGTAAGTGCAAGTTTTTATTTTATTAATAGATCTCCTTGCGATTTCCTGGGGATTTTTTGGTAGAATTGTAGAAAAGATAAGACGCCTATTGACATCATTGTACGTGACAATGGATTGGTCACACTATGAGGTGCAAAGAAAAATACGTTGCAAGTTTTCCCAACATGATGGAAACCACTGGCCCAAGCCAGAGGGAGTTGGCGCAAAGCTTTTGAGAAGGATTCTCGGGGTTGTGAAAGAGTTGAAGAATGCTGAAATATGTTTAAGACAACCGAATGAGATGAGACGTAGGCATGATGGACGCCATAAGCCATAAGAATGGGTAATCAAAGTGTATCCGCAAATCCGCGGTTGGCTAATTTGGCGATGATGCTGACCCAACTTTTCAATTTCACAAATTTAATTGCAACTACATTTCATCTTTGATTTCATAAAACAAACAAAATATATTTTACAGCGTCGACATGAGAGCTCTTTGCTCAATGCTCCTATGCTAGCCTACATCCTTGCTCTTTGCTCTTTGCTCTACGCTCTACTCTATAAGCAACCTAAGAAAGAATTTCCCTTTCGACACAATTAGTTCGTTATGGCAATACTATGTTGAAAGGATAATTTGAAGCGATGCATGATATTTCCCAGACCCTTTAGGATGCTGGTCAAGAGCACAAATAACGGCCCGACCACACCGAGATACCGCAATTCTCCACACTCAAAACCGTGCGTAACGTCACTAAACCCACCAGGTATCCTCGACGCTAAACATAGTTGGATTGGACGGGTCAAGAAAGCATGCATAGCTTTCTACGCCTTTGACAATATGGGGACTTCCGCCAAACTATGGATGTATAATACTGCTGTAGTCCAATTCTCATATACTGGTCTATAGTGTGGTGGCCCACCATACGCCAAAACAATCAGAAGAGGCCAAAGAACGGCAATCATATGCATCACAGGTGCATTGAGGTCATGCCCAACTAATGTTCTCACTGTGCTATTGCACCTGTTGCCACTGGACCTCCACATTAAAAGCACAGCGCTTTGAAGTGCAATCCAACTCAAGGAATCTGGATCCTGGGCTGCAGTAAAATCCTGGACGCATTGCCCAATGCTCCAGAGAGGAATGGAAGCAAGAAAGAGTGATGACACATTTCGATACAAGAGTATTCACCGATGGTTCGAAAATGGACTTCGGAGTATTTTTCTCGTAAAAACTTGGCATATCGAAATCCTATCGCTAGCGTCTTCCAAGTGGATCTACTAGCGATGCTCAAGGGTTGTCACAACTTAATAAACTACCCAATACCCAAACACAACATCGCTATTATAGTAGGCAGCCAAGCCGCAATTAAAGCCATACATTCGTCATACCTTTTTTTTATAATTTACACACGCTAAAGGGGATATGAATACCCTTATAATGTCTGCACACAGCGCGATGCCTACACGAAGGACAAGAACGAGAGACAGACAGATCGGCGTAGTGATAGGAAATTCAGGCTTCAACTAACTTTAAGCTACCTAAAAAACAGGCGGCAAATAGTAAAAATTTACAGTTGTTATTCCTCGGGTACTGAAGTGTACTCGGGTGTCCCCCAAGGCAATCACCTGGGTGCAATTTTCTTCATTTTATTCATTAATGATATTTCAACGATAGTTCGCCATGCTCAGATTCTGCTGTTCACTGACGATCTGAAAATATTTCTCAAAGTCTCTAATGAGATCGATTGTAGAAAGCTGCAGCCCGAGATCTAAACTACATATATAATTGAATGGTGCAAAAATAATTCACTTACACTAAATATACATATCTGAATGTAAAGTATTTTCAGCGTACCGTTCTTTATGTCCCGTTTCATGTTTATACTTTATTGAAGGAATGA
This sequence comes from Brachyopa scutellaris, assembly GCA_949775065.1. Classification (NCBI taxonomy): domain Eukaryota; kingdom Metazoa; phylum Arthropoda; class Insecta; order Diptera; family Syrphidae; genus Brachyopa; species Brachyopa scutellaris. The sequence continues at coordinate 82,677,694 of OX459112.1, read as the reverse complement.
AACTATGTTTCTCAAATGAAATAACAGACCTTGGAATTATCTTTGACCCAAGACACTTATACCTTTAAAATACTATATACTGCCATAACTCGCTCCTCTCTTGAATATTGCTCTATTATCTGAGATCCCTATTATGATATTCACATTACTAGACTGGAAAAAGTTCAAAAATCCTTCACAAGATTCGTGTTTAGAAATTTAGGCTGGAGCTTTATGCCAACATACCCAGCTAGATGTGCTTTAATCGATATAAGACCATTACAAATGAGGCGAACAATTCAAGCCAACACTTTTTGTACATGATTTGTTTTCATTTAAAGTTAAGTGTCCTGAAATTGTCTCATTATTCAATTTATATGCGCCAAAAAGAAACTTAAGAGAACGTGGCCTATTTTATCTTTAGGTATAACTATTCTCGTAATGAACCAATTGCAAGATGCTCGCGTTTGTACAATTCAGAAAGCGGTTATAATTGACTACCTTAAACGACTTCTTGAAAATGAACTAAATATTTAAATAATGCGTAGCCTGGCGACGCGACGGTCAGCTTTTCACCGCTCACTAACAGAAATATGGGTGCTACTGAGGGCAGTATACTCTTATACTTCTTAAAACTAGCTGGCCCAGTCTTACTGCTAGTCCCATATCCAGAAAGATATGGCCGAGTTACAAAAGGTTACAAAACAAATGAACTGCTACAAAGAACTCACGTGGGCTAAATGGGCTACAGCCCCGGTGCGCAAGCCTTTTTGGGGCGGCAATTTTTATTGATGTTATATTTTTTTTTGTTATGATCTATGTTTGTGCCTAATTTCATGCATATTTCAATACCGGTGAAATGTCTCGAGAAACAGATCTTTTGTGATCTAACTTATTCGGTCCATTCATATTCGCTCATTAGACTACAAAAACCTGCCAAAAGTTACGAAAACCTATACGCATACCGAAAAATTTCGTAGTTTTTCCTAAAAGAAGAATGTTCATGACACAATACGAAATTTCCCAAGGCTGCGAGTTTTAGCACAAGTAATTTCTTTGGGCAGATTTATGAAAACTGTCAATTGAATTTTCGTAAAATTCATATCTATGAGAATTTCACCCCTACTCTTCGAAAATTGACAGAATACGAATATTTGGTGCAAAAATAACGCGAACGGATTCTTCTATTCTGATTTTTTTAGTTTCGACGTGATGTGTTGACGGTTAATTTTATTTTTTAAATTCTACAGCAATCTCTACTTCGTTAATTTTAAAAATAATATTTTATTGTATTGTGAATCACTGCTAACTATGGAATACAAACTAAAAAGGTTACCTGGGCTTCGCCAATCGTAATTTAAAGCAAGAGAGATTATTCCTGGAAAAAGGCCCACGATTTGCAAAAGTAAAAGCATAGGTATAACATAGAAGGGAGGCGCCAACGGGCGCCGAATATCTTAGGACGGCCCTGCACTTGAGGTTGTGGTATCAAAACGGCCGGTGGGGGCACTGTTACGCTATTTGGGTTTTCTTTCTTCTTCTGAAACCATAACTTCTACCTATCTACCCAGCCCCACTAGGTGAAATAAATTCTTTAACTATCACGTGGGATATTCTGAATTTTGTTTTGCAACTCGAAGCGTTATCATCAGAATTTCTGTTATGCTCCCAGTACAAGTATTCACGTCAAAACATCTTTCATTCAAAATTCGCTGACGTATCAAACCAGCCCTCAATGTAATCGAAATTTAAAATAAAAATAACGACTTGCCCAATATTTTGCAGCCCCAAAAATTCCAGTTCACAATTCATCTATCATTCCCCTTTGTTCCCGCAATGAAAACGCCCTTACACAAGGACACAATTTTATTGCCGTGGTCTTATCTTGTTGTTTCCTTTATTATTTATGAACTTCGCCAGTAGCCCAATAAATAACCGATTCATATATTCACACACACACACAAACAGTCCTTTTCTGATAGTTGCCCAAAACACAGAAGGAATGAAATTGCACAAAGGACTCCAAGGACTCCAAGCAAAACGAAGTACTAGAATAAATCGCAACTTAGTTATACAGAGTTAGCCATAACAGAAACAGGAGCAGTAAGGGACGAACGTGTAAATCATAAACTTATTTACATTTACATGTAAAACGAGAGGAGGACGTGTGGGAGAATTCCAGGACATGTTGGAAAAATGTATTCGCTTACGCTACTCTGTGATCTATTTATTGCCACTCATTCGACCCCAGCCAAGGGAGGGTTGTGTCGGGCGCTGAATACTGCAAAAGTGACTAATTGTGAAATAATGCCTCGGCACGAGATTAATGCATAACTTCACCTCTCACATGAACAGAAGAAATCAATTTTCCTGGAAAAATTTCGTAGCCGTAGAAGGTGAGTGCGGTAAACGCAAAGTAAAGTTGTCGTGTTTTTGTTTATTCGATGGGATGGCGTTGCGTTATAGCGCGGCGCGCATTGCGTTCATTAGCAAAGGGTGTTCATATAAATGCAATTCTGAGTGAGCGCGGGGGGGGGTTGACAGCGCCAACACAGGCGCAAGGAAGGTAATAATCTCTTTCGCGCGCCCGATTAGAAATGTCTGTTTACTCAGGCTATGGGAGGACAAAATTATAGGGTCGCAGTATTGTGTCCTGGTGCTACTGCTGCAGCAGTCCATTCCAAGTCATAATTCTTTCAAAAGGGGGTAATTGAAATTTATTATGATTATTGCGGTGGTGTGCAGAGTCGGTGGTGGTAGCGTTGCCGTTTTTATTGGGCTTTTATATTATTTGAGCCGGTCAATTTACACTGTTGATATATATATATATATATATGACACACAAATGCTGCTGGGTGGGTGTGTGGGGGGGGGGGGGGCGGGGTAATTCAACTGAGGTTGAATTTAGTTGTTAAAATGCACGATATACTTAAATATCGGGATACATGGTAATCAAAGTTGAAGGTGTGGAGAATTTTATGATGTGTCTAGCAAGAATTTTTTATACCCCAGTCCTGTATAGTGAATAAATAATAAAAGGTTTTGTAATGGACTTCGCAGATCATGTTAATTTTCTTTCTTTATGTGGAGGGATTAGTAGCATTTAATGGAAGGCCATTCTTCCAGAGAAATCGATTTGTGATTTGTACAACAAAGTCAGATAAACATTTTACCTCTTGCGGGAGGCTAATTTCAATCCATCACAAGTCCGTCGTATATTGATCCATAGCAGACCCATGTATTTCAGATATTAAGGACGTTTTGCAAATAAATTGCATCAGTTCTGCCACATAAAGGCTTTGTTTACATGAAAGCCTATCGTCATCTTTTCAATTCGGCCAGTACTACGCCAACTTTTTCTTTCTCTAGGTGGCGCTACAGTTCGCGGTGAACCAGGGCCTGATTTTCGCAACCATTTGTGTGTGCGTGTTATATTTTCTGCAAGAATGGAAGGACCTACAGTTTTTTGTGAGTTGAGAAGCTCATCATGATAAATGATACTCTTTGATTGCTTGTCAGACATTGGAAAATGGTGGCACCATGAAAAATATTTTTGGGTGTTTTGCTGGGATTAAACCCGGGGTGACATGCGTAGTAGTCCGAAGAACTAAATACTACATCACAGTGCTCACAACATTCTGCTGACGGATGCGAAAATATTTTGATCGTGAAAAAAGTCTTCCAAATGATAGAATATAGGATACGTTGTGAATGTTGTTCCAAGGAGCACTACGTTTTCGTAGCTAGGTGCCATATTTCTCCTTTTCTACAAAAAAGGCATAAGAGTTGGTGCAGAAGTTTACCAATAAGATCTGCTAGATGATTTTGTGGAGGATTTGATCGATACCCTTTTCAATGGAGAGAGATGGATCTTCAAACAGAACTCTGCTCCGGTGCACTAAGACAATATTCCTGACATTATAGCAGTAGAAGATTGGCTGTCAGAAAATCCAGATATAAATCCACTAGATTACTGTTCGGAATTGGAGAATATGGCCTACAAGACTCTTCACAGAAATGTTAAAACTATAAATGGGTACAACGTTTGAAAGGTTGTAGCTTCTTGTGTAAAAAAATACTACATAGCGATGTTAGCCCAGTTGGAAGTTAATTGGTAAATTTGTGAGTTTAACAATAAAATATTGATACAAAACGGGAGAAGACATCAGCAGTCACAATCCAAGATGCTTTTCAGCAGCTACAAGTCTAAAGTAAGACTAAATACTAAAGGACATCCTATCATGCACCTCCAATCACCTGCTCAGTTTAAGGAGGGCACTGTCTAGCTCTATAGGGAAGTACTTCATGGACAACGAGGAGATCACATTACTTGACCATCTTAAGATCAGCTTATAACCGAACGGACTTTTTCATGCAATACCAACAACAATACCTCCTCCGGATCACCAAAAACTGCATTAGGGACAGCAGGCTAACATATCAAACCACAGAAGGACCTCGCAGGAAGGAAATTTCGGAATTAGTAGCACAGTGTTCAATTTTTGGACCTGATCTCTGGAAAAATTCCTATGATATGATTTTTCATAATGTCAGATCGTATCCGGCGTTAGGCAATAACGCCCAAAAAAATTTCGAACAATTTGTTGTTGTAATTTTCCTAGTCAGGGTTAATTTTATAATAGGCAGTAAAGCCCAAAATAACAAGTGTAAATATTTGAAAAGGAAATAATGCCCGAAAAAGGAAATATCACCCAACACAATTAAGACAAAATGAAATAACGCCCAAATAAAATTAAGAATTGCCCAAATGGCAATATTGTTGAGTAATTTCTACTGAGAATGTAGAATGTCATTGAAAAATGCAATCCACTCAAAGTTCGATGACAGGTATTGCAAGCCTCTCCGCAGTTTTGAATAAACTGGACTTCACAATTAGTTTGATTGCTTTTTCAAAATAAACAAAAAGAACGATTGTACCAAGCTAAATGATTCCCACGGCGCGGACGGGCCACCCGCGTCCCCCCCGCGTTTTTTATTATTCACTAATTTGGGAACAACATACGCATTGGTTGCAAAGTTTTGTTTTTAATGGGTACTAGCTGTCCCGCCTGGCTTCGCCCGTGTACTAAAACAGTCTCGTTAACCATCAGGAAAATGCAATTTTCTTTCTGCCTAAGCCTGAAATACAGCAATACGAAAAAGAAAAACAAAAAAAGAATCATGAAAGTCGGCACAACGGTTATCGAGTTATAACGTCATCGAGTTTCACGCCGAATGAATTGTATATGTTATAAAGAAGACTTGCAGTTTATTTATATCGCTGTTTCGCATGTTTACGCATACATATAAAGAAACTTAACATATACGTATGTTATACTCAACCTCGCATCTACTAATATGAATTGGAAATAAAGCCCAAAAATCTGGAAATATCGCCCAATTTTTACAAAAACAATTCCCATTGGAAATTTTTGGGCGATATTGCCTTTTTATAACTTGGGTGATATTGAGTTTTGGGCATTAGGCAAAGTCTTTTTGGGCTTTATTTCCATCTTCTTGTTCATTTTTGGGCATTAGAAATTTTTTTGGGCTCTATTTCCAAATCGATTTAGGCGTTATTTCCTTGGGCGTTATTGCCTAACGCCATCGTATCCTCCTGGTAGGTTACACTTATGACATTGGAGCTGTAACTTGAAATACAGAAAACGCATAAAGTATACCGAATAACGTATTGAATGCTGGTCTGGAGCCTAGCCAACAGAAAAAATGGAGAAAGCTCTCCTGTCCATGATTATCCTGATATGACTATCAGTAAGAAGGCAGTCAACTATCTGAATGATGATAGATTGCAAACTTATACATACATATGTATGTATATGCACATTTTGGCAGCATATAAAAGCAGCATCCGAACGCGCCGTAAAGACCACAGCTACACTAACTAATCTTGGAAATGTTGCTGGTCCCACAATGAACAAACAACAGGTGTTTTTGTCGATTACGCACGACAGTCTTCTTGACGGGACGAGATCTGGACCGATGCACTCAACAGAGAATTTACAGACGTAGATAGGCAATAGAAAGAACCAGGTCGAAGTCGTAAATAAGCGGTTTCACACCATAAAACGCAATAAGCCAAATACGACGAACAGTGACACTTGGAAGAGAGAGATATAAGTTAATACATCCTCATAAAACGCCAGAAAAGAAGATGCACCCCAAACAGCCTTAATAAAGCGGCACCAACCCGAAGTAATGCGAAGAACAGTCCCGGGGTTAATTTCACCGGAATGGAGAGTTTTTGATCGGTAATGGTCAGTCACACCAGAAACTTGTTAGGTCTTGTCCTCCTAACAGAGCTGGGTGCTTTTTCTCTAAAAAAAAAAAAAAAGCGTTACGGTTAATCATATATACACATGTATGTATGTATGTATATGCGACAATGACAAATAAAAAACAAATAAATACGACGAGTTCCACCACATAATTAGTCCCTATTCAAATTGACCCTGTTACGGTTGATTAAAGATGAATTACTGAAATTCATATTTAGACATTTAACATTTTCTTATTTGTTATTTCACGTTTCGATGAAATCACCCAACAAAGTTCCGTAGATATTTTTATGTAAATAAATAACTTAATTCGCAAAACAAAACAATCAGATCCATATTTTAGACATTCACGCTAAAACAAACTTTACAATGACTTAATCGAAAACAATTAATATAATTACAATACATAATATTTGACGCATCATTTAATAGAGATTTTAATCCATAAAATGTATTTTGTCTAGCGCACGGGAAACATTTGAAAATAGATTTTATTTAATGAATCTCACTATAAAGTGATAGTGAGCGATATCTGCAGCTGTCACCAATAGTCGAACTTGGTTTTTCCCTTTTGATTAAATATTCAATACAACAAAAGCTTATTTACAAATATAAGCACTTTAAAGTATAATCTTAACAACATAATAGGAATTTTTAAGATAACGATTTTGTAAGATTACTTATATACGAAGCAGGCTTACAGGGGAAATCTTAGGTTAGGTTAGGGTTGATCTGAGCCTTCATAGACCATTATTGTTCCGCAGTGATGGTGTTAACCTTTGACCCTATGAAATTAAGAAAACAGAATGATCCACAAAGAATTGTAGAACTGGAGCGTGTGGCTTTGGGTCAGACGATTTCAAAGAAATTTTGATACATTTTGTCCACCTGCATAGTTTATCCAGCTCCCGGAAATTGAATTATGTTTACAACGTGGTATGTCCATCTACAAGAATTGATACGAAGCTGAAAACTACGAGTATTTTGCTTCCATCTCAATAAGAGAAAGTCACTAAAAGAACTGCGAGTGCTATTTGATGATTTTGCCTTTGCTTCGAAAAATGTTGGTAGGTAGCACCCGAGATCGAACCCTGACGTTTTCGAATCAATGTCTCACAAAAAATAAAGACAAGGCATATGTAGCTTGATCCAAAAATTGGCATGCATTTCATCTGCTCTCCATACCAACAAGATCGACCTCCTGTCGAACACCACCATGAGGTAAATGAAGCGTGGGCCATCTGCTGGCATTATTTTAAATTATATGTAATTTTGACACTGACAGCTCATTCGTGCTGATAGCTCATTCGTTCAATTGACTGAAACACAGCATCATATCACCACGAAATGAATCTGCTTCCACCTGAAAAGCATGTTGGGAAATATGTTGGGAATGACACCTTAGTGGAGATTCGACGAAGACTTACCCTAGGAACCTGCTGCTACTTCAAAACAAATGGGTTCAAAACTCCTAACTCGGAAGACGAAATGCATGCTCTGCAAAACATTGATCCTACCAGTTCTGCTGTATGGAACCGAGTGTTGGACAATAAGCAGGAAACCAGAGCAGATTTTGAATACTTTTGAGAGAAAAATTCTTCGTCGGATATTCGGTCCCGTATGCGAGGAGGGCGAATGGAGGAGAAGATATAACAGCGAATTCTATGAGCTGTACCAAGATGTGGACATAGTCCGAAAAACATAAAACACGTCTATTACACTGGCTCGGCCACATCGAGCGAATGGACAACAATGCTCCAGCAGTAAGAGGATCTACGAATCACAGCCCCCAGGTTCGAGACGACAAGGACCAAGCTACCGCGGATGCCAGTGCGCTTGGTCTATAGACAACTGGAAACAGCGTGCCCGGGATCGAAGAGAGTGGAGGGCTGTCGTGTCTTAGGCAGAGACTCTTCATGGGTCGGGAGCCCGTTAAGTAAAGTAAGTAAGTAAGTAATTGCCCGAGTGAGTACTGCGTGCTGACAAAACAGTATGAATTTTGAAAAGGAATTTCGGTCGAAATAATGCAACAACGGCGTCTGTTGTGTCTACGCAAGTTTGTGAAAAAAGTTCGTCCAGTCCACTCCAGCAAGAATATTGCTGCTATTGCCAAAAGTGGACAGGCTGCATTATTGGCCCATATTTCTTCATAGCTAAAGATGCCAACTACATTACGGCCAACAGGAGAGCGCTACAGAGGCTATAACCGAATTGCTTTAGGTCAGAGATTTAGGAAATTACCTTGCATGGTCTCTGGTTCCAGCAAGACGGTGATATGTGCCATAGAAGTCGTCCAACCATCAATATTTTCAATAAACGGTCGATTAGCCCTTTAGGCGGAGCTGCGGTTTGACGCTGTTGGACTTCTTTTTTGTGGAGTGCCGTTAAAGGTCAATTTTATGCCGACACTCCAGAATCGATTCAGGGACTCGAGCTTTTCGTGAAATAGAGCCGCAAGCCTTCGAAAATATTTGTACTGCAAAATTGGTTTGAAAAGGTGGGCTACTGCCAGCTGCGGCAGTCATTTATATGAAATTATTTTCCATAATTAAGCGGAAGGTTCGCTCTTTTTAAAAAAGCAAGAAACATTAAATGGATATTTTTATGGCAGTTTTAAAAGAAATCAACAGATGGCGCTCCCTTCATCTGCCACACATTCTAAGGTAAGGTAAGGTAGAGTGAGTGCGCCGTGACGTACCTATAGTCACAGCTATATAAAATGTTTGGGTCCATTGGGATTTTACCCTGGAACCTGAAAAAATACCCCGGATTTAGAACCACATAAGTAGATAAATATATGAAGCTAAGGAGGTTTCTCTGGCTGATCAAAGATGTAACTCATTCTTCTGTCAGCGCGGACATGAAAATCACATATCAGGTGACGAACTGCAATTTCTACAGAAGTCGTTGTGAAAGATTGCTAGACGTTCCGTATGAATGCCAATGGCTAGGTGCCTAGCTGTTACCCTATAATAAACCTTCTTAGGTCTGTAAGCGGTATCTCTGCCAGGTTGGCAACGCTGTCGAAGAATCGTTAAAAACAGACGAAGTTCTTGGAGAGCCGGACAATGGCATAGAAGGTTTGTTACAGATTCTATTTCAACTTCATTCATGCAGCTTCTACAGAAGTCATTTGTAAGGGTGCCTTATCTGCTGGCCATGGTATCGTACTCTGTCCGGTTATATGTAGCACTGACGGGCACATGAATTTGGGTTCTTCTCATTGAAAGTAGAGATGGATAATTTCTGGTAGACTACGAGCCGCAAGCTGCGGGCTATGTCGGTAGTATTACGCCATCGGTCATTGGCTAAGTTACAGGTGATGCGGTCTATTAAGTCATTAGCTCTGTTGAAGACTGGTAAAACCTGTCTGTCAGCTAGTGTTATGTATATCTATGTCAGAACCATTCCTGACCAGATCGTCTGCCATTTCGTTCCCGTCTATTTCCACTTGTCCGGGTATCCAGTAGAGTAAGACTCTGTGGTGTTTTATTGCTCGAAGTGCTAAGAGGTAGTCCATTACCCATTTTGAATTCACGGAAGTGGACTGCCAATCCAAATGGTGATCTCCATTGCGGTTAATGTCCTTCCTAGGACAATTTGTGCAGCTTTCTTAATAGCGAATATCTCTCATTGGAAGACCCTGCAATAATCGGGTAGTTTATGCATAGTTCTTCCTAGAAGACTCCTTCCTGTCCAGGTTCCTTTCTCTGTTTCCAAGCCATCTTTCAAGATGGATGTTCTACTGATGGCTTTATCGGAGTTGTCCCAGATCTGTTTGTCTATTGTGGAGACTTTGACATTCTAAGTAAAGTCATAACTTGTTCTACAAAATTTTAGAGTATAACGATGAATTCCATTACATTTTACTAACAACTAGAAAATATTTTAATTTAAAGGAAACTCCTAAAAAAACTCGTTCAGTCCCTCTGCTAATTGTTAATCAGATCCAAAGCGCACATGTCCGTTATTAATGATAATAAAATCATAAAATCAAAGCTCGATCGGTCTCTGCGTACCTACTCCCAATTAGTTATCCCTTTAAGAACACAAAACAAAATTCATCTCATAATTATCTTATTTATTATTCTTCCAATTAATAGGCGACCATCTCCGCTCCATATTTTTACAGCACAAGTTAACAAAAGCTACTAATGAAACAACTATAAAAAAAGGATAAACAATTAAAGTGTGAACCCATAATAAAAAAAATAATAATAATAATTTGAACTTGAAAAGGTTATCTACGAGTAGGCTTGCGTGCTTCCAACTTAATCAATTAATTTTGCATTTTCCAAATGACAAATTTGAGAGAAAGATTTCATAATCAAAATTCGGAATTCGAAATGAGATTCAAGGCATCTCCCTAATCAATTATGGAATTATTAAATTGTAATCAATATGCCACTTCCCACTTAGTGTATACTCAATTGAATGCATAAGTTGTAACACATAAAGAAGTGTAGCCCGTTGGTGTGTAACAGGTTTCTGGGTCTTTCGAAACCATGCACCATCACAATCGAAATAAATGGTGTCCCATTAGGGATTTCACCATGTCAAGTGTGTATAAAACAAATAGTTTTTTTCAGGGAATTCGAGAACTCTTTATTTTTTAATCAGTAATGCGGTTTATTACAATCATGCACGGAAGAAAATGTCACCCAAGTGCTCACAACGGCTATGGCAGCAGACCTCCATCCGCTTGTCTACATTTTGGATGACGCTGAGGCATGATTGTGGCTAAATTTCATTAATGTTGTGACTCTTTAACTCTCTTTAACCCTCACTAAAATAAGAAAGAAAAATAACCCAAGGATAGCCAGATGAGCGTTAGAGTTGCAAACAGCTTTACCGTTGTGCTACTAAAGCACTTTGTCACTTTTTGATGTGTTAGCAAAATTTCTAGTAGAGTAATTCCATGATTTCGGGGACGGAATACCGAACGGTTACGAAATTTGCCACTCAAATTTAATAGCAGCGCGATGATACACTTTTTATCCCGGAAAATGGCAGGGTTTTCAGAAAATAGTGAAAATACTGCATATTGGGAGGGCAAATTATAGTTATACAGCCCTAACTCAATAATGGCTTATCGGATTGAAAAACAAAAAAATAGGTGAAATTAGTAAATTTGTCTTTGATTCATTTGAGATATAAAACATCCTCCTGCGTTGTCCTGAAGCTGAGCAATGTTCCAAACAATTATTCATAGCATCGCCCACAATTTTCTTTCAGTGGTGACCACTGCCAGCAGTCGGGCAGCAGTGGGTATCGTTGCAATAGTGTGCGTGTGAGTATATGTGCGCGCTCTAACATGATCATAATGCTTGCATTTCAATGTTCTGCAATCATTATCACCATTTGCGGCTCTCCCACTCAACCAATCTTAACAAATGAGGTGTCAAAAGAAAGATGATTTTCTAGAGCAGTGATTTTTTTAGTTTATAACAATCTATATCAATATTAATCAATCAATCAATCTATATCAATCTATCAATCAATATTATTAACAATCTCGCATGTAGAAAACTTACAATCTATTTACGAATAAAATGGCTACTTACTGGCCTCTAGTGTCCTAGTGGCACCTTGTTCCAAAAAATAAGAGCTACTTTTCGTGATAGAGATCCTGATTATTATGAAGATTAAGTGTAAATAAATTGTTTTTATTTATAAAATCAGAGTGCATTTCGTCATTGCTCCAAGACATTATTTTCTTTTCTTTAGACACCTCATTTGTGAATACAGTTACGTTAAAATAATGTTTTTCGATAATAACTTCATTCATATGCTTTTTTCAAAATTATTTAGACTGATGAAGCCTTCAATCAGTGTTAGAATCATTGAAATCGGTGCAGAAATAAACTCTCAGGAGGAATTACAAGCTCTTGCGCTAGCGATTTAATTATACAGAAGATAGATGAGGAGGTTTTTTTTTTTTGGAATTTGGATGAAAAGTTTTTATAGCCGCGGCGGTTGAGTGTGTAGCGCGTCGGTTTTTCTACTTTTGGCGCAGTATACAACTGAGTTTAGGGGTCCCAGGTTCGTTTTCTGGCGTCGACTGCTGCGAATGGGGTAGATTCTATGAGTATCTATATATGCGATTGGCTTGAATTTTATCGAACATTGACTAGTTATAATCTACTGTTTTTCCAATTAAGTGGGCCTACACACCCCATCCGCGTGATGTTTACACATAGCTCGGGACTGTTGGATACAGTCCCATAATTTTTATCTTTTTATCGTTTTTTGATACTTTTTGTCAAAATGCTTTTATTTTCACTTATTCTTGAACACATCTATCATATTAATTTTTTTGAATCTACTAATAGGCGTAGTGTTCCCCAAACCCATGCAAATATATGAATATGTGATATGATAAATCTGGGCATCGATTTTACACCAACTTCTAGATGTCTGATCATGCTGAAATTTTGCACACCAGTATAAGTCCGCTGACAATACAATATCATGACGGACCTATTAGGCACATCTGTGGCCGCAGTGAGAAGATTAAACAACAAGCAGCAAATATTGTCTAAAGTGCATTGTTTTCTCCCCAAAGTTCGGAAAGCATGAAGGACTTCTCCACAATAACCCCATGGGAAACATACCCTTTGAGACATTGCAAGTAGATCACTTTGGCCCGATGCTGCTAAGAAACGCTCAAAAGAAATTTGTATTCCATGGATTTACCGCATATCTATGTCCGGTTGTATGCAGTTCGGACGACCAGGACCAGCACTAAAAAAGTGCTTGGTTGTTAGTGCGTACAGCCGTCCTAGAGGTTTGGTGTCCGATCGAGGAAGCGCATGTACGTCAACCAATTTTGAGTGTTTTCTTAAAGAAAATAGTGTGACACACGTCAAGATCGCGACCGGGTCACCACAACCAAATGGGCAAGTGTAGAGATTTAATCGGACCCTGGCACAGATGATAGCGAAACTAACGAGCGGTGGATTGAACTCATCATTCGATAGGGTCCTACCAAAAATAGAATATGCCTTAAATAATACTGTGCATAAAGGAATAGGAACGACGCCGAGTGAGTTGCTTTTCGGAGTCGCTCAAAAGGGAGTAGTTGTTGGATTTTTTAAAGGAGGAGTTAAGTGATAAAATTGAGTGTACAAAAGAGGGAGACTTGGTGAAAACGCAAGAAAACAGAAGTTGTCAGTAGTTTTAGAGAGAATATTTAAATAAATGTTTATATGAAATAATTGTTGAATTGTGTTTAATTTTGTATATCTGTTAACTCCTTACAATGTGTCGATTTAATTCGTCCTTAAGCTATTGAATGGTTGTTGGCTTATTTGCGGGCATCTTCTCTTTCAAATTTCTCCAAAGAAAGAAGTCCAAAAGTATTAAATCACATGATCTGAGGTCACCATTTCAGGATATGATGCGACCATCGAACTTTTGCCGTAGGAAAGGAATATTGTTGTCGTTGGGTGTGTGGCAAGTGGTACCATCCTGTTGGAACCACATATTATCCACATTCATAGCAACAAAAAAACTGTTATCATGGCGCGATATCGTATGCCATTCACGGTAACAACTTGGCCGGCTTCTTTGTCGAAGAAGTACCTAAAGCCAGATGACTCCGCCGCTCCAAAAATGGGTCCTATCTTTGATTCTCACCCACCCAGATGCGACAACTCTGCTTTTTGACGAATCCATCGATAGGAAATTGTGCCTCATCGCTGAAGATGATTGACATTTGTTCACGATCCATTCGGCGTATTGGCGACATGCTTCAAATGGTCATTGGGCTTCAGTTCCTGAGTTAATTTGAACTTTCTTGTAAGCGTGCAAACTCAAATCCTTTGCCGTGAAAATCGCTGCAAATAGAGCTCCACGAAATGTGCAGTTCTTGAGCGTGATGACGAATGGAGGACGATGGAGTCTCGGCCACACTACCGCGTACACTTACTTACTTAGTTGGCGCTACAGCTCGAGGTGAACCTGGGCCTGCTTCTCGCAACCATTTGTGTGTGCATGTTATATTTTTGCACGAATGGAAGGGACCTACAGTTTTTTGCCGACTCCGAACGGCGAGTTGAGAAGCTCAATCGTGACAAATGATACTATTTGATGCTTGTCAGACATTCGAAAGAGGTGGGCACTGTGAAAAACTTTTAGGTGTTTGCGGCAGGACTCGAACCCAAGACCGCTGGCTCAGTAGTCCGACGCATTAACCACTTGCGCTACGGTGCCCACCAGTATCGCGGACAGCTGCAATGTTATCGATCGAACAACTGTATGAAGACACACTAGGGCTGTCAGGTTTACCACCGATTCGATGGACTCGACTTATTGCGGACCGAAGAAAGTACGTAGTACATGATGCGCATTTTTTCTTTTGAACGCTCATTTTCATAATGGACTTTAATACCTTTAACCTTTACCTAGTAAAATGCAAATCCAAATCCACTTCTTTTGTTTTAATTACTAGTCAATAAAAAAAAATTAAATTTCAAATCTAAGATTATTTTATTTTCCTCAATCGCTCCCAACCATAAAAATAAAAAGATATTTTGCAAAGATCATACCCCCTCCCCCGAAATATTTGTCTGGCTACGTCCTTGTGTGTAGTGTACGTGTTCATGGCTCAACTTGTAATAAACTCACGATGTGAAATATCAAAACAGAAACCACATTCGACGTTTAGACGTATTTTCCTATCGAAATGGAAAAACCCGAATGGTACAACCTTTAGATCAACAACAGTTTTCAAATTGGTTGTCAGTATTTAACTTGATAAAAAACTTGATAAGGAAACTCGTGTAACTTTTTAACCCTTCACGCACTGCGGGGTGTAATGCAACCTCACTTCGAAAAAGTGTGTCTGTGTGGCGAGTGCGGACAGATGTCGACGTCAATACGTCTACAATGTTCGCCAAGTGTTTGTGGGACATTGGATTACTGCTGAGATGCTCTTTCCAACCTTATACGATTTATGTTTTTGTGGGTTTTTCTACGAGTGCTGACAATGTGTTGTTATTATTTATTTTGATTATCAATTTAATACACTTGTTCACCAGAGCAACTTGAAAGTAATATAATACAGTTAATCTGATGAATGTAATTAAAACTATCGATTAAGACAATATTACGAGCGCCGCGCCGCACAGTGGTTCAGGATCGGAAGAAAGTCGATTTCATGAATGTTAAGTAAAACGCTATTTTGCATTCTAATTTTTAAAACAATAGTTGGAGCATCAAATCCAATCCATCATCAAATTTTTAAAAGTTCCGTTATATTTAAGAAATATTTTGAGAAACAATTGAGGCAATTAACGTTAAGTAAAGTAAAAAATTACTTCTTATTTTTAAATGTCTTCTCATGAAGGTGGTAAGATGCGTCAGTGAACTGAACTACTTCAGGATCCAAAGAAACCATTATGGACAAGAAATCATAATCTTTTCTGTGACTTCGGAGTTAGCGATCGAAAATGTCAAAAGATATCAAAGAAAATTCCCTCTAAAAAAAAAGTTTTTTTTTTTAATTTTTTACTTTTAATTGTAATAAAAAAATTCAAATACGAAGTTCATCGAAATCGGATTAGTACTTCAAGAGATATTAAATTATTTCCGCGCTTCCATACAACCTAAACCACTGTGCGCCGTACCGTAGTTTCACTGAATCAAAAAGTTGTACCGAGTGAACTTTTTCAAATGCGGCGAAACGATCACGAAACGGTGGCGCTTCCCACGCGTGACTTCACAATTGCCACTAGATGAAATACAATCTTTGATTTCCCAGCTAGCTATCACGTGAATTATTCTGATTTTCGAAACTAGCAACGGTTGTTTTGTTACAATACGAAAATGTATCACCTCGTTATTATCAGTCTGGTCTGCTCCAAGTATGGGCAATTTATACGAGTAGACGTACTGACGTCAAAAGATACAAGATTATGTTTCTTAATAGCGTAAAAAATGGTTATTTACGATTTGCACATGGCATTTACACTGCGCACATAGGGGTATATGCATCGAAAAACCGCTCATAAATCAATATTTCAAAATGCAGAGTTCAGAAGTAATTTTTTTTCCTAGCTGTAGTTAAATACCTCATCAGTTCAAAGTCTTCGAATTGTGAATCTGTTTGATAAATAATTAAATTTTTGTTTCTTTTATATTGTGTACCAAATTGTTTGTTATGGAGGAATCAGCTGCAGTAGTGTACTTTATTTAGAAGCTATTTTTACGTTTATTGGAGCTTTAATTTAATAGATATTGGATATATTTGAAATGTATGCAAATGGGCATTTTTTTTTTATTATTTTTTTTTTAATGGACATTTTGTTCTATAATTCGGTGGTATTCGGTAACTTGTTTGGTATCAGCCTATAGAGCAAGACGTCAAGAAGCAATAAGAAAAAAAATGCTGCCCATAACTGGCCCCCCTAGATTTTTCTGTCCCTGATGTGTGTCTAGTTTAATAGAAAAACCAAAAAAATTTTATTATAAAATAAATTATTTTGCTTGAAGGATCGGTTGGCGTTGGGTTGTGCATTATATCTAAAAGACAGTTATATGATGTTATGAATGAGTGTGAAGAGAATGATTTTGAAGCTAAACTGGATCATCTTCAGAGCTATTCGCTCAATAAACCATCTTGCACGTAGGAAAAATTAAAAGATTTTAAGCTTGAAGTTGAATTATACCTTGAAGTGACTGAAATAAGTTTAATAATGCTTTTAAAGTTGTTTTAGACGAGTAAGCAAATAATATTTTTGATCGGTTTTTCGAGGCAAATACCCCTATGTGCTGCGGTTCACTAGATTAGAAGCAGACAATTTTGGGAAATGAAAATGATCTATCCTCCGATATATGGCAGTTCTAGAACAGAAAAGGATGGTGAAAGAAGGAGTGTTTTGTGCTGAACGCAACGGCGAATTTTAAAATTTTTAGAAATCAGGCTAACTGTACTTTTGAGATATGTTAGTTGAATCAGCCAGATTCGCATGCAATTAAATTGGTCCATAAGGTTGGAAGCAGTCAAATTACTATCGTTGTTTGTGAAAAAGTAAATTTTATCAATAAGAAAGGGTTAGATTCATTTTTTTTTTCAAGAACGGTATAAAAAATTGTTTGACATTGTCAAAAAGGGCGAAAATAGACGATTAACATTCGGAAGGCTTGTCCAAGTGTGCAATCATTGGCAGGATCAATCGGATATCGGAGTAATCATGTTGTTTGTTATCATTTAAAGTATCCAAAAATTTACGGAAAAAAATATAAAGGAAATGTTTTTCACGGCTCATAAGACTCCGGAAAAACGAAAAATTGTCCGATTAGCCATCAATTCAGAGTATTCAACAGCTAAGAATTTATATGCAAAATGCTGGTGTTACCGCAAGTAAATCTACTGTTCGTCGTGTGATTCCTTGTGCCAAATACCACAAGCAACTTAAGCTGAAAGAAAAACCACCACTTAATGCTTCTCAAAAAAGGCAAGGCTTACAATTCGCGAATAACCACATCACCTGCGATATGCAATAAGGAGCAAGTTCGAATAGCTGAAAAAAGGAGGTCTTTTCTGATGAAACAAAACTTAATTTAGCTGAACCGGATGGCTATAACTATTACTTTAACGATCGAAGAAAAGAGAAGCTCTTTAAACCGCCATCATAGCAGAGAAGGGGGCGTAATGGTCTGAGGTATAGTATCTTATTATGGCACCATCGATTTGGGGGTTATATATCAAAAATTATTTTCATTCTGCTTTTATTGAATATTGAGTTTCTGATGGCAGAATTATTTTCTACTTCAACCACCAGAGGCCGGATTCTCGTCTAGTAGTCAAATTGTAGCTGTTATTCGCATCTAAAAGTATGCAAACTTTTTTACAATCACAACTGAAAAAGCTTGTTTTATGTAATATGAAAAATTCGTTGCGCGAAAGTGGAGTTGAATGACAGCCAACTCGACTAAATTGAGTTGTGCTATGGAATAGGGGCATATAAAAAAAATTAAAAAAAAAATTAAAAAAAAAATTCTATAAATTTTACACAATAGGATGTCAAAGTTGCGTGGGATGTAAGCATTAAGGTGTTATATGATATAGAAGCTAAAAAATAAAAATCATAAAATATTATGGATTAAATCTTTACAAATAAGGGAAAGTGGCTAATATTGACTAAGACGCCAATTTATATTCTAGACATTTCTTGTAGACAAATATAGACTGTATCCACTAAGTAATTTTTTCTGACAGTCATGTAATTACTACAGTAAATTAAACAGCGAATTAAACAGAAGGCATCTGGACAAATAAGTTGGTATGCGGCTGAAATGTTCCAGGGGGCGAATGCAACTGGCTAGCTCGTTTGAGCACTTGTGGTGGAAATAGCCGATAAAACAATGTAAGACCTGGTATATTCCGGTGGTGACTAAGAGGCACAAGCGATTTCGGGATGTCTCGATTGCCGATGAGTTTTACGCCAATTTGTTGTAAAACGATTTAGCTACGACGATAACGATTATCACCGACGGATACTTGTACCGACCGAACCGAACGTAAAGCGTAAAAAAATAACTCCACAACTGTCAACGAAGGTAACTTCGTTGCCTACTCAGCTGGGGTGGGTTCGCGAATTTCTAATGGGGAATAAGGGGGAGTGAGGGCGCCACACAATTTTTTGATATGGGGAAATTTTGAAACCGAAAAACAACGACCGAATAGAAGTAAATGACCCTCTTGGGTGGATATCCCCGTGCATTTTTAAGGCAAAGTTGATAATGCAACAACTCTGGATGAAGGAAGTATCCTGATGGGATTCATCTGTAACACCGGACTATCACCCGAAGAGCTCATCGGAAACAATCTGTGGTGGCACGGACCATCCTTTCTGCAAAACTTTTCTCCAACAAATTTTCCAATTCCAAGTCTCGAAACGGAGTGTGAGACCAAGACGGCGAACAAGACGATTCCAAAGAATCGTTCTATGATGAAAACTTATCGTCACGAGCTTAGCTCAGATAGTATCACATTACGTTATCATCAATAAAGAATTTTGTAAAAAATACTCTTCCTTAAAACGTCTCATTCGCTGTGTAGCCATCTGGAGACGATACTTCAGCAATATAAAGTGCGTGAAGAACAGAAGGTTCCTAAATAGTCACCTGCTCACGGCTGAGGAGTTGATAGCAGCTCGTGATCAACTCATCAAGATCGTCCAAAACGAGCTATTTCTCGACGACATCAAGACTCTTAAGGAGAAAGGATCAACTTCGAAAGGAAGTGTGATTTCCAACTTGAATCCCTTTCTGGATGTTGAAGAATTATTGCGCGTAGGGGGTCGCTTAACAAGAGCACCACTTCCCTTTAATAACCGACATCCGATAATATTAAAGGAATCGCATCATATGGCCAAACTAATTGTGAGCGATGTGACAGTGCCCACCTCTTTCGAATGTCTGACAAGCATCAAAGAGTATCATTTGTCACGATTGAGCTTCTCAACTCGCCGTTCGGAGTCGGCAAAAAACTGTAGGTCCCTTCCATTCGTGCAAATATATAACACGCACACACAAATGGTTGCGAGAAGCAGGCCCAGGTTCACCTCGAGCTGTAGCGCCAAACTAAGTAAGTAAGTAAGTAATTGTGAGCGATGTGCATCAACGCACTCTTCATGGCGGACAGCAAATGATAATGGTTGTTATCAGGAACAACTATTAGATAAGCAATCTGAAGAGACTGGTCAAATCCACAATCCATAAATGTGTTCGATGCCATCGCCACAATGCAAAAATGCAGCAGCAACTCATGGGGAGTTTGCCAACGGAAAGAGTCATGATCTCCAGTTTTTTGGACTCAGTCCAGTAGCTCCAGATATGTAATTGGTTCACCGGAAAAGATATGAGCGTTGTACTCAAATTTGGGGCATATGAACGCCTAATAAATGTTGGCCAGATCAGAAGGGGTGGAATATTTCTTGCACCGCTTGAGGGAACCTAGACATTTCGCTGCGTTCTTGGCGATATTAAATACATAATCATTCCAACGAATTCGGTCTCAAAGTTAGAAAGTGAACCAAAAAAAAAACAGTGAAATTCAATCTATCTAAGCATGTGGTGAACTCTGTCAGAGGCCTAAGCAATAATAACATTATCTCGCAAGACTGCTTAATTTGTTGCAGCAGATCTTCATTGAACAAATCGATGTTGAGTTCTCTGACAAATTCATATTTTGTAAAATCTTAAAATCGTTCTCCTGAAAAACAAGAAAAAATATACAAAAATACCAAATTCCAGAGACGACGTCTCTGAGGTGTCCACTTATTACCATCGAAATGTATCTTAGAGGTAGGCCCACGTTTCTTTTAAAGTCGATCCGGAGAACACGAGAACATTTTTTTTTTAAATATTCCCGTGTTTGTTAACAATAAAAAAAATAGGGTATAATAAAATTCATTGCTGCCCGAATTTAGCATTCCAATTCAGTTTTTCTCTTTTTTTTCTCTTCTCTTTAATTTGTTGTCTGAACCAGATCGTAAATTATTGAAAACTTAATTCCTATTTATGAATTATGCATTGATAAAGCCGGATTAGTGTCATGTCTTTTGTTATACTGGGCAAAGGTAAGCATTAAAATTTTTATGGTTTCTGTTAATTTCAGAAAATTGACATTCAATTTGTGAACACTTCTGGGTTTGAGGCTCTCATGGAATTGATTTCTCATCATTGTTGGGCATTGGGGCTCATTAATCATATCCGCACGAGATGGCCACTTAAGTGAAAACACAATCTGCTCGTACGTGTGTGTATGTTTGCCAAATGATTATCGGGTGGATTAAGTTACCAGTCCCCCGACGAATGTTTGAAATCAAAATTCACACGACAACAGCTCGCAAATGGTTGTTTGCTGCGCTGCGCTGCTGGGGCGGCGCGGAGGGGTGGTGTCCTGTGAACGAAATCTAGGACAGGAAATGAAAAACTGTCAACTAAACCCGAGAAGTCGAGAGTCATCAATCATGCTGGTCATCATGCTTCTGAGTGGATGGAGTGCCGGTAGCTTCGTGTTTCGCGTAAAATAATTAGCATTTTTGATTTTTTGTTTTATTTTGCTTGAGAGAGGAAAACATGCCTGCATTGGGAAAATGGAAAATTGATTTTTTTTTTTCAAATATGCGAATAAGATTCAATTTAGATATGAAGTTGTAGTTTACCGTTTGAAGCGTGCTGCAAGTAATGATGTGCAACCCTTTTACAAGTGTAATTAGCATTTGAGTTAGAGGCAGTGTTTAGTGTATGAAACAAAAGAGGTTACGGTCTAAAACTTGACGTATTATAGACGGTTCCAAATCACGGTGGATTTTCTCTTTTCTAGTGATCCTCTCTTGTACACAAAAAAACCGACGCCTACTTGAATGGGATTTGTCGGTATGGTGTGAAATTTATTAAAAATATAAGAAATGTCTGTTGCCAAGTGTGAACACCGAGTGTAGAGAAAATGCGCGAATTATGGATTATTATTTTTTTCAGAGAACATGGTTATCACTACTTCATGTAAAGTGTTCACTTCTCAGATATGGGGTTGAAGAAGGAAAAAATGTTCTGCCCATAGGAATATATGACTGGAAAATATGAACATGAAAATTTAAAAAAAATTAAAGCAATGTGTTTATTTTTGTCTATACATGCTCATAAATATATTAATTTACTAGCTGTCCCGCCCGGCTTCGTCCGTGTCTAAAAAATATAGTGTTACTTACAATACATAGATACATTGTCATTTTGTTCGAAGAATCAAAGACAGTGCGAACGCACCCCAAGGTTTGCAGTCTATCAATATATATAATCCACAAGTGTGGATTCTAAGTATTTGTAGTTTGAATAAATGACATTTCGCAAGAAAGTGGCATTTGTTAGAGTGTTTTTATTTTTGCATTCATTTAAATAATATTGCGAATAAATTAATTTAAAAATCGGCATATAATAGGCACAGGATGTTAGTAAACTGGAATACGATGTTTTACTTCATTGTGTTTTTTGTTTTTGTTTTTGTATTTATCTAACCAAATTCTATAACATATGGAAAAGAAAACGGAAAACCCGTGAATTAAGGAAAAAGGATTTTCGGCGGTAGTAAAAACCCATAGGATAAAATACGAAAGGCAATGGAGAAAGTTCAGCCGTTTCGTAATTACCATTTCCAGGCAACAAATAAGAGCAAATATTTCGTTGCTCTCTAGGAATATTGAAGTCAAATAAACTGCAAATGACAGTTTGGTCTGATGGATGCCGATTTGTTTGAACGAGACGAGGGGTACAGCCTTAAATCCGCCACTGTTAACCACGGTAGAGGCAGTGCGATGATATTGGGTGCAATGGGCTCGAGTGGAGTATGTAACATGGTGTTAGTTGAAGGTAAATATGAAAAAAAATAGGCTTCCTTAACATCCCCAAAAACAATTTGCTAGCAACGGCTACTAAGCTAGGCATAAGCGATACTTATTGCTTTGTTTCTTAATGATAATGACCCAAAGCACGCGTCCCATATTGTACGGGAATGGTGGTTGCTCTATAACGTGGAAATATTCTTTCCCCTTATCCACAAAGACCGGATTTAAACTCTATAGAGCACCTGAGAGCGCACATTGAGAAAATATTGAGAAAAAGGCCAACATGCAGCAAAAATGTCTTGAAAAGCGCTCGTCAGGATATATGGGCCAATTAACCGCCCAATAAAACAAAAAATTTAGTTATTTCTATGAATAGAAGGCTACAAGCTCTTTTCGAAACCAATATTAAAATGTATATTTTTGCTAATATACCTATTCGGTTCTTACAACGAATTCCCTACGTGTCCAAGTTTTTTTTTTGGCTTTGAAAACTACTTTTTTTCTTTTTACGTGTTTTAAATATAAAAAAGCATAGTTCAGAAAAGTGAATTAAAACTATTTGGAAAGCTTAAAAAATTTTGTTTCAGTTACAATTTGATTGAATTTAATAGCTTTACGGGATGCGATTTTATTCAATTTTCTAATTGCATCCTTTTCCTGTCCAAATTTTTTTTTTGGTTCACATTATGTACACAGATATCTGATAATAACAATAAAAAAATGTAACACGTACGTACATGGTCCTGGCAGTAGGTTAGAAGAACTGGACATGTGTGGTAAAAAAGTAGATAAGTGCGAACAAAGTTTTGCATCACTGAAATGTTTTTTTTTTCATATTTTTTAAAGCCTTTCATATTGTTTACCCTCAATATACAACAGGATTGATCCAGAACTGCCTTCTTCCCATTTTTCCCATTTTTTTGGTTTCAAGACTGAAGTTAAATTTTTACCGGCAGAAATTTGTTGAATATGAATTCGTAAGATTTTTTAGTGAGGGGATATTTTTACTCTCTCTTTTACTATTACGTTGTGTAAAGGAACACATTTCTGATGACGATGAGCAACTAAATGGAATTTTGGTTGGCAATATATTTTTTGTACGAAAAAGTCTCAAAAAGTTTCCAAAAAATCTGAAAAGGGCCAAAAAGAGGTGTTTTTTTAAAAAGTCGGGTTATAGTCTCTTTGCGTCACTAAAGTCGCATAGCGGCAACGCTGGTACCAACAACAACATGCCATGAAACGCTGCCGGACCATAATGTGGTTGATTCTGTTTTTGAAAATTCTGTGTCCTTGTTTAATTGTTTAAAAGGAGATTTATTATGGATGTAAAAAATGTTAATTACTAGTAAATTTGTGATTGTTGTGCAGATAAATATTTTATTTGTGTAATAAGCTAAATTTAAAAGTGGTAAATAAATATTTGGGAAAAATATTTTTTATAGTTTAAATAGTTTTTTTTATTTTTATATGTATGTGCATGCCATCCATGATGCATAAAAGTAGGGGATTCCCCCGGAACATCAGAAATGCGTTTGTAAAAAAAAGGAAAACTATGTACAATAGTACGTACATATGTAGGTACGTACCTTCATATATGCTGTTCAACGACCATTAGTGGGACAAAATAATTTTTTTGTCCAATTTGAAGGTCTTCTCAAATCGTGGCACTTCCAATTTGGTTCGCATTTTCCTGGTCCCCTGGAGTGCACAAAATAGGAGGTTTTACTGTAGTTTCCAAATTTATGCGTCGAAACAAATTTGATTCTATATTTGAAATATTCATTTCGGCGATAATCACACCTTAAATACAGCAGACAAAATGGGAAAAGAAACACTATGAATATTTCTATAGACGAAGCCATGATACCATATTTTGGCAGAAATACCTCCAAACAGTCTATCCGCAATAAGCATTTTCAGATTTGAATACAAAGCTTGGAATGCTCTACTAGAGTCTAGGCTCTAGGCTATTGTATGCAATTCGATAGTTATGTATAGTAAAATAAAATTTAATCACAGTGAAAGACCCGAGGAAATGTCATCGTTATAACCGGTCGTTATATCCAACTGACTGACTCCAAACGGAAGATAATCGCTGTCTTTTCCTCTACAGAAAAGTTCCTACGTTTTCTAGAACGCATGGCTGCATAAGAAAATAAAAACAATGAACGAATCTCCTACTGTAATTACTATGTCAAATGCAAACCAATGCGTTAACTCAAATTAATACACAAAACATTTAAACTAACTTCAGCTATCCTGGCCATATTAATAATATTCAACAGATACACAGTGGCACAATGTCTAAAATCACAAGGATGAAGAAGAAATATTTAGCTACACGTAAATACCTACTATATACATATATACAAGTTTCTCTCATTTCGTCGTTATAGGCGACGAAAACGATTCTTTCTTCTCAAAAATTGGTCGTTTTATCTGAACCGTCGTTATATTTTATATACGGCGACGTTATATCCAACTGTAAAAATGGTCGTTATAAGCGGGATCGTTATAAGCGACTTCCACTGTATAACTTAATTTCATATACATATGTATTGTATATACCCGTAATTGAATAAAATGTTGGTTATATAATTAAAAAAATAGATTCCTTCCAAACCCCAATGCACCAGCCATTATCTCCACTAGTTTACAAAATTAAATTGTTTTATTGTTGTTTGAATGAGACATATAATTTCTTGTAGATTACTTGACGCTGAATCTAAATCTGGCAACAGAATACTTCAAATATCGCCAAAAACCGTGTTTTTAGCACTTTGAGATAAGTATATCTCAAAATTCTGACCTCCTAGAGAGATTCTGTTGCCAGATTTAGATTCAGCATGTTAAACTCTTTATACTGATCATATTTTTTATTGAAGCAACAGTTTCGTTGTAGACCAGTGTAATAAAACAAACGAAAATAACTTTTTACGGTCAACTTGATGATAACAGAGACCGTTATTGCAAAAAAAAAAAACCGAAAAAAACTAGAAAAAGAGAAAGGGGATTAGGAGAATTCATAGGAATACTATGTTTAGTGTGAAAGAATAGAGAAATACGAGTACCGATAAACAGTTTGACAGTTAAGATTATACCTAACATAATTATAGATCACGCTGCTATTCATTGTGATTAAGGTGTATGAGACGATACTAGAACTAGAGTAAGAGGGATCTCAGAAGATAAACTCCTCCAAACACACAAAATGGGTTTACCATCCAGGATCACTCATTCACTCATTACAGCAAATAATTGAGAAAAACCTGGCGAAAAACAGAGTAATATACGAGTACACCTGTTCTATAGATATGAAAAAATTTGCCTCAGTATTCAGCATGGCTTTCATCTTCGCTTTTCTGATTATTCAGTGTATGTGATACAAAGGTACCAAGAAGAACAGCTCAGGGTGAAAAGACTGTCTGTGCGGTCATTACATTCGTACATACAAGGCCTTCAAGGTAACTCTGACTATATTATCTTTTGTCAGCTCTTTGAGAATATTAACACAGTCCAAGCCAGCTTTAACCCTATCGAGATAATTATATGATTACAGCATGCTCCGTAGCATATCTTTACAACAGATGTATTCTTCCATGTGAAGGATGTTAGGTGCTATTGCTTTTTGGAACCCTGGTGGCATTACGAAATCCTCATTTCTTTAAACTTGCTGAACATATTTTATGAAAGCTTTTAAATTTTTTTTTTTTTTTTTTTTTTGAGAATCTCATATTTTTAAGCATTGTTCCTGAGATCTCGAGAGCCAATTAATTTCTAAAATTAATTTCTAAAAGGAAGCTTCAAGACTTCAAAAATTGTAGGAAAAAGTAAAACCTTTTAACCGTTTGTCGCGGATAACATAATCTAAAAGTATGAAACTGATATATCTGTGATTTCAAATAAAAGGAATCTTATGTCGATTTCGATTGGGCAAAAAAATCACTTTTTTTTTTGATCTCGAGCAATTTTTATCGCTCTAGTACAATTTTCATTTTCCAACCGACCAAAAAAGCACTTTTTTTTTGCTCTAGATCAATTGTTGTTAATCTCGGATTCTGCTCGAGATTTACACCTACTTGCACTAACACCTGCACATTTTATATGAAATGTCAACGCAGTAGGTACATGAAAATAAATATCAATCAACAAAAATATTTATCAGAAACTGTGTAGAATATTTAGAAAATATAAAGAAAGTGTTTTAAAATTGTATTTATTATTTTTCTTTTTCGTATTTATTTTCTTTTACGAACAAGATGTGAAATGTCACACTAATACAATTGCAGAAAAACAGATCACTCTCGTTTGTTTTCCAACCAGCACGAAAAATCTGAAATCTGAGAGCAAAATCTGAAAAGCCCAATCGAAAACGACATTAGTTATTAATTGTTTTATTGTTGTCAATAAGTACTACTAACTACTAAGTTTTCTTTCCATGTACCTAAACTTTTCCCTACACACCGCTGTAAGCAATGCACCCACCCACTACTTGTTTAAAAATTTCGAAACTACCGACGGTAAATTCTGACTCTCAAAATATGGAAAACAAAAAGTAAGTAATTTACTCACTTTTATATGGTATCATGCGACATATGCTTCTCAGTAGGTACGTACAGACATCTATTGTAAAAAATGAAACAAGCGTTTTTCAACGAATTAGACTTCCAAAGTGTAAACTACAAAATAGTTATATGATCATAGACGGAGCCTAATTCTATAAGGACGAGATCTATCATCATCTAACACAAAAACTTTGTCTACATAGCTACTAGAAAAATGACAACTATATTTAGTTACAGGAAAATTCTGACTAACAAAACGTGCTTAGAATTTAAACCTCCATAAGCCTTAGGTTACTTTCGCAGGTTCTAGAAAGATTAAGCCCATTTGGAACTCGATACAAAGCAAACAAATTTACCAGCTGGCAATCAGTATCGAACTGATTGAAGCCCTGGATACTGACCTGTTGCGGTGCATAATTCGCAAACAAAATAAGCAGATGCCAGAGGGTGTTTTATCACTGAAAATTAAGGGTTCTAGTTCTTCCGTGGGTTGTACTATTTGCTGATTTAGTTTGTTACTCGTTACTCGCCTGCAGTACCTGTCATTAATTTGTAGTGATTTCAATATTATGAGTTTTAAATTTCGTCGTCGTCTACTTCGTATTGTTGGATGAACTAGCGGTTCTTTTGAACGGTCCACCTATTAACTTTCCGTATTATATCTGTAGATACGTTTGTCTGTCTAATTCAGATAAATTATTCTTGTCTCCTGCTCAAATATCAGTGACCGAAGGCCTAACGAGAACTCTTCCTTTCACCTGACAGTCTGAATGTAAAGAAAGTTTACTTTCTTCGAATCGGTATTTCGGACAGGTGGATCGCTGACCAAGGAATAATTAGGTTTATTGTTGTCGATACCAGCACAAGTGGGCACCGTAGCGCAAGTGGTTAGTGCGTCGGACTACTGAGCCAGCGGTTTTGGGTTCGAATCCCGCCGCAAACACCTAAAAAGTTTTTCACAGTGCCCACCTCTTCCGAATGCCGGACAAGCATTCAAGAGTATCATTTGTCATGTAAAGCTTCCCAACTCGCCGTTCGGAGAAGGCAGAAAACTGAAGGCCCCTTCCATTCGTGCTAAAATATAACGCGCATACACAAATAGTTGCGGGAAAGCTAGGCTTGGTTCTACCTACCCACCTACCCACAAGACCACTGATGTTATTGGAGTTTACCTGAGAGGATTTAGTTTAACTGTTTGATATACCAAATATTCTGCGGTTCTAGAGCTCCACCTTCTTAGGCCGCTGCAGAACTTTGCCCGCCCTCGAGGATATCGAAGCGTATCTTGACAAATTCGCCTCAGAAAAAGACAGGAACTTTTACGAACATGGGATTAGTAAATTACGTTAAAGATGACAAAAGCTCATAGCACAAAACGGACATTATACAAAATTGAATGTTATTATTTAAATTTGAGAAAAACGCGATGACATTTTAGCCACACGAATATACAAAAAAAAAAAGGTTAGGATTATAAATAAAATATAAATTTAAACGACCAACAATAATCTTCAAATGTTGTTCACGACAAATATAGATACATACACACATGTAACTCTATAAAACCGCATGTAAACACGGAGGCGACGAGTTGATAAAAAAAGTCTCAAAGTCTAGCAATGATTTATTAATCGATTAAAATAATTATTATTCATTCCTGTCTTACGAGGTTGCGTCTATGAATGTTGATGTAGGTAAATACTGTCAGCAATGAATATCAAAGTTGTTGATTTTGTTTACATTTTCTAAAAGAAAACAAAAAAAACGTATAACAGTGAAACTGAGTAACAGATACTGATTTGACAAAGTCTGGCGTAGGGGCTTAGAGTGTAGGGAAGGGATCTTAGACAATAATTATGAGATTCTGAAATCTTACAATATATCGAATAGCAAATAGGTTCTTAAGAGTGCCTTAGGAAAAAACGTATTCACAACTAAGAGATATACATGCAGGTGTTCCATTCAGTCCCGTATGCGAGGAGGGCGAATGGAGAAGAAGATACAACCGCGAACTCTATGAGCCGTACCAAGATGTGGATGTAGTCCGAAAAGTCAAAACACGTCGACTACACTGACTCGGCCACATCGAGCGAATGGACAACAATGCTCCAGCAATAAGAGGATCTACAAATTACAGCCCGAGACAGGTTCGAGACGACAAGGAAGACCGAACCTCCGGTTTAAGGACCAAGCTACCGCGGATGCCAGTGCGCTTGGTCTAGACAACTGAAAGCAGCGTGCCCGGCTCGAAGAGAGTGGAAGGCTGCCGTGGCAGAGACTCTTCACTGGTCGGGAGCCCGTTAAGTTAGTAAGTATACATTACACATACGAATAATGCAATCATAGCTACATTAGCAGACGACTCTACTATTCTAGCAGTTGATGGATGTGTGGTTAGGCTAGGTTAGGTAGAGGAGTTGTTGGGCTGAGCCATCAGAAAATACTAGGCACCAAAATGCTAAGTTCCATCACGATACCAAAATAGATGACATAGATTGAAGACAACCATACCTCACGAACTTATGTTGTGAAAATTATGAGAACTTTTATTTTCAAGCATGATACCTTCTCCAAATTTTGTGGAAAGTGTTTCCTTAATAACTCACCTGGAAGAACTAAAATGACATTGAAAAAATTAGTAATTAGAGCAACTTCATATTTACAGTTGAATCTTTTTGTTTTATAATTTTTGGAAAAGAACCTGGACATAGAAAGCTTTTAAGCCACACCAGAAACACTCAGCAAAGCAAAGGGCCGCATCTGGGCAATTTGGCGCACTGGGCAAAAGCTGAAAGGTGCTCACTGCTCACTGTTCACTGTTCACTGATTGCCACCGATCGATACTCTATGTTCCGACCTTACCCGGGCTTTTAAATTATTTTCTTATTTACATAAGCAGCCTCAAAATACTTGGCATACTGGCAACTTTCCCATATGCCAAAGTATTGAAAAAAAAAAACCCTGATGCTCAGTTGATGGTAAAGCTATGCCATACGGGTCTATCAAATATTTTTTTGGTCCGGACAATTATGACTGGATTTAGCATGAGGATTACGTTCCCAAACATCAGAGTCACCTCCCTTAAAACGGCAAAGAGATGTTAGATTGACCGTCGCAAATGTCCGGGTGCGAATTGAATAGAAAATGTTTGGTAGTACATACATATATCGAAAACAGATTTCTACAACAAAACAACTTGCACGGTCTTGAAGAAGATTTGGAGGGGCTTTGATTCAAAATTGGCGTAAAAATTGAATGGAAGTTGCAATAGAAAATAATAACGGTGACTGCATGTCGTACTCATATTTGTTTATATTTACATATATATGCACATATGTTGGAACCGACAAAGATGCGGAAACTTGCTTAATAGCCGATGAAACTCTAATTTCTACCGTAAACATATTTTTCCATCTTTGTTAGGAGCCGTTTGCGTATTTCTAACCTTAATTACGATGGAAATTCTTAAGGTGCCTGTCCATTGAGAGTACTTTCGCTAGTCAACTCTCGAGAGTTACTCGAAGGTGGCTGCCCATTTGAGAGTAATATTTTCGAGATTTTAATGTCGCGAGTTATCTGGTAGAGTTCTGAGAGATTATTTTCTGAGACTACTCTCATAACCGTGTCCACATGATATATTTATTCTGATAGTTATTAGTTGGAAGTAGTGAAAGCGGCATGTATTCTTACAAGCGAAAGGTTGCAGCTGATTTAATTATTGACACCGTTCTTTTCACAAAAAAAAAAAAAAAAATGCTGGGTGAAAACATGGGTATATCGTTGCCGCCAATTCATTGCGTGGTCTACTCAGCGTTGCCATAGGTGCAGATTTGTCTGCATTTTGGAGATTTTCAACTCAGCTGCAGACTTTTAAAATCCGAAAATCTGCGCTGCAGCTTTTGTCTGCATACGCACTAATATATATGTATATTTTGTTCTTTTTAAAAAAAAATAATTTCAACTATTCTTCTTTCTTTACTTGTCTTCGCTGTGTGCTGTTATTTTCATATTCAGCCCTACTTTTATTTTGAAATGTTCAAAGACTCTGAACGCAGTAACCTCTCAAAATAACAGTTTTTGATATCAAATTCTCAAACTCCAACAAATTTTATGTATGTGTGATTTTTTATTGAATTCATATGTATATATTTTTTTTTTTGTTATACAGGGTATTTCCAAGTTAAATGTCAATACTATGGCAACTGATTACTGGGTTTATTCTAAGAAAATCGTTCTACAGCAAGGGTTTATCTCCAATTTGGACATCATTTATCGAGAATTTAAGAAAATACCTACTTTGGTGTACCTTGACCCATACTAACTTTAATATCTCCGCTAATACTTACTACAGAAACTTATTTTAGGGCTTTAATTGAGAATTTACGGCAGATACTCAATAGAGGGGGCGCCGTGGCCTAATAGAGTTTCTGACAAGTATTGAAGAGCATCATTTGTCGTGAGGAGCTTCTCAACTCGGCGTTCGAAGACGGAAACAAACTGTAGGTCCCTTCTATTCGTGGAAAAATATAACAGGCACACGCAAATAGTCATGATAAGCTAAGCTCGGTTCTTCATAGGACTGCTGACGCCTAATATCTTTATTAATTTATTTATTTATTTATAGTCTATAAGTACAATTATTGGTATAATTTACTTTCTTAGAGCTAATGTTCCTAGTATAATATAGATATACATATATGTACATAAGTAATTAATGCCTTCAATCATACACAATTCCGTTCATGATAATATTTTTAAATATTTCTTTAGGACAATTTAGATCAATTATATCGGCATATTTATTAAAGTAATAACAGGCTTTAGTGACTGGCTCATTACAGCCATAGTTTGTTGAGTGAAAAGGTATTGAAAAGAAGTAAAAAGCCCTCGGTCTTAAGGATCGAGCTGGTGAATAAAGCTTAAACAAAGATGACAAGGGAGCACAATTAATTTGTCCAATTTATTAATTTATTTCTTTCTCAAGAGAAAGGTGAGCTTCAAAAGGCCAGCAATCTTTTTTTTATAACACTATCAGATCTGTGTCCTGGTGTGCTTAAGACAAGAAACGACCACAAGCAAAGATTTGCCAGGCAAAATATCCATCAACAGGCTCATCAACATTAGTGCTGGTGTTAGTGGTTAGGCTACGCTACATACAACACTATCACAAGCAATAAATAAACAAATATAAGAACAAATATACATAATTAGAATTTATGTGCGAGGAACTACATTACGCAATACATTTTTAAGTGTAATCTTGTTAAGATTAAAGTCAAGAAAGTTTACATTTAAATTATTGATTTTACGCATGCGGTTAATAGGCTCATGCATCCCGTAGTTTGTTCTATGATGAGGAACATGCAATAACTCTATACTACACAGGTAATGCGATCCCCCACGAAAGTTTAATCGTAAACAGGATAATAAGACAGGTGCATCAATCAGACCTGAGACCAGTTGATGCATAAAAATGATACCTATCATTATTGATCCTTCTTTGACCAAAGGTTGCATTTGCAACAGTTTTATCCGTTGCAAATACACTGAAAAAAAAAAAGGTTGTCATATTGACAATTGCCGGTTGTCAACTGAAAATTATCAATGTGATGAAAGAAATTGTCAATATGATGAAAATTATCCCCGACTAGCTTCGTATTTGAAAACCGGATAGTCGATTTGAAAATTTGAAAATTTTCAATTTTCGGTATTCAATATGAGGAAAGATGTTATCAATATGACAACCCCAGTTATCATACTGACAATTGTGGTTTTCAATAATTATTGTCTTACTAAATGTTGTGTTTCTATAAAACAAGTTCAAATATGATTATCTTGCTGGTCTCCTTGACCGTGGTGGTTAGTACGCATGCAGCTCGGGTTCAATTCCCGGGTCCAATACCTAAAAAAAAAGTTTTTCACGGTTGCCACCTCTTTCGAATGTCTGACAAGCAATCAAAGAGTATCATTTGTCATGATATCATGGTAGGTGGCCATGGCGTAGTGGTAGTCATCGTCGCTTGTCACGTTGAAGATCCGCGGTTCAAATCCAGATGTAAGTAAGTATTTATTTCTCACAAAATAAAAATAAGTTAATCAGTTTCAGAAGAATGTCAAAAACCTACTGGCAGTAGGATGGTGGTATGACTGAAGAAATTGATCGCACAAGCTATAATAAGAAACATCTGAAAAAACTTCGGTGAATCATAAGCAATTACAAAAACTTTAAATAATACGCAACTCTCCAGTTTGGACACCACCCATAGAGTTAGTTGAAACCTAAAAAAAAAATACCTGAGTTTCCTAAACTGTAGGTCGCTTCCATTCGTGCAGGAAAAAAACACACACACGCAAATGGTTGCGAGAAGCTAGGCTTCTGTATAGGACTGCCGACGGCGCACAGTGGCGGGACTACGAACAAAAGTTGGCCAAAACCCCAAATAAATTCGTAACAACTTTTTTATTATTGTTAAGTTAATAAAAACAACTAATTAATCTTTTTAAATAAGTTTAATTAATAAAAATGGATAAAGTTAAAAAACTGAAC
Source organism: Brachyopa scutellaris (assembly GCA_949775065.1). NCBI lineage: Eukaryota > Metazoa > Arthropoda > Insecta > Diptera > Syrphidae > Brachyopa > Brachyopa scutellaris. The sequence goes on along the minus strand of OX459112.1, from coordinate 82,643,955 downwards.
TTATAAATCATTTACTAATAATAATAACTTTTTAAATTTTTCGGGATAATCAGCTTGAGACTTGGATTTTTTTGGCCTTTAATTGTTAGACTTATAATGTAGGGGTCTGAAGATATTAGGAGTTTGTGAACAACATCATTATCTACTATTAAACATAGTATTCTTTGAAAATTTTGTTGAACCGCCTTTTTCTTATTATTTATTTTCACACCTTCTCTTCTGGTTTTCGAGCATCCCATTTGCATATTGGTAGCTTATAAGAAATACGAATTTACACATTAGAAAAACCTTATTCATGCATGCAGTGTTGATGTTCCTAAGTCAAGGTATTGATCCTGGCTTATATCTTTATTCAAACATACTGAAATCTTATTAAAGTCCTTTGAAGTTTAATTACATAGATAGCACCTTTGATAGAATGGGGTAGTCGTTACAGCATGAGCGGTTTTACCATCAATCAGGCTAGAAAATCAGTCTATAATTAATTACAAAGTTTGTGTCCTTAAATCCTAATTCTGTAGATCCTAATCTTTCTGTTTGAGAAATTACATAATTGGTATCTTATTTTATTAGTTCAGATGTCTCTTTTGCGAAAAAAAATGTTAGGGGTCTGCAATATTTCGGAAAAGATACTGTTAAGTTTTTCCATAAGACTAGCTTATTTTCATTATCTATATTTCCACATACAAGTTGTATGTTAAATAAATACTAGCATCTGAAATCGTTTCATTCTGATTGGCCAGAAGTACCATCGATTTCTTACCTATGTATATTCGAGTTTTGAATGAAGTTGTTAGAAATAAGCACAGCAGAAAATAATCTTTTAAAATAAATTAATATTCAAGCTGGATTACGATGGATTTGATACTTTTGCACTCATTGAAATTAACATTTAATGAAAACAAAACACATACATCTTGCATTAAGTGTTAACTGTACAAAAATAACGGTGATATGTAATTTAGCATTAACACAAATAACTATGCACATCTAGGTTAGAGTTTATGTATACATTAAATAGATTGAGCCCCAAATCATAAAGCACTTTTACTATACAATTAGAGTTATATTCACCGACTAGGCAACAAATAAATTCTTTAGTCGAGTAGTCAAACTGATGTTGCCGGTTAGTTGTTTGGAACAAACACATGCCCATGGGCGCATTGATTATCTTACTTTTGCAGCTATCACATTGATAATTTAGATTTTCAATATGATTACCACAACTTTGCAATTATCATATTGAAAATTGTAGTTTTCAATATGACGACGACTTTCATCACATTGACAATTGCAACTGTCAATATGAAAAAACAAGTTATCAAGTTGAAAAATGAAAATCGTTAATTGTCATATTGACAACTATAGTAGTCGGTTGAAAAAAGAAATTTTTTTCATTACATTGATTACAAAAATTGTCCATATGACAAGGTTTTTTGGTTCAGTGCATGGATGAAGATTAAATGGATCGTCCCAGGGAATACCTTTCAATGCGATATTAAGTAGTTGAATATAGTCGGTACCCGTTTCCTAGATAATGTCATGGAGTGACATTCGAGTGGGTTAAGAACTAAAATATTTCTGCAGCACCAGCTACTGAAGTTATCAATATCTGACTGCAGAAGTCTACAATCATTTATGGTTGTGATTGCTTTACTAATCTTCATATCGTCGGCAAATATAAGAATATTGCTATATTTTATGACTGATGGAACATCATTAATAGCAAGAATAAAAAAAAATGGACCTAGGTGACTCCCTTGAGGGACGCCGGATCCTGCTAAAACCTCTAAATTTAACTTGATATGACCTCTGGTTGAGGTAAGAGCCAACCCACGAAACAAACAATGGGGGAAAACCTAACGCCTCGAGTTTGTAAATAATTATGTCATGAGACAGCTGATCAAAAGCTTTGGTCTTGGATATCTTTATGAAGAATCAAAATTGGCTTGGGAGGCTATTCCACTAAGTGAATGTGAAACTCTTATTGATTCTATGCCTAAATATTTATTGCAAGCTGAATGCGACAAAATATTAACATTTTTTTTTTTAAATAAAACCAAAATGCTCCAAGTGTTTCTAATTATGTGCACGCAACTGTATGGACATTTTATTGTTTTAAAGTAAATAATCCAATTTTAAAATAATTCTTGAATTTCAATTTAAACGATTTTCTAAACCAAGTCAGGTTTAACTAGTTGCCGGCTACCAAAATACAGTAGTCGGTCATTTTTTACTTAGCAAGTTTGTTAATTAAAAAAATTTATTAACAATTGAAATGAAATTGTATGCATTCATCATTGATAAAACAAGTTATTAGCTGGTTTTTTATACGATTTTTAAAATTGAAGCAGGTTTTGAAGAGTTTCAGAAAGGAGTAGGATCTACTTCAGTTGGAGTAAAGTGACAAAGTGATGCGAATTGGTACACATACTAGATAAATAAAAATTAATAACAATATTATAATACCTTGTTGCAATCAATCGAATTTCGAAAAAAAAGACATCACTTTGTATAGCCATAGAAAGCATATTTGACAATTTTCGGTTTACAATTAATTTTCTTATGCGTTGACTAGAAAAATTGAATTCATTCATAAGAACACAATTAGTTCTTGTAAGAATTCTTAATCAGGGCTATCCTGAATAAAATTCCCCCCGGAATATTTCACATTTTCGAAAAATAGGTATCGTGAATGAATTTCGAACGAGGGAAAAAAACTTCACCCGGAAAAAATTGCTATCCTGAACAAAATTCCTTTCGGAATTTCAACGCGATTTCCCCCGGAATTTTGCCTTCGTTTATTTGTTGGGGAAAACCAAAACAAAGGCAGCAACAGATAAGATATAAGTTATTGTGGCCTTTGTTTAAAAAGTTCTACTGGCCGAACACAATTGGTGAAGCTGCAGTTGAAGTAGGCAGCGCTGTCAAAGTTTAAATACACGTAAACCCTATAGCGCGAACACAATGCGAAGTTACAGCTATAGTTTGTAGTATGAATTTATATGCTGAAGCGCAAAGTTGAGGCAACTTCAACTTTCGGGCGTGCTGCTGCTACTTCCATTGTGTTTTCGGGCAGTTATTGAGTTACGAGAATTGTAATATGTATGTGCATTTTCTATAAAGTTCTTATTTAAAAATACTACAAACAACTTCGATTTATGTGAATTAAGGCCCAACTCAACCAATCAAAAACAGCTCGAGATCATGATCAATTTATTTGATGGAAATCGAGACATTGCCAATGGTTTCACGACCAACAGGAGCAAAGAGTTTTGGAAACTTCTAGAGCTGAACAGCTTAGGGCCACCAATTATTCAAACATGTGTCCCGTCTATCGGTCTATACGTCATATTATTTCAGGAATTCGATACTTCCCATAAAAGCTAAGGTTAATTTTTCTTCTTTCTGACGCTGACATCGGCATGGTGATCCGAACTGGGCATTAGTCTCAAAAACACGCACTTAGCTTGACGACGGGAGGAACGACAAAGGATTTTTTTAATGCGGGAAGATTTTCCAAGAGTAAATCCAGCAAATATTTAAAAATTGCTTTATTTACCCTGCAGTATTTCTGAAATTTGACAAATGAACATAAAACCAACTATTTTGCAACGCAATTTTTTTTCTATTTACAAATTGCAATGCTTGTGGCAATTCCAAGGGGTTGGACTTATCTCTCGAATTTCTCCGTACAAATCTTTCCTCATTTTGTTCCTCTTTGGGCCTGCTCCTTAGCTGGTAGTCTAAATGCTATGCTATGCATTTTTAAAACACAAACACAAAGGTTTACAAAGGTTTACTCACAGGTCACAATTTTCTATTTTTCTGAAGAAAACCACGATTGAAAACTGTCAAAACATACGAGCAAAAGTTCAAAAACAATTTGCAAATTCCGGGGGGAAAAAATTTCGGTGGAAATTCATGATAGGAGCAATTTTTTCCTAGGAACAAAAATTTTCGAGTGGAGTTGAACTCTATTTATAAGATTCTCCTTGTATGTATATCTGTGGCGCATCAAACGAGCAGAACGTGCTTGCTAATAATAAATAATAAACAAATAACAAACACACAATAAATAATGGTTACAATACTGACTGGCAGAGCATCTACTTTATGCCTTCTGTTGAGGAACAAGTGCATTTTCTTACTGAATCAATAAATAATCTTTTTGAGACGCATGTTCCTCTAAAACAAATAGTAATCCGTAATCGAGAATGCGAATGGCTTAATAACAGAATCCACTCTCTCATATTAAATAGAAATACTGCGTATAAGAGGTGGAAAAGATTTAGATTGCCCGTCCTTCGCGCAGAATTTAAAAGATTGCGGAACTTAGTAACTGCGGAAATCAGGAAATCCAAGGAGAAGTTTTTTGCTACCAAGTTTAAGCCTAATATGTCAACCAAAAAAACTTGGAGCAATATAAAGAGCATAGGTATCAGCAAACAAAAATGCTCTGCTCCTGTTGAATCTGATTTAGATGAATTAAACGAACTGTTCGCCAGTGCTTCTATTACGTCTGAAACAGTCCCCGATATTAGTGAAGAATTATTTTCTAGTCGGATGCAAATAGAATATAATAATAGTTTTCGATTCAATAGAGTAATTGAGCTGGATGTTTTGAAAGCTGTTCATGGAATTAAATCGGATGCGATTGGTCTAGACCTCATGCATCCTAGGTTTCTGAGAATTATTATTCAACAAATATTGCCTTATATCACATATAATATACAATAGCATTCTCACTTCCTCCATATATCCCCTAGACTGGAAAAGATCGAAAATTGTCCCATTGCTGAAAACATCAACTAGTCGCACAAAAGAGTATCGGCCTATTTCTATTTTGCCATTTCTTTCGAAAGTCTTCGAAAAACTAGTTAGCTGGCAGATTTGGAATCACCTTAATGACGACAACTTGCTTACGAATGTTCAATCAGGTTTTAGAGCACGCCATAGTTGTACAACAGCAATATTAAATCTAGTTGATGACTTGCGTATAGAAATGGATAAAGATCAGGTATCATATCTGGTGCTACTAGATTTTTCAAAGGCTTTCGACACTGTTCCGCACAATTTGCTATTACTTAAGCTCAGAAATAACTTTCACTTTGAAGCTACGGCTTTAAAGTTAGTCTATAGTTACCTTTGTGGTAGAACTCAAGCTGTTTCTGCAGGCGGACTTAACTCGAAGTTTATAGCAACTAATGCAGGTGTCCCACAGGGATCTATTCTGGGACCTTTGTTTTTTACTCTGTTCAACAATGATCTGCCCCAAGTACTAAAACATTGTAAAGTTCAAATGTACGCAGATGACGTGCAAATTCACCTAAGCTATCCCTTGGGATTAGTTGAAGATGCAACAGCACGAATTAATGAAGATCTATGGCTTGTTGCTCAGTGGTCAGAAAAAAACAAACTAAGGTTGAATTCCAAAAAAAAGTCATGCTATAGTTATTTCTCGTAAGGCTATTGACACATCATATTTTCCTAAAATTGAGATAAATGGCGCAGAAATAATATACTGCCGATCCGTAAAAAATCTTGGAGTAATTTTTAACCAAACGCTTAGTTGGAATGATCACGTTGCATACTCGGTAGGAAAAGTTTATGGCGGACTGCGTTCTCTCTATCTGCTAGGGAAGTGCCTTCCAGTTCAGACTAAAATGATGTTGATAAAATCACTTTTGTTACCGATTCTCTTCTATGCGCATCCTGTTTTTTGTGACCTAGATAGTTTAAGCCAGCGTAAATTTGAGGTTGCATTCAACAATACTGTGCGGTTTGAATATACGCACAATGTCTTCAACATGTCTTTGAAGAATTATTTAAAATTTAAGATTCTAATGTTTTTATTCGACCTTAAGTTAAACCAAAGTCCTCAGTACCTTTTCCAAAGGTTGCAGTTTGCTAATTCGGGCAGAAGTATGGCTCTGATTTTACCAAGATTTAGATACAACATAACTAAAAAGCAATTTTTTGCCTATTCCATCAGACTGTGGAACTCACTTCCCTCCAATATAAGGAAAGTGAACGGCAGGGGCGGCTTCGAGAGGGACCTAATTCAATATTTTAATAGACAGTAATTAACTTAACTTTTTTTTTTTTTTTTATTCTTTTTTCTTCTGAAATTGTAATTGACTTCATGTACATAATACATATAAACATATAACAAATTTAATATCAGTAGGGATTTAGGGCTTAGCGATTAGACACTAGTAAATTAAAGCTTAATATTAAATATTTTTGTACTGTAGTGTTACTCAAAAAGACGAATAGTCTTAAAATGCTATATTGATGTTTAAATAAATAAATAAAAATGCAAGTTGTTGTTTTATTTGTATTTAATTGCTTTTTCTAAATTTACAGTCCACTGGCCAAACGGTTTGTTGTTCACTGATAATAAATCAAAGACAATCTAAAGTTTACAACTAGCCTTTTATCGCAAACACAAGATGCAGGCTGTATCATTGCAATTTGATGTTGTCGATTAATGCATTTAAATCTTCAAAAATCGGTCAGAAGGATCTGATAGACTGAGTGTTTCGATTATGAAAAATGTTATCTTTGCATTTATGGTATGAGATACTTCTGAGCGAGAATATCATAAGTAAAAGATGGCAATCTGTGTAAGTCCATTGTTATTGAACACTTGCGTAAATTTTGTCACTAGATCAAGCAATATCGAAAAATAGAGTTCGAACAATAACTGTCGGAAGCTCGAAAATTTATTGAAAAAAAGGAAAACAGTTATGACCTGGCAAAAGAATTCAAAAATAAAAGAGTAACCAAAAGGACACAACGTTCGATTATGAAAGCTGCAATCAACATTATGGCTTCCCGAAAGCCAGTACCCAATAGATTATTGTTTAACTCAATAATTGACTCAATTGTAAGCAATATGGACTCGAAATGTTCCAAATGTTGCGTTTCTCTAAAAGGATTTTGCCTCATTAACAGTAATTTAAAACACATCATCCAACAAGAGTGTCAATTTTGAAAGATATCATGCAAAACTGATGATGTATACAATTGCGTGATGGAATGTCACATAAAAACGATGCTCGCAAAAATGTTTGCTACTGCGTGACTCTCACCGGCAATATCCCTTTTTGCTCGATTGTGTGTACACAAATTTCGTAATTCAAAAAGCAAACACAGGACTTAGGATAGACATTTTATACAGGAGTTCGTTAGGTTGTATGAAAATGTTCGATGTTTGTTTTCGTTATCTTTCTATATATAAAACAGTTCACTGACTGACTGACAGACAACGCACAGTCCAAACCGCTGGCTGGACCTAAATGGCTGAAATTTGGACAACACATTCCTATCATGACATAGACATCCATTAAGGGGGGGGTGAATTCGGAAAAATAATTCGGCACTCATCACCAATACAATTTGTTTTGCCTTAACAGTGGCAGGAGGGCGAAGCAAGGCGAGCACGGGTCAGCTAGTTAACCTTCGTATCAATGCGAAGTTAATACACGTTTAGTCAGCGTAACGGGTACCCGGATACCCCTTTGTATTTTCTATGGGCTGACACAAATATAGGAAGAGTTATGTATATAAAGGGAAAAAAACATTGTCTAGAGTGAATTCAACTCCGTTCAGAATATATATTTAGAAAATTGCTGTTTATTTTAACTTATTTATCCATTTTTTACGTTGCTCCGAGCAAACATGGCATGCTCCTTGAATTTTGAGCCGTCCATCGGGTCCCTGTGGTGTTATCGGTACTGATGATGCAGGTGTGCGCGAACGTATGTTCTCACCAAGCATAGCTTCAATGCTATTTTTTGTGTTGAAGTTGCGGTAAATAAGATGATTTTTGAATCATTCTTGAATATTCAGCATACAAAGCTGCTTTCCCAGCCTTTGTGGAATTTGCGGCGGTTATCCTTTCTAATTGCAGCTTCCTTGTTATGCTGAGTACGAAGAAGGTAGGCCCCCAATGCACATAGTATTAAACATGGCAACTGGCTATCGTTTTGCAGTAAAATTACTAACCATTTTGTCCATTACATCAACACCACCTTTAGAGCTATTGTAGTATTTTATGATATCAGGCTTATGTTTATCATCCGATATAGCATTGTCGTGGTGTATTGTGGATAAAATAATGACAGAACTACATACATTTTTTAGGGACGTCGGAAACGATGGTTTTCTTTTCCATGAACCCAAATAGAGACGACTGGACTGTATATGATATACTTTTCAGTATTTGTTTTGGGATGTGAGCCTTATTAGCACGTAAGATTTTTCTGAGAAGATAATTGGCGAGGTCCAAAGAAGAAAAAAAGTTGTGCATTATAATATTACGGTCGGAACCTTCGTATTGACGAACCAACCCTTTCCTCCACTATCAAATCTAGCCCACAAATCTCGAATCGGTGCAGCGTTACGCAGTTTTCAAATCGGATAGATTGATTTATGATTTAAAACCTATTGATGCTCATAGTAGCGATATAATGCAATGCTGTTACTTTCCAAAGTTCTACTTTTTTTTCATTATTGAAATGATGAGCACCAGCTGTTATCAATATTTCAAGATAGCCATTGAGCTCCTGCAATGTACATATCCTTCCAACTTAAGGCTCTCGCGTAGGACTGTTCACGTTTATTGGATTTTATGGATTATATTTATTTCAAATTGAGTAGGTCATTCGAAACTGAATTAAATTTCAAGAAGGTACTGAGAATATTGTTATGTAGTCCTTTGGGCGAAATAAGTTTTATATTGGTTCAATAATCAAAAGGATACCCGGGTACCCTCGAATTGATACGAAGGTTAACCATAAAAATTGCATTAAACAATCGAAAATAGTTGTTTAAGTCTAATGGCTGCGAATTACTAATTTCTCTCACAATATTGATGTGCGAATTTATCTTCCTCGTTTTTATCCATTCGTCAATTCACTTTTCAATAAAATCAACGCTAGATAGGAAGGTGGTACTACCTGCCTTACCAGCAGACAGATCCGGCTTAGACTAACTAACTTTGTTCTCTGATTTTCGTGCAAAGTCCAAGTGCATACGCTCAATAATAAATTGAGTGTCATACAAAACCTACTATAGTCTGTACACTCGCTTCATTAAGCATCAGTTTTACGTAACAGTGTACCCGCTTTAAGGAGTACAATGGGTCAGGAAAGACTTTCAACTTTGGCAGATATACCTATGTAAACATAACAACTTAACTGGATTACTTCTATGATATAACTTTTGAGCTGGAAGCAGGAAACTCTTTTTTTTCACTTAACACGTTCGCGGGCAATGTTTGGAGAAACTAGCGGGTCATGAGAGTATATGCCGTCAAAGAATTTTAGGTTTGTCAGGACAAGACGAGAAATACAGTTTACTTCCATATTCCAGCATTATTTTTCCTACCGGAGACAAATTTTCACTTCACTGTGACCTGCGGAATCTTTTTTATCTTTGTACAAAATTTGAACAAAATAATATAAAATATCTCTCAAAATGCCGGAGGCATGCGTGTGTCATTCTAGCGTACCGCACCGAAAATCATGTGTCCGCGAACGTGTTAATACACCTCGGACTACACGAAAATTCACATTGGCCTAATCAAATTTTGTTCTAACCCCGCCATTGATTGGCGGCAGAACTTAAGATATAGATTTATTTTCTGCGGTTCCTAGATATATGTACATAAGCCCCATAATGTATATACTTTAAACCAGTACCGACAATAAAAACAATATGAATCGACACACAACCAATAATGCCACCGTAAGTTGAAGCATGCAAGGCCCATCTTCAAAATGCAGGAATATATTGTACAAGCAATTTATTTAACGCCGAATTCCTGTAAGTAGAACTCGAAGGACTTATAAAATAGCAATGTCAAAAAATGTCCTGGAAAGCTCAAACTTCCAAAAATTCATTTATTTAAAATAAAATAAAATAAAATAACTCTTGTCACGGAATTTTAAAGTTTCATATTTTATTCCATAACGGTTTTACCGCCGTGTGAACACACCTTTAGAAAACTGATTTTACTTAATGCTTACGTTGAAGGTTAGGTTAACCGTTTACCAATTATCTCGTGTGGATGTTTATTTAAATAGCAAAGTTGTTTACATCGCCATAATAATGTCGTATACCTATGTGAACAGCCGACGAAATGTCAAAAACAATGACCAATGTAAATCACTTATGTAAATATGTATGTACATAGAGAGGAAGATGTAATAAAAATCGTCAAAGTGTCAATCATAAATTTAGCCTTCAGAAGTTGTATCGAACTTTACTATATTTACGTTTAAATATGTAAATTTAATTAACAACTTCATAAAAGCAAGAAGCAAAACTTTAATCAAAATGGAAGCAATTAACAGACAACGGAATGGAGTAAGATCTCGACAAAGAGTAGGTGTACGTAAATAATTTAAGTGTCAAAGATATAGAACTCACCATTATCCTCATTGGATCCTTCACTGGGAGGCCCCTGTGGCATTTGCCTGTTCCCCGATGATATCAGCAGCCGGTGATGTATCGCCACTGATGCAACTGCTGCAGCGGCTGCAGTTTGTTGCGCTGAGACATTTCTCATCGCCGCATTTAATCCACTTAAGTTAGCAAATGCATTTGCATTAGAACTGGCCGCCAGAGCGGCTGCACTATGCGCCGGGTTTCCATCGAAACGATGTCTACCCAAAAACGGTGCACCGGCACCACCAACGCCACCTGTCACTGCGGCGGCGGCGGCTGCCGCTCCAGCCGCTCCACCAAACACTCCGGGCACACCGAATTGTAGGAACGGTCCCCATGGCGGTACCCGAACTCCCGGTGCACCTAATTGTGCCGCCGCCGCTGCGTATAATTGCAATGCAGCGGTCGGATGCAGCCCTTCCGACGGTACACTTGACGCCACTTCTGTTGACTGTTCCAGCACCATCATTCCACACACTCGATTTCACACGAACACTGTGCTAACAATAAATTATAATGAGTAGTAGTAGTGACTCTCAAATAAAACACACATCGATAGACAGACAGGACAGTTCAACACGAGAATAGAGGTAGGTACTAAGCGATCAGGAAATCTCGTTTCAATTAAAAGTTTACAACCCCCGCCGCGTCAAATCAATTTACTTCTCTGTACTGTCAATTCAATTACAGTCAATTAGAGTCAATTATGATAAACACAAACACACATGCAACACAACTGTCTGACTGTCCGATCTGACAGAGCAAATGGTAACGAAACAACCGACACTCCTTAACTTCCGACTTCAACTAAACTTGAAAAACGCTGCACAGGTCCAAGAAGCCATCCGTTTGTGCACATAAAGGTGGGTTGCGTTCCAATAGGATTTCTGCCATTGCTCTTGAACAGAAATGAGATGGTTGCCGTCGTGAAGTGCTTCTGCGAAAGGGAGATAGCTGTCACGGAGACCGGTCTTGCCCACATTAGTGACACGAAAACAAAAGTTAGAGTCAGCCAACAACACCACTTACCTTCACCTTACCAACGCGTTCGCGTGAAAGAGTGTGCTGAGAGCGAGAGAGATGAAAGAAAATACAGGGAAATTTTTTAATGCTCGATGGGCATCAAGGGCGGGGTTTAACTTGTTGTAATTCAATTTGTCATGAAATATTGTTTTATTCACCCGTGTCGCGTGTGTGTTTGAGCTATGTGTGGTGGCATTCCGGAGAGGGGGTGAGTTACCACCACCAGACTCTAAGGCGACCAATTTGCTTTTAATTTGTTAACATAAACGCCTCGCTTTAAAGAAAATGCGCATGAATCATTTTGTGCTCACTTCTCGGAGGTTTTTCTTTTCTATTTTGGGAGTGAATTTCCCCCACCCCCCCGTTCATGGTATTCCAATGAGAAATTCTCGTCTCGTTCATCAATTTAAGGATTTACTTTTGGGGTACTCTACTCACCTCTCACCGACTGATTCACACTCCCGAGTCCTGACTCCACTCGTGTCATTTGGCAACGGTCGGTGTGACTCTGGCTGTCACTTTGACTCCCCACTTTCTGTATACTGGGCAGGACTCTGTGTCCCCCTCTCTTAGTTTCGACGCCATTATGTTCATATTCCTTGCTCGCTCTTTCACACGGGGCTGCGAAGTGACAGAAGTTGTGGTGGACTCCATTCGGTCGGTGGTGGGCTTGAAAATGTTTGATATGTTGGCAGGTTGCTTAATTGGTGTGTGCCGTAGTGATAATTTTATAAATGACGTCAAAGTTTTGTGGCGGATTTTCTTTCCTTTCGGCTGGCTTGGCTGGGCTCTCTCTCAATCGGTCCTTGAAATACGACAGAGGAGAAATACCTACCTACCTTCTTTTTTTTTCGTAAAAAGATGGCTCGATAGCGTTCAGGGTGAGTTTCATTTGTTTTTGTTTTTTTTTTTTGTTTTTTTCTTTTTAGTTGATTCCGGCTCTGATGTGATAAAACTTAATTAATTCCGCTTTCACTCTTGGCCTGCCCACACCCACTCAAACTTTGTTCGGATGAGGATGGGTGGGGGGTTGTCATTTTGACGTTTATTTGTGTGTTGTGTATGTGTGCTCTTGCTTCATCCTAATTGGGTTAGAGTGTGCTTAGTTTCGGTTGGGGTGGGTGGGGGTGGGGGTGGTGAATTTTAATTTAAAAATGATGACAACCGATGGAGTTATTAATTTCTGGGGTAGTTTCTCGTCTGGAAATATGGTAAATCAGCAAAATAATACAGTTTTAATTAGATTTTCCCGCAATTGGCTTTTATTCAAATTACTTGGCGAAAACATACAAACATACTTACATTACATAGATGTGTACATACATATGTTTATGTATGTCCATATGTATGTAATGTACTTATTTATGTACAAACAGTGATGGCCATGTAATTAGAAACGGCCATTTCATAGAAGTTACACTAAGTTGTACTTGTTATCGAAACAGTTAATAACTTTCAAAGTGCCCAGTATTTATTAAATACTTACAGACTGCTGGCAACTCATAAATAGGTATAGAAAAATAAAGAAACTCCAATTGAACTCATACCTACAAACATGCATACATAGTTATTAAAAACGAAAGATCCACATTTGTTTTAAGCAAGTTTAAGTAAAAAAAAATTTCTGGGAATTAGGTACTAAGTACTTTTATAAAAGGAAGTCTAAAAAATTTTGGATGCGGTTTTTTGCGATCGAATATAATATGGTTAAGTCTATAAAATGGATAAAAAAAATCAATATACAGCTATGTGCAAAAAAAATAGCACCAAAGTGAATTTTGAACTTGTCATGCATTTACTTTTTTTATTTCGCTGGGATAAATACATATATGGCATCTATTGTAAAATATCTCTCTGATGTTCAGCTACATAATGGAAGAACAAGCCTTCTTGAAATTGAACTTTAAGACAAATAAATTCCCGCTATACGTAATAAAGTCAAATCTGTGGTGTGCAAAAAAATAGCACCGCGTCATTCTTTAGGAAGTTTTAAATTTGTTAAGCTATGCTAATCATATTTTTCAGATTAAAATATTTAAAGGCAAGATATTTGAAAACCAAAAAAGACATTGCAGTTATGGGAAGCTGTGCAGGCTGTGTGGAGCGATATTTCACTTGAGCGATGTCAACGATTCGTCGACTCCATTCTACGACGTTGCGCCGCTGTGATTAATAATAAAGGTCATAAGACCAAGTATTAGAGTTCTTCATTCGTTTAAAACTAATTAACATTTTGATTTCTTCAAACAATTTATTTTATCTATGAATTTGTATTTTTGGTGCTATTATTTTGCACAGGTTAGAATTGACTTTTTTTTTGTTTAAATGCGAATATATTTTTTATTTTTGGTTATAATGAATGAACTTTAGTATTTCTGAATTACTTAAACTTTGCTTTAAATAAATAAATAAAAAAAGAAATCGAAATTCTCATTAGCTTTAAAAAATTTACTTTCATACGACTTCATAAATGGTGGTGCTATTTTTTTGCACATAGCTGTAGGTACATATTTCAATAAAAAAAACAGAAAATTAAAACACTTTAAAAAGCCTACACGCTATTCTCTGAGTTATCAAAATAAATTTGCCTGTACATTTAAGAGTTTTATTTTTATTAAAAAGAAAAATTATGCATTTAAACATATTTTCAAAAAAAAAAAAATACATTCATACGAAACTTGCAGGTAAATTAATACAAATATATTTATATACAATTATGGTTTGCACTTATTTTGTAGAAGATCACTTCGCAACAGTATATTGCGCATTTTTGGAGTTACTACATGGCGTCAAGACGATTTATGATGTCGGCTGGGGTTTACTCGTGCCTGCAACATTGCATAGTAAAACTCACACCCACAAAATTTATATGTTGCGAAAATTAAATCCCAGAGTTGCGGGAATCGAAAATTTTTTTGGATTTGTTGCAAAAATCGAGAAAAGGAAATCCATTTACATAGCGTAACGACTACAACTATTGGCACCCCAAATTTTTGACCCAACTATTGGCACCCCATCATTCAACAGGGATTTTCTTATTATCCTTTAGTCCGAACAAGTCCATTTAAGGTTTTTTTTTTTCAAAATCTACATCTATTCCTCACATTTCTGTGTCATTATTTTAATGATAGCGATTAATATTTAGTAGCAATTTATAAGTGAAACCTTGTGCACGCAAAAAAAAAAATATTCCCGAAATTGCGAGTGTTTTGGTGGACATATAATTTGGTAAGCTATTTTTGACCATTTATATCACTATTTTTTAATAACAACTGTATTTGTTTCGTATACTAATGTACGAAATAAGATGTTTTTAAATAGTTTATGTGAATTAATTCAATGTAGCATTAATAAAAAGGGTGCCAATAATTGGTTAAAAAAAAAGAAAAAGAACGGTTGAATTATTGGCAGGGGGTGCCAATAGTTACATCGTATTGAGCTACAATTATTGGCACTGTCAATAATTGTACTTTTTGCAGTGCCAATTGTTGTAGCTTTCAACCGTTATTGGTTGCAGATTTAAAAAGATTACAAAAAAAGTGTGTGTGTCAGTCACACGCGGTAGAAGTGAAACTTGTTTTTAAAAATGGTGTATATATTACAGTACGCCCTCGGTAAAAGCAACCCTCGATAAAAGCAATACCTCGCTCAAAGCAACACCCAAATTTTTACCATTAGTGACTCAGTAATTGCAACTTTTCAAAAAAATGTGACTCAGTATAAACGCAACTTTCCATACATGATCTCTTATTTCATTTTATATTTGTTTCTATTTTTTGGTGTTTGGTTTTACTATAACTGAGCAGTTATTTTACAGTTACTTCTCTCAGAATTAAATATACATATTGTTTTTGTTTTCTTTTACGACGGACATTATTCTTTTATTTTGCATACTCTTTTGTGACTCGGTTATTGCAACAACCTCAATTAACGCAACTGCTCGAATTTTTATCGGTTGCTTTTACCGAGGGCGTACTGTATTTGTATTGGTCATATAATTTTACGAATGAGATAAATACAGAGAGATAGAGATTGCAAGAGAGCGAAGAGCGAAATTGACGGACAGACAAAAGAAAGATATCATAATCATACATATACCTACATCATCAACATCATTCAACACGGACAACTGAATTTAACAACTTATTTATTTTGATTCACCAAAATTACCAAAAATTTGAATATCTATAACCTGCGCAATGTTGACTTTTGTTTTGGCTTATTCACTGTATCTCATATGGTTTCATTCAAATTCCTACCAAAGAAAGAAATAAATCCGTCATACTCGTAAGTCGTAAGCTCGTAAGTAGTAAAAGTCAAATCCCATATTTTAGTTCTCAACTCGATCTCATTCATTTTTTTCATTCCTCACGCTCTCAATATTTCAATTCAAAAAGAGCTTGATGAAAGTGGTTTCACATACAATGCTATCATGTATGTACTACTAGTTAAGTAAAGTAACTAGTCACTAGTGTACTGCTTTCTATATTTTGGTTTTTCGTTAGTGCCGAAATGGCAGTTGTCAGGCGAGGTTGCGTTATCTTCTCTAATTTTCAGCAGAATTACCGATTGGTTAATTTACTTTCGTAAGGCATCGGATTACCTGCGCCTGTGTAGATTAGTTACTGCGTGCTTCTCAACACTCAACCGCATGAGTAAGCTCCATAATTTAAATATTAGGTTGCTTCTTTGGCTTGAATTTGAACAAAATTACAATATAAATCTACATATACATATGTCTGTACTATGTATTATAATATACTTAACAAAAACAACAAATACATAGTTTTTAACCATCTTTGATCTAAATATCAATTTTATTCTTGTTCAAATGGTCAATAATCACACTTTGCATTTTGGGCACAGAACAGATCAACTAAAACACGAAATTCATATTTTCCCCAAAATATGCAGAAAAAGAAATATACATTTATGCTGTAACCTGCGCAATGTTATGACTTTTGTTTTGGTTTATTCACTGTATGTTTTTGAGAACATACACACCCACACACATATAATGGGTTTTACTACTCATATGGTTTCATTCAAATTCAATTTCATTCTTAATTTTCATTATTCGCGCTCTCAATATTTCAATTCGAAAAGAGCTTGATGAGAGTGGTTTCACATACAAGATACAATGCTTTCATGTATGAGCGCGCTAGCACTGTATATCACCCGAAACCCCACCAAGTAGCACACACATGCACTTACACTGCGGGAGCGGCCGCCCGACTGAGCTGGGCTGTGAACAAAGCTGAGACTAAGTGTAGAATGTATCTCATTCTAACGCGTGTTAATACGTTGGGTTCTGAAAGAGATGCAATGTTTTTCGTGACGAATTTTCGTTACACGATTTTGGATTCACACCGCGTGCTAAGAAGTTTCACTTCCAAAAAAAAACAAGATTAAATTATTAGAAGGGGGAGCCAATAGTTACATCTTACATCGTATTCAGCTACAATTATTGGCACTGTCAATAATTATACTTTTTTTTGGGTGCCAATAGTTATATCGGGGTGCCAATAATTGTAGTTATTGGTAAGAATATTTTTATTTGAATTTTATAGTATATTTTTATTTACACGTTAAATATTTAATAATATTAACCAACAAAAAATTGTTTAAATAATACGCTGATATAAAAATGTTTATCATAACTCAAAAAACAGTAAAGTTGTGGCCAATCAAAGTCAAAATTTCCTTAAGGGTGCTAATAATTGTAGTCGTTACGCTATGTTTGTTGCAAATATCGAAGTTTGCAGAAATCGAGATTGCAAAAATCGAAAGTGTACTGCATATATCTTCTTTGTACATTTTCTGTGAGAAAAGAAATAACATAAAGAAATATTGTTTATATGCATTCGCGACAACGATCAGTGGAGACCTTTGTCACCGTCAATGCACCAGCAGGTATGCGTGTATGCGGTGCATGCGTGTAGTATACGTGATTGGGATTGCTTCGTACTTACATTTATATGAATTGTAATTGTTCGATCATCTCTAATTCAATAACTGGACAAATTTTGTTGCAATTTTTTTTATGATAAGTAGCTAAACGGTATGTGTGTATTATGTTGTGACGTTTTGGGGGTAAGAACGTGCTGTATATTTAAGAAAGCGGAAAAGATAGATTGGAAGAAATTGCTAACCCACCTGAGCCACTTTTTCCTTTAATATCTATGAAAATTTCTTTATTCAAGCAATTCATTCAGTCTATACGATCCTGTAATTTAATTAATTTTGTACTAAGCAAAATGTGGAGCTAGGATTTATGCCAACTTTTAAGGTGCAAGGACAAGTGTAGCATTAAGCTCGAAGTCTTCTTCCAGTAGACAATTTAAAACAAACACACATATGTATCTACATACATACAAAGAACATAACCTTTCAGCTTTTTCCCGAGTGGTATAATTTTAACCCGTCAAAATAAAAATATCTGAACTAACTTTTCTCATATCCTAAAAAAACGGAACAGGTTCTCTTCACCAGAAAACACAAGATACCGCCTTTCAATCTCCTGAAAATCCACGGGGTTGAGCTTACGCTCTCAGAGCATGGGAAATATCTATACTCATGTATGGGGCACTAGTCTGGTGGAAGGCGGCAGATAAGAAAACGACACTGTCAAGCCAGGCGGCAGTACAGAGAACAGCTGGGATTTCCATCGCAGGTGCCCTTCGGCCTTCGCACGATACCTACGGCGGCACTGGACATGTTCGTAGTGCCTCTACCTTCTACCGCTCGATCTGCATTTGAGGCAACTGACGTGCAACAGTGCACTAAAACTCGCCAATCTAGGTCTTTTCAAAAATAGCGGCAAAGGACACTGTACGATTCTTACAGAAATCCAAATGGTTAGTCCAATAAAAACTAATGATACCCTCCTCACACTTGACTTTGACACACCGTACAGAACTTTGTACCCTGTGGGTAAAGAATGGACAAACAACACAGTAATTCACGGTTTAAAACTGCAAGCGGCACAGGGTCTGGGTGGGATCTACTGTATGGAACCAGATTTATTGGTGTCCTTAAGACTACCGGATACCTACTTGCAGCGTTTTTCAGGCAGAAGTTCTAGCCGTACTTAGAGCTTCTAAACATGAAAAGAATATCCGGTAAGGATATTGATATTTACACCGATAGCCAGACTACGCTTAAGGTGCTAGAATCCTGCACTATTAAATCGGGGCTAGTCAGGAGCTGCCGGACAATGCTCAGGGCATTATGCACGCAGAACCGGGTAAGACTATGCTGGGTGCCTGGTCACTCCGGGATAGAAGGCAACGAGTTTGCCGATGAGTTGGCAAGGAAAGGGGGGGAACTGCCTTTATCCAAGGTGGTGGAAATAGCTCCACCACTTTGCTGCATCAAATCAAAGGTAAAGGATATGATAACGAAAAGGGCTGACCATAGATGTTCTAACATTGCAGGACACAGAGTTTGCAAGGCACTTTGGCAGCGGCTGGACCATAAAAGGAACAGTGAAATTCTTAGACTTAGCAGGGCATAATTAAGTACAGCTATAAGAATATTATCCGGGCATTGCCTTCTAGGCAAACACGCCAAGAGGCTCGGACTCTTAGGCACGGTGCACGGATATTTGTAGATATTGTAATGACCTAGGTGTAGCAGAGGATATCACACATATTCTGTGTGAATGCCAGAGCATAGCACGTATTTTAGCAGGAACATTTTAGGCAGCTACTTCTTTAGCAACCTGCAGGAGGTAGGCCGAATCAACCATAGAGTCGCACAGTGTTCCATTTCACACCAATAAGTGGACAAAATTCAAAAAATTCATGACAAAATTGAGAGTACTTGCTAACGCAATTCATATAACGGATAACTGAAAGATATGTTAACAACATTTTCTCTTTATTTTAGAGCGTGGAAATAATTTTAGAGCAACTCAAAGTGGAGTGTGTTACATGACGGGTCAAGTGCATAGTTAGTGATCAATTTGTAATTAATTAATTTTTAATTTTTTTTGTGTGAAAAATCAAACCAAATTGGTATAGTTTCAATTAATCAAAGTAAATAGATAATTCTAATGAATTTTGAAAGCCAATTTAACCCTAATTGTACCAGGTTATATTTTTTACACAAACTACCGTGTTGTGACTCTCAGTCACATGTGTAATGTTTAAGAATGCTCATATAAAAAAATTGTATGCACATACAAATTAATACAAAACAGGAACTTTATGAAGCATTTAATTACTTGTTTATACATTTACGACAAAATAACGTTTTCTGTTAGTGCCCATTGCAGACATTAAGACCACACTCCGAGCAACTCTGTTTATTCACACGCCATTGTTTTCAATGGACTTTTGTGGCATCGATTACGAATATTATATGCTGTCGATCTCGATGGTGACGGCGGCGCAGCTTAGTGGTATCACTATTTGCTGATGTTTTTTCAATGGTCAGAAATGAATTCACAATGCGAGCGTTGCTCTGCTAAGATATCGTTGACTTCTTCATTGAATGCTAGATGCAATCACATCCTAAACCAACCATTTTAGAAAGAGTTTGCGGCAAATATTTTCCATTGACCTACTACATTCAGGGTAAAAACAAAGCCACGCAACTGCTGAAGCCACCCCGCAAAGTTAGATTAGGTTGAGAGGGGTTGTTAGGTTGAGCAATCACAAACCACTAGGCATCAGTGTGGATCCATCGCGACCCCTCTTAACATAAACTATCTTGCGGGTTAGCTTCAACAGATGTGTGGCTTGGTTCTTACTCCATCCCAGAATGGATTTACTCAAAGCATTTTATAACCTTGCAAAATTATAGAACGAGTCTATAGTTGATTAGGCCCACCTCTTCCAGACTACTAAAGAATTAAATCCCTACGACAACGTGCTGTGCTCTGACATTCGCATAGCATAATGCGCGATATCCTCTGGTATACCTACATATATCATTGCAGTATGTTTCTGCAAATGTCAGTGCCTGTGAGTTCGGGCATCTTGGCGTATTTACCCAAGAGGCAATACCACTTCACACCACGGTGTAGTGGTAAGTGCGTTTGACTACTACGCAATGCTGCCCGGGTTAAATCCCAGTAAATACCTAAAAGTTTTTTTTTTTAGGGTGTTACCTCTTTCGAATGTCTGATACGCATTCAATCAAAGAGTATCATTCGTCATGAGAAGCTTCTCAACTCGCCTTTGGGAGTCGACAAAAAACTGTAGATCCCTTCCATTCTTGCAAAAATTTAGCACACACACGAAAATGCTTGCGAGAAGTAGGCCCTGGTTCAACCCGAACTGTAGCGCAACCTAAAGAAAGAAGATTTTTCACATAATCATTTCTGTATCTCCATTTATTTTTAGAGCAATCTGAAAGCTACCTCTGAAACATCCACCAAATTATAATTTTGCAATATTGGCCATCTATTTGTTTTTCGTTTTATCGAGTATGCATGCGGATAAACGTATTTATGGGCATATTACCCCCACTCCCTCCGTAGTTACTATGATACAGGTCGTTTACGAAACCAAATACACGTACAACCACATTTTGAAAACGCATGCTATGTTTTGAAATTCTGGCTACATTAAAAATTACTGTGTGTCTGTAAGTCACAACGTGGTAGTTAACGTTAGTATTTTTAGAATGGTAAAAAACAATTCAAACCAAGAACTAAAAATTCATTTAAATTAGCGCATTATATTAAGAATTGTTTAAAAGTAGAATACACAAGCCCAAAAGTAAATAACCGACGTTATTACGAGAAATACAGCCGAAATAATTTCGAATGTGACTCAAAGTCACAACGTGGTAGGATTAGGGTTAACGGTTTTTTTAAAGATTTTTTTTAATCATAAGATGTAAGGTTTTTTTGAGGCAATTTTTTTTTTACATTTACTTTTGAATATGAGCCCCACCTTGCCCCGAGTCAATTTTTACTTTGATTCAAAGCTCGACTTCTTAGTTATAAGCTGCGAAAAGCAAACGTGCGCAAAAAAAGGAATGCTTTTTTTTGTAGGTCATCCCTATAGCGCAATCTATGGATCTGTTAGTCGGCCCTGCTGTCCCACCATTACCTCAGCAACGAAATATTGATTCAGATAAAAGCTTCGAATCTGAAGACTCACTCAATAGCATCAGCAGTGATGATGAATATGATATACACAATATAAAAAAAATATATCAAAGAAATGTTCATTCTTTTAATTTTTTTGTTTTTTTGTCCTATAAAGTAGTAAGTAACAAAACGTATCTACAGCACTTAAAACATAATTTTTTTATTACAATTTACTTAACTCATAAGAATAACATAAAATAGTAAAAAAAATAATTTTGTTCACTTAATATGTACTATGCGCAACACTGTGAGTCGTTCTAAAATTTTTCAGGGTAATAAAATGCTTTGAGGAAATTGTGGCCGGCTTAGGATGGATTCCTAGGGGATCGGGATGGGCCCGCTCTGGTGCCTGGTATTTTGGGATGGCTCAGCCCCTCAACCCCTCTCAACCTAACCGAACCTAAGCTAACTTTACTCATTTTTTTTGGCAAATTCACCCTCTTCACTATTAATTTCGGACAATTATCACTATCTATAGATAAGTTATTGTCTCTAGGACCCCCGCACTATCCTAAGTTCTGAGAATTGCTTCCGTAAAACCACACAAGGAGCTTGAGCAATATAAAAAAATCTAACCTTGCGAATAGATGTAGACAGCTGCCTTAGTAACTATAATCAGAATATGTTATGTATGTTTTCCCCTAAATTATGTTTCATAAATAAATTAAGAAAAGCCATCCATTCAGCCTAACCCGCCAGCCACTCAATTTCCATAATCCTAAGCATATGGACCACGAAAAAATCACATATCCACTGCTTCACACGTCAGAGCTGATTTCAAATTCAATTATGTGGGCCACATGTTTTAATGCTTTTCACGCCGCACACCCAGGAGAAAAGCGCCCGAAATTTATTTATTAATAACCATCGAGACCGCAGAACCGAGAAAAACAAAACAGATTTCCCTTTCCTTGCCTCCTTTGGACAAACAGCAAAACAAAGCAACGGTAAAGGGGTTGCGGTTGACACTCCCAGTTTTGAAACTTACTCGTGTTCCGCTGAATGTCCATGAAATTCCACTAAAACAAATCAAACCGTGAAAATCCCTGTAACCGCTGCGCTGGTACTTTATTGAATCGAAGTGGGATAATTATATCAGGAATTGGCAGGGGAGAGGGCGAATCCACCAGCGAACATCCCCCTTTTTCAAGTTGTTGTCGGAGTCGGTCTCGGGGGGTTAATAACGTCTGCCTCCGCATCATCGAACATGGATAACAGTGTAGAGTGACGCGACTTTTTAGCTGCGAAGACGTCATGAATTAAAAACCAACGTAATCATCCCTAAGGACAACATTGGAATTCACTTGTCGCCTTCGGTGGGGTTGGAAATAGAAATAGACGAAGACGAACACAACCACAAAGGCAATCTCATCGAAGACACCACCACGGTGGTGGTGGTGGCACGGAGCGTCATAACAACACAAAAGGAATCCTGCCGACACGACAAAGTCCAATGAGTAGAAGGCAATCATCGTACATGACAAATGGGCTATATAAGGGCAGGTCTACACTTATCGACTTAAATGTGCAATCGAATTCGTTTCGTGGAGGACGAGGGGTATTGATTTGTCTCTCATGAACATGATGCGAGGTGTTATTGCATGTCTATTAGGTTATTTCGACAACGGCTGTAAGAAGGGCACAAGGGAGTGGGGGTGGTATCGAGGTTATTTGATGTTTGATGGGGTGTGAAGAAATGTGAACAGATTTTACAAATTAGGTTTTTTTTTCTCTGTCGCTATTGACCGCAATTACCCCAAGGGGTTGTCAAAAGTCGTTAAAGATTCGAGAGTCATAGGGAATACGTATGTACGTCGCCGAAGAACGTTGAAGTTCATACATTTTCACGGCTCTGCTTAAGGTTAGAACTAGCAGTGTTGCCCTAGGTGGAGTGTGTCCACTTGCAGCCATAGTGCATTGGGATTACCCCTCACGTGCGTCTATAGCAAGGATGCGCTTAGATAAACCTGGCCAGGATATTGCAACCCTGTCAGACACCCAGGTTGGAATAAAAGCAATAAGCTCTAAATTGGTGTGGATATGTCTTACCTTAACCACTGCATTGGCTGAACGTCCATGTCGGAGTGGATAAAAATGAAGAAGTGGTCAAATTGGCGGAAGCAGGTGCGGAAACACCTTTTCTATACCCTTAACTCTTATGCGGAATAGGTGACAATGTCATCAGTATGGAGCAATGCCGGAAAATAGTTTATATTTGCGTCTCGGTCACCTATGACGTGTCCCTATAAGTGGACGATCTTGCCCATAGAACCATAGATAGGTAGGTCGGCAGAAGTGGTGGTTTCGATGGAAAGAAACCCCGAAAACCCAGGCGCCATTTTGATACCACAACCTCTTATTCGGATGTAGTTTGAGATATTTATATCCACCCTATGAAGCTTAAGAAAAGGATCAGTTCTCCAGTCCTTTTCTCGGATATCTCTTTAAGGTCGTCGAAGATAGGTTCGCCCAGTATTGATCAACCAGTTGTTGCGGTAAAATTTACAAGGACTCGTCTGCTTATCCTGATTCCCCACTAATCACTTTTCTTTAAGCCTCTTCAAAGTTGGAAAAGTGGAGGGCAGCCATCAGCCATGTGCCCACTTTTCCAGCACCTTGGAGTGGCCCCCAAACAGATCACGGAGGAGGAATATTACACTGGAGAACACGAATTAATATACTAATGAAAGAGGAAACAACCAACTGCGAAGAGATCAAACCAATCAACATAAATACAGTAACAGAAGAACTAAGTTAACTAAGTAACCAGCACGTACTCGACCCCCTGAACTGCTTAGGCGTTGGCAAGTTCCCGGCGACCTTTAATAATAATAATAATAATAATAATATTTGGCTTCAGCAGTCCTAGGTAAAACCAAGCCTAGCTTCCCGCAACCATTTGTGTGTGCGCGTTATATTTTTGCACGAATGGAAGAGACCTACGATTTTCTGCCGACTCCGAACGGCGAGTTGGGAAGCTTTACATGACAAATGATACTCTTGAACGCTTGTCAGGCATTCGGAAGAGGTGGGCACTGTGAAAAACTTTTTTTAGGTGCTTGCGACGGGATTCGAACCCAAGACCGCTGGCTCAGTATTCCGACGCACTAACCACTTGCGTTCCGGTGACCTAGTTGGTTCTATGTATGAGTGACACTCTTTAGCCAAAGATGTATGCAAAACCAATTGAAGACCGCTATAGCTGAATGAGGAAGAGGAGTAAGAATGTGTGGGTGACGGATGGTCTGAGAAGATGATACTGCTGAACTGGAAGATCACTTCTTGGTTGACCAGTAGTTGGGAAGGGTGACAATAGCTTGTGGTAGACGTGTGCAAAAAGAAAGTTGAAATAATTATAGTTTTGCGAGTGATAGTTTGTTGTATTGAAAAGAAAAAGGTATCCTCTTTTGGAAAAAGGCTACGAATAGTGTGGACAAAGGAAGGAAGAAAGAAAACTGGATTCATAGGAGGAGGAGAATACATTAAATACATATTTGTTTTTGAAGTGAAACTTCTTACTCGACTTCGGAAGGTTGCGTTAAACGGTCGCGTTAAATGGTCGCGTTATGGTTGCATCAAGCATTTCACCACAGTGAATTGACATAGGCACCGCATGCAGAGTAAACAAAATGACCACGTTTTAAATGACAAATATTAATCGCAACAGAATAATTGCTGCATCGATCCAATAGATTGCTTTCAAACCATTTTAAGTTATATAGTCGTGCGAGTCAACCAGCCTTCAGTGAGTTGTGACTTCGGTATGCACAGCTTTTTTCGTATTTTCTTTTGCTGCAGCCCGTCTCGTCCGATTCGATCACCGAAATCAAGCAGCGTCGAGCGGTTAGTGCTTAGTCGAGTAAGAAACTTCTTAAGTTGTGGTCCCCTCTAACTAAAGAAGCTTCTTACTCGACTTCGGTTGGTTGCATGGTATGTATGGATATCAGTGGTGTGGGGAATAGGTAACAAAAGGCTTAGTCGAGTAAGAAGCTTCTTTAGTTGTGGTCCCCCACCCCCCTATCTAAAGAAGCTTCTTACTTGAGTTGTCTTGACTTCGGTTGGTTGCGTGGTATGTATGGATATCACTGGTGTGGGGAATAGGTAACGAAGTAGCAATAGCGAAAATTGATTCAGTGGAAAGTAGAATTGTGCGTGCGTGTAGTATTCCCACAGATCAGAGTAGGTAGTAATATTTTGCATTATTTTGCAATATTTTGTTTTATTTTGTTTTATTTTGGAGTATTGTGCATTTATTGAGTTAACTTTAATTTATTTGGTACAAAATGTGAGTAAATGTAGGTTGATTGAGTAAAATAAATCAAAATAAGGCAAAATTATAATGCAAATGAATGCAAAGAATGCAAATGCATTAATTAATTATTGCATTCAATTAAATGGTACCTAGAAAAAAAAGAATGCGGTCTTTTGAATGCTTAAGAATGGTATGATTGCATTCTTGTTATTGAAGTCTCGAAATGCAGTCGATGAATGCAATCACAAAATTGGCATTTTTAAAGAATGCATTCCAAAATTAATTTATTTATTAATTTATATGTACATATATAGTTGGTAAAATGGAAATCAAACACGCTTTTCTTAAGGAACTCATATTGCCAACAAGTGGTTCGTGGCTAAATAGACACCCGAACAATTTGATTCCCTTTACAAGCTTAGAAAATTTCTAATGGAAAATACATATGTAATTATTATGTGTCATATGGTATGACGTATGACCCCATTTCGTAAGTTTTTTCAACAATTTTTTGAGGAGAAAAAATGGAGAATATTCTTTGAATGTCCAATAAATTCGAAAATTGTATGAATGTCTCTTCCTTTTGTCACAAATTTATTTTCCTTTGTCCACGATTATATGTAGCTAAGAAGTTTCACTTCGGTTGCGCGTACTTCTCGCGAATTTTTTCCAGCCCCAACCTAAATTTAACTTTAATTACTTAACTTACTTTAATTCGATAATAAATCGGCCGAAATTATAACGAGGTCCAAAGATAATACTCTGGGTTTTTTTTCTTTAAATTACAGGCATTTCTTTGTCCTTCTGACAGTTCGTTTCATTTTCATTTACTGCGCCCGCAACTATTTCCTATCGGCGCGCGGTTGGAAATAATTAATTACATAAATACACATACATACATAGTTGGCGCTACAGCTCGAGGTGAACCTGGGCCTGCTTCTCGTAACCATTTGTGTGTGCGTGTTATATTTTTGCACGAATGGAAGGGACCTACAGTATTTTGCCGACTCCGAACGGCGAGTTGAGAAGCTCAATCGTGACAAATGATACTCTTTGATGCTTGTCAGGCATTCGAAAGAGGTGGTACCGTGAAAAAACTCTTTTAGGTGTTAGACCCGGCCAGGAGTTGAACCCGGGCAGCATTGCGTGGTAGTCCAACGCACTAGCCACCACGGCCACGGCGACCACCACCAATTACATAAATAAGTATTAATAAATAAAAGTACAACACAGTTTGGATGAGGTAAATGCCGAATATGCGGCTTGGCTATCTATACCTATTAGTAGCTTCGCCTGGAAGACGCTAGTGAAATTAAGTAAGCGATAGGATTTCGAAATGTTGAGTCCTTTTCTGAGAAAATGACAGCGTCTATCACGCAGTCCATTTCTGAACCATTGGGGAATACTGTGGTATCAAAATCTATCACCAGTCTCCCTCGCTTCCATTCCTCCCGCTTTAAATGCTAGCAGCGAAGAGCTTCTTGAAGTTAAGATTGGGGATTTTGTAATCAGTTAAAGATATGCCCAGACCATTTGGTAGTGTGTGCAGGGTTTCACTACAATCCAGCACCCAGATTCCTGGAGTGGGATGCACTGTACAGCGCTGTGCTTTTGATATGGAGGTCAAGTGGCAAGTTGTAATAGCACAGTAAGAGCATCACTTGGGCCTGACCTCAATGCACCTATGAGTCCTATGCTTCCCGTTTTTTTTTTTTTAACTCTTCTAATTTTGCTGATATTGTATATTTGGGCGCTCCACCACACTATAGACCCGTAGGTGAGAGTTGGACTACAGCTGTATACATCCATGGAGTCACCTTTGGCTAAAGTTCCCATTTCGTAACACAGGTTTTTTTTTGCAGGCGTAGAAAGCTATGCATGCCCTTAGTTCTATACATATGTATATTCTCCTTCCATCTATGTTTTGAGTCGAGGGCAATGCGCAAATACTTAGCACTGGAGGATACACACAGCCAAAGATATGTTGACTTTTCTTCGAGTAATGTTCCCAGGCCGGCTTGTAAGGCTCGTTCTCCGTACTTAACAGTTCCAGACTTGTTGCTATGGGGTTTCCGAAAAAAAAAAAAAAAAACGGTTTACGCGGATAGTCTACATATAGACTCTTACCCCAGTCCCATATATTGGCCTTGACAACACAATCTTTAAGGGAAGTGATGTAACTTTGCTTTAAAAGATTCGAATTCAAAATGGCGGTCATTGGGATATGGCGGGATATTACTTTCCATGCTTTATATCGTTACTAAAAAAAAAATAGCAAAGATTAAGCTTCAATATTCTTCTACGTTTATTAAAATTGTTTAATCAAATAAAGCTGCGCCATTTTGAATCATGTGGCTTCGACAGATTCTTTCAATCGGAAATGGTTTTCTGGAATTGCCAGTGGTGCTGTTTTCAATAGTGATACTGCTCAAGGAACGGCATGGTGACACTTGTCGAATCGGAGACATTTACGAAAAAAAGCAGAATCTATCTACCGTTCGAAATATTCGTGGCTTTTTTGGGTATCTAGGTATTTGATAGAAGTTATTCTTGAATAACATATCTCTATAATATAATGGAGAACGAAAGCTATCAGCGTCCTTTGATCTCAAATCATTTCTTGAGACAGTGGACGTGGACGTTACCAGGAATGAGAGAAGCTCATCGTCTGATGAACACCATTTATTTTCATCACCACTCAATGACTCAATCGCCGCGGCGATGCTTCACCGTCCCAACCTTCTTGAATATCGGCCTCTGAATGGTCTGAAACATTGTCCTTAATTTAAGAGGCGTTTAAATTTGCAATAATGTCCTCAATGACGTGGCACAGCAAATCTGGAAACAATAATTAAAAAATATTAAACAAAGCTTAACTAGGAATATTCTTAAGTAAATTATAATTACTAAACTAAGCACACAATTTATTTAGATATTATTGTTATTGTTCGTTGGTATCAGGAGTGATCCTGGGGGTCTCCGCGGGTTAGTAAATTGCAAAATTCTTCCTTATTCTGAGCACTTTTCTACACAAACAAAATAAAAAAAGAAACAATAACACTTAAGGATAATTCCAGTCCTAAAATACCATTAGTACCAACGACATAAACGCCTGTCCAATTGCCAATCTGCCGCTCGCCGCTTCCAAGAAATTCAAATTTCCGTATACGCACTGATGCGACCTGCTTGCTCATCTTGGTCGCTTTAAATTAATTTCAAATGGTGGCCATATACACATTTTCTCCGTTTATTTATTAAACCAACGCTGGGATCCCTTCCCAGCTTCACGCCGGCCGATCTGACTGACGGTGCCTGTAATGATCGCACCGCCAAAAGTGATTCCCAATGAGCTTATTACAATAACGACTGCAAAAGAGGCACGAACAAAACCCGTCTTCTTCATTTTCACATAGCGTTCACGAAATGATGTTGATCTTTGGGTTTTATTCGACTCACAAAGGGGGGTCAAGTAAAAGGTGTGAAATCCCTGCTGGGTTCTAATATTGCACAGTTAAAAAGGAGCTCGCGCTTGTGTTTGAGCAGGAGAAACAAAATTTTAGATTGGAGCGTGAACAGACAGTTCGAGCAGGGACGGATTAGATGACTTCGAATTGAAAGAAGAATTTTTTTTAAGTATCTGAACCGCCACTTGCTTAGAGATCAATACTTTTTAGGAAACCAAAGGATGCTCCATTCTTTTGATAAGATTGACGATCTCTTTGGTGGAGATTTTAAGAATTTCTCCAAGACCATACCTGTACTGTATCCTTATGGCACATAGAGCCATGCCTTCAGTCACGACATTCAGAATAAGACTTTTTTTGTTTTGGTGATATCAATAACGTCAGGGCCCAGTTAGAAATACAACCAATCTTCTGATATCGTCCCTTTTGAGGTATGGGGATTCTGTGGATTTATTATGGAAGGGTTCAATGACTCTTTTAGCCTGGCACATTTGGGTCTCCTTACCATTAATTACCACAGAACGGTACCGGGCCGGTAAAAGAATTAGACAAACCTTATTTTAGCCAATACGGCTACTATTTCGAGGTGATAGAGTCATTTGGGGTAAGAGTGCGCAGCGGGTAAGAGTACGCAGTGACATTTTCTCCATCTGTGAAAGAATTAGCAGAAATCGCTAAATGAGCAAATGTGTGCTTCACTAACCGCCAATAAAGAACAACTTCTACGAAAATATTCCAATTCACAGTACAAAGAAAAACAACAAGAAAAGAAAAGCCGGATTTTGTTAAAAAAAGTCAATTTTTAAAAATGTGTCAGGAAAGCTTGGCAACTCGATTCCCCATAAGTAGTATGTAGGCATAAAGAGTGTATATGTGTGTTTGATTTAAGATACAATTTTAGTGGATAATATTATTCGTTCTTAGATTTTCAATACAATGAAAAAAAAAAGTAGCGTCTAGGGAAAGAGTGCGCAGTCGTTCTGTGGGTAAGAGTGCGCAGTGCTTTCTTACCCAGTATTTAACTTTTTATAATAATAACAATTTTTAGGCTATTACCTTCTATCGAAAGATAGAACGAGCACGTCACAGTCCTAGGCGGTAGGTGGTAGCTCGTAGCTTAACTATTTTTCTGTTTTTTGTTTTTCCAGAAAAATGCCTCGTATCTGCCAAACACAAACGGAAAGGAAATTGATAACCCAAAAGAAATTCTGCGAGGCTAGTGAGCTGATTTAAAATGGAAGCAGCCCATGCAACGCTGCCGAAGAACTTGGTTTGAGCAAAAGCGCAGTTTCAAACCATTTCAACTACGAAAACTGTGACTTAAACTGGTTGCGCACTCATATACACCCATACCTCTGCGGACTCTTACCCTGACTTCGGGGCAAGAGTGCGCAACTTGACTTAGTTTAGTTTTTTGATCAAAACATATGAAACATTAAAAAAAATATAAAATATTTTTGTATAACTTTGTTCCTAAAGTATAGAGCTACCAAATAATAGGTTCTTTTGTTTGTTATCTGTTTTGAATTTTTCAGAATTTAAGCCCGAAGTCCAAAATGCGCACTCTTGCCCCGAATGACTATAACGATACAAGCAAAAATATTTATATTCGTGTTTGGTGTTTTTTAGAAGGTTTTTTTGTTGATATGGCAACACTCAGACAGCTGATAGTGAATCTGACAGCTGACACCATTTGTTTATTCAGTATTGTTTGGCAAGTCTTTTTGGAAAGATTAAGGCCAATGCCACACGAGTTCCTTTTTCCATAAGTATATAGAAAAACAATAGAACTGTACACACGAGCGGCCGCGACCAATAAGACGTTGTGTGTACATTTTTATATATGTATACTCATGGCGCGCGACCAAATTGGAGCGCGGAAAGAGGAGCAATGTGGGATTGGCCTAACGCCCGAGCAGCGCTTACAAATTGTGGAAATTTCCAAAATAAAGTTTCAGTAGTAAAAACTTCACCTCTTGTCAGCGGCTTTCTTACTAAGCCGAATTCGGAGCGAGGAAAATCAACTGGTGATCCATTAGCTACCGACAATGCACTGTTTGGTTAGGTTTATGGGCTGGCGGTCCGTTCCTCTTCAAAAATTAAGAAAATCGAAATGTCACCATCAATGGTGGCTGGTACCAAGCCATGAACAACATTTTTTCGTTACCAAAATTACGTGAACATGGACAGCAGGACATTTGGCTTTAACAGGATGGTGTCGTAGGCCAAACTGCCGGGTTAAATTGAAGAAAGTGTTTGATGACAACATGATTTCCAGAAATGGGAGTGTGGCCTGACCTTCTGACGCCGCTTGACAATTTTCTGTGGGAATATTTAATATCGGTGGTATATTTTGACAACACAACAACGATTCCGGCCTTGGAAGCCAACATCGAGTGCACCATTTTAGAACGAGTCTGTATATATATATATATATTTATAGACAAATTGTTGGCCTGTACAAAGACACTGTCATCACTGCTATAAATTTAATTTTCGCTTTCCACGGAATTGCTGAACTCGACCAATTGATCATCCGACAATTTTCAATTCTTCTATGTTGATTTTTTTATTATAATTTCGCTTACAACGATCCATCTGACCATCTAGCACAACATTTTAAATAAAAGGGGAAAACAACGAAATAATAGGTAAACAATGATGTTTTTTGGCACAAAAGACGTGCATAACAATGAAACAGCCGGGTGCATTTTTTTACACACAAACCGGCAAGGCCGTCTAGAGATACTTTATATTATTTTTTCACTTCAGCAATAACATATAACTTCAATCACTTGATTCTAAATATGTTTGTTTAATAAGTTAAAACAACATTTTTTGCGGAACCATTTTTGGTGCCATATCGTTGATTTTCTGCACTTAACAGATGACAGCACCTAAACATGTGATCGGATTACAATCATGTGTTATCACAATGTCAATCAAACTAGCCTAAAGAAGGTTTTTACTATTTTGTATTTATTTACATGTATGCACATACGTACCTATGTCATATACAATTTTCTCATATATTTTTGTACATACAACTTTTAATGTACCTACATTGTTCTTTTTTTTTTTTTTTGTTTTAATTTAAATTGAAGGTTTTTTTTCGTGTGTTCCTTCAGAATAATTTATATTTTCTCGTTGTTAACTGTATATCTAATCATCAAATAATGTTTCAGAAGAAAGATAAAGCCTATCAAATCTCTGTATTGTAAAATGTGCGGTAACAAACCCTATGTAAATTATACACGAAATAAATATCTATCTATCTATCTATCTAAACAATAGATTTAACTCTGGAGGCCAAAAATCGAAGACCGTCTTGAGACGGTCTTACCCGATAGAGGGTTAACGTATTCAAAGAAATAATCTCCCAGAATCTTTTTTCTTAACGATGAGAGCGCTGGGTACTGGACATATGCACAGGAGATGGTAGTGGGATTCCTCCTCTTCCTCATCCATTCATTCAATGACAGATGTCATTGACAATGAATCGCAGCCCAGCCCGCTGGCGTGTCTGCCTATTGCACAATGACTTGTCAATACGCCAACTAGGGTGCAGATATGCTTTTACTCTACTTTGGGTGGCGCTACAGCTCAGGGTGAACCTGGGCCTGCTTCTCGCAACCATTTGTGTGTGTGCGTGTGACATTTTTGCACGAAGGCCAACTCTGCTTGGCGTGACTACACGTACGTATATCAAAGGTGATCCTGTAATGCTTCCGGTTTTTTTTTTTTGTCAGATGTACGGAACCTTAAAAAGGTAATATTGTTTTTATTGAGATCGTAATAACATTTTAAAAATAAGGAACGGTTTCATAAAAATTCAACTTAAAAGCTAGAAAAATCGTTATTAACTAATTTAAATGTACTCCAGTTTTTGAAGTCTAAATCTGAAATTTAGTAGCAAATTCAAGTTTACCTAAGAGTATACAATGAAGTTTTTTTTTGCATTTTTTCACTAATTTATCTTTAAATTACATTATTTTTACAATATGACTTTATTATAAAAATGTTCAATAAATTAATAAGTAATTGGAATTATATTTGGTAATTTTCTTATTCTCGTCCTTCTTCTTTTATTTGAACACTATTTAAAAATCGGATAAAAATCAGGGAATATTCTTAGGTACCTACATGACAAGCGTATTGCTTCCATATCAGAGCTCGGAACCGTAAAGATATCGGATCTTCTAAGACTAACCAAGACCACAACCGAGTTGGTAAGAAAAGAGGATTTACTCTCGAACTAAGAGGGAATTCACAATGGACCTTCAGGTCTCCGAGTGGAAATTATTGCTCGTACAATCGCACACCCTTCCTAACCTAATCTAACCTAGGTGCACACCTACACTTGATTTTTTTGGTGCAGTGCAATAACCCCCGCGGAAATAAGGCCCGCGGGTGTTATTTCCTTTTTTTTGGGAAATAAGACCCGCGGGCCTTTTTTCTCTTTTGAAATGGCAACAAAGGCTGTGGGTTTTAATGCCTTTTACTTGTGGGCTTTTATTCCATTTGTGTATGGAAATAAAACCCAATATATTTATTTTCAGTACCTAATAAAAAAAATAAAAAAAAACAAAACCCAAACAATAACATATTTTTATTTTTTATGAAATTATGGAAATAAAAAGTTATGCATAAACTTTACTGGAATTGGTAACGCTCGGCTCGGATCATACGTTTTTGAAATACATATATGGTTGATGCTCGACTTAGCTTTCATGTTAGTTTTATAAGTGCCATGACATGACATAAGGCCTCAAAATTTTGAGATTTGGCCTTATGTCATGGCACTTATAAAACTAACATGAAAGCTAAGCATTCGTCGAAACGACGAGCATCAACGATATATGTATTTCAAAAACGTATGATCTTACCTGTCTAATTTTTCACTTCACTATTGCTCTACCAAAACTAAAGATTCGATTTGAAAAGTCTTAATTTTTTGTTTGTTATTATTATTATTATTATTATTATTATTTATTAATTCTCAAAAAGTTACAATGTTTTTACAAAGTATATCTGCAAAGCTTATGAAGCTTATGAAGATTTTCGATGTTTAACAGTCTTGCGCTGCTATCCATTTGTTGCCAGTTGATATCGTGTTGGCGTAGCTTTACTCGATACACCATTTTCTGTATTCTGGTTACCGTCGCTTTAAGATTTTGTTGTTGCGGTGCATTTCCCCATGCTAGTATACCATATCTCAAGTGCGATTCAACAAGTCCATAATAGCATTGGTATAGGACATCTGGCGTGCATCTGTAACTCAGGTGAAATAACGCGTATGCAGATTGTCGAAGTTTTGTTGTTAGTGCTTGTATGTGGAAGCTCCATTTTAAATTGTAGTCTACAATTACTCCAAGATACTTGTATGTGGACACGTTGTCGATTGTTGTTGAGCAATCATCCTCGTTTTGTATGTGTAACTGGTTTAATGCCGTATGTAAACATTCATTACTGTGTACTTTAATGTTAATTTTATGTCTAACAACATGTGGTGGTCGGATGTGTATTACTTTTGTCTTTTTTGCGTTTATAACAAGTCCATGATCGTGGCACCATGCTGAGACTGCGTTGAACTCATCTTGCATCATCTTTTCGGCTGCTTCGACGTTTTTATGGCTTACAACAATAGCTGTGTCATCAGCGTAAGCAAATCCTGTACTTTTCTTTAGGACTGATAGCAAATCATTTATGTATATTATAAAAATGAGAGGGCCTAGCTTAGATCCTTGTGGTACGCCATATTCTGCATTCTCTTCTTCACTGAAGTGGTCCTTAATTTTTACTTTAAATGTTCTTTCTTTAAGGTAGCTTTCAAACCATGTCAGTATAGAACCTCTTACTCCAACTTTCTCTAACTGCTTTAAAATATTTTTATGGCATAGGGTATCAAATGCTTTTTTAAAATCAATAAAAAGTACAATTAAATTGTGATTTTTTTCGAGGCTTTCATTGATTCTGTTCGTAAAATCTCCAAGTAGTCGATCGATGCTTTTATTTTTCCTGAAGCCAAATTGGTTATTTTCCAGGAGTTTGTATTTTTCAACGTACTCATATAGTCGCTTAGTTACAACTTCTTCTAATACCTTATCTATAGTTGAAAGGATAGATATAGGCCTATAGTTCGAAATTTCATTTTTCTTCCCACTTTTATATATTGGACGGACAATTGACGTTTTTAACATATGAGGCACTTTAGATTGCTCTAGGCTCAGCTTAACTATTTTGGTTAGGGTTGGGGCCAGTACTAATGAAAAATTTTTAAGAACTTTGGGTCTTATTCCATCTACCCCCGCCGATTTATTTACATTGAGTGAATTAAGTATGTTCTCTATTTCTGTATTAGTGACTTCTTCTAGATACATAGAGCGCTGTACACTGTTTGAAGGTCCTTGATAGCATTTAATATGGCATTTGTGTATCGTATTGAATATTTCTGATGATATATTTTTCGCGAATTGGTTTGCTAGGCTACCAAAGTCTTTTTCGTTTGCGAAATTTTTAGACAGCACATCATCTAAATTGGCGGATTTCCTACCTAGTATTTTGTTGACAAGTTTCCAAGTTTCTATAGGATTTTTGTTCACTTGTTGAAACTGGGTTCTGTAGTAGTTTGATTTCGTAGTGCTTATTTTTTTGTTTAGATCATTTCTATATTGTTTAAATTCTCTTTCATACAATATGTTTCTTCTATTGTTTTTGTACCTCCTGTATAGTCGATCTCTTTCTCGGCATGCGTCTCTAAGTTCATTTGTCATCCAGTCATGTTCAGTTTTCCTCAATTTTATTTTATTTTTATAAGCACATGAAGACGTCATGATATTTATAAAAGTGTTTTTGAAGTGTTCATATAATTCATTAACCTCAGTGAGTTGGCTTAATTGTTCCCAGTTATACTCATTTATTTTCCGTGTGATGTCGTGGCTAATAACATATTCTTGCTTTACACTGTTTGTAAGACTATCGTAGTGGGCCTTATAGCCAATTCAAAAGAGAAATAAGGCCCGCGGGTGTTATTTCCTTTTTTTTGGGAAATAAGACCCGCGGGCCTTATTTCCGCGGGGGTTATTGCACTGCACCGATTTTTTTACTACTAAGCCATTTTTTGGAGATACATAAAAGTGGCCCCTCTTGTTATTGGGACGTTTTGACTCCAACAAGCCGATTTTTTTTAAATGAATAATTAAAATACTAACAAACGGCCAAGGAAATCAGTAAATGATTATAATGTCTAACTACCGCCTATCTAGATCTACACATCGGCGCCCTGCTTATTGTTGGCGCTGACCAAATCCGCCATTGACAATTTGACACGAATGATATTTATGTCCAATTGCCCAACATTTTTCTTCGGCTCTTCACAAGATGACTGCTTGATATGCTGGTTCAATCTCAATATGCCTGATGTATCCTCCGGCTGTGTTATTCCGCAATGCAGTGAAGCAGCTTCATCCATTTGCAGTCCAACCAGGCGGATTGTTGGATTGCCAGGCTGGCAGCATTGACTCTTAAAACGTTTAATCGCGATTCGCGTATGTTGCTGCGATAATGCGGTTCGCGGTGCAGCATCATCCTCTCAATGTGCAATAGAGTCTTCATAATCGGACCCGAATGCGGGAATCACTGGACTTTTCAATATCACCAAGACGAGCCCAACCAAAGTGAACGAGTGAGACAGGAATAAGGTCTTCTTGGCTTGGCCCAGGGATCAGATAACTCAATTATCCTCACCGTAAACAAATGCCATTCCTATGGCCGGACGCTGCGCCGCACTGCGCTAGTGAGACCTGTCTTGTGGGCATCTGCGACGCAAGCGGAACCCGACCATGGGTTATTATCCCAGCGTAAATGGTTTGTAAACGTGATTTTAATGATCATTTAACATAATAATGTATTTTATGGCCACAAAAACTGATGTGCGAGTAAATTAGGAATTGGTTTAGCAGTGTTGCCGCGTTTACACCACGCGGTCAAGTTGTTGGCGTTTGCCGCGAAATACGAGTGCAGTGCAGGTGAGTGCTGGTGGCTGGTGGCTGGTGGGTGAAGCAGTGAGTTACTCGCCTGCGACTGGTGATGTTTGTGGATGCATGCGGTGTTGGCTAAATCGTGCACAGGTAATCGCTATGAAGGT
This sequence comes from Brachyopa scutellaris, assembly GCA_949775065.1. NCBI lineage: Eukaryota > Metazoa > Arthropoda > Insecta > Diptera > Syrphidae > Brachyopa > Brachyopa scutellaris. The sequence continues at coordinate 82,606,507 of OX459112.1, read as the reverse complement.
GTTATAATGCACCATTATGTCGAGCTGATGAGCTTAGGAGATTTCTTGCGCGTTCGGTGTCTGTTCGTGTCCATTCCATTCGTCTTCACGGTGAAAAACAATTATAGAAAGGACGGTGATGTTTGGTTTTTCTTCTTCTTTTTTTTTTGTCTCGCTTTTCTGCACACGTTAAAGGGAGAAGCGAATTTGTTATAGTTTATGGGGAAAACTGATGACTTAATTTGTCATAGATTCGACGATGGGGGACGGAGGTGTCGCTGTACAATGAAGTTATGTGGCATGGCGTACAGATTGTTTGTTTGATTATTTCCTTGCAAGACCATTTTAATTAATTGAACTGTCTTTGGGCGGTAACGTAAAAGTTGATCCACTTGATTCGTTATCATTGATAAATTATTATGCACGAGGCACGACCAATGTGAAAAATAATAATCGATCCTTAAGGTAAAATTTTAAGTTAAAGTTGATCATATTGGAATTTTGTCGCGTTTTAGATCAATAATATATTTGGCTTCAGCAGTCCTAGGTAGAACCAAGCCTTAGATTAATACAGAGTACTTATGTATTCATTTCTGAGCATAGCAGTGTCGGTCTGGGATAAGGGAATACGTGGAATTTTGCCATTATGCTGGATCCCTCGATGGGAAATTTAATTATTTTTAATAAATTCTGACATTTTGATTTTCAAATCCTCATTGTAGATTGTAACAAATCGTTGTTAACTTGTTATGGTTCTGACAGTAATATCAATCGCTGTATTGGAACAATCACTTGCAATAGCGTGCTTCGGTGTCACGTCTATATCAAGTGCCAAGCAATGAAACGCACACCATTCCATTGTCATACAGATTTGGATTCTATCGATCCATTTCGATCCCTTTCGCCCTGTACAAAACAAGCTATACATTACATTACAAGGCGAACTCGGACGGCCTTCCCGCTTGGATCCGCAAAGTGAACTTAACTCATTGTGACCCAATCATCCACCGAGCTGAAGGCTACGAACTTAGAAAAACACCCAAAATTCGTATAGATCGTTTGGGGTAAGAGTACGCAGCGGCATTTTCTCCAGCTATGAAAGAATAAGCAGAATTCGCTTAATGAGGAAATGTGTGCTGCACTTACTGCCAATGAAGAACAACTTCTACGAAAATTTTCGAATTGACAGTTCCAAGAAAAACAATCAGAAAAAAAAGCCGGATTTTGTTAAGAAAAAAATCAATTTTTAAAAGTGTGTCAGGAAAGCGTGGCAACTCGATACCCCATAAGTAGTATGGAGGGATAAATAGTGTATTATGTGTGTTTGATTTAGGATACAATTTTAGTGGATAATATTATTCGTTCTTAGATTGTCAATACAATGAAAAAAAAAGTAGCGTCTAGGGAAAGAATGCGCAGTCTTTCTGTGGGTAAATGTGCGCAGTGCTTTCTTACCCAGTACCTATTGAATTTTTTTTATAATAGCCGTGTTTTATTATCCCCGGATCCGATCAGAATAATAAAACAAACTAGCTCAAAGTTCTGTGTTGTGGTGATTGTATAAGCTAAATGCATTTTACATTTAGTGCGAAATTGCCATGCCAATGAATATTTTCTTTTAAATTTAACTTTTAATGCGCTTGTTTTATTTTTCTAGGAGGACATTGATAATTTTGATTAACAGATACCGAATGAGAATAATATTTTGTAACTATAATTTCAATTTCACATCGCTTAAATATCATTATGAGCAGAAAAATTAAGTTATTCGAACAAAATAACATTTAATGATATTTTGATTGCCAATAATATTTTTATATTCTAATCTGGAGTTAACACGTGTCCTTTAAGAGGACATAAAAAAAATCGCGAACACCAACCAAGGGGTTGGCCCAACCGTTCGACTTACTAATGAAACACCGTTTCTACTTTTTCACAATGTTCTATATTATTCCAAGTTATTAATTGCAACCGCACAAGTTTATGTCTCACTTAAGACTAACTTAATTTCCTAAAAACTATCACACCGCCAACCGATGTCTACTGTAACCAAAACTGCTGACTCCGTCCTATGGGCCGGCGCGTGTATCCGGTGCAACGGAGATGAAATACGATGCGTTCGTCCACAACTGTGGGAACATGTTTGCACCTGAATGAAGTTGAAATGTTGTATCAGCGAATACCGATCACGCTCCTCGCTCGTGGCTCGTTCGCGCGGTGTTAACTCTGGCAACATTTACCGTTGACAATTGTTAATAATACAGCAACATTCACAAACGAAAGTGTATCATAGTGAGAAATAGTCGAACTAATTTTTGGATCACGAAAATTGATATTGATAAAAATCAAGATCTCGTTTTGTTGCTGTAATGCACAAGAACTTGCCGAAGAACTTGGTTTGAGCGTAAGCGCATTTTCAAACCATTTTAACTACGAAAACTGTGACTTAAACTGGTCGCGCACTCTCACCCATACCTTTGCGCACTCTTACCCTGACTTCGGGGCAAGAGTGCGCAACTTGACTTACTTTGGTTTTTTAATCAAAACATATGAAGCATTAAAAAATATACATAAATATAAATATACATATGTTGCAACTTTAATATACACTTCATCGTTCAAGTTATTGATAAGTAGGTTCCTGTGACGTTTCTACTGTTCTTACCACCGACCAGAAGCTATCTTTCATTTGTTTTATCGAAAGTGTTAAGCAAAGGTTCGTGTCGAGGAATATTTTAACACCTCCATAAGAATTCATTCCGTTCACCAGCGCCGCGCCGCGCCGCGCCGCACCATGCCAAGATGGACCACAAAAGAAAAAAAGATCACCCCCATCTGCACAAGTAAATCCTCCCAATTATCATATATATGAAACAAGAGCCTGTCGCTTTAGCTAAAGCCTTTTGCAATTTATTGTACGGCTGTAGCATTTATCTTATCCTGTATCCGAAAATTCGTAGAAACTCCATTTCCACACCCGCTTCAGTCCAATAAAACCCAAAAGGAGCCCTAAATCCGACAATTTTCCACCAGTAGAAATTCAATGTGTCTACAGAAGAAACCCACTCACCGAGAAGGGGATGAAAACGGGCGAAGAAACAACTTTTACGATATAGAAAACTAAATAATAATTTATGTTGGCAAGGATGTTTTCTCACCTCCACCCCCTCCCTCATAGCCACAAGCTGTTATTTAGCTGTATATACACATGTATCTAAATAACATATTTAAATGTCCCAAGTATTTTTCTTTCCTCCCTCATTAGATGCGTGAAAGGTGGCCTAACCTAAGGGTTATGTCCGCATACACATGACAGAGGAGCACTGCTAATGGTCTTTGGCAGAGCCACGAAAACTTTTACCCGGGATCAATGGGATTTTAATGAGTTATTAAGGCACAACGAAATGTGTTTTCTATTCAAATTAAGAGGCAGTTAGCAGTTCTAGTCGAGGCTGGGACATTTCTGGAGTACGAAAAAGTTTTGCGCAAACAATATACTTAATGCTGGTTGGTAGGTACTCATAACACCAGGGTGTGGGTGGAAAACACCATTAAAAGTTTAAACTCGACTTTGAGCACCTTCGGTATTAATTGCGTTAATAATTTTTGCAATAAAATAAAATAATTTAATATGACACTAACGGGCATAGACAGTTCCGAGTTAAAAGTTATAAAACTTGAACTTCTAGTTCCACTTTTGTCGTAATTGGGTGTTGAGTGTGAGACCGACCGGATTAAGTGACCAATTAAGTGGCGCTGACATTTATTTACATGAAATTAAGTAGTTTTCCACCACAGATTCGCCGGTTATTACAGGTGTACCTAATATCTCTTGTACGACTATAAACTGTCAAAGCAATAATCATTTAGAAAAAGTTAGAATAGACTTGTTGTTCTGCGGGGAATGGCTTTAAGGACGGTAGGTACGGTATTTAAATATTCGTGGCTTTGAATACAGTTTTCAGACAGCACTTGAAAATATGCCGGGAAATTCAAATTATTCAATTTAAGATGTAATAGCGAACACATTTGATATTCAAGACTTGACTTAAATTAAGATATTTCTGTTAGTTATTTGCATAAATGTTTTATGCTCTTAGTCGACGCTACAGTCCGGGGTGAACCACGGCTAACTGCCTCCATTTGCGCACTCCAAGATATTTGAGCTCCCTTTCTTCTTGTGGGCATCACCTTAGAAGCGGTCGCTAACACTCTGGGTTGGAAACGAATAGGCTGCGGGCCGAAGCCTTAGTGGCCATGCGCTCTACATGTCCTTGCAATGGTAACCGTCTCATGCGTAGTTTTCTGACGTATAGTCCGTCGTTGAATCTGCTCCTCCAAAACCCGTCAACGCAAACTAGACCGAATATTTTACGAAGGATTATTATCTCAAAACGACCAACGATATCTGCTTTCAATAAAGTAATTTGTAATTTGTAATTTATTTATTTAACAATGTTAACACGTAGATACAGTAATCTTTAAATGTGTAACAGTATGTGGATTTAAGGAAAACAAAATTATTATTTAGAGAAAATTGACAATAAAATATAGTTAAAAGGAAAAAAGGATAAAGATCTTGAGTTAAAAGTAAAATAAGAACAAAACAATAATAGTAATAAGATAGAAATTTTAAATTTAACTTTAACTAGATCAAGATAAAACAATAAAATAAAATAAAATAAAATAAAATGAAACAAACCCTAAAACCCTACAACAAAATCAATTTGATTTTAATTCTACTTTTTATGTGCAAAAATATAATTTCAGTTTTCTTTGGAAGTCGTTAATGTCCGTTGATCTTTTTATATTAACTGGAAGCGAGTTCCATAGTCTTATGGCGTATACAAAAAATTGTTTTTTTGTGACGTTATAATTGTATGTGGGTGCAATAAATGCACCACTTCTAACTGATGATGCAAATTGAAGTCTTTGGAAAAGGTAATCCGGGGTCTCATTCACTTTAAGATTAAACAGGAAAGTCAGTGTTTTGAGATCCAAGTATTTTTGTAGGTCCATTCCGAAAAATTCTCTAACGCGACCGGAAATGTGATCTCTTCGACTCATATTGTATGCATACCTTACAGTACTATTAATAGCGACTTCAAACTTCCGCGAGCTACTGCTATCAAGGTCACAGAACACTGGATGGGCATATAACAATATCGGTAATAGCAGTGACCTTACTAACATGGATTTTGTCTTACATGGGAGGTATTTTCCAACTTGATATAGTGCTCGTAGAGATCCATAGACCTTAGAGACTTTATTAATAATATGATCTTCCCAAGTAAGACTCTGATTAAATATAACTCCCAGGTTTCTAACGGTGGAGACATATGCAAGTGGCGACCCATCAATGAAAAGTTGAGGTAAAGATAGAGTGTCTATGGGTGATCGGCTAATAGCAATTGCCTGACTCTTGCTTGAGTTTAACATCAGTCTATTCTTTCGTGACCACAAGGCTATTGACTTCAAATCCTCAATAAAATGCTCAGTAGCATCCTCCACTAGACTCAAAGGATAGCTAAGGTACAGTTGAACATCATCCGCGTACATTTGAACCTTGCAATATTTTAACACGGATGGAAGATCATTGTTAAATAAAGTAAATAATAGAGGGCCCATTATTGATCCTTGTGTGACTCCAGCTTTGGTTTCAAGGAAGTTTGATAGCTTTCCATTAGCATATACAGCTTGGGAACGATCTTTTAAGTAGCTCTCTATTAATTTTAGTGCTGTTGAGTCGAAAGTGAAGTAATGTTTAAGTTTAAGTATGAGTATATCATGTGGTACTGTAGTCCAAGTCTATGCTCCAGCTCTATACCAAGACTGAGATAGTTAGGGTCTTATATAGAGTCTCGTTAGTCGATCGGGAAAGGACTTTTCTACTCAATTGCCTTCTTAGTCCAAGAAGAAACGGCGATTGGCAAGAGTATTCCTTCGTTTGATTTCCAACGCGTTGTCATTTTTTGAAGTTATAGCAGAGCCGAGGTAGGAAATCTCCTCTATTACCTCAAAGTTGTAGCTGTCTGTTGTGATGTTTTGTCCAATTCGTCGATGTTGAGTGTCCCCTCTCGTTGACAGCATGCACTTTACTCTGCCTTCTTCAACCGCCAAACCCATTTTAGTCGCTTCCATTTCTATACTCGCAAACGCACCGCTGACAGATCGCTGTGTCAATGTCGTCGGCGGACTTTTAAAAAAACATACCTCGTGTGTTGGCCTGTGAGTTTCGAACAATTCTTTCATGAATGATATTGAAGAAGTCGAATGACAGTGCGTCATCTTGATGAGTTCACTACCAACCTTGACGGTGCAGCGAGCTTTCTCCATCGCCACCCTGCACAGATGGAAGAGTTTGACAGGAATGTCAAAACTGGACATGGCTTTGTATAGTTCATCTCTGCTGATGCTGTCTAGAAATCGATTAATATCGATTTCGAATTCTTTGGTTTTTTACACGATCTTAACCCTTAACCACCTAGCATACGTCCCACAGACCCCGACGAATTTTCCAAATGTGTTAGTTTATAAGTATAAAATAAGATACGTTGACTACTTAATGTAGTGACTACTTAAGTTAGTGTGACAATAATAGCTGCTAGGTAGTTAAAGGGTGAGTAGTCAACATTTCTTATTTTATACTTATAAACTTACACATTTGGAAAGTACGTCGCGTCGGGATCTGTGAAATGTATGCTAGGTGGTTAAGGGTTAAGTGCGTAAATTTGGTCAATATTGGACTTTCCTGCACTAAAAGCGTACTAATAGGGGTCAAACAGGTGCGGCTGATGAAAGGTTTTAGGCGTTCACACAATATGGCATATGAAATCTTGTAGGCAATGTTGAGGAGACTGATGACTCTGTAGTCGGAGCAGTTGATGGGACTCCTTTCTTGTAGATCGGACAAACAGTACTAAAATCCCTTTCATCTGACATAGGTACTTTCATCTAACCAAATCTCTGCTCCAATTGCTTTAAATAGCTTATCCTAAAACCGCCAGGCCCATCACTCTTGTTGGACCTAAGCTGCGATAACCTAACCTAACCTAACCTAAAACCTCTTAAACTCATAAGAAATCTTTAAAAATAGGTTTGTTAGAGGTGAGCGGCCAGTTAAGCGGTGCAAGCGGTGATTCTTTAGCTAAGAATCGATTGCTTGCACTGCGCTTCTATCGCGTTACCCTCAGGAGCCGTTTTTTATCCGGATCGATACCGAAGATGGAATATATGGGTTCCTTACAATAACATTCAACGTCCCCACCAATGGCTTGATTAGTTGAGAATACATGCCAGCTCTACATTTCCGATTTGGGCTCTACCCGCTCAAAGTGTTACTGCATATGTGTATGGAGGAATGCTAACAAGACTGCCACCGCTAACACCTGTGCAGTTTAAAGTCGACACTAGAGCAGAAACTACCAGTTTGGAAGGGATGTTCAAGTCTTTCACGATTACGCTCGCTCTCAGATAGCTAGGAGCACCAGCGTACATACAGTTAGAGGCAGCGCTGTCACACTGCGATCGTATCAAAACTGCTACGCGATTTATAAAAAGTCAAATTTGCTACGCACTCTCCCTAAATACCGCATTTGTGCTACGCTTTTTTGAAACACGCAAGCGCATTTTAAATGAAGTTTTTAAAGTCATTTTTGTATTACTAAAATTTATGTATTATGTATAAATTTTATTATACCAACTATAGGTATTAGTCCATGTAAAGCTGTTTTTTTTTTTTTAATAAAGAATTAAACTTGTTTACAAGTTTTATATTTACTTCACTTTTTGTTAGGGCCAAATCTGGGAATCGATTTTACACCCACTTCCAGATGTCCCGTTCTGCTGAAATTTCGCACACGTATATACAGTGACTCAACTTTTTGATCACATGATGAAAAGGAAAGAGGTTTTTTAGTTTTAACTTTTTGAATCTAAATGTTAATGCAACGAATTTTTGACGAAATATAGTTTAGTTATAGATGTTCTAGATAAGAATACGCAAAAAAAAAATTAAAATGTACCGTTAGATTTCGGAGAATTTCGGAAATCTATTCTCGAAAGCATGTGATCAATTAGTTGAGACTGTGTAAATTGTGCATTGGGTGTGATCGTAGTATAGTAAAACTAGTAGAAATTGAAGTTTTTTTCAAATATTATTTTAGTTCTATTTATGTATGTACGTATTGTTATATTGAACCCAGTAAAATGTAAAAAAAATTAACTATTTTTGCATTTGCTAAGCTGTTTACGTTTGTTTTGTTTCGAGATCAAATGAAAGAACTAAGCCGCTCTAAAATAGAAGAATTCAAAGTGCCTATTGATGTTAAGTGCACATAACGTGAAATTTCTATTAAAGCTGGATTTTCATTGGGTTCGATCAAAAAAATAATAAAAAAATTCAAGTTTGAAGATGTAGAAAACAAAGACCGGTGAAAAACCCATCCTAAATTCTCTTGTTCAAAGCCGTATTTTGAGACAAATAAAGTACGAAGTGCACGAAAATGCAGCCCAAATGAACAAAGATTTGCGACAAAATGACAGAATAGTTGTATCAACAGAGACTGTTCGGAAAATTGTACGCAAAAACCGTTTACACGGACGTTTGAAAGTGAAAAAACCACTGTTGACAAAACGACATAAGAAACTTAGGCTAGAGTTCGCAGACAAATACTCAACTTATACGATTAGTGACTGGGCAAGGGTAGTGTGGTCGAGTGAAACAAAATTAATCGTGTTGACTCTGATAGTTGTCAATGGACCTGGAAACTGACTGATGAATAGACCCAGTACCGTCGTAACCCAGTAACCAGTAACCAATCGTTAAGTTTGGTGGCGGAAATTTAATCATTTGGACGTGTATGGTCATGGAAGGTGTTGGTAATGGTGTGGAAGTTAAAGGGATAATGTATGCCAACCAATAAGTCAGCATCCTTGGACGAGGACCGCGGAAATGTCTGAACGATTGGAATAAGAACGTGTCGGACATTATCTTCCATCAATAAAATGATCCGAAACACACTACCCGAGTGGCTTAAATATGACTTGAAGGTAAGCAGTTTCAAACGCTGATTGGCCACCACATTCTCCCGACCTTAACCCGATCGAAAATCTTTGGGTTGAGGTCAAAAGTGCAATTTCAAAAAAGCCAGGAAACTTTCCAAATCCAAGCGATTTGTGTGACCGGACTCAAACTGCTTGGAACAGTTTAGGCACTAGCAAGTGCAGAGCACTTATGGAATCTACGCTAAAAATAATTCAAGCTGTTCTCAGAACAAAGGAGGTCACACTGAATATTTAACTACAAACATTCGTCAAAGTCAACTCATTGATCGGGTGCCGTGAAATAACGCCGAGCGAAATAAGGCCGAATTTCAAAATTCGGCTTTATTTCCAATTATAAAAGCGAAATAACGCCGAATTTTGAGATTCAGCTTTATTTCGCTTTCAAATGCGAAATAAAGCCGAACATTGTTTACGAAATAAAACCGAATTTCAGAGAATGAAAAAGAATTAGCATTTACCGTAATCAATGTTTGTTGATTGGAACTCAACGTGCAGTTACCTCATTAGTTCGTGAACTTTGAGTGAAAAACGTGCATCGATTAAGAAATGGAAAATTTGGGTGATTCGGTCCTATCATATGAAATTTGCGAAGGTTTTAGGAAAGGCAGTGAACTTTTATATTTATATTCCTGAAACCAAGCAAATTTATAAAGTGAAGTCAAAATCAAGAATGTGCAAACGATACACGTGTTATGTGAAGGGGTGCAATGCAAGTGCAGTTGTCGACTTTAACAACGAAAATTTGGTAAGAATTCCAAAAGTCAGTGCTCTTCACAACCATTCGACCCAAGAAACCCTTCGCAGTAAATTAAAATTATTAACCGAAATTAAAAATGAATGTGCTAAAGTTTCGCTGAAGAGAAGTGGGATTCGTGAAGTTTTCGACGAAGTGTGTAAAAGAGCTGAAAACAGCGCTTCTGTAGTTCAGTTTGGCAAAGTACGGCGGCAGCTCTTAAACATAAGAAATAACTCGTTTCCTAAAATTCCCACATCGGCTTCAGATATTTGCGCACTTTTTAAAAATCAGAGTGTTATGAGTGATTTCGGTATGTCTAGATATAAATGTACTGAACCATTCTACAGAGGCACTGTTATCGAGCAAGGCTTTTCATACTCGATCTTCATGTCACCGACAATTACTGAAGAAATACAGAAGCTACCTGAAGGAAACGAGAAAAACTATCTTCTGGACGGTACATTCAGCGTCGTCCCATCTTGCGGCTATAAGCAACTGCTTATAATACACTTTGCTCATGATGATCATGTAAGATACTCTTTTACATAAAAATGATATACTTTTAACCGAAGTTCTTGTTTAGGTTTACCCATTTATTTATATATTAATGAGCAACAAATCGGAACAAATGTACTTGCATGCGTTTAAGTATATAGAAGCCAATTTATTTAAATTTAGTCCGAGTTCTTTCGTGACCGATTTTGAAAAAGGCTTAAGAAATGCTTTGCACAGAATATTTCCTTCAGCTAAGCACACAGCCTGTTGGTTTCATTTTTGTCAGGCCGTAAGAAGAAAATCATCCAAGCTGGCAGGATTTATTACTTCTGTAAATAAAAAAAAAGGAAGCAAAACGCCTTTACCGAAAGTTTTTAGCTCTTCCACTTCTAAAGCCAAATGACATGTACTCTGCATTTGAACTTTTAAGCAACGAAGCGAAAAGTGTGAACTATAAAATTAATGGGGAGTACATATTTAACCCTAGGCTGGGCTTCTTGAGGCCCATTTTGACTTTGTTTATGGATAAAAAGAAAACTATTCGAAATTTCGTCGTAAGATTCCATGACTTCCTCGCCTTAACTATTCTGAGTCGAATGAAGACGACTCTATGGAACTTGTATCCAGTAAATTTATTTTGGCACCCGAAGCGCTAAACTAGGTGACTGGGCCTCAAAAAGCCCACGAACCTTTGCAATGTTTGTAATTTTTTATTTCAATAATGACTCGGTATTTTTCGTCTGTTACATTGCATATCGTCTGTGAGTGTGTTAACGTAATTTGAAGTTGTTTGCTTTCTTTTCAATTGGAAAATAATTTGGTAAGTGTCCATTGCATAGAGATTTCTTCACTATTTTGTGAAGAAAATATTTCATGAATTTAGCAAATGTTTGGGTTTTGTTCCATCGAAACTACCACTTCTACCTACCTACCTACCTACCCTGTTTCCTACGACTGTTTCTTGCACCCACACCCACACACAAATGGTTGCAAGAAGCAGGCCCTGGTTCCCCCCGAGCTGTAGCGCCAACTAAGTATGCACAGCAGATTGGAGCAAATCGCCAAATGGAAAATGGAGTGCCTAATATGGTTTATATTATGTCAAATACTTCAAATCAAATTTAACGGTTTCGAAATGTTTATGTACGTTTTATGATTATTTTCAGATTCTATTTACATTCGTTGCTTATTCTTCATTCTCACATACCTATCTACTCATGCCTGCGTACACCACCACCTATGTAGTTTACACCCACATATACTCATGCACATTATTTTAAGCCATATAACACTTCCTCAGGTCATTTGCACACCTGGCTTGGCCATTCGCGCAATAGTCACAGACCCCCTTTATCATATATTTACACTGGGCCTCGCGAGGCCCAGTCACATAGTGTAGCGCCTTCGGATCAGTCATCCATCCTAGGGTTAAGGATTTTCTGATATATGTACATACTTCAGAAAGCAGTGGATGGAAAGTGTAAGAAACTAATATTTTATATAACGATTCACATAAAAAAGTTTGTTTCAGTGAATTTTAAACTACATATTATTTTTCGGCCATTCGCGCGAATTTTAAACTATTATTTTCTCAAATTCTAAATGCAACGGCCGAAAAATAATAGTTTAAAATTCAGTGTAGCACTAACTGGATTTCTGAATAAAACGTTAACTTATATGTATGCATATACGTTTAGGAAACTCCTTCAGCTGTATCTGTGTTCAGGTGTCCCATGAGAACAACAAGCGCTATAGAGGGCTATAATAGTCGACTTAGCAGGAAGTTGGTGAAATTTGGAATTTTTTTTAAGTTCGTTGATTGCCTGCTGGATGAAGATTTAGTTAAATCAAAAGAATTTATAATGTCGACGGATGGCACGTTTCAAATCTTTGAACCGCCAAAGAAAAAATACAAGGACAGGGGGCAGCCTTAATAAAACTGGACAAAAAACTAATATCAATTCATGACTTCCTTAATCAAATGACAAATGAAAGCAACAATTTATTTTCCGCAGATCCTATTATAGAAAATTTAAACAGCGAAGACGAAGAGGATTTAAGTCGAGGTGAAGCAGAACAGGATTATTTTAATGCTGATGATGATGGGCACCGTAGCGCAAGTGGTTAGTGGGACTACTGAGCCAGCGGTCTTGGGTTCGAATCCAGCCGCAAACACCTAAAAGTTTTTCACAGTGCCCACCTCTTTCGAATGTCTGACAAGCATCAAAGAGTATCATTTGTCACGATTGAGCTTCTCAACTTGCCGTTCGGAGTCGGCAAAAAACTGTAGGTCCCTTCCATTAGTGCAAAAATATAACACGCACACACAAATGGTTGCGAGAAGCAGGCCCAGGTTCACCTCGAGCTGTAGCGCCAACTAAGTAAGTGATGATGAATCCCTACTTTGCATCATATGTTGCGAAAATCCTCGAACTATTCTTCTGCAACCTTGTAATCACTTCAAACTGTGTTTGAACTGCTATACAGAGTTGTCAGATAAATATTTACAGGTTGATAACCCAATTCTTTGTCCAATTTGCAGGCAAATTGTTCAAAGTACCACTCGGGTATTTTGTTAAAGTTCAGATATTCTAGCTTACACTTACACTAAAAAATAATTTTTTTCCGAGTCACCAATATGTGACTATTAATTAAAGCGTGGGGCGCTGAGTGACTGATTTTTTGATTCGTTGTCGATGAAAACCGCATATTATGGACTTATTGAGTTTTACTACGGGAATATTTTTTTTCGTAGTGGCAGCACTGGTTACAGGAATTCGGTTAAAAAAAATTAATCCACCTTCAGATTTCCACTTGTTCCGGAATCTACAATTTTAGATCTCGGAATGATGGTCAAGAAGCTCTTAGGGTACCGTTTTCTTCAAAGACAAACAAAATTTTGAGTGACGGTGTTAAAAAGTTGCATGAGTGTTGCCAGATATTCCAAAAATCGCGCAATGCCTCTGTTTAAACAAATGAGTACATAATTATGTAAACTCTTTTCTTTTTTTTTTATTGTATTGTATTGTATTGTATTTATTCAATGATTAACTCGTAGCTCAATCTAAAACTAAAATACTTAGATCTCAGTGAAATGAACCCAAACCATTCCATTTTATTTAACGACACATCTACAAACATACACACCATTGTAAAACCCAACGCTCTTCTGTAATTCAAAAATCAATGATCCTAATCAACATCAATTTCTAAATTCCTCAACCACCTACCAGAACCACCATCAGCATTGGTAATTTGAAGTCATCTCCTCTAACTGTTGTGCGTCCTAAATCTCTTCGTAAAATGTCTCCATTTCTATACAATTCTTGGTTTTTTATTTTTCAATTTAAATTTGATTACCAAACAATGTTCGTCGTTATGTTTCTCTGAGTGAAACACTAATAATACGAATTCACTTTACACGACAAGGGGCGCACTGTACACACACACACACACATTCGTATACTCGCGTACTGCGTATCTTTATACCACAAGAATTCCTGGGGATGTTTTCGGTTGATTGTATGGCCATAAAAGTTCCAAAACCCACAGAATGGAACGCAAACATTAGGGAGACAAACCGTTGTTGGCCCCCAGGGTGGTGGTGGTGGTGGTTGAGTAGCATGGCTGTTAACTACCATCACCCACATCACATCCGCTGCCTGCGCTGCTGGGCGGAAGCCATTTTGTTGGATCTCTGGATAAATAATTCCATTCACATTATTTTGCAAGAATCTAGCAGCGTGGAAGGTCGCACAAACAGAGAAGAAACGGTCATATAAGCATACGTATACAATATACATGTACATATGTATTTACCCAGATTTCAATCCAAGGGTGCTTCTCCAGCATACAATGGCACGTTGTATACAGAAGGGGGCATGTCGTCATCCCCAAAATTAAGGGTCGCAAATTAAAATGTATTGGTGCCGTGGTGGTGGTGTGGTGTGGACGAGGCGACGATGCAAGAATTGCCAATTACGATGTAGAACTTTGAACAACACACAGTTCCCCTGGTTTCGTCATCCCCCGGTATAGATAGACAGACAGAGGAGTGTTATGGGGGGACCAGTACAAAACGCAAATTGTATCTTCTCTCACATGGTGGTGGCATAAATTAAATTGTGAATAAGTATCTTTGAGCCCTGAGGTTTTTTCGCTTGGTGTTTTGATGGAGGCTTAGAACTTTCACCAGGGGGTATGTTGGCAAAGTAGTTCCAATTTTTCTCGCTCAAACGTTTCAAGTTGCTCGTAGTTTTTTTTCGGGGAATTTGATTTATTTGAGGCGATTAGTGAGAGAACACGCTGCCGCATGTAGTTTTTGGCCATTGGTCGTGATTTGAAACCTGAGCGATGGCGTGAAGTATATCACGATACACGGAGTAGGTGAAGGAGGACGATGTAGTCTTTCGGGTGATAATAGCTGTTAATAATTGGAGCCATTTGTTTTCGTGTGTAATTTGCGGAGGATTTTGTCTTTAAGATGGTGAAATTTATTCACCTATTACCATGTTTCGTTTGCCATGACTAGAGGGTGTGTATTGCGTAAGCCTCTCATTATAAGAGTTATGGCTGAGACATGATTGAATAAGAACTTTTACTGATATGTAATATGTACTTATGAAAGAAAGCTAGACTTGTCATTATTATGTGAATTTCAGAGGCTATACTTCGTACATGTATAGAAGCGCCTTGGCTGAGTGGTTAATGTGCTAGACCACTGAACATCTCTAAGAAGTATTCAGGTTATCATTTATCATGAGCAGCTTCTCAACTGGCCGCTCAGAGTATAGATAAAAAATAATATATCTTTAAAGGATGTCCCAAAATTCACGCAAGATTTGAATTTTTCGTCATTTCTGGGAAACTGCATTATTTTTAAAATATTGCTCTACAATCACAACGCGTTCTTTTTTCTGTAGCCCTCCATTTTTAATAGCCCCTGTACTGTCAGCTGTCACGCCGGCCGCCTTTTTTTTCCATTGGCAACACTTTACCGCACGGATGGCGAACAATTCAAATGTTGTGTGAATTTTCGGACACCCTTTACATACTGTAAGCGCCAAGGAAAGCTGTACACTCCCATGTTTACTTTTAAATTTAATATCAGCACATGACTTGTAATCTTTTCTCAATAATTTGGCGAACAAAACTTAACATAAATAGTACAAATAAAAAGACAAACAAAAAGTATAAAAGTATACTTCATTTTCTACGAGTATTAATTAAAAAAAAGTGTAAAACTAGAGCCACACACTATTACACCGCGTCTCCACGAGACATTCCATATGGCAGATAAAAAAAGACGGAGAAACTACTTTCGGGACAAAGATTTAACTTTCCAACTCAAATTAGACATTTTCTACATTTATATTTTTGAATAAAAACTTTATTCATTTATTAGAGTTGGAATTAATTCGTAATATTTTTTTTTATCGAACAAAAAAATGTATATATACCCAAGATGAAATTGAATAAAAATTATACTAGTCAAAGTATTGCCTGAACAGTAGGGTAACTTCGGGCATTATGGCGCACCTTGTAAATACCACATTTCCGATTTGCTTATAGAAAATCAAACGATGAGAAAACTTGCATCTTTCTTGGTAGAGTGTCATGTCAAGTTGTAAAGCTGTTGCGATTTTTATTTACAAGTGAAAAAATAATAAACAAAAAAAAATCCCACTTTTGTCATCTGCATATATTTTTGGCTCATTTTTAATTGCGTGTGGCTCCGTAAGTATAAAACGCACGGGGGTAGTGTATACAGTGAAGTAAAGTGAATCATATTGGTTTTCCTTTGCTGGCATTGATTAGTAACAATAAAAGAAAATCTGTTTTTTTTTTTAAGTTTTGTGCAAATGCGTCTTTTTTGTAATATGGCGCACTTACGGTAGGAGCCCTTATGAAGTTCACATGTAAAGTATCTAAAAAAATGTGTACAAAAGCTATGTTCAGACGATTGCCAGGTCTGACAATATAGTCAGGTCTACAAATGTGCTGACAATTAGCTGCAAATGAGCTGACAATGAAAAACTACCTTACAATGTTCAATTGCCAGTTCCGGTTGCCAGGTTTTGTCCCAATTCCTGACAATTTATTGGCAGGCGGTTGGCCTGCAAATTTTCTGAAAATGTTTTCTCTGATAATATTTACAGATAAAAAATTGTCAGTTCACACGGTTGGTAGATGACTATTTACAAAAAATCTACAAATTCATTGACAGACGTTGTCAGACTCATAGCATTTGTTTTCTTCGTGCTAAAATACTTTTATACATGTAAAACTATATGCCCCAGGTAAAAGCTTTGTATGGTAAATTTGTAGGTAACATTACGGAGCACCAAAGCATAAAAAAAAAAAATTAGATGTTATTAACATATTTTCCCGAGATAAAAACGATTTTCACAAAAATTTATCAAAAACAATTTAAAAATATTGTGTTTGAAGACCAATAACTCGAAAATTAAAGCACGGATGGTAATAGCCGTAGGTAACTGTGATAAATATTCATCAATTGTCTAGCGAACAAGCCTACTTTTGTTGTTCTGCACTTAATAGTCCAGTTATACCAGTTATAATTGAATAATTGTTGGTACCTACTTCTCTGGAGAAACATTTTTAAACACCATGTAGGTCCGTGGATGTTAAAGGTGGACCACCTCTCCCATTCCTTTTTTTTTTCCTAACATGGACCAATGAATCTTTTCCCATAATAACATTTTTCAACACCCTGTAGCTCCGTGGGTGTTGAAAACAGACCCCACCCTTCAATATGTTTTTTTTTTTTTTTGATAAAATGAACCAAGGAATCAGCACCCAAAATAATACATTTCACTGAAAAAAAAAAAAAAAATATCTGACAATAATTTTATTTGCATATGTTCAAACTTCGCACATCTGACAAATAAAAAACGAACCTGCAAATGTCCGAAACGCTTGACAATGTCACAAAAAGGTATTCACATAATTGGCAGAGGCCTGACAATTTATTGTCAGAAAGCGGCCTGGCAATTGTCTGCAAATGATTTTTCTGACAATATTTGCAGACTAAAATTGTCAGTTCACACGGTTGTAAGACATTTGGGACAAATTTTTCATTTGTAGACCTGACAATATTTGCAGACCTGGCAATCGTCTGAACATAGCTTTAGACTGTAGAACGATGACGACAGGAAGCATGTTTTAGGTGCTCCCACATGCCTAGGAGTGGAAAAAGAGCAGAAAATTGTGGCTGTATTGAATTCCAAGTATGTTTTTACCGGATTTGCGACGTGCAAACGAGCATTGCCGTGCTGCAAAATCACTTTGTCATGTATTTCGGAGTATTTGCCATTGTTACTTCAACGCGCGGCTCAAGCGCATTAATTGTAGTCGATAGCGACCTCTAGTGATGTTTTCTTTCAGCTTGAGCAGCTCATAGTAGACCACACCCTTTAAACCCACCAAATACAGAGCATGCACTTTGATCCATGGAATGGATATTTGCTTTCTCATTGAAGTAAATAGTTGGCCGGGCTTAACTCATGACTTTATGCGCTTATGAGTATCGCCATGAATCAACTTTGTATCTCCAGTGGCAATTCGATGCAGAAATCCTTTCCTATTCTGCCGTTGGTCAAGTTTTCGTTTCTTTTTATTTATTTAATTAATTTCAAGAGTGCGTTCGGTTTTAAAACGACCAAGAGTGCGTTCACATCGTGCTTTTTTTATAAATTAAGTTTGGGACTGAGAAATGACCGGGAGGGACAAATGACAAAGAAATGTTGAAAAAAAACCACCACGAACGTCCCGTGCAGCGTTGCCACTAAAATCTTTAGCAAATGTAGTACGTTAGCCAACAAAATGTAGCATTTTCAAACAAAATATAGTACCTGTTTTTTTTTTATTGAAATTTAAATTAAGTACCTAACATAACAAACAAAATAAATAGATAAATAACATAACAAAAATATAATTTGAATTCCCAAAAAAATTATTAAAATAATAATAATTAATAATACTATAATAATTAGTTAATTTAGCATACCTATATTTATTGTCTTTTCATACGCTTATGAAGGTTACCTCCCAGTATGCGAGTCCGAATCCGAAACTACTTTTAAAAACCTATCCATATTTGTTATTTGCAGTTGTTTGCGGATGCAGCACAATAAAACCAATGAGCAATAACAAACAAATTTAAATCCGAAACGAATCCGAAACTACTTTCAAAAATTGATTCATATTATTTGATATTTGCAGTTGTTTGCGGGTACAACACAATCAAACCAATGAACAATAACAAACAAATTTAAATTGACTGTCAGCTGTTAATTCTGCTGATAGACAGAGACAGACACTTCATGTCGTACGTAAATGGCAGCATTCAGCTGAAGATTAGCACATACTTTAGAGTGATGCCAATTTTTTAAATCTATTTATTTACTTATAAAAGGGCAAAATTGAGAACAAGCGAAATGTTGTTCGTAAAAAAGTAAAACGGTTAGACGTATCTTCAGGAATTTAGGACTTTAGGGTAACGTTGTAGTATGTAGTACGTCGTTAAAAAATCAAGCAAATATGTAGCACAGTACTACATATTTAGTACAAGTGGTAACGCTGGTCCGGTGTTAGCAACCCTGAGACAAACGGGACCTCTAGCTGCTTTTCTCTCTTAATTTGAGAGCTCCTTTGGCTGCCGTATTTCTAATGGAGCGATCGAAGGGTGATAGGTGAAGCGTTTCTAGGCCAAGCTGTTTACTTTGCTTTACTTTAGGTGGCGCTACAGCTCGGGTGAACCTGGGCCTGCTTCTCGCAACCATTTGGGTGTGCGTGTTATATTTGTGCACGAATGGAAGGGACTTACAGATTTTTGCCGACTCCGAATGGCGAGTTGAGAAGCTCATTTACAAATGATACTCTTTGATTGCGTGTCAGACCTTCGAAAGCGGTGGCACCGTGAAACATCTTTTAGATATTGGACCCGGGCTGGGATTGAACCCGGGCAGCATTGCGTAGTAGTCCAATGCACTTACCACTACACCACGGTGCTCCAACGTACATATGTTTACACATCAAATTTCACGAGTAGGTACCTGGTACTCACGCCATTTTTCAGGTTTCTAAGGTAGGAGTTGGTGTTAGTCGCAAACCCTACCAGATTATTAACCCGTATGTAAGGATTGGTCTTACAATCGCTGTTGTAGTATGCGGTTGTAGGTAGCCCCCATTTCTTCCCGAATATATTCTTCAGGCGTAGAATTCATTAAGTCATTTTTTTATTCCTTCTTCTGTGTTCCATTTCCAGTTTAGTTTGGAATCGAATATAATGCCCAGGTATTGAGCTTCCTTGGAGATGCTGAGGCCTTTCAGTCTTGGTGGGCTTCAAGATGGGATTTTATATATTTTTGTGAACAGAACTAGTTCTGTCTTGCTGATGTTAATCGATAGGCCGTTGGCGTCAGTCCACTTTGATGATTCTGTTAGCACCGATTGCATGATATCGCTAGCTATGGAAAGGAATTTCCTTGTTACCAGAATGACTACATATGAAACCTGTTTGAATACCTTTGTTTTTGATTTTAAGGGACTTTAGGATTAAGTGAGATGTCCCATAAAAAAGGAGATAAGACCCGCCTTGTGAGGTTCTTCACTCCCCGACGGTTTCCCTGACTGAGTTATCCCCTAAGTTGGAGTTGATGCTTGTCTTAACTAGATTCAGATTCCAATTTCTGACTTTTAGAAAAGAAAGAGTCAATCGTCCTTGTAGAATGTAGAAGCTGGTCGTTTTGCCTTTTTTAGAAACAAAAACAAAATTCAAAATGCTTAACGAGATATGATAGTGTCTGATGCAAATCTGTTCAGGTGAGTGGTACAGTTTTTTAGATTTTACACTTAAACGTAATTGTTAAATTAACGAACATATTAACTTTTATGTATCTGTAATTTTAGCTACAATTATGTAAAAATATGAAAACAAAACTCATTTTTTGAGTAAACAAATTAAAGTAATTAAGAAAATCACAATTGTTTATAGCGGGTCATCACAGAAATTATTTGACACTGAAAGAACTTACTATAAAACTTACTATAAAACCGTTTGAAATACTATAAAACTGTGTTCGTAAAACTGTAAACAATTCAAAGTTATAATAATTTTGAGTGATTTGATGCAAGCCGTTAATGTAATTCAAAATTTAAAATTGTACAAATTTGATCATGTGGTTCTCTCAGTTTTGCAATCATTGTATATTCACACGATATTTACCATGATGCATCCGTCAAAATGGAACTCCTATTTTTTCTCGTTTTTAGATGAACCACAAACTCTGAACTTTTGTTGTTTATTTTCTGGTTTTTTTTTTTGTTACCTTCTTTTTTATTGCAAAATTCAATAAAAACCATCCTGATTTCAACGACACTGAAATCAACAATGGACTGTTGTGCTTTCAATGTTTTGATTGCAAACTGTGAAGTTAGCCACGCTGCCATAAAAGGCGCCAAGTCATTTGAAA
This sequence comes from Brachyopa scutellaris, assembly GCA_949775065.1. Taxonomy (NCBI): domain Eukaryota; kingdom Metazoa; phylum Arthropoda; class Insecta; order Diptera; family Syrphidae; genus Brachyopa; species Brachyopa scutellaris. The sequence goes on along the minus strand of OX459112.1, from coordinate 82,585,735 downwards.
ACACACGAGGAAACGTTTCAGAAGAAAATTCAAAATAAAAACATTCTGCTAAGACATTTTTTAGTTTTGAGAGTACATGTTTTATATAAACAGTTTATAATTTTATATAAACAATAAATTTATGTATGAATGTAATCAATTTTCAAGTAAAAACAAATTGGTGGAGTTTTTGCATATAAGGTTATTCTGACTTTGTTATTTAACCATTAAAGCAATTCGGTTTGCTTTGATTATTTGGTTATTCTTGTTTTTCGTTATTTTTGATTTTTTCTATCCTGTGAACCCCCCCCAGCCCCCCCCCCCCCTAAAAAAAAATTCTAGATCCGCGCCTGGTCTTAAGCCAGTTTATCATGAAGGTTTTGTAACCATGGTCTCTTAGAGAGGATATAATGGTTTCCGTGTTCAGATTGTTGAAGGCTCCTTCTATATCCAGAAAAGCTGTCAACGTGAATTCTTTGACGTCAAACGATTCTCGATTGTATCGGCAACCTCGTGGAATGATGTCGCCACAGATTAACCGTTGGAGTATGGGAAGGACAACCTTCACATAGCGGCATGCTTATTTTATGTTTGTTCCTATTTTCGTTCGTCTTTTTATTTTGTGCTTTTCTTTTGTTAAGTTTTGTTTGCTAAATTATTAAGAATAAACTATTTATAAAATGTTAATAAATATTAAATAATAGGATACAAATGTTTAGATTAGATGTGAAAAATATATCAACAAAATTTCAGCGTTGTATTGACATATTCGTATCATTGAGAAATTCACTGCTTTGAGAGTAGCAAATAATCAGAAAACACCGTAAGGCATGGTGTCTCGAACTCCTTCAGCCGTTGGTATTAAACGTAAAAATGAAAAATGAATTAACATGCAATTAGTGCTTAAATGTTATTTATTCAGATCAACGTATGCGGTCAGATGTAAAGACTCTGCGCGAACTGCTCGACTTCCACAACAAATGACTGATGCAATGAGAACAGCGGACTGGCTTTTCCTGAATATTAATCAGAGTAACTAGAAAAAATTGACTAAAAAGTACATTATCGTTCCCTTTACTGACACTTTCCAGTTCACAAGACATTCTTGTACATCGATGCTCTACGAAGTTTTTCTTTTTAACATGATAAATCGAAGACAAGAGGAGATTGTAAAAAAAATGATATTAAGCCCTTGCTCTACAATGATTCTACTCCATTGGGGACGCAAAACAATTACCAAAGCGCAAAAAAAACCTCATGAGCTGAATCAAAGAAGCAGCGCATCTCTGTTTTGTGAAGTGGGAACCCAGCCTAAGGCATCGGTCACTTCCGTTCTCCAACCAGTAGCAGCAATAAGAATTGTTTCGCATTAAATTAAGTGATTAAGTCCAAGTGTGACTGTGTGTGCGAAATGCATCATATGGAAGCCTGGAAGGCAAATATAAATTTAATTTTGCTTTTTTGCGCCCTAACTGATTTTTAGACCCTAATGAGCAGCGCGACTTACGGTTGTATATCTGGGTGAACTTTGTTTCTCGTAACTTGATTTATATATCTGATTGCGCGGACAGAAGAGAGCGATTTGCTGGCACTGGCACCCAAACAGTAGCCTAATGATGAGAAATTAAAATAGAGTACGGGAAAGATGGATGACGAGCCTTGAAAGTGTCCGATGTTCTACGCGGGTCTTGTTTTTTTTTTTTTTTTGTTCATACCCGTTTGAATGAAGTTGAGATAATTACAGATGCAATTAGCTAGTGGTGCAAACACCGGAGCGTTTTAAAATAGGATACGCATTTTTACCTTACCTTTTGCGTACTCTGCACTGAAAAACATTTGATGTAGAATTTATTATATGTAATTGTATAAAAGTGTGGAGACACATTGAGGTTACAATCATATTGGTTTGACAAAGCTTTTTGCTTTTTGCATAACCAACGGTTTTTTTTAACAGGTATCTTTCATTCGCACGAAAAGTATTACACATACTCGTAGATAGCAAAGGTGTACGCACAGCTATGCTTTAAGCCATGGGCTATGTGCTAAAGAAGACCTTATCATAACCATAATAACACGCTTTTACCTGTTCAACTGCTACGGAGATTAACTCCAAAACTAATTGACAAAATTAAGTTAAACTTGATATTTCTGTTCTTTAACATCCAGTGCGGAGTATAGACTGATTTTAAATTAAGTTATGTGTAGTATTACACTTCTGACGAAATGTCGCTCAATTAAAATACAAATACGATCCACAATTATTTTTTGGATTGTTTGTAGGTCTGTTTGTTAACTCACAAATTCGTACAAATTCGTCGGATTCTTACGAATTTCCTATTTGCTAACTCAAAAAATTCGTAAGATTCGTAAAAGAGAAAGCCAAATGAGAGTGTCAAAAAATTCCGCTCAACTGAGAGCTTACGAATCCTTACACCGTCTTTTTCCTTGAATGAAGTTCACCAACGCTGTCAATCCAGCCGTCTGACAGTTTATGAAATGTCATAATCTTCATTGTTAGTGGAAATAATAATAATAATATTTGGCTTACGCAGTCCTAGCTTCCCGCAACCATTTGTGTGAGCACGTTATATTTTTGCACGAATGGAAGGGACCTACACCTACAGTTTTCTGCCGTCTCCGAACGGCGAGTTGGGAAGCTTTACATAACAGATGATACACTTGAATGCTTGTCAGGCATTTGGAAGAGGTGGGCACTGTGAAAAACCTTTGAGGTGTTTGCGGCGGGATTCGAACCCAAGACCGCTGGCTCAGTAGTCCGACGCACTAACCACTGCACTACGGTGAAAAACAAAATCATGGCCCACTTGACCTAAAAAGATACCAAACAGACCTTGTATTTTTTTTTTTTTTTTTTTTTATTTGTATTTGATGCTTGTTTTTTGAAAACCTAAGGGTGTAATCGGAAGATTTGTTTGCGCTGGCGTTGATAGATGGCGCTTCTTAAAATGATTCCGTGCTTGAATTGCTATTGAATAGGATATGGAATATAACTTGTAATTAATATGGACATTGAAGTTGAAAAATAAAAGATTATTTCCTACGCGACTGTCTCAGTCCACGGGCAACGCCGAGCGGATAACAGCTAGTTATACATATCGCACTAATAATACAATACTGTCATTGTAACTCAAAATATGACTTTTTGCACAATCATCGACAAACTTATTACATATTAACTTCCTGTTAATCATGAACAATAGGGGTATTCACGCTTCGGTGTATTTGGTCTTGTAAAAGTGTAAAAGTGTAAAAGTGTAACATTTTCTCACAATTCCACAACAAAATACACTAGCTGTCATTTTTCTTACACTTTTACACGGTCGCGCGTACTTCTACACGTACCATTTTTTTTATTTTGCTTTCATCGTTGGTTTTGGCCTTGTGCATTAAAATATTTTCCCAAATTCTTATTTTGTAAACAAAAATCAGCTAATTTTGACATGAGCTTCAGGGTTGCTACAAATACGAAAAAGTGCGTTCACTCTTTGGTGTAAAAAAATACATTTTTACACTTTTACTAGATACACAAAAGCGTGAATACCCTTAATGACTCATATGTCCCGTTTATATAAAAACTCAAGGCGTATTGAATCGATGCGCATTGGTTCAATCCGCTCATATAAACACCACTTCTAACCGAATTGAAATACTCAATCCGCATTCGTTCATTCCTGTTTATAAACCGCATTGAAAATTTGAATCCGAATTGAAATATCATATAAACACTTTCAAATCGTATTGAAACATTTTACTCTCTCGCGCTCTCATCATTCTCTTATTTGTCATCTAATGTCAGGCAATTCAATAGTGTAATTTTTAATTAATTAATTTTTATTTTATCAAACTGTCAGTTCAATCAGCTGTTTATTAAATTCTCTCAATTTTCTCACGTTTATTTTGGATTCGGTTTTGAATAATTTCATATAAACACCAACCTTTCTATGCGGATTGAACCAATGCGCATCGATTCAATGCGCATTGAGTTGTCATATAAACAGGGTAACAGTGTCATCTCTTATTTTGTTTCTTACACTATTCTTAAGATAGTCTTGTTGACGCGTAGGGAACTGAATTTTACGTTTGAATATGATGTTATCTCAAATTTTACCAATTTTGAGTTACTACAGTATTTTATTATTAAAATAAAGCCATTCAAATATAGAATAATGACGCCTGCTAAACGTCAAATCCAAAATTAAAATTTGTTGCCATTGCCACAACAGGCAAGAGTGACTAGGTACAACACAGAACGCACATTAAGAGCAATGCTATAAATTCGATACGTGGATTACAATTTACAGTGTAGCCGATGATCAATTAATAAATACTTAGTCACAATAGGAGTGAACAAAAATTTGACACCAAAAGTCTGCTCGCCTACTCTCCAAAGCACTGAATTTTTCCGAAAATTTACGAATTTTTACGAATTACGCTCCTTTCACACTATCCGGTTTGTGCACGGTTTTTCGCCGTCACAAACTCATTTCGTCGTTGAGTTGTGTGCTGTTTGCGCATAATAAATCGTAAACCGTACGGTTTAAAACCGTGTAATGTGAAAGCGTGCATTTGGTCATGTACACTACTGAGCTATCGGTCGCCGCCCGGTCGCCGTGAGTTTCAGTGGCAGTGGACGGGTGCTGAACGGGAAAAAACCGTCGCCGTGCAATGTGAAAGGGGCCATACATTTCTTCACGCCACTGAAATAATTCCGCCGTACGGTTTTTTGCCGTACGGTTGAAACCGTTCACAAACCGGATAGTGTGAAAAGAGCCTTACTATTCAAGTACGCAAAAATTTAGTAATTTTTCATCAGCATTTATCTCAGAAACAGTTTGACCTAGAAACTTGAAATTTGGCAGAGTTATACATGTCCACTTCTTATCACTCAAAAATATTGTGAAACAACTACTCATATACACTTACAGGGTGGGGAAATCAAATGTAACCTCGAAAAACAAATTCTGAAAAATATGTGAGGTATCATTCTAAAGGGCTAGCAGCAATGAATTTAAAAAAAAAGTCCTGACACTTTGTCATTTTCATTTTATGCTCGGTAATGTATATAGCACCCAAATGGCAAACAAGATGCAACTGTCAACCCAAATAAATAAAATGTACTGAAACCACAACGAAATGAGTCATTCAAATGTGCATTATTTCAACCTAGTGAACACAAAGTATACTTTTCAAATTTGTGAACTTGATTGGCTCTTTTACGAGTCTGATATCATAAGATAATTGAATTGTTCTCTCTGGCTGATGTTGTTGTCTTGCCCAATATTGAGCTTGCTTTGTGGTGTAATTATGTAACCTAAGGTCACTATACAATCCGGCGGCTATTCAATAAATGTCGATTTATAGACTCTTAACCACATAGCTAGCACTTATTTCCGCATCCCACATATTCAATGAAAAATAATTTCCCATTAAATAATACAAGCTTCGTTTGAAATTATCTCTTTTAATTTTTTCTATTAAAAAAAAACCACAACAACATTAAACGTACCCAGTCCAAGTCTATAGCTACATTCTTATGACTCAATTATAGCCCAATAACTTTGGTATGTACATACAGTTTGTTCATCATATACCGTACTAAATAGCACTACACTTAGTGCGCTGCTAACGTCTTCATATTCGAGTCGACCGAACTTACAGATGCTTATGATCAAGAAGATGCAAGCCCAATAGATGGGTTAATGCGATGGCAATCATTATGTGATTATGGCATTTACGGGTATTTCTCAAATAATGGTTATTGGCGATAATAACCGGCAATATAAAATCATCTGCACCAAGCCTGGTCAACATCTAATTTGGCCCGCATTATGCCTCTGTAGTGTGGGTCATCGCAATCGACTATCATGGTTGTTCCAACTGCAATGAGCCGCCTATTATTGGCGCTCTTTTGGACCGTCAGGTCCATCGTCGGAGTGGAGATTATTTAGCGGACTTAAACGGAGAATTGGTAGTGAGCTGGGAATATGAGATCAGGGTTTTCATTGCTTAACATGGTGGCGTGTAGTAAGCCTAAACATAAAACTGTTCACAGTGAGTTTTAATGAAAAGAAATCCCCTAAGACACGAGTTGTTAGCCACTTGAATTGTCATTGTTGTACCTGAAAATGCGAAATGGCTTTAAAGACAATAACCGTCAATACATGTGTTCCAAAAAAAAGGATTCACAATTAAAACCGAAAATAATTTCAGGTTCGGTTTTATCGCGCAGAAAACAAAAAAGTACAAGAATTTCTCTTATTTTTAATTCGGCGAAAATTCTCTCCCAAAGGATATGATAAGCCTGACATAAAAAATAATAACCGCCAAAAATTGCTATGACATACGGACATACCAAAAAAAGCCAAAAAACTTAACGTGACTATAATGAGGGCGGTTTTGTGAAAATGTCAGCGTTCCTACTCCACCTCATCACCGCTCACACATTTAAGCGACAACGGTACCAAAAAACAACAACAGATAATAAAAAAAAAAAGATTTTTTTATGAGCAGTTAAAATGTCATAACTTTTATATAAACCAAAGCGAAAACAAAGCAACCAAACAGTCACACAGAAATCACATTCAATACAGCAGAGAACAGACAGGATGTGGACGAAAAAAAAAAGGAAGAAAAAAACTCCACTGTGGCAGGTAGACAAGAATGATACGATTGTGAAAATTTGAAAAGTTTTTTGGGGAAATCATTTTCATTTTATTCCTTGATTTAAATTTTTTTATTATGTTATGGATAAAAATGTGGATTGTTATAGCGTTTTCGTTTTCGATATAATAATGTTCATTTTTCGGTCGCTTTTGTGGCTTTTGTTGAAATCAGTTAAGTGTTAAGGTTTTGTTTGTGTATTTTTTCAAGTGCACACTTTTTGGACAGGAAATTTTTGGTAATGATAATGACTGACCTGTGTTGAAATCATCATAGCCAGGGAACGGATTTTGTTGACCAAAAAAATTTTAAAAAGGCAAAATTATACCGCAAAAAAGTTGAAAAGGCATTTAATAATAAAGGTTTTTCGGCATTATTATTAACATTGTAATAGCACTGTACAACCAAAAAAATTTTAAAGTTATCTGGTAACAATCTCTCAGGAAAGCCTTAAATAGACTGAAGGATCTCTCAACATGGACAGAGACTTATGTAGCCAAGATAAAAGATTTCACGTCGCGTCGTTTACTTAAATATTTGAGTCCAATTTGGAGTTTGCAGCGCCATTTCCTGCATTTGCTGAAAAACCATATACAATTTTTTCATCACATGTTCATTGTACTTTCTCCTCGGTCCCGTTCAAAGTCTTTAATATCTCTTCAATAGGCCTTCCTAAATATTACGCATTGCACTTAGATCAAATGTTTAAAATAAAATACACCTACTAGGACTACTACTACTATTTTTACCCGACTACGCAGAAGAAGGGTTATGATTTTAACAGGCTGGGTTTGTTTGTTTGTATGTACAGTGGCGAGCAAAATAATAACAGTGCTACTTTGAAAACACCATTTTCCTTAATATTTTTTTTGTATTTATATGTTTTGCGACTTTTACTGTAATACTATAATTATCAACAATATGTCGTTCACGTGACGCCATATTGCAATGGTAAGCCCTCACTTTTGCATTAAAATATCAATCGGTAGTGCATCTCATACATTTTTAAGGGAGCAAAATAATAGCAGTGCTTATTCGATTTCGGTATACAAATTTTGTTTTAACTTGATTTTTGGATCTAAATAAAAGGAAAGTGAGTTAAGACCTTCTACTTTTTATTTGTTATCAAACTGTAGTAAAACCGATTAATGGGATTCGATAAAAGTGGTTCGTGGAATGCACTGCACACCATAGAAGCGCGAGCTATTTCAATTGCTTATAAAAGTCGTAAAAACGTACAAACAAATTAAGGAACTCTTGAGTGTAACGCTAAAATGATAAGCAATGCTGTAAAATATGAAATTAAGGTTAAAACTCGCGGCCGAAACAAAATACTGCATCCGTCAATGGTGAAACGTGTTGTAAGGTACTCTACGACACATCTTTCTGCAGCAGTTACCCAGATGGTTGATTTGTTTTACTTGACATGTGGTATTCACACTTTTAGAAGACGGCTGAGGGAACACAATCTCAGTGTTCGAAGTCCACGACAAGTCCCACTTTTCAAGAAAATGCATGTATCAAAAGGGCTGAGGTTTGCGAAAAAGTATTTGTCGTGCCTCCTGAGAAGTGGAGGAATATAATGTGTACTGATGAGACTAAAACCTTTCTGTATGGCTGAAAAGTATCTCGGCTGTATGTCAGGCATCCACCCAATACAAAATATGATCCATGATTCACAATAAAAACTAAAAAACTCAGTGGATCTAGTACCATGATTTGGGGATGCTTTTCATAGTATGGTATTGATCCAATATATTGGTATAAAAGTATAATGGACCAGCACTCATACGTTGATATATTGCAGAAGATCATGCTGTCATATGCCGAGCACGAAATGCTACTAAAACCGGTGTTCCAGCAGGACAACGACCCGAAAAGCACCAGCTGAACAGCTAAACAATTGTTTCAGGATAATATGATTGAGTTCATGGAGTGACCTGCTCAATGTCCCGATCTCCATTCTATTAAAAATCTATAGGCCTTATATAAAAGAGGTAATGTACTGCACAAAAAACCAAAAATTAACGAGTTGTGTGGGGTAGTTTATTAGTCTTGGGGATCAATATCACCCGAAAGGTGCCAGCATCTTTTAGACTCTGTAAAACGGGTTTGCGCAGCTGTAGTAATTAATAAAGGCCATGCCACTAAGGACTAGTATATCCTTAAAAACACCTCATACTAATTTATTTAAATTCAGTATTTTTTTTCTTACTTTTTTGATCAAGTAAGCTGGTGAAGAAAGAGCACTGCTATTTTTTTGCTCGCCCTTTTTTAAAGTTCTTTTTGACAAAATGCATTTATGTTAGTTTATTTTAATTAAATCAAAAACTAATAAATGTAGATATTATATGAAAATAACGCATTTTAGGCTACTACTTTTGGTTCACAATATCAGCCTTAGGGCAGAAACATTCTTTTAAAAAAAAAAACAACAACTTATAAAAATTACGTTATATTTCTGGCTGTCTGGATTCGGATTATGGCATGATTGGTATGGGTTGGTTTATGAATGTAAGGGAAAGATCTCCCACGTCACGTAGGTCACAAGTCGGGCCCGTAGGAACTCAGGATCTGTTCTGTTCAGGTTGATGTGGCCCGTATACAGGCCAATCATCAGTTTTATTTGTGTTCTACCTAGATTTAGTAGTTTAGTAGTAGATTTGTCCGTTATGGTTCGAATTTTCTATAATTTCAGCCTTGCATGTTTGGATTTGACTCCACATTTGCGAGTGGCATTTTGCTATAAGAAGTGTTCACTACTTGTACCGCCGTACATAATAGTAGTAACTATGAAATTTTCCACGTCTTCAGCCACCGCTATTGGCACTCCATCTGCTCTCTCGTTCCCCGGTATTTTGTTGTGGTCAGGTACCGAGAGCAGGTTCATCGTGCAGGAAATTGAGTTTTTCTTTGTATTCCTTCACTAGCTTAGAGGTAGTTTTTGGACTTGCGAGCGCTTTAAGCGTGGCTTGACTATCAGAACAAATGTGTACGCAAGTGCTTCTGGTGTTGGCATTGATGAGTTCGTGTACACCTCTGCGAATTGCCAAAACTTCCGCTTAATTTCCACTCGTAGGCCCGAAGGTCTATAGTGAATCCCTTCATAGTTTGGAGTTAATCCTCTTCTTACCAACTCGTAAACCAGTTTGTACTCTTGCTGAGTCTTTAATGACGGAGGCATACTTTTTGGAGTGCGGGGCAGAAGCAAAGTAGATGTTGGGTCGATTTGCTTTCTTCCTCATCTCCGCAGCTTTTACAGATATTGTTGGACTCTGGTAGCCATTTGCTTGTCTAGGGTTGACGTTTAGTCTGCACCTCATTGCCCGTTTGCTGATAGTCGCCAAAGTGACTTTCGCATGATCTCAGTGTATTGAGCAATCTGCACTGATTGCGCTACTACGTCGTATAGTAGCGCAGTATCTTAAGGACATTATTCAGAGCCAGCTCCCATTATAGGGCAGGTATGACTGAGGAATTATGTTGTATACCTAGTGTCCGATTTGGTCGATGAATTTTTGCTATCCACCGTTCGTAACAGTTCCTGTCGAAGAAGATTGTAAGGTAGGTATACGATTTGATATCCTTATCAATGTGGAAAGTTTTGTAGTGACCTATGCTAAGGCTCCATATCCAGAAAATATTGTTCAAACATTTGAGAATTATTCGTCACTTGTTCTGCTATACTCGTATTCCGTAGCCAATATAATTGTTGATGGTGCCGTTCTGCCCCTTCATTTGTTCGGGTTGACACCTCTACTAAACCGGAAACGGTTCTGAGAGATGCTTGTGACGTCTTTGTAACAATTAATCCATTCATTTGGAAAATTATTGCCATGGATAAACTGTATTGAAACAAACATCCCTCGTCCAGAAAGAGGACCAGCTCTGGAAGAACAAAGCCGTTAAGAACCATACCAATCAGTGCAGCCTCTAAATTTGTTATAATAAAGAAACTGATCTTACCAGATCCCAAGTGGATGTCTTACTATCATCGTAGACCACATTACAGATAGTTTATGCGTGTTAAATATTTTTTTTCAGTAAAGTAATGCGCGGCAGAGCACTTTTAATCAGTGCTGCCAGATCGTGGTAAATTTACATTTTCGTGGTAAATTTCAACTCAAATGTTCATGATATGGTTAAAAGGTAATAATTTCCGGTTTCTATGCAAAAAAGGGAAATTCTGAAATGAATTCATTCCATAACTTGAAAGGGGTAATTTCACCGATCTCACGTATGTGGTGATTGTATGCGTAGCGATCTGCTATTACTGCGTTAGCAAATATGTCAAAAGCAACTGAAGAGAGCATTAGCTGGTTGGAAATTGCGGAGTTTAAGGGTTAGCTAAAACCGGTGCCAGGCGATGATACGAAAGCAAATTTATGGCGTGATATTCATGATTTAGTTTAGAAAGGTATATGTATGTACGTATTGAAGAAAATAATTTTTTTTTGTTTTGTTTTATTGCTATCAGTGTTAATACATATAGGCCAGTCAAATCTTACAAAAAAAGTAAAGCTGCATTTTTGGTATGTTATTTGGACCCCTTAGGGGAGTGTGAAACCACGTTTTGCAAGCAAAAAAAAGTTGTGCTACCTGCGCAACATGTGGAAAACTGCATTATTTTCGGACTTGTTTCAGTTTTTGCAGTTTAATTCAAAAACTATGGGTTTTTTTGACATTAGTTGAGATGGTTAAATTTGAGACAATTCAAGACCACCCACAGCTCCGTATGTTTAATAGTTTTTGAGATATGAGGTTTCAAAAAGTGTTTTCTTTTTCAAAAATATTTTAATATTAAGTCTTGCTTATGCTTCAGCCGAATATCGGCATAACCGCTCATGCTTAGAGAAAAATTGTGAAAAATAAAATTTTAGCAGATATAATTACCTTGCATTCAAGCACAAAACCGAATCAGCCGGTTTTCTTAAAAAATAAGCATGCTTTCACACACATCCGGCAGCCGGCACACAGCAAGCTATGAAATGTCCATTCGTGGCGATCTAATGTATGTTTTCAGTTTTCATATCGTTGAGTCGAAAAACGAAAACCGGCTACGGCAACCGGGCATGTGTGAAGGCGCAATTTGATTATATGTATCCACTACTGACTTGAGAACCGTTTACCCGGTTTCGGCAGCCGGCTGTGGCAGTGCGCAAAGCCGGCGACATTCCGGCAGTCGGCTACCGGTTAACCGGGGGCGGTTTCGGTTTTCAGGTGTGAATGTATTCCCAACGACCGGGTAGCCGGTACCGGGTAGCCGGCAACCGGATATGTGTGAAAAGGCTCTTATAGTTCTCTTGTTATCGTAAAAAAAAAAAACAAAAATTGCAATACTACAAGTTTCAAAATATGAGCCAAAAAACCCATAGTTTTTGAATAAAACTGCAAAAACCGGAAAAAGTCCGAAAATATTGCAGTTAACCACATGTTGCGCAGGTAGTACAACTTTTTTTTTTTGCTTGCAAAACGTGGTTTCACACTCCCCTAAGGGGTCCAAATAACATACCAAAAATGCAGCTTTGCATCGCGTTTTGCGATTTTAATGTAGAACTAGTGTACTGGAATCTCGCATGTAGAAACCCTATACCCGTAAGTATAGGTAATAATGTTTTTTTCGTAATAACTTTACTCCTATGGGTTTTTTCAAAAGTGTTTATATTGATGAACAAAGTTCAGGTGATGAGCTTTCGATCAGTGCATGAATCATTATAATCGGTGCAGGAATAAACTCTCAGGAGGAATCACAAGCTCTTGCGCTAGCGATTTAAATATTATGATGATGATGATATGACTGGCCTTATATTCTGAATTTTGAAAATGATAATAAATTTATTTTACATTACCATAACATAACATGTTTTTTTTTGTCATAATTCAAGTTGATATAAAATGTGTTGTTATTGTTGTTTCGTTAGTTTTGTGGTCTTACTTTCATTCCGTTTCGTGCTTTTTGTGGTACTCTTTTGACTTTGAAAATCACTTTCTACTTGTGTGGGAAATGGTAAATTTTCATCCATCATGACGTGGTATTTTTCTGGAAAAAAGTCTGGCAGTACTGCTTTTAATGTCCTGTGCAGACTCTTGTTAGCTCTTTCTTTTCTAGAAGGGGATGTCACTTGAAAAGACTTTTCTCTATATTCACATTGAGTGCTGTCTTCATAAAGAAAGGACAAGACTCATCGGCATTAGATTCCTTAGCCGATAGATTGGCCGGAATTGTAATTTGCAAGGCTTGTTTCAAGTTTCTTGATGCCACATTTAAGCCCTTGCAAAGGTGTAATCTCCGATCAACAGCTTGCTGATGTCTCTAAAAGATGAAGTAACAATTTGTCCAAGGGTTTACTTTCCAAAAATGAATGGGATTATATCCACAAATAAATTGTAAATATCCCCTGCGTGTGGCTCTAGCAACCTCCCCCTTTGCAAGTCACAATATTATTTAAGACGGATTAAACAATAATATTTGTGAGAAATTAGCTTACCCCCACAAAAAACCCACAGAATTTGTTTCAAGCGGATTTAGAATGCCATTACCTATGAACTGCCAAACATCCTTTCTTTGATCATAGGAATTAAATCGCTTTGGTGCGTGTCAAGGATTCCAATGTCACGCCTAACTTACGTTTCACAAGTGTGTCACCCAGCAAAGGAAAAATAAAAGCGCAAATCGACTCATCTGATTTCGGTTGTAGCTACATGAATTTAACACGCTACAGGATTTAATTCACTGATTTATCTTCTCCATCTACTACGACCAGCAGCAGCAGCAACCACGCTCCTGATATCTCTTTAAACTCCATATATCGGTGAAGGATTCTAAGTCTATCAATTTATTTTCGCATTGCTGGCTGGCAGTCCCTCATCGGAAGCGTTTATCGCATCTCGTATTTGCTAATATCAGATAACATGATTTTTATTCATGTTGTACGTAAATATGTCCCACTTGCCGCCTTGCAGGGGTAGTCACCCTTGCGACCAACGAGTTGTTTATCTTTTTGAGGACATCTTCGATTGTACATCACAATGCTTGATGTTGCTACACACTTTATGAAGCTGGTGTCTAGTCGTTGTGATATTAATTTTGGCTTTGCATCCCTTACACCCTTTCTGCACCCTCACTAGCAATCTAAACATAATTTTCATGGTTCATATTTTAATTCGGCTGAAATCTGCTTGTTTCAGTACTGTCGAGAGGATCCCTATGACATGGGATGGCAATATATTTTCATTATTTTCGTCCTTATTGTGCGGGGTGTGAGGCGGATGTGTTCCCTTTGTGCGGGGTGCGTCAGGGTGAAATAATTTGAAAATTATATTTTTTTTTTTCTTCCGTTTGTTGGCGACAAGAAATGAGACAAGGTCACGTGGGTTGGTTGCAGAGATAAGCAGAGATAAACTCGTTTTGATGAATACGAGTGTGACATCATTTTTATATTATTCTCTTCATATTTTGATCATATTTCATGCGATTTGTGATGATGATTAATTGGTTCTGTATGGAATAAAGAAAGGGGATGGAATTGAAAGACTGTATGCTTTAGAGTTTATCAAAAATGTGGATCTTTTATGTTTTGCTTTGGGTGCTGCTATCAAAAACTAAATTGAAGTTATTGTCAGTCTCCCAATTGGACTGCGGACCGGGAAAACGCACCTTTGTAGGTATACATGTGCATTTGTGTTATTATTTGAGTAAATTTCCCATTTATCTTGAAGTTCTAAATTTAATGATTTTTTTTGTTTTTAGATTTACACATATGAACTTCAAAGATATGCATAGCTTTGCTGATGACTTAGCCGAGGAAAGCATCTCTCAGTTGAAGTTGTGGGTTCCTTAATTTATAAAAACTTATTTTAAGCCCTTTATTGTTTTTATCCGAATTAACATGTTTTTAATCGAATTTGACTATTATTATTATTATTATTTATTATAGTTAGTTAGTTAGTTTATATGACTTTTATTTTCATTATTAATTCATAACATTCAATATAATTCTAAGTCTATTATCGTTTGGCCTATGGCCGTCTACCAGTATTATTTATTATACTTTACATAAATGTACAGTGTACTCTCTCCTTACGGACACCTCTCATAGCCGGAGACCTCTTATAACCGGACAGATTTCAAAGAACGGAAATAAATACATGATTTTTCATATCAAAAATTCTCCCATAACCGGACACGGACACCAGTTTTCATAACCGCAATTGAATGTTGCTCTCTCTTAAATGGACAAAACACATCTGATATACGAATATATACGGAGATACACGGATATATCAGATCCGCCATCTTCGATTTTGCAAATCTGACTTCAGATTCGTGATCAGCGGACCCAAAAACCCCTTTACACCAAATCTGGTCCAAATCGGTTGACTTTGTAAAAATCATAATTTATGGCCGCCATCTTAGATCTTAAATCCGCCATGTTGAATTTCCTAACTATATCGGTCCTATCTTTAAGAAAAATCAATTGTGCCACCAGATACGAAGTATCAGCCTCCTATCGGTGGTGGCTTATGTTAAAATTTACGATTGCTTGGAAAAAAAAACAACTAACATTTCACGTTGTTTCTGCTTTCAGCTGCCATATTTCAAAACGGTAGAAAAAATTGCGATAGAATATGTTTCTTAAAAAGCTTTGGTTGATTGACTCACTAAAAGGCAAACGATTGAAAACAGTAAAAAAATGTATGCTATTTGGCACGAAACGGGTTAAGATTTAAGAACATATAAAATCACAGTACCTACACATATATAAGGTAGTATACTCACAGTGTTCATTTTCGATCAAGTTCGCGCACCTGTCAAAAATTCCAAAAGATGGCCGCCATACGTGCCCTGCGAATATTTGTTTACATTCAAAAACAAAAACGAATGACTGAATTAAACGCCAAACTCACGAATGAATTTGACTCTTAGGCCGGCAATTATCTACCGCTCATAAATCGCTCTTTTATTTTTTATTTTTTGAATGCGTTCTCTTTCGAACATTCGGAGTCAATGGCGCTTTTTTTCGAGCATGTGAGTGACATTTGGCAGCGTAAATAATGGGGATGATGCAACACAGCTGAAGATGGTGAAATTGATGTTGGTGGATTAATTTTTTTTTTTTTGCGAATTTATTAGGAATTAAATAGTGTAATAAGGAACATGTTCACTAGATTCATTATAATGTTATTTTCCTCGCCGGATGAATACACATTTCTTTCTTTTCTACCCACTTTAAAATCAACAGAAATAATTTAAAGTTGAAATGGCAGCTAATTTCGAACTATTTCGAAGTGATCTAAGATAATAATTAATAATAATAATTGTCTCTGATATTATTGCTCGTTAACTTAAGAGTGGTTGGGACCACTCATAAGTCTTCTGAGCGCTGATAAATACGCACTAATAGGGATGAAAAATGGCCTTTCAGCAATGTATTGAAAGTTGAAAAAAAAATTGTATTGAAATTGTACTAGTTAATTTTTTTCAACTTAAATTGTGGTTGAATTCGCGTAAGATGTTGGTTTCTGATTAAAGTAGAAACCAAATTATAGAAAAAATTAAGTTTCAAAAACCAAAACTCGACTGTGGGGAAATCTAGCTGAAGAGTACGAAACAAGATGAAACGAAACGATGATTTTCATACTCTGCTATACTCTGAAAAAATCAAACAAACCCAGCCTGTTAAAATCATAACCCTTCCTCTGCGTAGTCGGATAAAAAACAGTGATTGGTGAACTGACAACAAATAGGTATGTTCAGTGAAATTGATATAAATTCGATTTTTAGTAGCAAAAGCAAACTATGCGATGTTTTGATTTTTTAAAATATATTTTGTTGAAGAAAAAACCTGCAGCGCAAATTGTATCGAATTTCATAAAAGTGTATTTGTGTACTGAAGCAAGGTCAATTGTATCGAAAACAGTACAATTGTATCGACTTTTGCAACCCAGCGCACAAATAGCGGTTGGTAAATAGGTCTATGATGCTCTTAACTTATGAGCTGTCGGTGAATGCCGGCCTTAAACACCAAACTCAGTACAATTATTATAGAAAGGGCACGAATTGCGGCCATTTTTCCTGCGCAATATATTATGTACCTGTATTACGTGTGCTGTGATGTAAAATCGCAATTCACAGGGTCATAGGTAGAGGTGGTGGTTTCGGTGGAAAAAAAATCGCACAAAGACGGTGCCGTTTGAATACCACAACCTCAGGGAACCAACTACATCCATATAGACGTATTTGGATGTAGTTTAAGATATTTATTTATTTAATATCCACCCAATATAATGAGACATAATAGTTTTGCTTGGAGATCAGATTCGAGTTTCTCACTGAAAATCCTTTCGAACAAATTCATTAGAAGCTTACATACAAAACCTTGATAACTAGTGTTATTGGCGATTCGAGTGCTTTAATAGCTTGCCTGACGATTAAGTATGTACATCGAGTTCTTCGATCACCACTCAGCGGCTTCAGAAAGAGTCTTCAACTCCGCCAGAAAGACAGAGCCGTGATTCGGGAGTTTTTAATAGTAGTTCAAGCGAAGCGGGATTACTAGCTTCTATGTCATCAGCTGTCTTAGCATTTTACCAGTTGTAAAGTTTGGTAACAGCTTTTTTGACGCGTTCAAACGCATTCCTTTTCCAACATTGCATCTCGAGTAAGAAAGACCTAAACGTGACTTAAAACCCTGGATAACAGTAGACAGACCTCTTGGACAAATGCAAAAAGAGGGACGATCTATATCGCAAATGGAAAAATAACCGCCTCAATAAAACGTATGAAAAGGAGTACAAACAATATCGAAACTAAGTCAATAAATATATTTTACTCAAAAAGTCTCAATATTATGAAAGCAAGTTTAGACAATTAAAGTTCGATCCAAGAAAAACCTGGAAAATCATCAACGAAGTTATGGGTAAGAAGAAGACGTCTGCAGATGACATCATTTTAAAAAATATTCCAGCGGATACAGATCTAGATACGATGGTAAATGAGTATGCGGAATATTTCGCAAACCAAACTATGGTCATAGTTCATAACTGTGACATAGTGACATCAAATCACGCTAATGTTTCGGTAGCAAATTCAATGGCGCAAATTCATAGTCAGATAGAGCCGACGATAAAAGAATTTATTCACCTACATAACCTAAAATATACTTTTTGCTATTCATAGTCACTTATAGCCGGCTCGAAATTTAAAATGACCCAAACGTAATTTTGAATAATTAGAGTCGGCTATAAATTTCTCATATAATATTTTGACGTTTGGGTTTGTTCGTTCAAATCACTTTATAAAAACATACCAAAGTCGATACTAACTAATACACAGGCAAAAATGTGTTTATGAATAACGAAAAGTTATAGCCGGCTTTTTTATTGACAGCCGGCTGTAACTATAGTCGGCTATAGGCACTATTCATGGGCTGACTATGAATTTGCGCCAATGTTTCTTGAAGAAACCACCAATGCTGAAATATACCACATTTTAAGATCAATAAACGTGAACAAGGCTCCAGGAGTTGACGAAATAAGAGCTTTGGATCTTAAGGCAAACGTAAATGTTTTTACGCCTATAATAACGAAAATTGTTAACCTTAGTTTAAATCAGAGCAAAATCGCTGAAAATCTAAAAACGGCTATAGTACGAACAATTTACAAGGGGGGCACAAAAAACCATATTCCGAACTACAGACCAATCTCCATTCTATCGGTTGTAGACAAATGTCTGGAACAGATAGTCGTCAAAAGACTTTGGAGTTTTTTTGGAAAAGAACAAGGTAGTACATCATAATCAATATGGATTCCAAACGAAGACAAGCACCAACAAGCTTTTGGGAGAATTCTCTAATGTAATTAATCAAAGCTTAAACAGACACCACCAGTGTTGTCACTTTACCACAATTGTGGTAGATCTACCACAATTTTGAGGGTTTCTCAAATCTACCACATCTACCATGGAAAGCAAAAATTCTACCACGTTTTTGAATTCTGTCCTGCCCATATTAAACCAACCAATTCAATCTGTTCCTTTGGAAAATTATGTATATATCTGTTTCGCACATTCAAAACATATTCACTTCCAATGAATTTTTCATTCATTTGTGTGGAAACCCTTTCCGAAATCCTCACCCGCGCATCATTTGGTGCAATGAATTGTACATACGCTCTTACTTATGTCAACGTTATCAAATCTACAACATTTTTTTAAATCTACCACATTTTTTTGTCCAATCTACCACATTTTTCAAACTCTAAGTGACAACACTGGACACCACCATGTATTAGCTCTTTTTCTGGATTTCAGTAAAACATTCGACACATTAAACCACGTAAAGCTGAAAGAAGTCCTCTACAGAACCGGTATAAGACAACCTTTAGTCAACTGGTTTCAGGATTACTTAAAAAACAGAAGTCTTAAAGTTAAGATTGGAGACAGATGTAGCTATAAGAAGTCAGTGCAGTATGGAGTACCACAAGGTTCAAAGTTGGGACCTATACTTTTCATCTTGTATACGAACGAGCTTCTACGTGTTTTTGACAAAAGTGTTGGTTTTGCTTTTGCAGACGGTACTGCGATTATTGTCCATCGCGTACCCCTTGAGTCGGCAACGGTCATCATGCAGGAGGAGTTTAACAAGGCAGTAAGGTGGTGTCATGATTCTAAATGCATCCAAAACGAAATTATTACACATCCGCGGGCCTAAATGCAAAGCCGGAAATGTGCAAATCAGGTACGAAAATCGTTTGTGTCCAAAAGAATGTGTACAGAATATCCAAGTAGTTGATGAATGTAAATACCTCGGAGTGATAATTGACAGAAACTTTAGATGGGACAAGCAAATTTTAAAAATAAGATCCGATATAAAGAAGGCGATTTTTGGGATGGTGTACTTGAGCAGATGTTCTACGTTTGCGGTAATGAAACAAGTATATTACGCACTTGTAGAATCTAGACTTAGGTATGGTGTTCTTGCTCGGGGAAACGCAGCAAAGGTGCATTCAGATAAACTAAACCGACTTCAAAATACTATACTACGCATAATATCTCGAAAAAGGCGAAACGTTGATCCTGAATTCTAGAGGTGGAGAACTATCGATTGCACTATCGATTATAATCGATAGTTTCCACTATCGAAAACAATCGATACTTTTTGACACTTTTCGATAGTCATTTAAATATAGAATTTCAAAAATTTCTTTAAATAGTCGATACCTAACGAACGGAGTAGATATATTTAAAGTTTCACAGAGGAACCCGATCTAATAAGCCAACTATCAAAATGGCTTTAACTTAAAAAGGGGATTTCCCGTTTTATGAACCAGTAGAGTAGGAATAGGGGCACTATTATTTGTCTTTCTCTTAACTTGAAAAGGGGATTCACCGTTTTATGAGTCAGCAACGTAGAAATAGGAGTTGGTCTGTCAATTCTCTCTGTCTTTACGTAGGTCTAGGTAGGTATGCATTTTATAATATCTGAACCTAAAAGGCTGGACCGGGTTTCTTTAAAACGTGGAATCTAATGTCTCTTGGTGAGAAAAGTTTATTTAATATGGTGTATTTAACTTTTTTTTATTGTTGCCCTTAAGAGGAAAAAACTATCGATATATATCGATAACTATCGATAGTCAAAAGCCAACTATCGAGAACTATCGATGGCACTGACTACCGATAGTTCTCCACCTCTACTGAATTCCAAGTGTTAAGATTGGAGCAAATATTCAAGCTAACTACGGCTCTGGAATATTATGATGACATGAGATTTCAGATTCCAATTTCACACGAAGTTAATACAAGAAGGAGGGCCCAAAACCAATTAGAAACACCAACCTTCAACAACATATATGGTAAAAGACAACTAGCATATGCAGTTCCAAAAATATTGAATAGTATTCCATCAAATCTAAAAAGTATTAGTAGTACAAATCAGAGAAAAATTAAATTAAAAAAACACTTTTTATGTTAGTACCTATTTAATGAACTTACGCGATTTAATTATTAAAACATTTTTCTTTTGTTTTGTAATAGATAAAATTAAGCTAACTTTAAATTTAAAATCATTTTTGTAAATCAATCTCCTGCAGATAAGTCTTCGACTTTGCGGGAAACCAAACATTAAATTACGTTTTTGTTAAATAAATAAATAAATAAAAAAAAAAAAAATTCATACAGACATCCAAAACAGTTTCTACAAAAAAAAAGGCCTCGTTCCTATTTTTGCAAGCGCATCCTTCTACACTTCTTTCTTGCCTTGTATGCCTCACTTCATATCTGAATTCAAATTGGACCGCAGCCACTATCCACCAGCTAACAAATCACCATAAATCTGCCCCAAATACATGCATTGCGTCCCTTTTAAGAAATGAAACATTTAATTTCCCGGTCAGATGCATTTGTGAGATTTATTGCCAACCACTCTCTCGCATTCGTATTGTCTGCGAGGCTCAGGGGTTGACCATGCCTGAAAAATGGTCTGCACTTTCTCTAAAAATCTACGATTTCAGTTCCAATTGACTTCGCCAACTGACATTATGATTACTGCCGCAAAAAAAAAAACAAATATCCTTCTAAGGCTGAGGTGTTGCACACCTCGGTGAACTTAGTACATACAAGGCAAATAGCATTTTAATGTTTGTTTTAGCGCTCCTTCCCTGGTTTGACCTGGTACCCGGGTACCCGGGTCATAAATCAAAGATAACTTTTCCAATTTAACTAAAAAACAAAGCTGTCGTGTCGCGTAGTATTTTAAGGTGCCGTTGAAATGCATTTTTGTCTTTTGTTCAACCTTGATTGGGGGGCAGTGTACACTTCTCAGTTTTACAAGGCAATCGCTCATAACTATGAATTAAATTTTTATGGAGGCTATAGCCTGTACATTCATCTCATCTCGTTCCTAAGCTAACTAGCTGCAGTATTGCACAATCTTTTGCATCCAATAGGGGAGACTGGGTACGGTTGAAACGATTATTCTATATCGTCCATAGTATTGCCAATATTATAAGCCGAGCGATGATGGAGGTATGTCAAATGGAAGATCGTGCTTTTATCTACCAATGGGCAATGTCATTTTAGTACCAGGTACGTTATTTATTTATAATGTTTCTGTTTTTTATATAAACAAAAACAACAAAAAATCAACAATATTTTTAAACAAAACAAACTAAACGAAAATAATTTAAAAATGGATTGAAAGAAAACGTTACTTCGCTAGGAATTACTAGTCGAGCACTTGTAGAGGGTTTTGGCGAAGTCTGCTGCATAAGTATGCAGCTGTGACGTTTAGGTGGTGTATTCAACAGGTAAACATATTGGCGCAAATTCATAGTCAGCCCATGAATGGTGCCTATAGCCGACTATAGTTACAGGCGGCTCTAAGTAAAAAAGCCGGCTATAACTTTTCGTTATTCATAAACACATTTTTACCTGTGCATTAGTTAGTATCGACTTTGGTATATTTTTGTAAAGTGATTTGAATGAACAAACCCAAACGTCAAAATATTATATGAACAATTTATAGCCGACTCTAATTATTTAAAATGACGTTTGGGTCATTTTAATTTTCGAGCCGGCTATAAGTTGAAAGTCGACTATAAGGTGACTATGAATAGCAAAAAGTATATTTTAGGTTATGTAGGTGGATAAATTCTTTTATCGTCGGCTCTATCTGACTATGAATTTGCGTCATTGTTTCAACCGTACTCAGAAAAATTGTTTCAACCGTCCCCAACCCCTCTTTCAGGTTAAAAAATATATATACCTAGTAGTGGTAACAATAATGAAACATTAAAATCAGTCACCATGTTGTATTCCACACTCTTCACTTCGAACACAAAAATACACTCAATACTCTCAGATGAATAGAAGCAACAGTTATAGAGAAAAATATCCGAACAAAAATACTTACTTTTGGTCGTCAATATACAATATAAACTCCCGCAAATAACTGAAGTACGCAATGAGCGAAGTAAACGGGTTCGAACGAATCTAAAGCCCCATTTAGATGATCAGTTTCAGTTTCAGTTGTCAGTGCAGTGCCGGTTTTAGCACTACCAGCAGCGCCCTGGGCGAGATTTCTATGGCGCCCCCTATCTGCTATACAAGCTCATGTGAAAAGAGGAAAGAATAAAACAAGGGAAACAATGAAATAATAACCATTTATGTATAAAAAAAACTAAAAGAATTTTAATTTTCTGGCCTTTCTATCTACAAACTCTCCTACGTATAAAACCGAAGTCTATGTTTTCTTCAATTTCATTCTCGATTGACAAAGCTGCCAATTTTGCCAATCTAGATCGCGATATTGACGATACAGATCAGAATATGAATATGAATATTCAATTGGAGATCATCACAGAGTTTGAGAAGGTTGGTTTTTCTGGAATCTTTTTTTATGCTATACAAATAGGACGAAGATTCGTAGTACTAATTTAACTGTTTAAATCATTCACTAAGTGAAATTAAGGTAGTGTCCAATAGACAGTTGAAAAATCTAACTTCAAATTTATTTTCTGGAGAAGCTGTAGGCTCAACGCGGCCAGTTTACCAGCTTGGCATTAACACATTGCATTCTTCTTGTGGCTTTAAATACAAGTTCAATTTTAAGTTAATGCCTTCGGTGTTAAAATGGCGCTTTTAACGCCTGTCTTTCTATACTCTTCCAAGAAAGCGCCGTATTTTTTCAATACTTCTGTGCATTTATCGAGACCCATGTCCATTGATGGACTGCTTTAACACTGCTTATTATTGCTCCAACGTATTTCACTGGTTTTTTTTTAGTATATAATACTATAATAGTATATAATACTAAGTGATCGGAAGCTGCGATCAATGTGAACAACCTCTGAAGTACCCCAAAAAATGTGACGGATTCGAACTATTTTCAAGTACACCTGTGTAATGAGCTGTGTCCCGCTTTTTAATAAGTCAAAAATAATACTCTCTTTTTTAATACAATGCTAAGAGGGGATAAATAATAAATTCTGTCTATTGACGGGGATTCCCAGTAAATGTATATCAGTACTCGCATTCCAATGTTGCACCCTTAATAATTTTGTCGCCAGATCTAGGGAAATTGTTTGATGTCAGCCCTAGGACGCACTAGGGTGCACTGGAAAGGCACTGATGCGTTTTATGTCCGCCAGTGCTACACTGAAAACACACTGAATATGCCGCCCTGCGTTCGTGGTCGACACTGGTTCTTCACTGGATTAACCCGAGTATTTCGTCAGTGCAAGAGAAAAGGGCTGTCAAAACATTAAATCAGCTCATTGCTCATTGTGCTTGTGTTTTTTGTGTTCAGATAAGTTTCTTAATAAAACAACGAACTAAACAAGTGCAAAAATATACGAAAATTCACCAAATTTGATTTCTGTTAACTTTTCAAAGAATGTCAGTTGTCAGGGCAAGATATTTGCGTTCGATGAAATGGGGGTTGCACTGGGTTTCTTGACAACCACGAAAATAATTGACACTAGTCAGTGTACCCTAGGGCTGGCGACATCAAACAAACCTAATGAGTGATAGAAAAAAAGGTATATGCACTTTTAATGAGATGGGACAAATGTAACAACTGTCCCAACTGGACAGTTGTAATAGTGCCTGAGGATAGTTGCAACATAGGTAAGATTGAAGACAAGATATGTCTTACTCGAACTTTTAATTGTTTTTTGTAATTATTCTCATTGATTAATGACAACAATGAATGCATAAATAAATAAATGATTTAATAATACTGAGCTCAACAGCGCGATGGCCGAATTCGGAAATCCATCGAAACTGATCCAGTTATGCTGTCTGACTCTGGAAAACACGGAATGCAATGTGTAGTTTGGATACAGTACTTCTGAACTATTTCAAACGTGTATATACCTGATTTCGGAAAGAATATGCGTTATCATGTGATTTCTTCAATCTAGTGATGGGACTATGTACAGTGTTCCACAAAAGTCTGCGTACAGCGATGAAACTGATAAACAACGACGTTATTCATAAACGGAAAATATTTTATATTTGAAGTAAATGTATTTCAGTAGAACAATATACCACGCATTCATTTCGAACAAAATTTAAATAATCTTATTATTTAATTAAGAAAAAAATAATAAAAACAGAAAAAAGTCATCGAATTCATTCCACAAAAGTCTGCGTACAGCTGCAGATGTTCCTTGCTTAGAGGTCTTCTAAGAAACGGTTAACTTTTTTTCGTAAGAAATGAACACGCAACGTGGTAGTTTGGATGTAATGCTTATAATAGGGAATAGTTATTTTCAGATTTTTCGCGTAGATCAACGAACTAAATGCCAAATAAACAATTAAGTGTGTCTGAAAGGCAGTTAATTCTTATTTTGTATACATAGCATTTTCACTTTAAATTCGTTATTTTACAAATTAAATTCGTATTTTTGCACTTTGAATTCGTTTTTTTGCTAATTGAATTCGTTTTTTTTATTTTAACATTATGATTTGATACCAAATCGCTTAGATAAGAGTGTTGTTATGCATTGTATACACATAAATATAATATGTAATAAAATTACTCTCACCTTCTTGCTTAGATTAAGCCTGTTCTAAGCCCTTAAATTTATGAGAAATTAAAGTTTCCAAAGTTCACCGCGGAGAGGTGCATGTTTGAATTTGAGCTTCATAGGGTGCTGATTTAGTGTGAGATCCCTTACCACCCACTGAAAAACATCTCATATTACAGACTTTAATAAGGTTCCTGCTCAATTGCTGTAGCTGGTATTTTTAACACCATAGTATTTAGAGCAGTTAGATCTTGTTATCTGGCGATAGGCCTACTATATTACACTTGGCAAATTATGTTTTGATAACGGAACTGAGTATGTGTACTTGACATAAAAAATCGATTTAGTAGTAAATTCCAGTGTTCCGAAGAGAAAACGAATTCAATTTGCAAAAAAACGAATTTAATTTGCAAAAAAACGAATTTAAAGTGAAAATGCTATAAAACAACAAGTAAAACAACAAATATCCGAATCAATTTCAAGAAGCAGGTCAATGATCCAAAAAATCGCTTTAGAGATGATGGTCAAGTCAAACCAAAGCCAAGATCTTTGAGACCATGGAAGCTTACTCTGAGAGATAAGCGAACAACCAAGCGGATTGTGGACCAGAAGCCATTCATAAGCGCTGAAAAGATAAGTTCCTAACTCGGAATACATAATAATACAATAGTGCATCCAGAAACGGTAAGAAGAGTCATCCTGGAGAGGGGATTTAAGTCGTGCACACCAGAAGAAAAACATTTGTCAATGGAAATAATAGACATACATGTCTTAAGTTCGCAAAGAAGTACCCACGTCAAAAACTTTCTAGACTCCTAGGTTCTGGCGCATGGTTATATTCTTGGACAAGTCAAAACACAATATTTTTGGCTCCAATGGCCGCTTGAGGGGCTGGAGACTTCAAAACAAAGCGTTAAATCCAAAGTTTACCACCAAGACAGTGCAACATGAAGGTGGAGGTTTGATGGTATGGGGCTGTATATCTGCATCGGGGGTCGGAAAGCTGGAATTTATTGAAGAGATTATGGACCAGTTCATGTACATTTATATTCTCAAACAAAATAGAAAAAAAAAAATGAAATGCTGGGAATTTCGGATTATTTTCACTTCCAATAATATAATGACCCCAAACATACGGCCCATAATGTGCGTTTGTGGCTATTGTTTAACGCTCCCACATAATCTGAACGCCCCACAGAGTCCATTACTTAATCCTATTGAGCACCTGTAAGATTAATTAGAACGCAGAATCCGAACGCACGAAAAACGGAATAAAGCGCAACTTAAAAAGGACTTATTGTCCTGAAAGGGGATTTATAAGTTGTTGCTGTACAGAAAAACTAGTAGCTTCTATGCCAAGTCGCTTGAAAGAGGTTATAAAGTTGAAAGGATATCCGACTAAATATTGACTATAAATGTAAACAGATAAATTTACTTTTTATTTAGTTAAGCTAATTGTTCACCTTTTCCTTTACAGCTGTACGCAGACTTTTGTGGAATGAATTCGACGACTTTTTTCTGTTTTTGTTGATTTTTTCTTAAATAAAAAGTAAAAAAATTTAAACTTTTTTCAAAATGAATGCCTTGTATATTGTTCTATTGAAATACATTTAGATCAAAAATATATAATTTTGAATTTGTGAATAACATCGTTGTTTCTCAGAGTTTCATCGCTGTACGCAGACTTTTGTGGAACACTGTATGTATAATCACCCCTATCATTAAATCCGCCGGAGGGAATGATTCACGAAAATTCGAAAATCTGTATCATTGAATCCGTTCGAAGGGAATCGTCTACTTGTCGGTAATAAGAACAACTTATCACTTGATCATTGAAAACGAACGGATCGAATCTCTCCATAAAAAGTTTGACGTTTCAGATCCGCGAGGAAATCGTTGCGGATCTGGTGCTTTTGCTGTGGTGTTGGCTAGCGTTTTTGTTTACTGCCAAGAACTTTGAACGTTGAAGGTGCAGAAACAAACAAATGGAATCAGAAATAGTGCGGCATAACATACACCATTGGATCGATCTTATTTTCGGCCAAAACCAAACGACAGAATGCAATGCAATGAAATGCAAATGGGACAGAATTCTAATCTTCTCTGGTGTTGTCACAAATCGGGAAGGATAAGTGTGTATAAATGTTCAAGTCTGGACTCGACGCGTATCGTCAAAAGTCGCCAAAGTTATGTAAAGGGAATCAAGTTGTCGTATAGCTCCGCTTTTCAAGATCAGCCCCAAGATCTAGAACAGGCGGCAGAAGTTCAAAAGAATGGTATTGGTACAGAGTTGACCTGGCCACTGCCAAAAGCTTTGAACATTCAAAGTGCAGAAACAAACAAATCATGAACTTCAGGCACACGTAGAATAAGTACACAGATCACTACACAAAACATGCGACCAAAACAGGGATATTTTAATGGAAATAAATGTACATACTAAAAACGTTGAACTTTATAAATGAAATAAATGAAACACGACATTGGAATGCAAAATATTTCAAAACAAAAGCTTAACGTAAAACAAAAAAACTATTTATTTATATTTTTTTATTCTTTAGATTTTTGTTTTCACACCACAATCGCCTTTTCAAGTGCCAAATCAGAAAACAGCTGATTTCGAAAACATAAAAAGAGATGTAGATAAAGTAGTGTATCCGGCGGATTTAATGATCAGGACGATAGGTGAATGTGAACCGAATGAGTGAAGGGAATCTTAGATCCGTCGGATTTAATGATAGGGGTGAATACATCATCGGTCGTTCCCAGCGTGGTGTCATAGAAGCGTTTACGGCAATTGAAGAACAGGCGAAACGAGTTGACCTTGGAGTAAACGAAGACAAAACCCAGGACATGTGTTGTCAACAAAGCAGCTTCTGCCCACCGCTTAGGACAAAACGTCAATGATTACACTTCGAACTTCGAAGTGGGTAAGGAGTTTATCTACCTCGGAGTAAACATCAACACATTGGTCCTGCTAGTTGTTCTGTATGATGCCCAGTGCTGGTCGATAAGCAGAAAACAGAGTAGATTTCGAATACTTCGTCGAATATTTTGTTTCGTACGCGAGGATGGCAAATGGCAAGTAAATTTATAACCGTGAACTCTATGAGCTTTATCAAGATCTGGATGTAGCCCGAAAAGCCAAAACACGTAAAATAGGTCACTCGACCACACCAAGCAAATGAAGAATAATCACCCCTGTCATTAAATCCGACGGATCTGAGATTCCCTTCACTCATTCGGTTCACATTCACCTATCGTCGTGATCATTAAATCCGCCGGATACACTACTTTATCTACATACCTTTTTATGTTTTCGAAATCAGCTGTTTTCTGATTTGAAATTTGAAAAGGCAATTGTGGTGTGAAAACAAAATCTTAAGGAATAAAAAATTATAAATAAATACTTTTTTTGATTTACTTTAAGCTTTTGCTTTGCAATATATGAATTCCAATGTCGTGTTTCATTTATTTTATTTAGTTCAAAGTTTTTAGTATTTACATTTGTTTCCATTAAAATGTCTTTGTTTTGGTCGCATGTTTAGTGTAAGGATCTGTGTATTCTACGTATGCCTGAAGTTAGTTCATCATTTGTTTGTTTCTGCACTCTTAACGTTTAAAGATTTTGGCAGTGGCCAGGTCAACTCTGTACCAATACCATTCTTTTGAACTTCTGCCGCCTATTCTAGATCCTCCATCTTCAAACTACTCTTGGGGCTGATCTTGAAAAGCGGAGTTATACAACTTGAATCTCTTTACATAACAGCATTGGACATTTATACATACTTATCCTTCCCGATTTGTGACAACACCAGAGAAAATTGAAATTCTGTCCCGTTTGCATTGCATTGCACTGCATTCTGTCCCATTTGGTTTTGGCCGAATATAAGATCGATTTAATGGTGGATGTAATGCCGCACTATTTTTGATTCCATTTGTTTGTTTCTTCACTTTCAACGTTCAAAGTTCCTGGCAGTAAAAAAAAAAGCTAGTCAATTCCACAGCAAAAGCACCAGATACGCAACGATTCTCTCGCGTATCTGAAACGTCAAAATTTGTATGAAGGGATTCGATCCGTTCGTTTTCAATGATCAAGTGAAAAGCTGTTCACATTACCGACAAGTGGACGATTCCCTTCGAACGGATTCAATGATACAGATTTTCGAATTGTTGTGAATCATTCCCCCCGGCGGATTTAATGATAGCGGTGAATGCTGCAGCTAAGAGGATATACGAATCTTAGCCCCCAGGTCACAGACGACAAGGAAGACCGAACCTTCATT
Source organism: Brachyopa scutellaris (assembly GCA_949775065.1). Lineage (NCBI taxonomy): Eukaryota > Metazoa > Arthropoda > Insecta > Diptera > Syrphidae > Brachyopa > Brachyopa scutellaris. The sequence continues at coordinate 82,556,261 of OX459112.1, read as the reverse complement.
TTAAGGACCATGCTATTGCGGATTCCAGAACGATTGCTCCGAAAAACTGGAACCAGCGTGCTTAGTGCTGAAAAGAATGGAATGCTGCCGTGGCTCACGCAGGGACCTTCTTTGGGTAAGTAAATCCTGTATTATAAGTTAGTAATTGTAGGGAGCGGGAGATTATGAATCCGTTAATGATTGCCTTAAAAGTTGCATCATTAACACTTTTGTTAACAAGCATGATTCAAGCGGAAATAAAGGTGCGCTGTCATTCACATCAAGTAGCACGAGGAACATTTATAGTCAAAGAGTAAGGTTATTGCTCTTGGAGCTTGGTAGCACTACTTCCAGGCAGACCTTTTCTCTTCTCCTTGGAGATACTGCCTGATGCTGGTAATACCGAAACGTATTTAACTCACTTTTGATATTTCACTCGACTCGTGTATAGGAATAGGCTCTCAGGACTCTTACCTTAACTAACCTCACTTTGGCACCCTGAAATACGAACGCTTCAGTTTTTGTGAGCACTTCGTTTATTTTTGTTAACGGAGATCCGGTTTTCAAGTGCGTAAATTCAATACACAAACCCTTTTTAGGAGTTAATTTTTCTTCTTACAAAATGAATTCGAAAATGGTTCGTGCATTGAATATCAGAAACAAATTTTCGGAAACATTTTTTTTTATAAAACAATCCAAACAAAATCGTATAATATATTTTTCAACTTTTACAACTTAACTGCCCTCAACAGAGATCTCGACAGCAACCTGCACGTAGTACGGTCCTTCGTTCACGTATTTTTTCAACTGAAGCAGTGTTTGTACATCGAAAACATTGCTCTCCGACAATATCTCGATGATTTCATATTTTGCGTACTTGGCATCTTTGTCGAACTCCACACGCCTGTCTAAAAGATACTCGACAAACCCAGCCGTGTATTTGAGAGCAATCACGCCCCAACGATAGCGACACAGAGCACGAATGAAGTTCAAGCAGGAAACCTTAATGTCCGGAAATGGATTGCGGCAGAAATCCATAAGAAATTGAAGATTCTGGCCGCCAGCGAGGATTTGACACCACTTCTCCATGACTTTGCTATGGACAAAGAAATTAAATAACTCGGTACGGATCTGGTAGGCTTTTAACTCACCTAACTTCCTGAGAGACATCTCCTTCGCAAGAGAATACCACTTCCAGAGCTTTAAATGCCCGGTTTTTCAGCTCAGTTGGGAGATTCCTCAGATATGATAGAAAATCTTCGAAAGTTTCTCGAAGATTATCGGAATAATTCGCGTCAAGAAGGAGCTTTCCCTGCTGGGAGTGTGCCAGGTTGCCTAGCGTGTCGAAAGCTGTTGGCAAAACCGATGGATCTGCTGAATGTAGGCAGTCAAACAAGCATTGAACCATGTTCGGATAGCCAGCGATTATCTTCTGCGGCTGGGAGTATGCAATTTTTCCAAAGAACTTCATAATTCCTGGTATGAGCAACCGATCAAGTGGGTTTTGTTGAGTTCCATCTACTCGGTTGGATATCTTCTCAAAAACTTGTTTCTGCTCAAGGAACACCAATCCATGATTCTGTTCAGCGAGTGATACTAATATCTCCAAAACATTTACTTGGATAAGAATGTCATTATGCTCTAACTCCGCCAAAGCTGCATTGAGGATCTCCTCCACTTTAATGAGATTTGCTGGAGATACCTTGGCCAAATTGACACCGACCTCATAAACTCTGCATCGCACTACCTCGTCTAATTGGAGCTTACTGAGCAAAGCTCCTCTTAGATTAGTGTTCTCCAACTTATCCGCGAGAATAACCGATAAAATCCCTACGGCAGGTACTCCAACGTTCGTTTCATGCTCCTGAATGCAATCAATGACTACTCGGATTATGTCCTCTTGAAGTACAGCATTGGGGTGCTTTAATAGTTCTTTCAAAATGGTGTTTAAAGCGAGGGATCGAACTTTGGGTTTCCTATGTTGAAGAGAACGCTCCAAAAGACAGGGAAGATCAACTTGATTAATTGTCAGATTAGACATACAAATCGAAAGGATGTCGATAGCCACATTGCATTGTTCACTAGAATTAGAAAAGTTACTGCTGTATGCGAGATGTATAGACATGTTATTACCTTGCGGAACTATCCTCCAGGCAATCATAGATTTCAGATGATTTCAATAGCTTCGATGTTACGATGTTCTCCAATGAAGTCCCACTATTGAGTCGAAAACGTATCTCATTAAGTGTTTCAACGCGATTTTCTTTGATGCGTAGGTTTTCGAGTTTCTCCAGACACCAGTCTTCACCCATTTTTCGCTCAAATATTATATATTTTTACAATTTTTTAAGAAAACAACACCAAAAACTTCATAAAGGTAAAAACAACAAAATCACGACAAATGACAGATGTGTCAAAAGGATGGGTTTGGAAAATCGAAAATATCGTATTCGCCATATTTTTTTGGGGTGCGTCTGTGTTCAAACATTTTTTGAAAATGTTGCCATAAAGGTGGAAATACACGATACAATCGTTTCCATACAACCAGAATTTTGATTCATTAATTCTTTAGCTGTCGCTGAGTGATTATGTCAAAAAAAATGTTTACTATATAAAAATATTATATTTTGATTTATCAACAGCCGGAATCAGCTCCGAACACTTTTCCTTTAATTTTTCCAAGCATCTTCTCGTAAACATTTGTTACTGTACTCCTTGCTGTGGACATCCCATAAACATTCACCGAAAAAATCACAAACGTAAATGAAATTTATATCACGATTGTACAACGGTTGTACGCAGCACACACACCATTCGATTTCAATACATTCCAACGCATACAACCGCAAGTTTTCAATTTTGAGTGTACGAACGTGCGATATCGGTACAGCCGTCGTAAGCTAGCTAACACACGATACAATCGCCGCATACAACCGCAAATTGTGTACAACTGTTGTACAATAATTGTATCGTATATTTCCAGCTTAACAGGTAAAGAAATTTAATTATGTTTTGAGCAATCTCTCGAAGTTAAAAAGAAACTCCAAGTAAAATACTACTTAAAGTGGGGGACAGACATTGAATAATTGTAAAACTCTTTCATCGATGGACATCGACACACAAAATAAACATCCCTTTAGTACTACGGTTTTGAGGTCTAAATAGGTATGTCTGATTTTATTGTAATAGACATTAGGACAACGTTTCTCAAACTGTGACGTTTGACACTTTTGACAGTTCTCGTAAGACAAGCCGTACGCCATTTGTAAGAAAAAGAAATAATTTTTCACTGTGTGTGACGCCGACAAATTCTTCACAAATTTCTTGAGTAAAGTATTCTAAAATCATGTCACAGCGGTTTACGTCGGCCCCACCGGGGCAGCCTCCTGTTACTGGACAACCCAGATATCAACCGCCACCTCCGCAGTCAACAGGAATGCGACCATACACTGCTGGTGGAAACTTTCCGGTAAGTAAAAGTAATTGCAGGAGAAATTTCTTCTATTCCCTCAAAGTTTTCCACCTCCTCTCCACAGCAACGTGGTTTTCCAATGCACCAGAACCCTCCTCCCCCAGTTGGAAACGCTCCATCTCCGGGTGGTGCACCTATGCATCCACGAACTTCACAACCGGGTTTCCAGAGTGGTCTTCGGGGGAGTGGTTCTGGAGCTGGTGGTAAACGATCACAAGAATCTCGAAGCATCAGCCAAACACCAGGAAAAGGCGAATATGTCGCGGCGAAAAAGAAAAAGAAGCTTGCTGACAAGATTTTACCACAGAAAGTGCGAGATTTGGTTCCCGAATCCCAAGCATACATGGATCTACTCACGTTTGAGAGAAAGCTAGACGCCACCATAATGCGGAAAAGGCTGGATATCCAAGAGGCACTTAAACGTCCGATGAAACAGAAGCGAAAACTTCGCATATTTATTTCGAATACATTCTACCCCAGCAAGGAACCATCTGGTGATAGCGAGGAGGGTGCCGTGGCTTCCTGGGAGTTGAGAGTGGAAGGCAGACTTTTGGAAGACAACAAAGGCGATCCGAACACCAAGATAAAAAGAAAATTTTCATCATTCTTTAAATCGTTGGTCATTGAGCTTGACAAAGACCTTTACGGGCCCGATAATCACCTCGTAGAATGGCATCGTACGCACACGACCCAAGAAACCGATGGATTTCAAGTAAAGCGGCCCGGTGATAGAAATGTACGCTGTACAATCCTTCTCCTTCTGGACTATCAGCCGTTGCAGTTCAAGTTGGACCCACGATTGGCTCGATTGCTGGGCGTGCATACGCAAACACGCCCAGTGATAATCTCCGCCTTGTGGCAGTACATTAAAACACACAAATTGCAGGACGCCCACGAGCGAGAGTATATAAATTGCGACAAATACTTGGAACAGATCTTCGGTTGTCCGCGTATGAAGTTTGCTGAGATCCCCCAGCGCCTAAACCCACTTCTTCATCCTCCAGATCCGATTGTAATCAATCACTTTATTGAGAGTGGTGCTGAAAACAAGCAAACCGCATGCTACGACATTGATGTGGAAGTCGACGACACGCTTAAAAATCAAATGAATAACTTTTTAATGAGCACCGCCAGTCAGCAGGAGATCCAAGGACTAGATGCAAAAATCCATGAGACAGTCGATACAATAAATCAGTTGAAAACGAATAGGGAGTTCTTTTTGAGTTTTGCTAAAGATCCACAGACGTTTATTCATCGTTGGATTGTTAGTCAGACGAGGGATCTTAAGGTACGCATACGATTTTTTTTTTTTTTTTTTGGTTTACCTGAATTTGATTATCTCCAATTCTCTTCTCGCTTTTAGACGATGACAGATGTCGTTGGTAATCCAGAGGAGGAGCGTCGTGCTGAGTTTTATTACCAGCCATGGACCCATGAAGCAGTCTCGCGTTATTTCTTCACGAAAGTAAATCAGAAACGTGCCGAGCTAGAACAGGCGTTGGGGATTCGTAATTCCTAAGAATGCTGAAGATAGAGATCTTCTTTTAGTTAAAATAAGCTTGAATTACCTTATAGTCTTTGGTTTGCATTGTATTTGCAAAAAAAAGAAACTATATTATATTCAAATACATTTAATCTGATTTGTAACTTTTTTGTTGATGTTTGAGAGGTTATTTGATAGCTTAGTCGACTTGTGTCTTTAGGATACTTGAATTCTGAAAACCAAACGATGTAAGGTCATTTATAATTCTAACTGATCGTTGAGTTTTGTGTGTGATATTTTCCTCAATCATCTTTGATTTAGTGTCTGTTAGATACCTAGGTATAAAAAAGAAAGTGTAGGGCCAATACGTACTACCGGTGATAACGTGAGGGGCAAAAACCTTAACCCTAACGAGACACACTATTGGCAAGCTCCAGGTAGCACGAAGGGCGATGGAGAGGGCAATGCTTAATATTACAAGAATAGACTGAGTACGTAACGAAGAAATATGTACGAGGTTTATGAATATAACATCATGTGTAACAACGGCAAGGTGGAGATGGGCTGGACACAGCTCGAATTACAGATAACAGATGGACTAAAAGAATGCTGCAATGGAGACCAAGAGGAGACTTAAGAAACAGAGGAAGGCCACCATTACGGTGGATCGTCGACATCAGAAGAATAACTGGAAATCTGGATCCAAGCAGCCCAAAACCGAAGCCGATGGAAACTTTTAGAAGAGTCCTACCTTCAACTTTGGACACGACAGGGTTTTTGATGATGTTGAGACACCTTGGATAGTCATTTCCTGAACCGCACCGCCCACAGTTCCATAGATTCTGAACTGAATGTTCATGTTCATCAACACAAACTAAAAATCTTTTCAAAGATAACCAATGTAAAAACAATTTGTACATTTTTAGCAGTACAATAATCAACAAGGAACAGAGAGAACATGCTGATTATTCTTGGTTATTGTAAACCTATTAGAACTAAAGTCCCATCGATGAGCTGTTAAACTACAGCAATCACAAATCAACCATCTCGTTTGATACATAGGGGACTTTAGATTTATGAAAATTACCTATTCGCAAATCCCTGGATTTGGTGTACAGATCTATAAAGATGGTCTACATGACTCCACACGTGTTTTTAAGTACACTTCCTAGTCCTATTGACATGACCTATCGAAGCTCCGACCAATTAAATGCTGCAGACATAGATAAAGCGAGTGGACACCTGGGTACCTCTTGATAAGTTGGTCTCTTGGATCACACTTTCAGCTAATAAAATAATGCATTTAATAACTCGCCCAGCGTCGCCAAATAGTTTCGTATTAAGCGGTTTCGAGAAAGCCAACCAGCTAGGGAAATGAAAACAGATGGGATTTTGAGGACTTTGCTGTCCATTTTCGTTAGAGCAAATTTTAACTTTTACCTAGCCGTGATTGCTTGTTTGTCAGACTTCGCTCCTGTTTTTATAATTCTCTCACTTTTCGGCATTTTACCTTGTTCAGCATGTGCAGTTAGGAAAAGTTGGTTTCATGATTTTTTAAAATCTGTTAAATTGAAGTAACTCAACATAAGGTCTGTTCCCGTACCTGTCCAAAACAGCCGAAATCAGTCAAATCCTGTTCCCATACGAAGATTTTTCATATGTTTTGACAGAAGAGAGTGTAGTTTTCGGCTGTTTACAACAGTACGGGAACAGACCTATAAATAGCCATTAACTGCCGTTACTGGAATGGTCAATTACTTCGTATCCTGTATCTTACCTTTGGCAAATAAAGAGGTTGTTGGATGAATTCATTTTCTAACATAATTGCATCTCCACTCCCATTTACAATCAAATCATTTCTTTTGCAAAGTCTGGCGTTGTTGTACAATGTGCAAACATTTCGTCGCCTGATTAAACAGGATATACATTGACTTTCAAAGCTCTCCAAGACACAATAAAAAAAAAATTAAAACTAAAACATAATTTTATTGCAGAATTGCTTTCGTTATTCGTTACCAAATACAAAAGCTATACTTAAAAAAAACAAACACAAGTGAATTGCTTAAATGTAAACACAAAAGACGGATTTGCTATGATAAAAAAAACACTACAAACTGGAACCCCATATCTAGTTTACTTTTTCTTCTTGTCCTCGTTGCCCAGTAACTGTTTTGTAGACTCATCCACTTGTTTCTTAGTTTCCACTCTCTCCACCACCCTCACACCATTGTCTAAACGATTCTTATCGACTGGATAAAGCCAACGCTGGTATAGGTATATTAAAAACACAACATCGTCCCTGAAGCAAGCGACACGGTGCGCTGTGGGCATGGTTATAATAAACGCAAACATATCATCAATGAAGGTGTTGAAAGCTTTGTACATAAACGATCGCCAGGGCAGAGCAGCAACAGACTTCAGTTTGTAATTTACAAACAATTGCGGTAACATAAAGAGGAAATCGAACGCATATACTCCATTCACTAGAGAGTTTAGTGTCCAGGAATACCAACTTTTATGTGGTTGATATATCAAGGAATAGACTGCTCCAGCTATGCAGAGTGGGTAGAGAAGATAACTGAGGTATTTCATGGCCTCCCGATCGAATTGCTCCGTTTTCTTTTCGGCTTTACCGTTGACCTTTGCAGTCACTTTATGGATTCCACTCAAATTGATTTCCAACTTGAGTATCTTTTTACATTTCCAAAGCTCGATGATAGCACCAATGCCTGCGGGGATTTGTACTAAAAGCGAAGTGCTCTCGTCCATGAGGTAGAAAAAAATCACAATCTGTGAGAATGCCCTCCAGAGAGTGGTTCGTGTAGAGAGCCCCTCGTATGTCTTCTTTTTTCGCCAGAAAATCACATCATTCTTAAACGAGAGAAAGTCAAAGAGAAGCTGGAACGAAAGAATAAATTATTTATTTTTTAGCGGACAGATGAAGGAATCAACTCACATGAACACTCCCAATAAACAACGTTCCACATAACAGATACACATTTGTATCGGAGAATATCCCTTTTATTTCGTCCACATCCTTGTTGGAGAAACCCAACGTATGCATGGACTTGGTAGCATGTTCGATAAGTAGCATAAGTCGTAATTTTCCAATACTTATTGGTTTGTACTCTAAGGATATTGTAAATTCGGTTGTGTTCTTCGTCACTTGGACGAGATTCTTTATGCGAGTATTAAAGAAGTCACTTTTGATGATTGGAAGTATTTCACTATTGCGATTGACACGAATCAAATTAGCTAGTTCCGGTGGGACATCTTGTCGTGACAGACTAATGGAGTCGGTGAGTATTGTTACGAAGGCTTTCGATGTAATGTGGGTAACTGGTTTAGATAAAGCTGTTTCGGTTTTAGATCGTTCTTGTGTAGCTGACTTTTCCTGAGGAAGATAGTAAAATGTTTGCCGAGAATTTGAGGGTGTTATTGAATGTCATAGATAATAATCAATTTCACAATAAATTAAGTCTCACGAGCATGAGATCTTTAGGGATGAGAAATTAACTGAAAACAATCGTAAATTACCTCTAGAGAACAAACAAGATTGCTTACTATTGAAGATAGTTAATATGTACTTACATTTTCGCCTAACAAGTTAAATGTCTCTGCTCTTGGAATCATATATTCCGTCAAACTAATGCTGTGTATCACAGTTGGTCCGTCTCTCTTCAAAGTTTTCCACTCTAATGGCTGTCCATGGAGAGCAAATACCACTTGCATATGCAACGTCCCATTTCTCCGGGTTTTCAGAGGGACAGCTATTTCCAGATCCCTAAAGGATAATACATCAATTAGATTGCCAAGCAAATATTCCTCTGTCTCATACGTCTGAAAAGGTTCATTATAATTAAAGTTTTTCACATTTAAAATTTTAGTAGTTTCCGTCGCGATTGGTTTACTAGACACCGATGTGAAAAGCGCTAATTGCATTTTTGGCGTTTTAGCCAGGAACGATTGATAACAAGGCATCGATGAGCACTGTAGACTTGTGAAGAGTTGCGCCATCGTCCACATTGAGTGGGCAATGTAAACGAGGAATAAACATCCTAAGATGCTGGTAAACGATGGGATATACATTATCAGCGCTGAGGATTTAATGAAGACGCACGTTTAATTCATAACACGGTGGTGTGTTACTCGATGACCAAACTAAGTACCCTAAAAAAATTTTAATTGACCGGCTTTGTCCACCTCATCAAATGATTTGTGAACTGTGAAAACAAAACAACCGATTTGACAAATGTCAAAATTCTTCCAAACAAAAAAAAATCTGACAGAGGAAAACACACCCCGGAGGCAGGGCACTGCCAGCCCTATAATTCTCCGAGTCCAGCCTAGTGGAAATATCACGAGCAGAAGTTTAATTAAACATTTAACCAACATGAATACCTAATTAATTCAATCGAATAAAGATTCCTCAGAGTACCTAGAATACATAAATATAAGGGTTTAGGTACTATTGGAGTATTGAACCATACAAAGTTGTGGAAAATGCGTTATATTTCCATTTCACACAACCCGACAAAGCACGGTCGATTCATAATTTTGTATGGCAAAATGTGGAAACTGAAATCTGATACGACTGAGTAGTAAATCTTTTCTGTTACCTTAACTTGCAGTTTTCTTGGTTCTTGTGTTTCTTGATGGTGGTTCTGGGGTATCGTATCGTGGAAATAAAAATTAAAAACTAGCCAAGATAAAACAAGGACAAGCAGTGCTTTGTTGGGTCACTGGCCAGCTGCAATATTTTCGTCTCACAATAATTCAATGCAAAGCTTTTGTTAGGAAACAGAACCGAGTGAAATAATGTTTTTATTTTTGAAAAATTTGATTCTATGAAAAGAATCCACCGTAAAACTAAGAGCCACAGAAGCAACTCAAAAACGAACGCTAACGCTAACACAATAACAATTAATGTATTTTATTTAGTATAAATTTATGTACACCAAAATATCTAGATTCTTTGCATTTCCTTTTCCATGTCCTCAGTTGAAATTGGTTTCGAGAGTTCATCCGAAATGCTGATCACCTGTATTGCCTGTCTGAGTGAATCTGAAGCAGAAGGTATTTTGTCATAATTCCAGTATGTAAATTTGTTAAACGTTCCAGTAACTCGAAGAAGTCTGTCGGCAGATTCATCTAATGTGCGATTATTTTCTTGCAATACAACCCCTGTGAACTTTGGCGGCACTTCAAAATCGATTCCATCAAGTGGAAAACCACGAAGAGCGTTAGTTAGTCGACCGTTTTCCTCCACAGTGTAGTTGTTGAAATACTCGTCAACGTTGGCTTCTCCATCACCATCGATTCCGGCAGGTAAATAATGAAGCGCTAGCTGTTCAACTAATTGTTTTTTATTTATTTCTAGATTTATTGACATTTTATTGAGATGCAATGCGTCCGGCGGGAAAATAAAGGATTTCAAATTTATGATGTTATTTTATTTATTTCACAGCAGTGTCATGTGTCAGAAAATTGAAAAAGTGTGCGAAGCGAAAACGTCAAAATTTCAAAATACAATCTTCAGCATTGCCAGAAGTGGCGATTTATAAGTACAGTACGAGTGAAAATAGCATTTCATTTATACCGCACACGTAGGGATTGTACTTATAAGGCTTATAGCTCCAAATCAGTTGCTTAATTTTATAGCAATTATAGAATGAATCGAAATGTGTAGGATCTCAAAATTATTTGTATCATTACTTTATGCGTTCCGTGTATCAGACCTGACAGATCAACGTTCAAAAATTGATGGGTAGTTTTCTACCCAACGAACGGGCCAATGAGTAAGAATTTTTTCATTATAGGAGAAGTCATGTATAACATTGATACAATTTAAAATAACCGTTTTTTGTTTACTTATTTGTTCCGCATTTCGAGGTGATTCATCCAGATTCAGTATTTAGTCAAGAAAATAAATTATGCACTAGTAGATATCATACAATGAAAAAAGCAACAATGCAAATGGAGGAGATTATGGCCTTGCTTTAGTCATCTGATGAAGATTATTTGGTCAATAAGGTGCACAGAACGGAATAGGCGAATGTTATGTATGTACCTTCAAAAGTCGACAATGCACTCCCTTCAATAGATTTTGGTAGAACTTTGGAGCTGGAATATTCAGCGTATTAGAGTATTATAAACAACCAGTGGATGCTGAAGCATCCTGAATTGAATTTATATCACAGCTATTGGGTATTATATTCCGTTAAAGCAAGTATAAAATATGCTAAAACGCTCTATTATTACCTATCATTGTGGCAGGTTAGGTGGTAAATCGTCATCTCAGTTGTTTTCTCTGTTCCATACTGATAGCATTACCGAGATGATCAAAGCATATAATAACCAATATGCGGCACAAAATAATGCACAGTAAGGTAGTAAGCCCCGAAGATCAGGCTTTTGTCGCTGGTCATCGGAAATTGTCAATACTGTTCAGTTATACCCCAATGTATAGGACCTTGTTGGGATAGTATTTTATGTACTGGGACTCTGGTGCCCTGAACGATCTGGGACAGGTCCTAAGACATTGCCTCTCAAACACCCGAATATTTTCCATGTAGGAAGGCGCCACATTGAACCATACCGGACAATCATACAAATCATACGCTATAATCGGTCTAATTAGGGCAACGTAACAAATGACCTTCACGCTGGAGTCAAGTTGACTGCTGTGAAACCGCCCTTTAGCCCCAACGAGACCAGCATCTATATGTTTATCAAAATATATGTACTGATCGAGCCAGATACCATGATACATATATTTATTTATTTATTTATTTAATCTACCAGGTACAAAATATCCTTAACAGATCGTAACAGTACAATAATACATATATACATAAGATAGAGAACATTTTAAAGTTGAATAACGTAAATTTGGCTCTTAAAATTTCAACAGCATTTTGCTTAAAACAATCACGCCTTGAGCTTACATCCAAGTGACCGGCCACAGAATTGAATAAACGTATGCATCGAGTTATTGGTTCGGCCAACCCATAGTTAGTCCTGTGCGGTGGAGGATAAAATAGAAGCCTTTCTCTTAAAACTCTTAAAGGCGCGTAGAACGGTAAGGAAAAAAGCAGTTTAGAGCACTGAATTCTATTTGAAACAACGTCTTTTAAAAACACTAATACCCGTTTTCACAGTGCGAGCTTATGTGTCGGATTATTTAAGTGTAGGATTGAACATATCCAACACTTAAGAAGTTTTCGTTTTCACAGTCAACACTTATGCCCGTTTTCACAGTGCGAGCTTAAGTTTTGGATTAGTTAGGTGTCGGATTGAACAAATCCATCACTTAAGAAGTTTTCGTTCCCACAGTCACCACTTAAGTGTGGTATATTTAAGTCATGGATTGAGTGTCATTGTGAACCATTAATGGAAAAATGTAATTGTGATTGAACACAAACTGACAAACGAAATTTAGTTTTCACTTCCTTGTCAAGTGCTTTTTAGAAAAAATACAATGAAAATTAAAAGAATAGAAGACAAAGAAGCCGCTGCATATGTGAAATTGAAAAATAATTCAATTAATTCATTTTTAATTCAAAAAACGACGAAATAGCAGTATGCTGACGAAAACAAAAAAATTGCGAACCCCTCCCTCTCTTCGATGTGCATCCTGATGAAACAGATACACAACTGAAGTCGCGAGCGCAGCGAGCAGCGATATCAGCAGAATCATCCCCCTCCACTTGCATAAAATGAGAGTCGCAATGCCAGCCGCATTACCAGATAAAACATTTCGTTGTTTAGGTAGGTTTTCTGTACTGTATTTGGAGGTTAATAAAGGGTGATTTTTTAAGAGGTTGAGAACTTTTTTAAAAAAAAAAACACAAAAAATTCGAAAAAATGAATGAAATATTTATTTGAATCGATAGTTTGAACCTTGCAATTTAATGTTTAAAGATAATTTCATGCAAATGTTGACCGCGGCTGCGTCTCAGGTAGCCCATCCGCTGAGTCCAATTTTGGCATACTCTTTCACACATATCGGCCGGTATCTCACGAATGAATGCATGGATGTTGGCTTCCAGTGCGTCAATCGAAGCGGGCTTGTCCCTATAGACATTAGCCTTGACATACCCCCACAAAAAATAATCTAATGGTGTCAAATCGCACGATCTAGGCGGCCAATTGACCGGCCCGAAACGTGAAATTAACTGTTCACCAAACTCGCCTCGCAATTGCGCCATTGTTTCGCGTGCTGTGTGGCATGTGGCAAAGTCTTGTTGAAACCACATATCATGCAAGTCAAGAACTTCCATTTCGGGCAAAAAAAAGTTTGTTATCATCGCTCGGTAGCGCCGGATCGACATTTCGCGGTCTTCTGTCACACTAGCTGATACGGCCGCAATATTTTCTTCACTACGCACAGTACGTAAACGTGTTGGTGGTTTAATGTCCAACAAAGTAAATTTGGTGCGAAATTTGGTCACAATCTTCCGAATAGACTGCTCAGAAGGTCGAGAATGCCGATCATAAAATGGAAGCAGCGCGCGATGAACATTTCGAACCGAGCACGAATTTTGATAGTAAAATTCAATAATTTGCAAGCGTTGTTCATTTGTAAGACGATCCATGGTTAAATTGCAAACCAAACTGAAGCTGTTTGACAGTGACACAAGGTACTAAACACACGTCAGCTGTCAAAACCAGTGTTGCCAAAACCAAACCAGCTAAAAAATCACCCTTTATTATTTTGGTATACTTACGGCAACAATTTACTCTCTGGATCGATACTTAAGCCGTGGAAGTCGGTGGCTTAAGTTATGACACTACTTAAGTGCAGGATTACGTTAAGCCTGCACTGTGGGAACGCAATTCGTGGTAATCCTGAGATTATCGTTGGATCGACACTTAAGCTCGCACTGTGAAAACGGGCATTAGTGTGGTTTATTTAAGTCATAGATTGAGTGTCATTGTGAACCATTTATGGAAAAAAGTAATTGTGAATGAACACAAAATGCCAAACGAAATTTGGTTTTCACTTCCTTGTCAAGTGCTTTTTAGAAAAAATACAATGAAAATTAAGAGAAAAGAAGACAAAGAAGCCGCTGTATGCGCGGAAATAGAAAAATAATTTAATTAATTCATTTTTAATTCAAAAAACAACGAAACAGCAGTATGCTGACGAAAACAAAAAAAAATGTACACCCCTTCCTTTTTTCGATGTGCATCCTGGTGAAACAGATACTCAACTGAAGTCGCCAGCGCGCAGCAAGCATCGATCGATATCAGCAGAATCATCCCCCTCCACTTGCATAAAATGAGAGTCCCAATGCCAGCCGCATTACCAGATAAAACATTTCGTTGTTTAGGTAGGTTTTCTGTACTGTATTTGGAGGTTAATATTATTTTGGTACATTTACGGCAACAATTTATTCTCTGGATCGATACTTAACTTAAGCCGTGCAAGTCGTTGGCTTAGGTTATGACACTACTTAAGTGCAGGATTGCGTTAAGCCTGCACTATGAAAACGCAATTTGTGTTAATCCTGAGATTATCGTTGGATCGACACTTAAGCTCGCACTGTGAAAACGGGCATAAGGACTGCATTTTCCTCCTGACAAAGAGAGTACTTAAACCAAGCAGTAAACATCGACTCTTATATGGTGGAAGCTCAGAACCTCTATTGAATCTACGAAGTGCATAGCTGGTAAATGATTTCTGGACCCGTTCAATGCGAGATGAATGGACTTCATAGTAACGGTCCTAGATTACGCAGCAGTACTCTAATCTGGACCGAACTAAAGCGCAGTAAAGCGTCTTAAGTAAATACGGGTCACAAAAATTCCTCAGAGTTCCTCTTAATAAAGGCCAGTAGCGAATAGGATTTAGACACTATTCGGTCAATGTGCAAACTGAAATTTAATTGTGTGTCAAAAATTACCGCTAGGTCTTTAACCTCAAAAGCACGATTAAACTTTACACTGTTGGTTGAATAGGGGTAATGGAGGGGGTTGGATGATCGAGAAATTGAAAAAACTTTGCATTTATCAAGACTAAGTTCTAAGTCATTTTCATCAAACCAGGACAAAAACAAATTTATCTCATATTGAAACCTGAGGCAGTCAGCAGAGTCTGATATTTTGAAACAAAATTTGAAATCGTCAGCAAATAACAAAACAAAAAAAGCAAAGGACCCAAGGAAAAGGATCCCTTGCGGAATACCCGACGTGGCTAAAATGACATCCGAAAGAAAATTATCTAGTTGGGTAACTAGTTTTCTATTTACAACATAGGATGATAACCAATTCAAAATATTTGAGTGAAAACCGAGCATAGCTAATTTTTATTCTAATCTATTGTCAATAAGATCTCATGACTCCTTTTGATTTTCTTCGTTCCCTATCGCTGGAATAAAAGCGTTGGGCAATAAAACAAGCAACTTTCCTTAAATCATCATTTTATTTTCTGTGATTATCGTACAAAATAATGTGTAAATAATAATAATAACCTAGTATAACATAAACAAACTCATTAACAAAAAAATATAAATTTAAAAAACAAATTAAATAATTTCCTCAAACGAGAAATGAAAACTGAAATAATGAAACAATTATTATCGCATGTAGAATTGATGCTTATTATAATACAAAATGTATAAATGATTTATAAAAAAGAATAATAAAAAAATAGCGTTATTATATAATTATCAGGAGCAGTCGCAGCACTTAAAAGCAGGAATGCTTTGTTTAAACCTACATACAGTTTATTTATTTAACATTTAACATCCTTTGGGTAATGTTCACAAATATTTGTTTTAGTTGTGTGTCTTTTTTTTATAAAATTATTAAATAACAATCTAAGCCTATAATAGATTAACAGTTAATGTTGTGAATGCACGCATAATACGTCGTGTATCGATACAAAATTTGTTCCCCTTTCGATAACCATAATCGAACAACTTACTTACATGAAGATGAAGATGGTATGTCAGAGAGTGAAAGTTCATCCAACACGATCGGGCCAAAGAAGACTGAGCTCCTTCTCGTTGACGTAAGTCTCCAATGGATTGTTATCAGTGATGGCGTTGATGTTTTGGGACCGGCCCGGTGTGACGAAGCAGCGGTGTGACGAAATTAATGAAAAATTATGCAGAAATATCATTCATAACAAATATTTATACATGATGCGGCGCTTATGTGTGTGTGTTTATTTTATATGTACAAAGAGGTTGACTCAACGAGTACCTACTAGTAGTCGATGATGGTCATCACTGTGCTATGCGCTTTTTTCGGTTCGGTGTTAAAATTTTAAGCATTGTCACAACGGGAGCTTCAAACGATAGTGATACGATGAACGATAGCAGCCATGAGCAGACCACAAGGCCAAAGAAGGTCACGACCTAAAAGAGAGAAGGAGAGATAGAGAGAGAGTTATTTTTGTTTCATTAATTTGTTATGTGATTTGATGTAAGTGGGTGGCGCGGCGGTTGTGTTCACCACATGACACACTTAACTGTCGATTGGATATTTGTATTTACTTGACGTGCACTGCATACTTACATAAGTTGTGCAATAAAAAGTTAACTACTTTTGCTTTAAAATTAAAAAAAAAATATATTAATCTTATTAATACTGACAATCCACACCAATCCAATTTACGTATGTGTGTTAATGGGCATTTATTAGAATCTTTTTGGCCTATGGCATTTTGTATTCCGCAAAAAAGAAATTGAACTGAATGAGTGCAAAAAGCCAAAAACTGGAAAAAAGTTACACGATTTTTGGATAGAAAATTTAAGAAAAATAAAAAAGTTAAAAAAACTAAAACCAGACTACGGGAAAAACTAAATAAAAAGTACGAAACAAGATGAAACGAAACGATGATGTCCAGAGTATAGCCAACTTTTTATTTTGTACTTGTATCAGAAAATATGTAGAGTGTGTGTAGGTAAGCAATGTCATTTTCTACTTGTCAAACCCTCTCATTTGATACCCATATTGAGGAGGTAGTAAGGATAGCGAAAATCCGCCAAATTGGGTGTGCCCGCCATATTGAATTTCAATTTAGAATGACCTTAAAGCGTATTGTATTCTACTTGTCAAGCTCTTTCATTGCAAAAAGTAGTCCGCCATCTTGCTTGTTGCGTCCGCCATATTAAATTTTAAATTAAATTAATTAAATTAATTAAATATAGCCTAAGACACTCTCCGGATCAAGCCGAATCTAATGACACCTTAGTTGTTGAAATCGGTTCTATAGTTTAGGCTGTACGAGGTGACATCCTTACATACAAACAAACAAACGAACAAACAAACCACCCATTCTCTAAGGTTCATTCATAAGTCATAACTAGGGCAACCAAAAGCATGCACAAGCATATTTTTTTTAGCAATGTTATTGAGACGTGACTAAGCTAATTATCCGTTTCATAAGAAACTAAGCCATTTGAGCGCCATTTGTTAAGGCATATTTTGGCATATTTCAATATAAATGCATATAATTGCATATTTTGTCAAAAATTCACATATCAAACATATAATAATTGTTTGTACTTTATTGAGCGCATTTGAGCAAATGAGTCCAGTAACCAATTTCAAATCCAAGTCCCAAACAAAAAAAACCGTGCCAACACGAAGTGAACCCATTTGTTTTTAGAGCATACCGAATGGATTTCACCCAGCATAATAAAAAAAAAAATGCTGCAATTTGCTACCTACAGATGTATGTACCTCCGCAATACGCAATTGCGACTCAAAAAAAAAACCATTATTGCCACCGACGCGCCGGCGCGTGCTACAACTTTTCTTTGTTACGAGTACCTATTATTTCTTTAACCCTTGCAGGTCTATGTGAAATACAGTGCAACTCTCGACTTTTGCAACTAATGAAAACAGAAGTTGTTGCAAATATCGAAAAGTTGCACAAATCGAACAGAAAATTAAAATAATTGAAAAAGTTCAACACGCTATTCTCAAAATTATCAAAATAAAATTGGCCTGTACACTTAGGAGTTCTATTTTTATGTACATACACATGTATTTATATATAGCCTAAGTTTTAAAAAAAGTAGAAATTTTGGTTTGCACTTGTTTTGCAGAAGATCGCTTCGCAACAGCATATCGCGCATTTTCTTTAATTTTGAGGTAATTTTGATTGCGACTTCTAATCTATCTAACTTTGGGTTGCGTATCAATAATAGGCCTGGATAATTACCCAGTCTTATTTTTAATTGGAAAGCTTTTTCGAAGTCTGTATAGATTTGAAAGAAAACGGGTCTAATATCTATTTCCGCACTTTTTCCCGTGCTTCTACGTTTTGCAGTTTCTTGGAGACCCATTCCGAGATGTCATTGCTGCCTTTCTAACAAAGTTCTATCCCAAATTAGAGTAAAGGAACATAGTCTTCTTCCCCCCAATGATCAGTAGTTCTTATAATATTTTCAACACGTTGTTATCACTACATTGCGTCAAGACGATTTATGATGTCGGCAGAGGTTTGCTCATGCCTGCAACATTGCATAGTAAAATTTACACACACAAACGTAAGTATGTATGTTGCGAAAATCAAATCTCAAAGTCGCGAAAATCGAGATTTTTTTGGATCTGTTGCAAAAATCGAAAAAATGAAATCCATTTATGTAGGATTCAGATATAGATGTTTGCAGAAATCGAGGTTGCAAGAGTCGAGACTTTTTCCCAAGTGTGTTTTTTCCTTACTGTTCAAGAAAAATTAATGATGGCTAGTTTTTTTTACGAACACAAGTAAATTTGAATAAACTTCTTTTATGGTCTATTTTACTCATTTGACTTTGCAGTGAAGGAGGTTTTGCATCTATTCTTTGGTTCTTTTGCTAACTTAATTAATTTATTGCTATAAAATGCATTTTCATAAGCATAGTTAAAAATTTATAGGGCATATTTTAAGGGCATAAAGTCATTTTTTAGAGCATAATATAAGCGCTTAAAATTGATTTTTTAGGGCATATTTTTGGTTGCCCTAGTCATAACCCTTCCTTTTGCCTAGTCGGGTAAAAATTATATTTCATTAAGAGCATATGTGTTGTGTATGTATACCCAGGTCAGTACGATGCTCTCTGAATATTGTATGTAAAGCATTGAATACCGTAGACGTTCCAGAACGCAGAGAAAGGCCATGCAAAATGGACTCTTTTTATTGTAAGTCCTGTTGTTGATTAACAATATCCCTGATTTAAAAAAAAACGCTTTTCGCTTAATGTTTGAGGACGGCATCAATATATTCCGTTGCACAGAAGAATATTCCGTTGTAGGAAAATTATTGCCTTTAACTTCAAAGTGACTTTCAGCGCTTACTAGAATGGTGTGCAGCTAACCAGTTCTTTTTAAACGTTTCAATGTGTCAATCTTAATATTTTTGTCGGAGTTGAGTTTGACTATTATCGATTGAGTTTGACATTTGACTATGTAATCGAGAGAACGAAATTATTTAAAGTCAACGAAAAGAAAGATCTTGGAGCTAGCCAGTTCATCCCGAACTGTAGCGCCACCTTAAATAGAGTAAATCTCTAAAAAGCTTACGAATCCTTTTACACTCCGATCTGTTCTCTATGTGTATTTAGAATATTGCTGTGTTATTTGGAATCCACTTTAACAAGTTCATCCCATATCGATTGAAAATATTCAAAAAAAGAAAATGATCACAAATTGTTGTCTACCGTCAAAACTGGAACATCCAAGTCCCGTCTATAAAAAAAGATGTCAACTTCTCGGCCTACAATCTCTTGTTGTTCGTCGTAAATATTTTCCAATTGTATTTTTACGTGATACTATGACATATCGTATAAATTGTCCCTTAGGCAGCTGCGATTACGTAAACTTTTTAGCCCCCTCATCGAGTAAATTACAGTCTTAATGAACCTTTAACGCGATCAATTATTGAAGATAATATTATTTCTAGTCATGTTGATTATTTTTCTCACATAGGCCGAGATTATTTAAAAAAAATTTATTTTGTTCATCATATACATATGTGTGTATAATCTGGTGATTTTTGTATTTATGTATACCTTGATCCTATTATATCATATTTTCTTTTTTAATCGTTATCAATGTCTTTTAGTTGTATGTATGTATATAGTCCAGTGCAATTAGGTTTATACCTCGGAACCCAGCTATAGTGAATGGATTTAGATGTTTCGGGATTTTTTGAATCTCCTATACTATAAAGTAAAAAGTTTACCTTTTGAAACCTTCCGCTAATGTTTTTTTGTTTTTTTAAGACCTGTCCCATGAAAATGATGCTTATTCAAGTATAAGTACATTCCTTTTACAGGTTCTTGTGACTAAAATAACTTAATACCAGGAAAACTCTAAGCCCCAGGTAAAAACTTTGTATGATGAATTTGTAGGTGACGTTATGGTACATGAAAATAATATGTATTAATATAAAGGAAAATACGGTTTTCACTAAAATTGGTTAAAAAAAAAAATTATAAAACTCTGTGTTTGAAGACCAATATCTCGAAAACGAAATTAAGGATGGTAATAGTTTTTAACTGTGATAAGCACTAATCAATTGTCTATGAAACAATCCCACCTTGGTTACTCTAAGTTGAATACACTAGCAGTTGTACTAGAATAACTGTTGGTACCTAATTCAATGATCTTTTTTAAACACCCTGTAGCTCAGTGAGTGTTCAAGATAGATCCCCCCTCCCATACGATTTTTTTCATAGCATGAACCAATGACTCTGCTCCCAAAACATCTGTATAGTAAGAAAAAAAACTGATTTTTAATTTTTTGCTTTGAAATTTTGATATTTTGCTTAAATTTACGGATTTAAGGAATTGCGGTAATTTTTAATGGGTAAACTTTTTAGTTTATGGTATTATAAATCAAACAAAAAAAAATCACTTTAACTGGGCTCCGTCATTTTCATTTATAATGACTAATTGCACTAAAACTTTTAAGTCTGCTTGATGAAGTAAATAAAATAAATATAAATATTTGGCTTCAGCAGTCCTAGGTAGAACCAAGCCTAGCTTCCCACAACCATTTGTGTGTGCGCGTTATATTTTTGCACGAATGGAAGGGAAAGGGACCTACAGTTTTCTGCCGACTCCGAACGGCGAGTTGGGAAACTTTACATGACAAATGATAATCTTGAACGCTTGTCAGGCATTCGGAAGAGGTGGGCACTGTGAAAAACTTTTTTTTAAGTGTTTGCGGCGGGATTCGAACCCAAGACCGCTGGCTCAGTAGTCCGACGCACTAACCACTTGCGCTACGGTGCCCACTATGATGAAGTAAATAAATAAATAAAATTACCCCTGCCGAGAAAAATATTGTACTGAGAGCAGCAAAAGCGAAACCCATTTTATGAACGAAGGGCCTGCCTTTAAGCAGAGACAACTCCACAACTCACTGTAGAACTATTCGGACCACTCTAGTTGATGCTCATTATTCACCATTTATGTACATACATACATCGCAAAGATTAAAGAAATCACAAGTCAGGAACCAGAATGGTTAGCGTTCCAATTAACCGATAATGCGCAATTTTTGTGGAAGAAAGAGGCAAAATACGAAAATATGAGCAATGTGAGCTTGGCATTGATTGTTTACACTCACGCTGCGATGCTTTGCACATTAATTATAAACCCTGAAAAAGATCAATTAGGCGATACACTCTTAGTCACTGGATACAAGATCCGGAACACAGATGGAAATGACGTCCGTTTCCGTCTCTGAACGGCGAGTTGAGAAGCATCTTACGATAAATGATACTATTGAATGCTTGCCGGATCCGACATTCGGAAGAGGGAACAAAAAACTTTTAGGTGTTTGCTATGATTGAACCCGGAGCCACGATACCCACTCCCACCCCCCAGCGGGGTATTTCCAACAAAAATTTCAACTTACCATCGAATCTGTTCCCAAATGCAGTGGAGCATCGGAATTGAGCGCCATCGCTCTTATCACAATTGGATGCACTAGATAAGCGCAATATGTTACCCTCGAGAATGGATAGATACATGGGGCTGACAAAATTGAATTTATAAATCCACCATACCCCGTAGAACATGCTATTGTTATCCAAGCGAGGGACACCGCCCATGCTGAGTGGCTAAGTGAACTGTAGGCCGCCGCTGTAAATTGTGACAATTCTGTATTATACAATCCGAATACAAGCACAAATAGATTCGTCATAGCCAGCGTCCAAGCTACAAACACGGTGAACTTTGAAAGGCGAATTTTGCAATTCGTCTTGAATAGTATCCATCCAACAGCCATGCCAATTAGATAGGGTCCCAACCTAGTCCATGGTTTATCGTAGATTTTATCGAATAACGCCAGCGGATCGTCTGTATTCGGCTTATGGTTGTTTGTGAATGCAATGATAGCTGTCGTAATCCAAGAGGAGACTAAGAAGACCGCCATTGTGCTGGCGGCGATTTTGAAATGACGAACGGCGACTATGAGAATAATGGCTCCAATGATGTAGAACTGAGTGTCATTAGCTAGGTACCAACTCCACAGCATGCACTGGAATGAAAAATAAATTGAATTTAGCAAACAGGGACTTGAGGGAAACTCACCATCTGTTCAACTGGGAAAAGGGTGTTGACATACAACAGATTCCTCCACCAGTACTGAGGGCATGTAACATGATCCATAGTTGGGGGATCAAATATCGAACTGGTCTCCAGATACTTCATTGTAACCTGGACAATACCCAGCACGTACATATACGGAGCAGTCAATCTGAAATTAAATGTCGGGTTATGTAAGTCATTCAAAAGGCTCGCTGTTCATCGAATTCCTTACCTCATGAAACGATAAGCGACCAATCCAAAGAAATGGAACAGCCCAGAGGTAAACTCATTCCCTCCCTTGGTCAACTTGTTCAGATTTCCTTTGGCATTTGTTCGGAAGTAGATGTACGACACCAAGATTCCACTCAAAAAGAAGAACGTATCCACGCTGAATGGTCCATTGGTAATTGCCTGGAAGAAGAAGTTCTTCTCGACATCCTTTCGCATTGCCATGTTGTCTGAGTACTTAAAGACCACAATGCATGTGTGCCCCAATATAACCCAGGCCATGGAGAATGCTCTCAAGCCATGAATAGATGGGATCGTGTCTGAGCCGACACTACGATCACAAATGGCATTGAAATTCGTTATAACCGAAAATGACAAAAGTAGTTCCGAGTAAACACTTAGCTTGTCTGGTTCATGAAGATGTCCCTCCAGATGCTCATCAGAATTGTTTGTGTGCATAGTGGTCACAGTATGGGGCAAGTTCAGGACAATATTTAGATCCTTAAGGTCTTTCTTAAGATCAGTTGTCCCCGAATCACTATAATCGGATGCCGCACAGCCAATACCCGATGATGTTTCACTGTTATCCATCATTTCTTTGTCTTGTTCGTGAAGGGCTTTCTGCAGACGTCTGCGAAGGTAGACTTCATAGAAGGTTCCGAGAATCATAAGAATGAATACTATGCTGGAAATGATGCTGGGAAAGGAGTTGGGTAATGTGATTAAATAAAAGAAAATAAAATCAGAATCAAAGCGACTTACGTTAGAATCCAAAATGTTGTATCTTGAAGGAGATCATAGCGTTTTGCTGTAGGAACTCGAATGTCAATTAAGTCCACTTGACGGAATGACAACGGAATTTGTGATGCAGGGGTAAGCTTACGTACATCATCTACGGAACAGGTAGATGGAAGGCAAACACCAACATATATTGTTCGAGTCTGGAAAAATAAAAATACAAGAACTGTTAAAGATGAAGCCAAGAGTAGGTAATTGAAAGAGAATCTTTTTGAAAAATATTTTGACGGGGTCTTTTTACCCTAAAACTCTGAGGGTGAAAAAATGAAATGAAAGTGGTTCCCAACTCAGTAAAGCTCGCGGCCCACTCAGCTGATTTCTTAAATGGCCACGGCGCGGCCCCCTCCCCAAATGTTCCCCTTGTTAAATAAAAAATGTACCTATTGATTTTTTTTCCATATTATATTATATTTTTTTTTTTTGAGAACGATTTTTGAGCACGCATTGATTTCACAAGATCTTGAATTCGTGGTTCAATTGAGCTGTGAGTGTGATATGTATTCGCTTTTTAACACTACATTGACCAAATTAATTGCATAGTAGAATTCAAAACTGCTGGCCGAGTCTTTGATGCTAGAGGTGTTTTACGCAATGGATTTTTGCTTCACAAGTTCGACATCTAATCATAGAAGGTGCCCTATCACTACAGAAGCCAGACATACATATTTACCCATGAAATTTGACTAGTTTTAAAGTATTCATTGATAACGTTAATGACGTCCTTTGCTTTGGAAGTTGTCTGAAGATCTTGTAAAAATAACAGCTCATCTTTGATTGGTATCGCATCTTGTATCAAATATCCCACGAAGACCAGTAGCTGGCAACACTGCGACATATCAGTGGATTCATCAAATTGCCAACCGAAATATGGAGAATTTTTCAAATTATTCAGAAGCTGTTCTTCAACATGACAGTGCAAGAGAAATTTCCAAAATTATTCGCTTGGCATCGTCATTTCAAACATTCTCAGCTACTTTCCCCAAACATGGCTCTATCAACGTCTCACCAAACGAATGTGGTTTTTTCGATTTTGCAATCAATTTTGAGATTTCTAATGATGCAGACAATGTTTTTTCAGCAGATTCAAATCTTGCACCTAGCTTGGTCCTAGCTTCATTTTCTTCAAACCTTCTAATTTCGATTCGAAGAACTCTTTTGGCTTATCGACAAATTTTGGATGTACACTCTTCAAATGTCATTTCAATTTCGATGGTTTCATCTCATGATGAGTGACAACGAGTGTACATAAAACGCATTAAGGCTTGGATTCACCATGGACTTCGATCTCAGTAAAGCCATATTTTATGTAGTCTTCATCATATTTCCTTTTTTTCGATTCTATTTCCTATAAGTGCATTTTAGGAAAAATTGAATTAATCGATTGCAAAATAGCACTTTTTGCAATATAACTTACTGCAAGAGGATTGAGAGTAGGCCTCACAGTATGGGCTTATCAAGTTGCGTTTTGGGAAGACAGATCTGTCTCAACTGCAACTTCAGTGATTCACTGTAATTGTAATTCACTTTACCTGAATAATTTACGGCTTCTAACGCGTGCGAATGCTTCGGTAATCAATTCTCTGATAAATTTTTTAAGGATGGTCCGCGGACCACCAGTTGGGAACCGTTGGCCTAAACCGAAACACTTGTCATGTACTTAATTAAACTTCATTTTCCTGCAATAAATCGCGTATTTACTAAATGTTTGATATTGAATGTTTGCATCAAGAATATTAAAATGTTAAATGAAGTTAATTGTACGAGTATAAGAGGATAGTCCCAGAAGTACCCGACATGACGTACGTACGTAGGGACTAACAAAAGTTCGCTTAGTTGGTGTCAATGTAGTAGTTTTTGAAAAAAAAGAAGACGGATTTCTGTAGCTTATAACATAACAATATTTATTTCCAAATTTCAGAACAATAGGTAAAAATGGAGACGAGAAAGAGAAAAACTAGTGATGTAAGCTCGGTTGAAGTTCCACGACCAACACAGGAAGAAATTTGTTTTGCCACTCTTCGGACTTCGACGTCAACTCACGGTACTCACGGCAGTCCAAATTCTGCACCAATGGCAAAATGCATACGGAATAAATGCACCATCTCTTGTTACTAATTTCAAAGTGGTTTCGAATATTCCAGACAGGCCATTTTTCTGTGAAGGACGAATCTCGTAAGTTCGACTCACTTTCTCGACCGACGATACAAATGTGGGCCCGGTGAAGGGTCAAATCAACGAAGATGCCAGGATAACGCAGGAGATGATAGCGGATGAACTGGGCTTGAATGCCATGGCTGTGTCACGAATTTTAAACCATCACGTGAAATATTCGAAGACGTCAGCTCGATGAGTTCCAACAATTTTTAATGGAGAGCAAAAAGAAGCTGCTGTTCGTTTTTCCTGGATAAGTTTGAAAATTGAGAGTCAAGGTGCTTCAATACGATAGTTACAGGTGATGAATCTTGGTTTTACAAGTACGACCCAGAAACCAAACAGCAGTCCATGATATGGAGCCCAGAAGGTGCAAAACCTCCAGTAAAAGCCAAACAACAAAAGTCAGCGACAAAAGTTATGATGTAGATGTACTTCACCAGGGCGAAAATGACCGCTTAAAACTGGTCAGGCAGTCACTGCTAATTGGTATACTGAAACTAGCTTACCACAAGTTTTGCAAAATTTACTAGGACACCGAAAAAAAGAGGAGCTGCGCCGCTTAGTTTTGCAAATGGCAGTTTTTGCCGACTCCGAACGGCGAGTTGAGAAGCTCATTAACAAATGATAGTCTTTGATTGCTTGTCAGACATTCGAAAGAGGTGGCAGCGTGAAAAAACTTTTAGGTGTTGGACCCGGGCTGGGATTGAGGCTGCCCTTGCGTTGTAGTCCAATGCATTAACCACTATACCATGGTGCTCACATGGCGGTTATTGTTTGCAAAAAATGATTATTGTCAAAAGGATCAACTTTATAAAGCTTACGTTTGAAGTTTGAAAACACTAAGTTGTTTAGTTATTTGTTTGACAGCCATCAAGAGTGAACGCTTTAAATAAATTTAGAAAAAATGACGACCACATCGTCAATATTAAAGCTACATTCTATTAGTGGGAGTCTGCTCCTTTGTTTACAACAATAAAATATTCGGTGGTACAGTTTCAACGAGGACATACGAGCTACCAAAACGAACATCGCAGTGGTCGACCAAATGACGTGACCACGCCAGAACTGTTGAAGAAAATGCACAAAATGCTATTGGATGACATGGTAGGTACTTAATAGATAAATAGCTATGTGCATCCAGACATAAAGACGGTTGATAGGTATACACTTTTTAATGAGTTGCCGAGATATCTAGGATAAGGATAACATTCTGTAAAATAAGCCGATCGTACAAAATGATCAAGAATGACGTTAACGATTCTAGATATACCGGAAGCATCCAGTAGTCTCTTCATCTACAGACAGTCCCGAAGACATTTTCTCTCAAATATATGAAGGGCTAATATTCTACGATATTGGACAGGCATGAGTCAAGATTGGCTTGGTAACATAGAATTTTCACGACACTTGAAGTATATAAGAGCATATAAGATAACGTCATCCAGAGATATCCAGAGATATATTTATCTGTTATAAATTAACCCGTCGATCCAAAACATGCAAAGGCTTTTTCTATATCCACTAGGCAGGCCACCGGGACATCTTTTAGCGGTCAGATTCCAATTTACACCGGAAATCAGTTTTCAGACAGCATGCACTGTCGAGTGGTTTATTTCAAACCCAAATTGGCTCCGCTCTATACAATGGTCATTCCTAAATCCAGGATTCCAGAAGTTTTTTTGTGAACTAGAGTCGAACATAGTGCCTCGTATATCTTCTGTCTTCAAAATAAAAGCCACAGCCTCTTAAAATCAGCTATTTTTTTTATTATTTCTTTTCTGATCAAGTTTGTAAAATATGTGTGTATGTAGAAGTAGATATACCCACGTATGCATGTGTGTCTTACGATATAAAATAATCAGATACTTACAACTGGTGCGGTGAACGTTTCATTTAAAAACATTTTCAAAACGTAAAATCCCGGCTGGAATGGCGGATTTTCATGGTGCACTGAACTGTACAGTTGTTGGTGTGCTTTTGCAAATGGTAGTCCTGAATTCCTTACTCCTTTGCCATCATCCTGCTTTACGTCCTCATTCTCTTCCTGGTAAATTGATTCACAAAGCGACAACGATCCCATCCAATAGTTATTGCCATAAAAAAACCCCGACGTGTAATGGCCAGATGCGTCATCCACTAAAACAGAGAAAAAGAAAGGAAAAAAAAAAAAAATTAACCTCTTGAATGTAGATCAGCTGGTTCATTACGTAAGTTTGTGTCGAATCAGTAAATTGTTTTTCTCTGATACCCACTGAGAGCATGTAACTGAAGTTTCGTTTGAAGATTGCTTAGTAAGCTGCATTTTGGTTTTGTTTTTGTTAACGAACGAGGTCAGCTAAAGTATCCGTCCCGTTTCACGCGGTTGAAACGGAAAGTGAAGAAAACAGTGAAAGAAAAAACAAAACAAAAAAAAAACACATCAACATTTATAATGAGAACAGGTGGTGTTTGCTTCGGTTTGGGAAGGTGTGAAGCGGTTTTATTATTTTTGAGTGCGTTTCTGGCCGTCTGTCGTAATTAAGTTGGGGTAGGTCTACAATGTGAGTCGCATGTTGTTTCGGAATTTAATGAAGCATTTACATGAATTACCTTGAATTTTAAGTGTTTACCATTTCTCTATTGAAACGGTATCACAGAGGGACATACACTGCAATTAAGCGTCATTCATACTATATTTTCAATACCCGTTTTAAATAGACAAGCCAAATTATAGTGTATATAGGTAAAATTGGTAGTTGAGGAAAATGCATGTCTATACATTTCTACAATATATAGCTGGTACCTACAATGGCATATTTTGCAGATTAAAAACGCCAGAACAGAACTTCATAAGCCATACACGACATTAATGTTAATGTTTCTTTTTTGTAGTGTCCCCAGTAGACACCGTTTGACTAGATGAGCTTTATTTTAAAGGACATGACGTGTAACCAAGTATATATGTACATATATCCTTTGTACGCAAATTGAAAAAGCAGATGAATATAAGTTAATTTTCTATACTTATGTATTTAACAAAATGAAGCGAAAAATGTATTCGGAACACTTAAAAGATAAAAATGATAGGTTATTCTAACGAAAGACTATCCATGACAACAATTGACAAAAATTATGAAATTCACTATTTCTTTATTTCCCAAATTATAGGCCACTCTCGTTCTTCTGGTTATTTGGAAGGTTATCGAGGTGAAGGACTTTAAAAACTAGAGAATGCAACCATTAGGATAATAAAAAGGATTTCTTTATATCAACTAAGTTCTTGGTTTTTTTTTTTTTTTGATGAAAATGCAACTTTATTGTGAAAAATGGCTTTAAATGAATCATTTAATGTTCGAGTGCCATGATCACCTCTGATCATAGTACAAAGTTGATACCTTTGCGGTATCATTGTGAAAAAAAATGCGAAAACATTTTTTTTTGAAAATTTTCACGTTTTTCACGTTTCAATCGACCATATTTTCTCGGTGTCTAATCGAAATTTTGAGCTCAGATTCTGAAAGAGCACCGATTTTCGCGTAGGAATAGATGTATTGCATTATTTTTTTGGTCCGATAACATAATAAATAAACACGTTGAAAAGTTAGTAAAAATTCTGATCACCTCGGCGTTAATGGGTTAAAGTATTGCCCATCGCTATCTACAACTTTTTTTCATCTTTCTGGCAGAGCTCGAATACCGTTACGGTAAAAGTGTTCATCTTTTGAGGCTATCCACGAATCAAGCCATTTTTTGATGTCTTCATATGAGCGGAACTGCTGATCAGCCAGACCATTTGCCATTAAATGAAACAAATAATAATCGGATGGTGCAATATCTGGAGAGTATGGCGGGTGGAGTAGGACTTCCCATTTGAGCGTTTGCAGGTAGGTTTTAACGGTTTTGGCAACGTGAGGCGGGTGACTCCTAATGCTGAAGTGTACTTGCAATGCCTCCAATTCAGCGTCTTCGAATGATTTTGGCCTTCCTTCACGCGGTCGGTCAACATCGAAATCTCCGTCTTTGAAGCGACGGAACCAATCACGGCACGTTGTTTTACTTAGAGCAGCATCTCCGTAAACTTTTTGGAGCTCTCGATGCGCTTTAGCCGCCGTTTTCTCGAATGAAAAAAAAAAAAAAACAACACTTCCCGCAAATGACGATTATTTGGCACAAAATCAGGCATTTTCACACAACCAAAAGCATATGACGCCAAAACAAGATCACTAGTGTGTCAAAACGGTTTATTTACCACATATCTAAGCTCGGTTCATGACGTTTTGGATATGTCAGAATCGACCAGTACATGCTGCTGGAGCCATCTATTGACAAACAGCCCAATAGACTTGATTTGACAGATCTATCCAACGAAGATCTGTCAAAGTTGTATTACATTTTTAAAGTAGTGTACAAAAAAAACATTATGTCCCTAGAAAACCAAAAAGGCAAGACTCGAATTTGTAAAGGTCTATACTAACATAACTCTTTCAAAATGAAAAACTGTTTTCATTTCCGATGAGTCCAAATTTAAAAGGATTGGATGGATTGAGGTGAGTAGTGTACGATGTATGAAATGAAAACGACTAAATAAGGAACGCTTTATTTGAAAGGCACGTTGAGTCTATACTATGGTCAAGAGATATTTTTCTGGGCAAGGAATGGGACATAACCATCAAATCAATAGAATAATAGGCCGAATTGTTTATAAGGACTTCCTTCATAATCATATAAAGAAGAGATGCCTCTAAGTCTAAATAGATCTTCCAGCAGGACAACGATCCTAACCATATTACCATAGTGTATGTAGAATGAGTGGTGGTGGCCGTGGCCGTGGTGGCTAGTGCGTTGGACTACTACGCATGCTGCTTGGGTTCAATTCCAGCCCGGGTCCAACACCTAAAAAGGTTTTTCACGGTCGCCACCACTTTCTAATATCTGACAAGCAATCAAATAGTATCATTTGTCATGAGAAGCTTCTCAACTCGCCGCTCGGAGTCGGCAAAAAACTGTAGGTCCCTTCCATTCGTGGAAAAATAAGAGGAAGGTTAAACTAACTGCTCGATTCCTATTACAGTTGTTATTATCGAGCTCACATGGTAATCAAATAGTAGATTCAATTGTTATAAAAAAAAAAACAATTAAAAGATTTTAAAAAATTCCTTGTTAATCAATGTAATTTGATATCTCAAAATAAAAATACAAATATAAAGCAGTTGCAAATCGAGGAGAAAGAAAGATAAAACTATTTGTTGCCTAACGGAAAAACAACAAAACAATAAATAACAATAACACATTAACACATTAATTGAACTTAAAGAAATAAAACAAATAAACTTGATTTTAAGTGTCTGCTCAAACTTGGCCTTGACATAGTGAAGAAACAAAAAAAATGAAGATAAATCGAAGGAAACAATAAACAGAAAAATGGACAAGACAAAACATCGAACAACTAGAAAATAATCGCAATTGTATAATTTGTACTATACATACATATGCACTCATATACACACATATATGAATATAAATATGTAGCATTGTAGTAGAAATAAACAGTAGTTTGAGTTTATTTGCTAGAAAATATTAGTAAAAAAAAGTGAAAAAAAAAACTTTGTACTGGATATTCTTCGTGCTTAAGGAGTGAAGTTCAAGTTCTATGCCAGGCAAGCAAAGAATGTAAATTACTAACATTGTCACTTGAACGTGATTTTGGAGTTTGCCTGTGTAATAGTTGTTTTTGATTCTATGTTTGAACTATGTGCCCTCAGGCAATCAACTAGAAGACTCAAAGTGTCTTTAATTCCAACAATTTCTATGTACAATATCCCAAAAGTATAAAAGTGAATTTTTGAGATTTTTGGACGAATTATACATTCCAATTCTGAATAATGGTACACTGGACGATCCCATAAAGAGTTTCCGCTTTTGAATCTTACATTCGGTACAACACCTTATCTTGAGATACCATCGAGCGTTCTGTTGCCCGTTTTCGGCCATAACGAACTGTATTTGATTCCGCCGTTCCCGAGACAATTTAAGCCGGATACAACCGTCTCAACACTGCTTGCCAGAAACCCACAAGTCGGTTGTTATTGGCCTGCACAATGCTTGAGGAACAAAATCCAAATCGTTATTTTCTGGAGTAATTGCCAATAAACAAAATTTGCATTTCTGGAAGGAAAACCATCGAATAATTAATGTGCGGCAGATGTATTCACTTCAAGCCATGGTTTGCTTTGGTTGTGGTACTTCTTCGAAAACAATATAATAGGGACGAGTATAGAGCAATACTCGAAAATTTTGTACATTCGCAACTGGGTCACCTATTCCGTGGTAGTTTCAACAAGACAACGCTACTGCTCATGCAGCCAGAGATACAAGGGCTATTCTTCGTGAAAATGTTCCCTTGCCGAATAAATATTCCGGATTTATGTAGTACAAGCTCCGGTCTTTATCTAAAGGAAAATATTATTTATGAAAATTATTTCCAATCCTTTGCCCCAGTTCCATAAATTTTCGTTGCCACAACAAACTTTGAAAAAAGTGATGAAAATAGCATCAAAAGATTTCGCGTAAACCCAAATGGCGGTAGTCTAAAGAATATTTCAATCCATTCTTAACATTCTTTTTTAAAATTCGTTAAAGAAATTTAAAATCCGCGTATTATTTTTTGACCACCCTGTGCTATTATTTACTCGGGCATATCGTGGGTTCACAAGCAGAGGGCACTAAGTCAAAAAATGGTGTTTTGTATAAATTGAAATTTAAAAAGCGTTTGCTCGTAAGAATTCCTTAAATATTGTTTTTAGTTATTCGTTGCCAGAAAACATACTATTGGCATTATGATATAAGTATCCAATCGAATATTTTATTATTCGATAAACCAATATGAACATATTGGACTTTAAGTCAGAAATTCGATGACTTAGTGCATTTTAGCAGAATTGATTTTGCAATTATGTATGGAGTACAAAATAGATCTGAAAACAAGCATTAACAAGGAACAACATTATATGTACATGTCATGTTGTAAGTATTATGCCTGACTAAATTTATATTGTAACTTATCAGTATTCGGCGAAGTATTTTCATCTGCAGAAATAAACAATTCTAAAATAGCCTTGCAAAAGTGCAAAACCGAATTGTATTTGACCGAAAGCCTGAACTCATTGAAACTTACTCTTGCTACTATAAACTTGAACTCTTAGTACTGTAAAAGACTATGTCTTACTGTGCAAACTTGTTTTTGCATATAAGTGAACATTTAATATTGAATTGAAACTTTTTGGGTCCCAGGACACAACTGAATAAGCGACAAGCTATAAAAGGCTCAGAAAAGGGATTTTCTGGACCTGGTTAGGTCCTACGGTCTGTCCATTGGCTGTAAGGTAAAGATGAGGTAAACTTTTCTGGATGCAAGCTGGCAAATGGTCCCCTTCATCTGGGCCATTACGGGATATTCCTCATCCGCTAAACTCCACTGCGGAACATTTCTGGCTGTCTTGCTTTTGCCATGCTATACCTATATGAGGTTTCCGGTACCGACGTTGTAATTGCTATTAACCTAACCTAAACTTCTACTGAGAGCCCTACTCTTTCTCCAATAGACTAAAAAACAACATTAAAATTTAGTTTTTTACTGGAAGTATAATGGTCGTCGAGTCTGAGTGCTACAAAAAAAAAAACAATACTAAGCAATTCTGAGATTACTTACTACTCAAGGACCATTTTTGGCAGCTAATGATCATACCGTTATAACCAAATATAAACTGACTGATATGCATGTAGGAGTTATTAGGTTTGTTCGGTGTGCGCACTAGGGCGTTCTGGAGTGCAATGGATTGGCACTCATGTATTGGATGTCTACCAGTGCTGTGTGCTACACTGAAATCGCACAAAATTTGGCTGCATGCTCATTATAGGCACAGGTTCAGAACTGGGTATTTATTCAGTGCAAGAAAATAATGCTGTTAAAACATTAAATCAGCCGATTTGTCGTTTGTTTATTTTACTGTATTTGTTTTGCTATTATGCTTGTAGTTTTTGTATTCAAATTGATTTCTAAACATAAAAACGATATTAACAAGCGAAAGATATACAAAGAGTTAACGAAATTTGCTTCATTTTGGGTAATCAAAGAATGACCGTTATTATCAAGGCGAATTATTTGTATTCGATGTATCGGTTCGGGATTGCACTGGTTTTGTTTTTTGGCAATTATGTATATAAGTACACTAATACTAGTCAGTACGCCTTAGGGCTGGGGATACCAAACAAACCTATTTAGTTGCATTAATGCTTTCTTGCTGTACTATCAAAGTATAGCAAATTTTTTTTTGGTATAACAGGCAAAACGCACTAAGTCAATTTAGTGCGTTCTTACAGTATTGAACATTATTTTACTGACTTAGTGCAAAGTAGAACATCAAATAATTCAGTAATGAGCTTTGCTACGACTTCGGGCATTTTTGAAGTATATAGATATCATCATTCTGAACCATTTTGCATCAAAATGTGAAATTCCTAAAAAATGCACTTAGTGCCTTCTGCTTGTATACCCACGATATGTACGAGTAAATCGACTTCGGTGGAACTAGACTTGCATGTGTGATAAGTGAAACATATTAGGAAAAAAGATATTAGGCACATCAAGTATTATTAGGAAACGTACCAACATTTTAAAATTAGCCAATTTGTCAATGGACCGGCTATGATCGATCGGTTAATTACAAATTACATGAACACCTTGCGTGAACAAATTACAATAATTATAATAGTATTATTTCGTCATTTCTTTTAATGTAGTTTCCCACTTCAGTCGTGTAAAAGAATCCCCACTTTGCTTCGATTAACAACGACTTTGTCCCGCATTAACGTCAGTTGGAAAAAAGTCGAATTTGAAATTTGCATGTTCATTTTACACTAATTTGTAGAATAGAAGTCTATACACACATGCATACACGTACACACAAAATAATGTGGAAAACGGGAATCATCATCGATTTAAGTGTTTTCAAGTTAAGCGGACATTTTCTGGATCGTTACCCTGTTGTAAACCGGGGTATAGGTACATACCTGTATCTTTATCTGTGCTGGTATACAATTTGTTCCAATTCAGAGTAATGAAGTAAGACTACTTATTGTGGATTTTTCTTGTTGTATTTTTTTTTTTTTTTTTGTTAAATCGCTATATGTATTTTTTTTAATAACCTCAAAAGTAAAAAATAACTGGTTTGTACCATTACAAGTGCAAATAGCCCAATGCATTGTTGACCGCTTAGCCTAATTGGGAAATGCGTAACGGTTTTGTGGGTGGGTGGAACATCTGCCTATATCCTGTGAAAGAGGGGAAATATTCCATAGATATACACTGCACGATAATCGTTTGGTTTCACGCTGACTTTCTAGGCTTATTTTATTGCTCGAATATTTTTAAATTGGATTAATTGGATCTTTACTGCGTAGTTACAAGCAATACCCTAATTGGTTCAAATTATTTCACAGAAAAAGTGCACTAAAAAGTCTGACATCCGTTTGGGTCCATCAAGTGTATTTAAGTCGTTTAAAATGTAGAACCTGGCTCAATGCAGTCAATCGGCCTGCTTTTATTTTGTTGCAATAATGAAAAGTGCAGGAAGACCTGGACGAAATCGGGTAAATTAAAACCTTGAAGTCCGAAAGCTTCCCCAATATGCAAATTGCTTTAACAATATGGTAGAAGTTATAACGCTATCAACAATTTTGTTGGGGACCCTGAACACTATGGAATCAGACAACAACAACTCCTACTGATGAAGAGATTTGAGCAAGTGTTTTTTGTGGTCCCACTGCAAATGGTAATTGAGACACGCGGTCTAGCAATTGTGAGCACCGTGGCGTAGTTGTTCGTGCTTTGGACTATTACGGGTTCAATCCCAGTAAACACCCAGTAAAAACCTCTTTCGAATGTCTGACAAGATTTCAAAAAATATCATATGGCACCAGGAGCTTCTCAGCTCGCCGTTCGGAGTCGGCAAAAAACTTTAGGTCCCTTCCATTCGTGCAAAAATATAACACGAACACACAAATGGTTGCGAGAAGCAGGCCCTAGTTCACCCCGAACTGTAACGTCACCTAAAGAAAGAGAAAGACTAGCAATTCAATTAAATAATTTTTTATAGAACTGAAAATCTCTACACCATTGTCAACATTTGAGCAAATTATTCTTTTGAGAAGATAATATAATAACATTTATCGAGTCGAGGCATAATGATTTGGATAAACTTTATGTCTTTAAATTTAGTTAATGATTTAATTAGAAAAGTTTATTTTATGTTTTTTGTAATCTGAAGTTTTTCCCTTGACCGTCGCACAGTGCTTCGAATATATGGGGAAAGTGGACAAAAATCAGAATATTAAAAAATTAACTAAAATTGGTTAAAATATGATTGAAACATGTAGGTACGATAAGTCTTTAATTGAAAATACCCATTAAGACCACTAAATGTCGCTATTTTTAATTATAAATAGAAATTTCACACGTGAACTTACCGATCTCATTAGATTAAGTTGATTCATCAGAGTTATCATCATTGATATCAAATCCTGAATAATAATTAGCTGTAGCTGACAATTCCATATTGTGACTTTTTTGATACCGGATGTCTTAAATGGGATATGGCTGGGTCAGATTTAAGGAGCAATTGGGTCATTAAATCTTCATTTGAATGTTTTCGGGATGATTTTCTTGTATGGGTAAGGCAGTATGCTCAGCAGTATTATTTAACAACTCCTGGAGGTCCACTGATGCTAAAGTCTCCGTAGCTTCCCTTTTAACTGGCAGCAATTCTTTTTTTAAAATTTGCAGAGAGTATAAACTAGGAAAGCAGTTTTTATGCAAAACATTTACTACTGTTCGAAGCAACTTGTATTTTCTTTCTGAAAGATCCAAATCTAAATACAATGCTAGGGCTTACGATATCTTCTACTCGACGCTTTTTGGTTTTATTCGAAGATTATTCAAAAGGCTTTTGTGGCCTTCCGTGACTAGTGCTTGAAATGTTTGCATTAATAGAAGACATTTTTTTAATTAGAAATCTAACACAACTCTGAGGCAATTTAAAATCGCTTTCCCACCACATTTGGTGATGCTTTTTAGGTTGACTGTGATTTCGCGAACATTGCTTCCATCTCTTCATACAATTTGAACTGAATATTGAAACTTTTTGTGTCAAATCTTGCATTGGAATTTTTGGCAAATCACTAAATTCAAGTGATTCCAATACGTAATCTCTAAGTCGCTCAACTTTAGAAATTTGACTGCGTTCAAGCCATTTTTCAAAAAGTTCCTTAATTTTAATGGTTGTGACCTTTCCTAAAGAAATTCGAAAATTTCAAACGTTAGCAAAAAGTAGCAGAAAAATTTCACATATTATCAAAATAGAGAAACTAACGATTAAACGGAACTAGGTTTTTAAGGTATTTGAGGTTAATTACTAGTTAACCAATCATTTAAAGTAAATTTGTATGTTTGAAAAAACTTCACTTATTGAAATAATTTAAAAATAATTAATTTCAACAAAAACGCACTATAAAATGCACACACCCGTACTTTAAGATGTCATTGTTACTATTCAAAAAGAATTAATCAGAAAACTCTACTATTTTTTTTTTAATAAACAAATTGCCGAAGCGCAATGTAAATTTGCAAACACAAACTGATCCAAAAATGCGTGATCTCACATTAGACTTACCGCTTTTACTGTGATGCTAAAAATGTACAAATTCCAAAAATAGAAAATTACCGCTATTAAAGATGCACGTGACCAAGTCTAGTGTATTTTACATCAGCAACGCGCAATAATTTTTTTTATTTTTGTCCACTGGTCGAAGCACTGTGCGTCGCGTCGATTGAGAAAGGTACATATGTATGTAGGTATGTATGTTTATGTATTTAGGATAATTATTATAATATTTATTTAGGTAGGTATTACAACTCAAACGTAGTATACATATACACACTCATAAATGATTCGAAATGCCGTATGAATATAAATACAAGCGATGTAGGGGAGACTGGGGCACATTTGAACACTTTTTCCTTTGAAGGCTTCTTAACACCAATATATTTATATAGTTATTCACACTTTGAGAAGTGATATTACCCTCAAATTTTTACCAACATTTGTGTAAATTCAATTAAGGCTTATAATTAATTTAATTTTTTTTTTTTAAAAACAAGTCCTAATGTTCAAATGTGCCCCAAGTGGGTGCAGCTTTGAACAGGCCTGGGGCACTTTTGAACTGTTGCTATTTTAATGGATTATGACAGCAAATTAGAGGCTGCGCGCTTGTTTTTAAATGATTCAAATATTTGTTTTTGAATGAAAACCATTATAAATAAAAACTTAAACATCTTGAAGTTTCTGGAGTGTTGGGTTACAGCTAGAATGGCGCTCTTGATGTAACTGCGTTAAGATCGGTAGTTGTTTTTTTTGTAGATGCTAAATATTATAATACCATCAGAAATCAATTCAACAAAAAGAAGATCAACTTTTAAATGAGAAGGTATGCACCTTAGAACGTGTTCAAAAGTGCCCCGTCCATTTTGTTCAAACCTGCCCCAACATACGTAGTGATACAAAATTCAGCATAACGAATTATGTATGTAATATTTAGCAAAAAGCTAACCTTATTCTTATTCCAAATGAAACGTTGCCTCCAATAAATATTTCTCACAAACAGAGACCCTCACCAAAAATGTTTAACACCCTTACAAAAAAAAATTTTATAAAACGAAATTGTGTGCCTTAAATCTGCACTCCCGGCTACTGGCAGACGACGACAGAGGAAACCCCAGAAAAGTATTGACGACTAAAGATGAGTGTATCGCCATGTGGAAATTTTGGTAAACACTTTAAAATATTTATTAATTGAGTTGTTATTAGCGATGTTCAAAGCTGCCTCACGTTCAAAGGTGCCCCAGTCCCTAAAATTACCGAGTCGAAAAATAAAATAAATTAAAAATACATTTGTACGTATATGTGTACTTGTATTAAATGGATTACAATGCAAAGTAGAAGGAAAATATAACAAAACTTTGGATCACGACAATATGAATTTTTTGTTGTTTTGGATATCCACCAGAATACTTGTATTTCGTAAAAAAAAAATAGCCATTTAACCTAAATTACTATATTACTCAATCTCCGATGTGGTATAAATTATTTATTTTGAATTGTAATAATAAGATTCGAATTCTGATTTTTCTGCCTTTAAGTTAGCAGCTTTTAGTAGTGCTTAAGAATATAATATTTGGCTTCAGCAGTCCTAGATAAAACCAAGCCTAGCTTCTCGCAACCATTTCTGTGTGCGCGATATATTTTTGCACTAATGAAAGGGACCTGCAGTTTTCTGCCGACTCCGAACGGCGAGTTGAGAAGCTTTACATGACAAATGATACTCTTGAATGCTATTCAGGCATTCGGAAGAGGTGGGCACTGTGAACAACTTTTTAGGTGTTTGCGGCGGGATTCGAACCCAAGACCGCTGGCTCAGTAGTCCGACGCACTAACCACTTGCGCTACGGTGCTTAAGAATTTACAGCTTTCTTTTCTTAAAGTGCACTTTGCGCTTAAAGTCTGGCTGTAGTATTGTATTACTCATAGACACCTCAATACCTGCCGCAACAACTAACTTGTCAACTGCACCTCTTACACATAAGCTTCGTATGCTCATTTTGCTCGAAATACAGTCGAATCGAATTCGCAAAAGTGACCATAAATCTGTCATCAGTACAATGTAATATTAACGGCGATTATTTTCAACAATTACAGATTTAATTCTTTTAATGGAGGCCTATTAAGAGATATTTAAACTGGTAATGATCGAGCCCACGAATTGAATGCATTTATGTAAGAAGCACGCATGTAATAGTTTGGATGACTGCAATCGGATCCAATCGGGTTGAACCAACTTTAAAGTGGCCAACGAACCAATAGAATGTCGAAGTCATTAGATAATTCCATGGAAACTATTCACTCCGTTTTTATGCCTAAGAGAATGGATTTTTGTTTTGCTTTAGTGATTATTTCAGCCTAGTTTACACTGTGGGGACTATATTTGGACTGGCACTACATACATATGTACATATGTATGTATTTTGGTCTAATAATATTAGTTAGTTTAGTTTTAATTGACTTTTATTTTCATTTTAATTATTTACAAAAACAATGGAAATTCAAAGTAGTTTTTAGTTTGGCTCATAGCCGTCTATGTAGGAAGGTATGTATAGCTTAAAAGTTCTCCTCTACAACATTTCTTCTATAGTGCAGGGCATAAGATGCGTAGCTAAACAATAACTTCCATCCTTGCTGTACATTTAAAATGCAGACTGTTTCATTTTCACTCAAGATGGTTGATCCAAAGAATCAGTTCGCAGTACGCAGTTCTCTTAAAATTGGGCAAATGGCTAAGAAATGGAACACATCTTCTCTTTCATTCAAATTGCACATGTTGCGCGAAATAGGTAGTTCTTGACGGTGTGGTTTAAAATTCAGGTGTACCCGCTCCCCTCTTAGTTTGAATATAGTTCCCATTTTACCCGTTGAGTTGGAGTTGAGAAAATATGTACTTTCTGGCAAATTATATTTAGTATATTTCTCGTACAAAATATTACCTGTTTTTGCTAGCAAAGTTCTAAGTTGATTCCTTATAAATTCAGGCTGGACATCTAGTGTAATGCTTAACAAATTTAGTCATTGTTGCTATGATGTGTGTAAGAACAATTTCCGACAGCCTTTTTGCATCGATTGACATTACTTTGACTATATAGTCAAAGTGTATTTTCAAAGTGCAAAATAAACAAACAAAACTGTCGAATATGGAGTGCTTCCAACCCACAGATACTCCATGAGGCGGGATTGCATCCACTTCATTTCACAGTGTGGTGTGCAGTTTCATCACGCTGCATTGTCGGGCCCTACTTCTTCGAAGAAAACGGTCACACCGTTACGGTTACTGGAAACCGTTACTTGAGCATGTTGAGAGAGTTGTTCTATCCAGAATTACGCCGAATGAGAATTTCTTTCAACTCTGTGTGGTTTCAGCAAGATGGTGCAACTCCTCATACATAGCCCGGCCTGTTATGACAGAATTGCGACGAAAATTTCCCAATAAGCTGATATGCCGGAACTCCACATTCCGTTGGCCTCCCAGGTCGCCTGACCTTACTGCACCTGACTTTTTCTTGGGGGGTTATTGCAAACAGGAAGTCTACAAAGCAAATTTGAATGAACTAAAGCAATCCATTCGAGAAACATTTGCGACCATTCCTGTCTCAACTCTCCAAGCAGTAATGAACAACTCTTTGGTAAGATGCCGCACATGCATCAACGAGCAGCATTTAAAATCCATTATTTTTAAAATTAATTAAGCCATATTTAATACAATTGAATGAGCTTTAACATGAATAAAAGAAAAATGAATTCCATACACTGAAAAAAAAGTTATATGAGTTTCTTAATGTAGCAATATTCATCACCCTGTAGTTTCCAAATATAACATGTAAGTTGGTGTACTACTCGGTAGCAGGGTTACCTCTGAAAATTTCCGGAAGGGGTCCAAAAGGGGGTACAACCTAGCTAAAAAAAAAGGGGTCCCATATACAATTTAAAGACTATAAATGGGATGACAAATGAACCGCAGTATTCGAATGTGTCCATTTACAGGGGAAATCTAAATTTTTTGGCGTTAGTAAGCACCGATAGGAATCGGGTAAATGCTAAAGTGAGATTGGTATCGATGGCGATGTCGGCTATAAAAAGTGACGGAGTTTTTGGTTGAATACGTCCATTTTTTCGCAATTATACAGAAAGGGTTTAAGAAGGTCCTATTTTTCAAAAAGGTTCAGATTTCGATGATTTCCAAAAAGGCGGGTCCTGGGGTCCGTGCCATCAAAAAAGGTTCAATTTGACCCCAAATGGTCCCAAGGGTA
Source organism: Brachyopa scutellaris (assembly GCA_949775065.1). Taxonomy (NCBI): domain Eukaryota; kingdom Metazoa; phylum Arthropoda; class Insecta; order Diptera; family Syrphidae; genus Brachyopa; species Brachyopa scutellaris. The sequence continues at coordinate 82,514,660 of OX459112.1, read as the reverse complement.
GCACTGCTCGGCAGTTGAAATATTCGCTTCACAAAATATCGGAGACATTTTTCTACTGCTGGGTAAGAACGATATCCGCAATATTGGGCTCCCTAAAAATGTACCTATTGCGCGAAACAATTTTTGTTTACATTTATATCGACGGGGCTTAAGTGCAGGATCCATCTCATATCAATAGGCGTGTTGCCCATCTTGCAGCTGTGAATTTAGTTTATATTTTGACGACAAATGACGGGGGGGGGGAGGATGAATATAACAAACAATGTTATATACATAGCACCGCCATCATGCGGCATCAAGGCAAAACTTAACAACAGATGGTCAAGAATAGAGGGACACAGGGTATCCAAGGTTCTTTGGCCGACCATAGATCGCAAAAGGATCAGGGTAATCCTAGGACTGAATAGGGCAAAGTTAAGAGTTCTAATAGAACTACTCTCCGGGCACTGTCTCTTGAGAAAATATGCCAAAAGAATGGGTCTTTCAAACATGAACGAATGCAGATACTGACATGCGCATGACATAGGATCATCTGAGGATACCGAACATATCCTTTGTGATTTTCAGGCTATTGCTCGTTCTCGAAAGAAATTTTTGGGGAATTACTTCTTTAATACACTGGAAGAGGCTGGTCAAACTGGCCACAATAAAATATTAAAGTTTTGCAGCGAAATTAAATATTTGGGGGGAAATGTTTCGGTTTAGGCATAGCGTATAGACCATAATACGATAGTCCTAGGGAATTGCGATGGGCCCATTTTGGTGCCCTGAGTTTTATAATGGTTCAACCTCATAACCCCTTTCAATCTAACCTAACCTAACCTTGACGACTAATGTATTTAACGGTACAGACAAAAAGGTTAAATAATACAAAATGAATGACATTTCGATGTTTTTAGTGACATCTCAATTTAATTTGTGGCGACATCTAGAGCAACTTATAATTAAATTAAATGATTGACCTCAACAATTGATATATTGGGTCTGTTTGGTAATATGCTAGTTTTCGAAAGTTCTACGTAAACTACATAGAATCTGACAGTTTCATGGCTCTCAATTTTTTTTACTCTCATTTGGATCTCTCTTTGCGATGAATTATTGCAAGACCAATTCCTCGGGGTGGGCCGAGTCAACTCTGTCAAACCAGCCATCTGACAGTTTGTGAAATGTCATAATCTTCATTGTTAGTGGAAAACAAAAACAATTTGATAGGTTTGACCAAGTGTTGTTTGAAAAGCGTTTGTTTACTTTTTTGCAAGTTTTCTGTCTTTGAGAGGAGTTCTCTCTCTTTGAGAGGATTCTACTATTTGACAGATCTCAATTCCGTGTGCCAAAAAAGATACCAAACACACCTATTGACACTGATAATGCTTACCTAGGCTCAGTCCGGGATATAGTCGCCAGTACAAACTGCAGACATTGGGCCAGAAACGTCATTCTAAGAAGTTATTACCCCTTATAGATCTGTTCCCGTTCTTTCTGGACTGAAATTTCTCAAATTTCAACGATTGGGGGTAAAAATTTGTCAGAGAGAGGGAAAAGTGTGCAAAAGTACATGAACGCATTAACAATAAAAAATGAAAAATGTATGACGTTTGACAGATTTGACAGTTTCATAAAGCTGCCCAAAGAAATTTCTTGGGCTAAATTCGGCAGCATGGGGAAGTTTCTTACTCTCTTGTTAGCGCTCTCTACTGTCGAAAACTATTCGTATGGGAACAGGATTTGATTGATTCTCCTAGTTTTGCGCTGTTTTGGACAGTACTAGAACAGACCTAATGGTTACGAACTACTTTAGGCTTGACATACTTAGCTAAAAAAAAGTTTCATGAAATATCTCATCAGGCTACCGTTATAGAAGAAGTGTTCAAATTGTTTGTTTCCTGAGTACCATTTGCCAGTGAAACTCTGCACATACTATTATTAGTTAAAAAGCTGTTATAATCCACACTGTGGTTTGGTTATGCACATTGCTAATTTGTTAAAATCATAGATACACCAAGAAATGGCATGTTTGTCTTTCAACAACTGTCATTGTTAAAACTCTCACACCGCAGCTGTCAGTAGTCACTAGTCAGTATGTTGAAAGTTAAAAAATGGCCCCCATGATCAAAACCGTCATCTCATCGGTGCTGCAATAATAACGAAAATAAACCCCATGAAGCACGGGCACAGTTATTTGCACAAAACAAAACAAAATTACGTAATACTTTCTCTTCTCGATGTGGATGGATGTGTTTTATTTTCGTCTGTCTGTCGTGTCGTATTTGTTGTTGGTGTGTATCTGTTAAGTTACGTTTGGCTTGGATTGTCTGATTATGCTCGATATGAATGCAAAGACGAACAAACCGTCGATGAAGCATACAAGAAAACAGGGCAATTCTCATGTTATTACTTCACGTCCATCTTCGGCCAGTCCAATATGGCCAAAAGAACTACACATGTATTATGTAGTCTATGAAGCCGGACCTGGTTTTTCCATGTGACTTTAGAGTTTTGAAGGCAACAAGTCTTGCACTTGTAAATGGATTTTTCTTTATAATTGGATCTTTCGTTATAATTAACAATACGATCGGGTGATTGGTGTATTCAACAAGTTTTACCACACAATAGTCCCGTAATTATTTTCAAAATGAATCAATTTTAGAATTCAGTGATTTGACAATCAACGGTGAAGAAGGCCGGTGTTATGAAAGATTTGAGTATACACGTTCAGAAGTACTCGTACATATGTAGTATGGCGACTATTGAAGACCACCGATTTTCAGGTTCTTCACAGCGTTGCGTTTAAGGGGCAATGTGTCTGTTTTCAGTAGAGTTGAAAAACTGCTTAATCATTTTCCGCAGCTGGATGCAGAGTACCATAGTACTCTGGTCGAAGAAATAATTTGCTTAAATGAGATAAAGACCTTGTCTTTAGTTCGGTTGATTGGTGCATGATAATGAAACTGGTCTCAGGGTGAGGAAGGTTATGACTGAGAGGCTCAAACTGGTTTGAACGATGGATAAATGTTTTGGATTTAAAATGTCAATCAATTAAGTGTCTGAAATCGTAAAGAAACCCAAATATAGAAAAAATCGAAAAGTACATACATATATACAGCATTCATAAGTACACACGAATGGAAGGGACCTACAGTTTTTTGCCGATTCCGAATGGCGAAGTTGAGAAGCTCCTCATCACAATTGATACTCTTTGTATGCTTGTGAGACATTCGAAAGAGGTGGCACCGTGAAAAAACTTTTAGGTATTTGCTGGAATTGAACCCAGGACAGACACTAACCACTACGGTGCTCACAATTGGAAAGAATCGAGAAAAATTTCTAAGCAATATTTCTGAAATGTTTCGTTAGGTCTGGACACATCCTTAGCCACAATAATGTCCGTTCGAGTAGATAAGTTTTTTTTTTAAGAGGGCATGATATGTGACCATGCATACACAAGTTTAAATACAACTAAAGATAAGTTGTAGCCATGGTGGTTAGTGCGTTGGACTACTACGCATGTTGCTCGGGTTCAATCCCAGCCCGTGTCCAACACCTAAAAGAGTTTTTCACGGTTGCCACCTTTTTCGAATGTTTGACAAGCAATCAAAGGGTATCATTTGTCATGAGAAGCTTCTCAAATCGCCGCTCGGAGTCGGCAAAAAACTGTATATCCCTTCCATTCATGGAAAAAATAACACACACACACAAATGGTTGCGAGAAGCTGGGCTTGATTCTCAATAGGACTGCTGACGCCGTATATTTATTTTATTATTTAAAGATAAGTTGTGTTAATTAATCGTTTCTCCATATTTTTAATTTATAGTGTCATTCAAAATCATATGTTGCTTAGGCTATTCTTCTGCCTGAGTGGCATCTAGGAATTCCCTAGGGACGATGGCATCAGGACAATTAACTGGTCAAAGAACTTCAACATTAAACTCAGTAACAAGAAAGACTGGAGCAACGAATCTGGAATCTACAGGCTGAGTACTCAACTCATACCATTAAATGGGTGGTTCAAGAACTGAGGAAGGAACGGGGGCAGGAGTGTTTGGGCCCGAAACTAAACTACTTGAACCCATGGACAGCTACACCGGCAATTTTCAAGTCAAAATCTATGTTATCGATAGATGTGCCCAACTCAATCTTAAAATCTAGCTTAAAAAACAATCGGGGCTCAGATCATCAAATCTAGAATTGCCTGGGAATGCCTAGATAAACTAAATATACTCTGCGAACGAAACAACGTCACTATCTACTGGGTACTAGGACACCTGGGATTAGAACGTAATGAAGAAGCGGACAAACTTGCCATAAAAGGAGCTACCACACCCTTTGTGGGCCCTGACCCCTGAACCCTTCTGCGGCATAGGCGAAAACACCATAAAAAAGTATGTGGCTCCGATTACTGGAAAAGACAAGCAGGACTAAGCCCTGGACAACAACCCAGTATCTAAGACAGGCGAAGAAACATTTGGGTAATTATAACTTGAAAAGATTCAAAGCTTGCATCAGCCTTGACAAAAACAAAATCTCAAAAGAATTTTACTACAACCAATTTTTTTTGATTTTAAATCCAATAAGCCATTGTTGAGTTAGGGCTGTGTAATGACATATAATTTTGCCACTTCGATCCCAAATTCTCAGCTCTTATGAGTAATGGCGTAGTCTGAGTACACCTACTAATTCCGCCAGGAAAATGCAGATCATAATAGTGAAAACCGCATCTAAATCCGTTTAGTGGTTCTCGAGATTAAGACACATTTTGGGGACTTCCTTTTATACTATGTATACATATAAATACATATACACCCCGCGCAACAAAAAGAGCCGCACACGGATTTTCCATTTTTTTGCGCTAATTACTTTTAAGGGATTCCCCAAATTATATTTTAATGATTCCGTGTTAGGTAATGCACATCCTGGAATGTATCGGAATTCTGGCAGTATTTAACAGTGCGTGCAGATGTATTTCTTAAATAAAAGTGAAAGTTGATATCGCGATGTCTAAAAGGGTACAGTTGAGTAAAGAAAATAAGGCAGTTACCGTTGCCTTATCCAATCAGAATCAGTCATTTCGTGAAATCGCTCGACAAATTGGATGCAATGAGAGTTCTGTAAGAAGATTCTGTAACAAATATCGTCGGGATCACAATCTGGACAGAAAAATTGGCACAGGATTGAAGAGATGTACCACTGTTCGGGAGGACCGACAACTCAAGAGGCTAAGCTTGAGAAACAGGTTTAAAACCGCATCGGAGTTAAGAGCTGACCTGCAAGAAGCTAATGGGGCTGAGTTAGCGTCAGAACCATCCAGAATCGTCTCAACGAGATGGGTTTGCTATCAAGGAGCAAAATGAAGAAAACGCGCCTTAGCTGGGCTAGGTAAAGGCAAAACTGGAGTGTTCAAGAGTGGTCAAATGTGGTGTTCTCTGATGAGTCCAAGTTTAACCTAATCGGTCGGATGGGAAGCAGATAGTGCGTCGTAGAAAAGGAGTACGCTACAGCGAAGAATGCATAGCTAACACTGTAAAACATTCTTCTTATGTTATGGTGTGGGGATGCATCACCGCAATTGGATTTGGATCTCTAATTATGCTCGAGGGCACTGTTAACGCCATGTGATGCAAACAAATTATCTTAGATATTGTTGTACCGAGTATAGAAATGATAGCAGCAGAAACATCCCAACCAATTTTTCAAAATGATTCAGCACCTTGCCACCGAGCAGAATCTGTGAGTAATTCGTTTAGTGTAGTGAGCAAGTTTATTTTTTCATATTTTTGGGTGTTTTGAACATCTTATGATTGAAATTTTTAAATTTCCTCCACAGATTAAAACTTTGAAAGGAATAGAATCCCTAATTTGGCCGGGAAACTGTCCAGATCTCTACCCCATCGAAAACACCTGGGCTCTTATGGGAAAGAAGATCCAAGATAAAAAACCAAAAACCATGCAGCATCTAAAGAGCATCATTGAAGAAGTGTGATTCAATGAGATTGATAACAATTACCTCGGTAATCTCTATGCATCCATGCCTAACAGGGTTCATGACGTTCTTAGGGCGAAGGGTGGTGCTAGTGCTACGAAATACTAGAACCATTTTTTTAGTGTCAAAAAGTCTAAAATTATGTTCAAATGTTTCTTAGTGTAATGAAAATATGAAAAAAGAAATTTGCTCTTCGAATTCTTGGTCTTTTTTTAATTTATGTATATTGACAGAACTTGGGCAAAATCTGATATTTTGTAGTCACGATCATTCCTTTTTTTTCAATTAGGCTACCAAATGTATTGTCTAATTGGGGAATGTGTCAACTTAAATGTTAAACATGAAAAATACAAAGTGACTACGCAGTGATTAGCCATCATTTATTAGATTGCTTCCATTTTGTTAAAAATTACCATGTGCGGCTTTTTTTGTTGCGCGGGGTGTATGTAGATGTAGTATGATAAACTTTATAGTCAAAACTTTACAAAATGCGCTGTGCTGTGTACGGATGTCGTGTAAACAATAAAAAAAAAAACACCTGTGATGAAAAATTACGACTGAATGAAATATCTGAACAATAATTATAGAAAAAAACAAATAAAACAATTTTATAAAAAAACCTATCATATTTTATTGAGAAATTTTAAAAGAAAAACTACAATAACAAATTAATTTGAGTTAAACCGAAAGGGGTCACAGATGTCTGCCATGTTTGCTTTGTAAAGCGATAAGTTAAGATATTTATCCCAATACAATCAGCAAAAGTGAATATTTAAATATGTATATATGAGTCTGCGTCATCGTTGCGTAAGCTCTTAATCTTATTCACAAAATCCCTTAATTACTCCGTTTCAGTGGAAATTCCATTGCAATTACTCACTTCAACGGTAGCCTCAGTTTATGCACTTTTTGTACAGTAGGTATATCAAAAGTTGCGCAACACATCAAACCAACATCAAGACATGAATACCCGAATGCATGCTGTCAAATTTACATATAAAAAACATCCAATCAATTCAACGTAAAACGTCCATGATAGGTCATGTGCACCGGCGCGGCGCAAACCGTTTTGAATTTAAAAAACAATTCTCTTCACCACCAGACAAGAAGTGCAGCCAAATCAACTGTGCAACTGTCAAACACAGCTAATCAGTATTCCAAAGCGTATTCAATTTCGCCAAAATGCGCCCTTGTACTGAATCTGAAGTCCATCGCCAACATCGCAACCGTGTTATCAATCAAATTGAAATCACTTTGAAAGCCAGGCTGTGTTCGAAGTAGATGCGTGGTGCTTCAAACATGGTCACACCACTAGAAAATGTAAATTTGAAGCCCGCACGTCATTGTTTGTTTGCTTTCCAAAATGTTTAATTAAATTTCTTACACTGTTCGTAAATGAGTATTCGGTGTAAGAGACATGTGCTCGAACAAGGTCACGAGCCTAAATGTGTCCGGTGAGTTGAAAAAATGCATGATCCCCACTGAGTAAACATCAAATCAGGTTTTACGTCATAGGTGGATTCGAGTATTGAGTACCACCACTCGTTCAATAGAGATCTTGACCCATTTCTCGGTATCGCTATCGGTACTGGCCTAATGATGATAATCAAATGTGCACACATACTCTGCGAACATACCCCTAGAGTGTAACGATCTTTTTCAAAATACGTGTTCAAAAATACAGTCCAATGCAATGGTAGTTGCATAATATTTGATGTTGAATCCGCCTGTGTAATTCCCGGATACCTTTTCCAAAGGTTTTTACCGCATTCATCAAAATTGATTGCACACCACTAAACGAGCGCCGAAGATTGATACTAATTAAGTGTTTTATGTGATGATTTGAGAAATACTTGGGATGTTGTCATTTGGTCGCAGCACGGTAAACGTTGCGTACGTGAATCAGCTGTTTTTTGCAAAACACAACTTTTTTTTCATAACAATTGGTTGGCAATTTACAAAGACGAAGATGAAATATTTCCTAAGGCAATGGCAGCAGTCTTCTGAGTTGAGATTAAATTGAATTGAGTCGGCACATTGCATCAGGTGAATGTTGAAAGTTGGAAACGTAATGGAATGCAATATATTTGGTTAAAAAACGAGTATTTCGAGTTTGGTGGCGGCGAGGGTTTTGATATACATACTCGTATGTGGACATTTACATCAACTTACGCACTCTGGTTAATTTATTTTTATTTAGTTTTTAAAGTAGTCCGCTCAAATAAGTACCAATAGGCAAAGACTTAATCAGGTTCGTTTCAGTTTGGTTTTTGGGTCTTAAATTGCATGAATAATGATTTCGGGTTTATTTGAAAGCTCTCTGTTAATTAATTGTAATGCATAATGTGCATAAATGTTTACAGATTCAAATATGCATAGACGTGGACCCATATGAAGATTTGTGTTTCCGTGATTGGCATTTTTTCAAAACGAAAGATTATTAAGGCTCTGAAGAGATGACATGTGCAAAAACTTGTATTTTGCTTGATCATGCGTGCACAAAAAGATCACAAGAATACATATCAACAGCAGTAGGGATTCACTGATGTGCCGCTTAGTATAATTTTTTAAACTGGACTAACTATTTCAATAATACCCTTCGGGACTGTGGATCCACTGAAGATTCTATCCACAAACTCTGTAGTGAAAAACTTCCAGGTCACCATTCTCGACAGATCCTCAATCTCTCCTTCCGCCTCCTTGATCACTGCAGTGTATTGCAAGCGGAAATTATCGCAAACTCAGAAGAGCTATAGTCGATTAAGAGGAATGTAACACCTTCGAGGCACAAAAACATTTCAGGGAATGTCTCTAAACGAGAAACAACAACACCTATACTACCGGGCAAGGAAAATTTGTGTATACTCATTGCAACTTACATACGATCACTTAAATTTGACACAGTCAATAAAACCAATATTAGATGGGAAAGGGGATCCACCTGATCTGAAACGGTCTAACTAATCTTCTGTCCCAAAAAAGACTACAATTTAGTATGACTATGGTAGTACCAAACGCTATCAACAAAACGATTTCAACTGCCTTACGTGATGAGGGCCCAGGTTTGGTGTCTTTTCAAACGTCTTCTATAGAAGTTGTATACATAGACGAGGAAGAAGAAGAATGTACCAGTCATCTCCTCTCTTCATGGCCAACTACTGGAGGAACACTACACCTAGGTAGATACTCACTCCCATTATGCAAGTCGTGCCTCGTATGTCGTATCTCATTCGAGGTGTACTTGCTCTTGCATCGTATTTTGTTTGTCATTATGCATGTCGTATGCATTGAATACCACTCCCTACAAGTTGCTGCGTATCAGCATCGCATTGCATCGCACTTCAAAATGAACGTTTTTCTGTCAGTGGCGGTTTCCTTGCCGGCGAGCTCAAGAGTAAGTCTAATTACAACTGCTCCCGAAAGATGTCAGCACACACTCAATAGATTTGGGGCTTAGTAATCTCATGTTAAACTAAAGAATAAGAAAACTTTAATTTCGTTTGTCAAAAGAAATGTCAATTTTTAAATTAACGAACGATTCATTGGCTTCTAATTTCACGATCCGTGTACACCCCTTTTTTGAACTCATTCAATTTTTATGTATATGTTTTTAGTAATCTGTAATTAAATAATTTGTGTTAAACTTAAACTAGCGTCTTTAATTATCTTTTACCCCCACATAGATTTACTCTTTGATGAGCACATGAAAGAATATTCTTAAAAGGAATTGATACGAGATAGTTGAAACGCAATAAGTCTGCCGAAATTCATTGAACATATATGTTATATGTATATGTATGTAATGTATGTATTATGTATTTTTCGAAATTTAAATTACAATTTTCTTAAACTAAATGAATAATTGACAATTGCAGTTTTATAAAACTACTCTGTTGACAACCATTTGTCCATCTTTTAGAATTAAGATGAACGTGCACCCCACATCTGTGTGAGTGGTACCAAAGTTTTTTATTAGAAAATAAAAGTAATTTAAGTAGTAAAAAAAACATAGAAAAACATTAAGTCGTTTCCATAAAAGAGCTTACAATTGTTTATTTTCCATATTTTTCTGAACATCGTGTAGTCACTTGAAAAATCGTAGCCGAAGCAAATACCACTAAAAACGTTGAGAATACGACTAAATACGACTTGCGTAATAGCTGATATAAACCGAAAATCATCAGCGATGGTATCCGATTCTGTTGACCGCTAAAAAGTCATTAGCGTACGAGTATGCTCCATAATAACAAAATACGACTATGTTCGTATGTGACTCGCAAATACCAATTGGGGTGATTCCTTCAACCATTTTTGCAATCTTCCGCGAATGGGTATCAAAAGCCTCTCTCTCTCTTCATATAATGCACCATAGGTCTAAGTGTGCCAGCAGCCATTGCCAACAGAACCTAATTTACATCAAATTTGATTTTGAAAATCAACAGAGCTTCAAAATTTAACTCTTCTTAGTTGGATAAAGAGTTCAACGCCTTTATCGCCTCTTTTAGACGTTTCCGAATTTGTTTTTAAATAAAAATTTTCAAGGCGGGTGCCTTGCGATATAAGGAACTAAGGGTAACGTTTTTAAACTTTTATTGATTTTCTGAATGGAGAACCTTTCAAGAATATTGTGTGGAAATTTGAGATGAATCGGAGCAAAACTAGTGGTTTAAGCAATCGCGTCTCATACATAACTCAGCGCCCGAGCGCGCTATTGTTAGCTAACCTAACCTTACCTCTTACCTTTCTTTATAGAAACTAACACAAGTACAAGCGATGGTAGCGACATCCTTTATGGTACGCCGATAGAACTCGCTTATTTTATTCCAAATTTTTTAGTGTTTAAAACTTTAAAGCTTTTTTCTCACAACTCACGTTTTCAAAGTCGGTGTCCCTCATAACTCCAAAGCTACTGCACCGATCCTTTTGAAATTTTGAAAACTATTTCTGCACATCATTTAGGAGGAAACGTTGGAGAGGTTTTTTTTTCAAATTTGTTAATACTTTTTATTTCACAGTAACAAATTAGTCGAGTTTCACTTGAGGCGTTTTTCACTTCAAAGTGTTCCCAAAAAGTGAAAAGGTGAAATTTCGAAAAAAATTTCGAGTTTTGATTCCGATCCAGCACCGAGTTATTAGGGACACCACAATTGCACTTTTTTCCGAGACGCTTCCGAATAATTGCTGCCATTGCCGTATTTTTTAATATTATTTCATGAACATTTTACACGATATTTTTGGAATTTTATATTTGAATGTGCCATTGCTTTTAATAAACAGATTTTAACTGTGTCGTCAAAAAAAATTCACAAAAATGTAGGTACCTTTTTTGGCGGGATTAACGTTACCCCGCCCTTAATTTTCGAAATCTTTTTCTTGGGTCTGTATTTTTTTTCTGAGTCTGCAACTCACGTATTATGGCTTATGGGAAATTGTTTTGAAAACGAAGTGATTGTTCGAGCAATTATTTCCACTCGAAAAAGGTCCATTGTGAATCATAGTTTGGCAAAATACTAATTGTATTGATTTATTTCGCCTCAATAAAGTAAAGTAAGTAAGAATCATAGTTTGGGAGTAAATCCTCTTTTTACCAACTCGTAAGCCAGTTTGTGGTCTTGGTGAATCTTAGAAGATCCGATGTTTTTAAATTTTCGAGCTCTGCTATGTCTGCGGAGAATCTATGACCTAAAATACGGGCCCTCGTTCTTGGAGGGCGGGGCAGTAGCAGAGTAGATGTTGATGATTCGCTTTCTTCCTCATCTCCGCAGCTTTAACAGATATCGTTGGACTAAGGTAGCTATTTGCTTGTCGTTTATATAAGGCGTGTTATTTTTTAAGCCTATATAGAATAAAAAAAAGCTTTCAATGCATAATACAAAGAAAACCTTAGCCTAGATAATTATCCAGTCTAACGTTTTGTTGTATTTTATATGGAAAACATGTTGCTGAAACATGTTTATTCTATATAGGCTAAAAAAACACGCCTATACTTAAATATCGTTTTTCTATGTGTTTAATTGAATTTTCAGTTTTGAACACAGTTTTCTCGATTTGCAAATGTAAGAAAATCGATTTTGGTCCAAAATAAACCCTGGCAGCACTGGTCTCCATTGATATTTGACTTTCCTGGTAAAATATAACATACATATGTATAATTGTGCACTGCACACTTTTAATAATTGGCGTGTGTGCAACCCAAAACCCGTCTTAAAGACTCATTGCATTGGCATGGAATGTCTGTTAAAATTGATTATGTAACTCCTCGTCGGATTGAAGTTTATTATTTCTCTTATTTATCTACACGTATCTACATGTGTATGTATGCTCGGGTTTATAGACAGATTCCATTACGTTTACGTGTCTATCCGAAGACTTTAAGATCTCTGCATTATATCTTTTTTACTTTAAAATAAAGCATGAAGTAATCGCATTTCATCAGAAATTTGTAACTTAACGGTTATAATTTTATAATTTTTTTTTTTACATTATTTAGCTACCATACTCGCTGCACCGAAAAGTGGAATTATCTCTGCGTTCACTCCACAAGAGATTACTAAATAGGCGGCAGTAAACTATCCGAATGGAAAGTATAGAAAAGCGCAACATTGTTGGTATTTGGTCGAGTGCGCGAAATATTATGCAAGTGCAGAAGAAGTTTTAACCACAAATCGCCACATTTAAAGCGACACGATGTGCATACTTACGACATCTACATTTGATGCAATACGAGTATGTGCAGTTGCGTGACATCTCAACTGACACATTATTAATTGCCATTTAGACAGAAGAAAATAAAGATTTTGACAAGTCACAAGATGACGCAACACTTTCTTTTTTTGTTTTGACTGAATCTCAGTAAACTCATAAACTGCAACTACATACATATGTAGGTCAATAATGCGAATAAGCTTGTGACTTCTATATTGCCCTCAAACTGTGATGAAAGAACCCGAATTTTTTTTTTAAAGAAAGTATATCCTTTGATGGTTACAGTTATATCACATATTAGCCAATTTGTTTGTTATTAACAATCAAATAAAACCCGGTAACCCAATGACCAGAATCGACGCACTTCATTTGGTATGCTCCACTGGCGACCGTTAAAGAAAACGAAAGTGATCAACTGAAATTTTTGTTGTTTCACCAAAGAAGGCTTTCGGCTTTGGTAGCCATCATTGTGTCTATGGCTTGAACGCACGAAGAGTGTGCAGTGAATTTTATCGGATTATGTAATTTCTGATTTTAATTTCACTATAGCTATACGGATGTGTAGTAAATGTTGCGTAGTAGATTCGGGAAATTCGGTGGCTACCTGACTGAGGTTCTGGTCTTTTGCACAGAGGAATTTTAAGCTGTTTATTAATTGTTAGTTATGTAACGAAGAGTTTACACAGACAGTTTTTAATTGGAGAAGGTATGGATGGATAATGCATTGGAGTTTGGCAGCTGTAAGCCTTATAAAGAACACTAGTAAGACGGGTGGTAATAAAATTACGTTTAATCGTGTAATATCGTAAGAAAACGATTACAGAGTTTTAAGCAAGTTCCGCAAGTAAATCTGCATTTCGAGACTTGTTTTGATTGAATGCTTGGCAAAGAGGTAAAGCACACGGCGATCTTCACTGGAGATAGGTCGATTCATGCTTGGGCTGCAATATCGTCGCAGTCCGTTAGCTTTTAAAAAATTTAGTAAGTATCTTAAGTGGAATTTCTTCGCCTGTCTATGAGTAAGCTTCTAAACTGTCCTTCCTTTGACGGAATAGTGTCTCAGAGTTTGCAATCAAATGATTTGGAGTCTCGTCCTCATACATAATTGCAGAATCTTCTATCTTCTTTAAGACTTTAAGGTGTTTCTTTAACTTATAGTGTCTTGTAAGGAAATCTTTTAGTAGTCTAAACGTATTTTAACTCAGGCCTTTGAAGGGTTTGGACCTTCGGATAAGAAACTTCCCAGAGCTTTCGATATACATATGCGCATACAATACTTTCAAAAGCGGTATTTTATTTGCTTATAGCATCTGCAGGTAGCGTAATCATTGGTGTATTTTTGATAAGGGAAACCCGCTATCTCTGCAGTTGTTTCCTTCTAACCCTTCTTGTGAAATCCTTTAAGTGTCTTTCTTTGCTTCGCTCTCAATGACGATGTAGACGTGTAGGTGATCATGGATCTAGACTTTTGTATGTGAAGGCTTGTTTTATTATTGCATACTTTAATGATGTTAAAAAATCGAAGATCATTCCATATAATGATCCCTCTGTAGGTATTCACCTTTCTTACTTATGACTTCTCTTTCTCACGAAAGCTTCCTTTTACCCGTCCTTCTGGCGAGAATACCAAGAAATTTTCTTATTGCATGTTTTTTTTTATTTCACTTCCGTTACATATATTTCCGTTCGATTCGTTAATTCAAATTTCAGGTATCAGAGATTATGCCCCACATGATTTAAAAGATGTTTTACTTAAAACCAAGTTCACTTTAAAGCATACCGGGAAGTAAAGTGAACAATAACGATGTTACAATGAATAGCCTACCTAGCGATAAGTGAGACGCTTTGCAGGATACCTACGGTAGCCATGGAGATTATTCTCAATATTTTTCTTATGAAGCTCGAGTCTGATCCGGGCTGATATCGCTCATATCAATCCTACAATTATCACAAACCATTCATTGCTCAATAAAATTTACAGAGGGAAAGACAATTGGCCCGGCTTGCGTTCTACATGAAAAGGCGGACAACCAGCCAAGGTTAGGTTAAATTGAGAGGCACTCTGTCCCATCGCGATCGCCTAGGAATCCATCCAAGAATGGCACCTAAACCGCCACGATTTCCACAAAGCATTTTACTACGCTGCAAAATTTTAGAAAGATTCTATGGAATGTTTGGCCTACGTCCTTCAGGGTACTAAGGAAGTAAAGTGCCTAAAATCTATCTGCGACTACGTGCTAATGCCCGGACATTCGAACAGAAAGGGTGCGATATCTTCTGCCTCACCTATGTACGAGTATATCATTGCAGTATCTGCAAATATCCGTGCCGATGACCAACCAAAGTGAGCCTTATGAGACCTACCATTTGAGGCCTACAACTACAACTTCCTATTATTATCGTAAGTACAATTTCGACCTTGTCATATTTATTTATTTCATATACTGTTTTATTTATTTTAACTAAATAAATGCTATTTTATTAAAAAAATGTTTGCGTTGTGAAGCGTTAATTTAAAATGTCACCTGTTTAATTTGCACATCAAAACGTACATAAATACATAATCATAATTATCTAATATACTTTAAGAAATTTTTTAACGAAGTTATTTTACGTAAATATGTATGTACAAACAAAATACGCAGAAAAATTGTAATTCACAAATATTGTTTTATGTTAATTATTTACTTTTTGTGTACAGGGTTCTCGGATAAATGTCAATAACCATACCCACTTATACCTTTATTTGTACAATATACTTGTACTGTCGACATTCAAGTTTCAAGTATTTAAATAAAATATTCTTCGAATCATTAGACTGTAGCCATAGCCCAAGTAAAATACCGTGCGGGCAAAATTGAACACACTTTCAAAGACATGCGCCCCTTTCCATGGATACTTTCTTATGATTGTTGGAAAATAAACAAACGAAGAAGTGAACACATTTCCGGTGAATTCTTGATAGGTACTTACTAACTTACTTAGATGTCTCCTAGTCTCACAAAATAAGACGTTAAAAATGATGCTTAATCTTCCCTATTTCTACTCCACACAAATATTACACGAAGAAACTGGAGTATTGCAGATCTCAAGGAAAATTTTAATTCTGGGGCCAAATCGTCTCATCCGTTCATGTACGGACGATCGAACGTATGAAAATTACGTTATACGTCTGCCGAGTAAACGGAATCGTATTATGCCATACGATTGCTCACGGAACGTAATTTTTTTAATTGTACTAGATGTCAAGAGAGAAAATAGAGATGAAACTTCAAATTAATGTCATTTTGAAGTAAAATTATTGAACTTTTAATAATGAAAATATAATTTTAATGAAAACACAGCGTAAATATGTACATACATATGTATTCATTCTAATTATAAATTAAATAAACTATTAAACATGAGCACATATTATCACTTCAAAGAATAAAAATCACATTTCATTTCATATCACTAGTCTTTGGCCATGCTTTTTTTGATTTTCAAGCAAATGAATTTATTTTTTCAATTTCTTTGTTTCTTCTTCTTCAGAATCTTCCGTGGCTCTTTAGTTTTAGTTATAGACGCCTTATTGAATGACCAATGTTTTTTTTTTTTGCTTGAAATTTTTGGTTAGCAAAATCCTGTTAAAAAGTAAACAAAACTTTGTTTTATTGAAAATCCATTCATATTAGTTCATATACGTTCACGTATGTCATAATTCCAAATAGGCATTTTTCGATCACGAGTTACTCGTTCACAGATGAGACGATTTGGCCCCTGAATGAAAATTGAAAATTTTTTTTTTTGCTAAATGTTTAAACTCAGAGAATGAATTAATACAAAATCCTATATCCTAAAATGTTATTAAAATTAAAATTTCTGTTCGTCAATTTGTTAATTAATTTATCTAATCTGTTCAAATAATCATCCGTACTTTCTTATCTACAGTTCTGTGTAAAAAATTAAGACCAGTAAGATAATGGTTCACTTTTGCTCTAATTTTTTTCAGATGAATGTTTTGTACTTAAGTTAAAAACAGTCTTTAAATTAATGCAGCCGAATATAAGTGGTCGCCGTGGCCGTGGTGGTTAGTGCGTTGGACTACCACGCAATGCTGCTCGGGTTCAACTCCTGGCCGGGTCTAACACCTAAAAGAGTTTTTTCACGGTACCACCTCTTTCGAATGCCTGACAAGCATCAAAGAGTATCATTTGTCACGATTAAGCTTCTCAACTCGCCGTTCGGAGTCGGCAAAAAACTGTAGGTCCCTTCCATTCGTGCAAAAATATAACACGCACACACAAATGGTTGCGAGAAGCAGGCCCCGGTTCACCTCGAGCTGTAGCGCCAACTAAGTAAGTAAGAATATAAGCCTTCAATCTAATTACTTTTTTAAGTTTGAGAAAGAATTAAAAATATGTTAAAATTTAAGTCAATATTTTATGAAATTATTCTACTGGTCTTAATTTTTTTACACAGAACTATAAATACTTATTTATTTATTTTTTATTTATTCATTTATTTATTGATTTGTTTATTTATTTAGCTACGTATCTACTTCATTATTAATTAACTTATTTACTTATTTCATTATTTATTTATTCATATATTTATTTAAATTTATTTATTTATTCATTTGTCTATTATAATAGTTTGTCCAATTTATTTGTACTTACCTGAATATTTATTAATTTATTTAGTTTAAATCATTTCATTGTTTGTTTGTTTATTTATTTATTTATTCATTTATTTAGTTATTTATTTATTTATTTATTTATTTATTTATTTATTTATTTATTTATTTATTTATTTATTTATTTATTTATTTATTTATTTATTTATTTATTTATTTATTTATTTATTTATTTGTTTATTTATTTATTTATTTATTTATTTATTTATTTATTTATTTATTTATTTATTTATTTATTTATTTATTTATTTATTTAGTTATTCACTAACTAATTCATTAGTTTCAACATTATTTATTTAATTAGTTATAAGCGTATATATTTATATACTGAGCTACTTATTTATTAAGTTTTAAAACTGTGAAACAAACCTAGATATAAGTTTACATCATTCAAATGAAGGTTTTTGTCCATAGTTTTCCTCCCAATGCATTACTTTTGTAAGAGAAAATGATTGTGAAATTAGTACATATGTTCAGTAGTTAAAATATACATATAATATCATATCTCTGTGCAAGCTGTGTCTAGTCTAATTAATGTAAAAGTTATTCTATGGAAATAAATACATACATATGTATATCAATATATCTATCTATCTTAGGTGTCGCTACAGTCAGGGTTGAACAAGGTATCAACCAATAACCTTTTCCAGTTTGCCCGTTCCTTGGCTAACTGTATCCAGTTGCGCGTACCAAATTGGTTGAAGTCCTCTTCCACTTGTGCGCGCCACGTTACCAGTGTTGCCGCAAAATTCAAAAAGCGTCCAAAAAAGGGGTCCCGCTTATAAATATTTGTATGAAAAAATGGAATTTTTCGAAAAACTGTATTTTATTGCTAAACTTAATAAAATAAAATAAATATTGGGATAAAAATAACAAAGACAAAAAAAGCATGTATGAGAGCGAGTTTTTGGAAAAATAATTCTGACTAACAAAAAATACTTTGTTGATTTCATCACTGGTTGAACAAAATGGGTGTGTTTAAAGAGTGAAGTATGTACTATGTTTTAAAAGTGAAAGAGACGATATCCTATATTTTCAAAATGCGTCAAAATCGCAGTTTTTTTTTAAAAGTGGAGTCCCGGGACGCAAAAGCGTCCCAAATAGCAGCGCTGCACCTTACCCGAGGTTATCCCCTGTTGCGGTAACACTCCGGGTTGTAGTCGAATATTCTGCGGGTCCGGGCTTATTTGTTCATTCGCTCTACATATTCGAGAGATCTCAAAAACGTCTAATAACACTCTAACGGTCTAATGTCGCTCTACAACTCGTATCATTTTTAGTTGAATCTTCTTCTCCAAAACCCGTCAATGCAAACGGGACTGAATATCTTATGGAGGATTTTTCTCTCGTTGCGACCAAGCACCAAGAATATCCTCAGCCGCTTCCGATAAAGTGCTTCAGCTAAGTTTTTTGGCACAAGAATATTGCAAACATTTTATGCTTCGGTGAAATATACTGAAACGAACCGATAATTTGGATACTAATTCCGAAATACATTTTAAACAAATTTGCCGACTTTTTTTCGATTTTCTAAGTTGACCCTTAAAGAGTCAGAACTGAAGCCCTCACGAACCGGGCATGTTACTTCCAACTATCAAGATCTAGCTTTTAAATGTCCGCTATGGCTTGGTCCTTTAGCCGAGCTTCATTCCTTTAACACAGATTCGTCGCAAACTGGGTACTATAAGAGCCTCTCTCTCGCTTATTTTGGCCGAGCTGCACTCTAGATGGATTAAAATTAAATTGATTTTATAGAATACCCAATTATCGCGTTAATTCTTTTCCTGTGCTCTCAACAAAGACTTTAATGATTATCTTATAGGTAGCTATTATGGTCGAATTCTTAACTTCAAGTATCGATGATGGATTATTATAGTTTCTTACAATGAATTTAATTATTTCTGAAGTGGACACATATTGAGTTCGGCTGCAAGGTGTAACCACTTGACATTATTTCTGTCTGAGTGCGTCTTTGCCTTAAATTGAAGTTGTTTTTTAGAGAAAAAAAAATGCTTACTCAGCTCACTCCAAAAATGAGGACCGGATTTTTTTTTTTTGGAACAACTAGAATGTAAATGACATTTTAAGGTTGAACTGTAATGCTTTTCTTGGTACAATGTTAAAGGTTTTACTTCAAGCCTCTGTTTTTTTTTTAAAGTTCGCTAGAAGATTACGCACTTACGAATTCCAACAGGTAAGTGGTTATGCGAGCTTACAATCTTCAACTTGAAATTTATTTCGCTTTAATTTTACTTCATTGTACAACGCTTTAAGTTAGTATCTGACGAGACGATGACGATTTAAACTTAGTGAGTATACCTTGTAAACAAAATCATATGATGTTGCGCACTTCCGCAACTGAGTGGATATACCAAGATAATGTATTTTATCTATCAAGAATCCATCCAGTAAGTGGGCTTACTGTTCATACCCATCGAGAGGAAAAGTAAGCGCTTACCCTTTATATTCGGCGGAAGCTGCTTGTAAGCACATCCATGTTAAAATCGTATTGAATGCTTACAAAGCGATTCCTTTTAAATGTTATATTGTCTAGACAAGAAATGTAACGGATATCCGATTCGTATCCGGTATCCGGTCTATCTGGCCATTTTTTTTGATATCCAGCAATATCCCCGAATAGTCTCTTGGTATCCGGCTGGTGGCCCGATAGTCGATACAAGGTAAAAATGTTAAAAAAAAAAAACCAAAAATATAGTTTAAAAGTTTTATTTTGCAGAATAAACAGGTAGTTTAGTAATAAAAGTAGATTAAGCCATTAAATATTGAAAATTTATTTTTTTATAATTTTATATAATTTATATAATATAATTTTATTTTTTATAATTTAAATGCGAATTATGGTAGATGAAACCAATTGTTTTTTTTGATATTGAAAGGTAATAAACGATTACGTTTCTTTTCATCAACGATGCTTGCTTCCAAAAATAGTCTCACGGAGTTGAAAGATAAATCTTGGCAAATTTAGACAAAATTAGGAATTGTTGGCTATTACCTGATCACCAAGCCCAAGGATCACTATTCCGCTCAAGCCGAACTCTTTTAAAATAGAAGCCCAGCTCGTTGGATGTGCTACTTTTCTTTAAAACTTCACTTTGACTAATGTCTTCCGATACCCGAAAACAGCCCCAAAAAGTATCATGAGTATCACCTTCACCCATTTTATTTTTCTCCTCTCACGTTCACTAAATTTCCGCGACTTCGTTTTATCAGTAAATGTTTTCACTGCACATTTCATTTCAGTCATCTACCTCACATCCTGTTAACTGGATGGCCGAGTTCTTTTTTGTAAGTGATTTCGATCATTTTTATCTTTTTGCGGGGTAAAACATGAATGTATGCATCATGTTCGGCCAGATATCCGGCCGCCGAATATCCGGCTATCCGGCCTTATAACATGCCGAATATCCGGTATCCGGTATCCGGCTAAATTACTATCCGTTACATCTCTAGCTAGACAGCAGCTGCAATACTTTTCTTTATGAATTACATTCCGTCGACATATGTAGGAGCATTCTTGAAGTGATTTTTGCGGAGAATATATACATTCTGCTGTTTTTCCATTTTTACAGAAAAGCTGTATTCAAGAAAAAGTGTATTCAAGAAAAACTGTATTGAATTAAATACAATGGCTGCAATTTTTTTTTTTTTTGAGACCATTTTTTTAAATAAAACTTTTATATAAAATGTTGAAAAACAAAAACATTGTTTTATTACAATAAAATTTGAACTTGAACTTTAGGTATTGTTCTTGCTTCATATGTGCTTTGACGATATCGTAGAGTCAGCGCTTTTCATTGCCTTCTTTTGAAGCACATTAGTAGCGCTTTATACGGATCTTGCCGTCAGCGCTTACGTCTGCGGACATCTATCTAATATATAAAAATCTCATGTCACGATGTTTGTAGTCGAACTCCTCCGAAACGGCTAAACCAATTTTTATGAAATTTTTTATGTATATTTGGTAAGCATGAGAGTTCTTTGTTAAGTATATTTCATCCCGCTAGGTGGCGCTGGAGTCAAGTTATTAACAACTTCTCTATTTTACCATTGGCCCAAAAATGATCATATTCAAAATATATGTTGGTTCCGTACCAAAAGAGAAAATTGTAAAATCTAGACCCGCTACGTGGCGCTGAAGTCAAGTTATTAGATCTACATTTATATACCATATAAATGAAAATATGTATGTTTGCCTTTTATAGACTTGGAAACTACCCAACCGATTTTGGTAACATTTTTAGCGTGCGATTTTCAGATAGAAAACAACATAGCATCAGTGCGGTTACTCAACAACCGGTGGTTTCGGGACCTGTCATACAAAATTTAATTTCAGGTGAAATGTGAATCATTTTGGTCAATTAATATAGACAGACAGATAGATAGATAGATATATAGATAGATAGATAGATAGATAGATAGACAGACAGACAATCAGACGGACAGACAGATAGACAGACAGACATGCAGACAGACAGACAGACAGACAGACAGGCAGTAAATAGAGAGGTAGACAGACAGACAGACAGATAGATAGACAGATAGACAGACAGACAGGCAGACAGACAGATAGGCAGACAGACAGACAGACAGACAGACAGATAGATAGACAGATAGATAGACAGACAGGCAGACAGATGGACAGACAGACAGATAGACAGGCAGACAGACAGACAAACAGACAAACAGACAGATAGATAGACAGAAAAACAGGACATGACAGATAAATAGATAGATAGATATGTATATAGATAGATAGAAAGATAAATAGATAGATAGATAGATAGATAGATAGGTAGATAGATAGATAGACAGACAGACCGATATAAAAAACAATGGAAATCGAAGTTGAAAATAAAGCAGCAGTGATTGCTTCCTACTATGTACTTCCTTTCTATCATACCCGAATAACTATGTGTGCGGGCAAATTTTGAAAAGATAGGTGGAGGGAAGTGCACCGGGTTACAGCTAGTCATATAATAAAAACGAAATGGAACGTCATATAGTCAATAAGCGCTTCGAGCTTCTTTGTGTGTACTTACAAAGTCCTTCTAAAGTGCTTTTTTCTCCCGCTGGGTTGTTTGTTCAGTTTAGTAGTACATCTAAATGTCCCATTGAATTTTTTGTTAAGTACATGGATTTGCCAATTGTATTCATTTTGCTCATATAAGGATGTCTACCATGGCCCGCTGGAAAAAAGGAAAGATAGTACTGCTATCTTAACTTAAAAAAAAAGTATTTCCGACATCAGGCATTAAGGGTTGAAGTCAGAAATGGCAGTTTCAAGAAAATGGCATTTTAAATTTGCATAAATAATCTGCAACTCCGGATATATTTTTAAGGACCCCTATTCACATTAGAACATTCATTATTATTATAACCTGTATTTCGTCTCGCACTAGGAGTTAATTGCCCATGGATCAGTGAATTGTTTTTGGAAGCAGTTACACTACTAGTACTAGACCAATGCAAAATCCAAAATGGTTTTTTTTTTACTTCAGCACTTTTTATCTAGGTTAGGTTAGGTAGCAGTGGCTGCCGGTAACGAGTACAAGCACACTTAGGCCTATGGAGGCCCATTTTGATACCAAGAATCTTGGGGATGTGTATCCACGCTACTCATGAAAACCATTTGGAGCTTTGAATGAAACGAAAATGCTTCCCGCGTTCTTTTGTGCTAGGTCACTGAGTTCGTCGAAGAAGTACATTCTCCTAGTTGTAGTTGTCTGCTACGGGAAAGAGCTGGGCATGAACAGAGGAGATGTGTTGAGCTCTCTTCCTCTTCTTTATCTCTGCAATTTGAACAGAAGTCATTTGAAATTATGCCAAACCTAGTTGCATGCTTGCCTATAGGGCAGTGTCCTGCAATGACACCGATAGTCGTGCTTATATGTGGTCTTTTAGGCACACTTTATAATCCATCACATTATGCTCATTTAAGGACATTAAGTTAATCTTTCTGGGCCTTTATAAATCAATAGAGAATCTATTGGTCCATTTGTTTGATTAAATCTGCATTAGAAAACATTATATAACATTTAGTCATTCAAATACATTCCTACAGATTCTAAATAGTGTCGTAACTCGCTTTGTTTTCACATGCTCAGTATTGTTTACCAGTCTCTGACTGAAGATATTCTTTTTAACGACTGAAAGGTTTTATTTTAGGTTCCAACTTATAAGCCAGGCTTTAAAAATAATGTCAAAAACTATAAGTGAATTCGTTAACTATGAACTACACTGGATTCTGCCCAAGTCGAACTCTCTCGAATTGCTCTCCAACTCGAATTTTTTCGACATATTTTGTCATTCCCTTCAAGTTTCCATACAAAAATTATTCTCTAAGTCGAACTCCGAAACTTTCTCTCGATTACGACTCTCTCGATTATTGGCATCTTTTTTCACCCCTAAAGTCGAATTCGTCGTTTTAAAACAAAAATAAATATTTTTCTCTATTACTCGAATTTTCCCAAAGCTCTCTCTAATTCGAACAAATCTTGGTATCCCCTTAAAATTCGAAAAAGAGAAAATCGACTGTATTGGAAAGCTTAGTTAAAAATAGACTTAAAAGTTTCTTGAAAATGAGTTGTCGCCAGAAGCTTAACATTTCGCTTTATCTACCACCATCACTTTGCACTTTTTTCGTCCTTAACGCGAATGAACTGGTAGTCTTCCGATTCAATTCTAAGGTGATGATTGACTATCGTCATATCTTCCTTTTATATTTTCCTCCAACAGATTTAGGGCTTCGAAATCCAACAGCTTACAAAAAGAATGAAGCTGTGGCTTTCCTGGCTCTAATTTACAGAACAAAATAGTTGAAAGCTCTACCATGGTTTGAAGTATTATAGCTCAGTGAAGGACCTTACAGACTTCAGTTGTCTTGGTTTTTTTACACTCTGGAGATAGTTCCGGTTTAGGGGAGTATCCTGTACGGGAAAGTTTTATAGATTTACGGCAGCGAGGATCTGTTTTTGGAGAAGTATCAGAACTGAGAGTTTTTGTCCACTGTCGTGATGTTGAAAACTTCTGAATGAAGTTATCTTTTTGCCACATTATCTATTATGCGATCATCTTCAGGTCCCGAATCCTCATCTGTCAGCATCAGCATCAGCATCAGCATTGATGTGTGGTAAAACTGTCACATCGAATCCATTATTAGGATGTATTTTATCATAATGAGCCTCGAGGATATTATATAAAGGGTGATTCATTTAGACTTGTTGTTTTTTTTCAATAGGTTTTTTTTTAAAGACCACGCGTAACTGGCCTCATAGTGACGTGCTATTCTTATTCAGTGTTGTTTGATAAATCATCATGGAAAGGCTCACACCTCAACAAAGTCTCCAAATTATTAAGCTGTTTTATGAAAATCAGCGTTATGTGAAAAATGTTTTTCGTGCGCTTCGAGCAACACATGGTGTGCATCATCGATCTTCCGAGTCCGTTATTGCCTTTACCACCTGCAAATTCGAGTCTCAGTGTACGTTATTGGATAGACCACATCCAGCCCGTAGTGACGAGAACATTGCTGCTGTGGCGGCGAGTGTGGCTGAAGATCGTGAGCAATCGATTCGACGCCGATCTCAACATATGTATGGGCTGATCGTATTCGACGACTTGGCGAATTTTAAAAGAGGTTCTTGGTTTAAAGGCTTACAAAATCCAACTAGTTCAGGAATTGATGTCCCCAGACTTGAATTTACGCTCAAATTGAGAAACAACTTTGGTGGGCAGCTAATTTCGCGTTTCGTACCTGTAAACTGGCCACCTACATCGTGTGATATCACACCTTTAGACTTTTTTCTTTGGGGTTATGTGAAGTCAAAAGTCTTCGCCGATAAGCCAGCTACGATCCAGGATTTGGAAGCGAACATTACTCGCGTAATTCGGCAAATACCGGTCGCAACACTAGAAGCAGTGATCCAAAATTGGACCTTCAGAATGGACCATGTACGGCGTAGTCGCGGGCAATATTTACATGAAGTAATATTTAAAAAGTAAATGTCAGACACTCTTCTTTCAGGCCATAATAAAGTT
Organism: Brachyopa scutellaris; assembly: GCA_949775065.1. Classification (NCBI taxonomy): domain Eukaryota; kingdom Metazoa; phylum Arthropoda; class Insecta; order Diptera; family Syrphidae; genus Brachyopa; species Brachyopa scutellaris. The sequence continues at coordinate 82,489,241 of OX459112.1, read as the reverse complement.
TCTACCATCCAAATTGATTTTATGTGTTTAATTTAAAATTTAAAAAAAACAGGTCCTAATGAATCACCCTTTACATACATATTTGAATACGCCTACTTTAAAGATGGCTTTTGATCGTAATGTAAGGATACCAAATTTATTTTCCTTAACCCATTTTGGCCCGGTACCAGTTCCTGTAGAAATGTTTTCACGATTTTTTCAAAAGTAGCTCATATGGAACCCATCAAGCCAAAAATGTTAACAAAAATGTTTTCTCTTTAACCGTTTACCTGTTACGACCTGGGTAGTTTACTACCCACTGGGCCAATAAATATACAAAAAAAAAATTTTTCAAGAAAATCAACATTGCATAAATTAAATAGCTTAGTTATAAGTAGTACGTAGGGGTAAATAACTATGTATATATATATGTTTGTAGTATATTTTCCGAAGCATTTAGAATGCAAACTAGCTAATAATACACTTTATACAAATGAAAGGCGCCTTGCTGTGACAAACTTTGCAGCGCTTTTTTCACTAATGCTACCATCGAAATATTGTATTATGCATGTGGATGGGCGATTGCGGTCTGCTCTCAAAAGCTCCTAAGGCACATGGTCTCTCAGCTCCAACTGTGGCTTGACATTTCTCGATTTCGTGACCAAAACAAGCAATTTTCACGCATTGAGTATCATGTTGGAAGATGTATTGACAAAAAGTGGTCACCACTACTTTTTACTGTGAATATCTCAACAATCGCCTACGGTAATTGATGAGCGGTCTTATTTTGGCAAATGTATCCGATCTATCGAACTTCGTGCTGTCTGATAAATGAATAAGTCATTTGATTGATTCAAATATCGACATTGAAAGATTCTTCGCAATTGAAACTCAAAATGTATGCTGAATTAACCAGTATAATTTCCATGGAGAAAGTGTATGGTATTCACTGCGGAACAGTGTATCCAAGAATTTCTTCAATTCGTGCAGTTTGAGTTGAAGTTGTGCATTATTTTCTGCCGCATATTGGTTATCATATGCTTTTATCATCTCGGTAATGCTATCAGTATGGAAAAGAGAAAACAACTGAGATGACGATTTACCACCCTAACCTACGACAATGATAGGTAAAAATAGAGCGTTTTAGCATATTTTATACTTGCTTTAGCGGAGTATAATACCTAATAGCTGTGATATGGATTCAATTCTGGCTGTTTCAGCATCCACTGGTTGTTTAGAATACTCAAAGATACGTTATTTTGACAATGATTAAACATTTTACAAGGTGGCTCCAATCTGATCTCCGACTCCGCCTCATGAGCATGTAAATCACCCTTCGCTTAATATTCCAGCTCCAAAGTTTCACCAAAATCTATTGAAAGAAGTGCATTATCGACTTTTGAAGGTACATACACAGCATTCGCCTATTCCGTTCTGTGCACCTTATTGACCACATAATCTTTTTCATCAGGTGACTAAAGCAAGGCCATAATCTCCTCCATTTGCATTGTTGTTTTTTTATTGTATGATAATTCTACTAGCACATAATTTATTTTCTTGACTAAATACTGAATCTGGATGAATTACCTCGAAATGCAGAACAAATAAATAAACAAAAAATGGTTATTTCAAATTGTATCAATGTTATACATGACTTGTCCTAAAATTAAAAAATTCTTACTTATTGGCCAGTTAGGTAGAAAACTACCCATCAATTTTTGAACGTTGATCTGTCAGGTCTGATACACGGAACGCATAAAGTAATATTACAAATGCTTAGTACTTTATATTGACGTCATAAAATAGACACTCTTTTAATGTTTATCTTTTTTTAAAAAAAATTTTATTTTTTTTTTATAAATGCCTACATTTTAGTGTTAAAAGAGAGGGGTGGGGGAAAAAAAATGGTAACTAAGTAAGGAAGTAAGTAAGTACTCTGGAGAAAAAATTATAAAAATCGGGGAAGAAAACTACCCACTCGGGCCAAAATGCGTTAAGAAGCGTCTAGATGCCAACTGCTTGGAAATAAACCATAGACTCCAGGTAAGCTAATCATGTTGTTATGTTTCTGAAGAGGGATTTTTATGCTTTCGCATTTCATTTCAATGTACCTACCCGCTAAAGAAATTACGAAATATATAAATCAAATCTATGTACGTAAACGTAGAAAAAAAAATCGGGATTAATTATTATGAAACGCATTACATTCTTCCCATTCTTAATGTTATTTTTATTCTTCGAAATTAACGCCAATTACACTCCCTGTCCTTCGTCATCTTTGTCATGTGTAGACTTAATCACTTAACTATTCTATGTGGATTTTCTAACTAGCTAGCATCACGAAATTCGAAGATTTATTTGGAGAGCTTCATAGCAAAAAAAAAAAAAAAAAATGATAAAAATAAAAAAATTATACTCTAAGTACCTTACACGAGCCAGATTGGCTCTACTGAGAGAATTTAATAATTTTAACAAATATTTACACAAATCGATTGAATGACAGTATTTTGACAGCCTGGCAGTGGTGCTTATAAAAATACGAAAATGTTATCACATAACCTTTAGCCGTTTAAGTGGAAGCAAATAAAATCTGTTGCTTATGTCTATGCCCATTGAGTAGAAAATTATGCACACAAACGCCACAATATGTTATTTATGGACTGAAGGAAGGTGATTTTGCCGGCAAAGCAAACACTTTTTTTTTTGGGTGTTCTGTCCAATATCACTGCTGATGTTTTAGCCAAAATAATGATTCCTCGCTACGAATATGTGCATTTGAAATTAGCATGGAAATTTGTAAATAGAAGATCTCGGATGTGATCTGTAAAGTTATAGCCTTGTACATGACAAATACAGTGCTGGCGAGGTCTAAAAAATCCGGAAAAAACGTTTAATTCAAGTTCATAAAATTTGCTGCCGTTGATATCACAGTGCGTGTCGAAGTTATAGGTCACTGATAAAAAATTGAATTCCTTTAACTATGTGTGAATTCTTTTTGACATGTCATTAATAACGGTACTGAGATGATCGTATTTCAGGGAGAAGACGAAAAGAGGTAGTTTCATGAAGTTCGGGCGTTTTAAATTTCTGAATTTTGGTAAGATTTTCAATTAAATAATAAAATGAAGGCTTTAAGACTTAAACATGTTTTTTATTAGGCTCAGATTGATACGAATCTTGGAGGTGAAGTTTAAGAGAAATTGCGATTCAAATTAAAACAAATTACGACACAAATAGGGACGCCCAGATAAACTTTGAGACCGCGATACCTGAAGAATCTCTAAAGTTGCGTGGAATAAGGAAAGTGGCACTTGCAATGATATTAATCGAGTATTCCTAGATGCGTCGAAGTTAACAGTATAGGTACGAGGCTATATGTATATGTATTCGATTTCCTCTATTGTCCGAGAAAAAAAGGTGTGGTCTTCGTGTAAAAGATGAACACATTGCAAACTGTATGCAATTTACGAAGAACACGGAGAGTACGATCGTGACTTACTTACAGAAAGTCCTTTTTGAAATATGTGTATTAATTAAAATTTTTTTTCGGACAAAAAAAGATTTAATTTTACTGGGCCGAGATAAGTTTCTTGGGTATTGGATGTATTCGAGCTTTGAGGCAGCAGTCACAATTTTGTTCCGAAATGCACTACGGTGATAGGTTCCTCAACGGTGTTTTTTTTTTTTAAATCTGTACATATGTATTGTATGAGTATATATGTACACTTATTCACTCACGCGGATCTATGACTTGACTACCCTTTTATTGCAATACACAGCGTGAGCTATCAGATCGGGGCGTAGTGATTAGAAACTCAGATGTTAGGTTTCCACTTATTCTATGAGTCGCGTCAAGCTAACAATGCTCAAGGCATTATGCACGCAGAATCGGGTACGACTATGTTGGTTGCCTGCGCCTGGTCACTCTGGGATAGCATGCAACGAGTTTGCCGATGAGGGGGGAAGCTGCCATTACCATTACCCAAGGTGGTGGAAGTAGCTCCACCACTTTTCTGCATTAAATCAAAGGTAAAGACTACGATTACGAGAAGGTCTAACATTGCAGGACACAGGGTTTTCAAGGCACTTTGGCCAGCGCTGTACAGTAAAAGGACCAGTGAAATCTTTAGACTTAGCAGGGGACAAATGAGTATAATGTAGCTATAGGCAAAGACGCCAAGAGGCCCGGATTCATAGCCTTGGATATTTGCAGATACTGCAATAATATAGGTGTATCAGAGGATATCGCACATATTCTGTGTGAATGTCAAGACATAGCCCGCAGTTGCAGGAACATTTTAGGCTACCACTTCTTTAGCAACCTGGAGGAGGTAGCAGGTAGGCCTCTCTCAACCTAACATAACCTATTCATGATTCACAGTATTTGTTTTCCATTAAATATATAGAAGTTTAGCTGCAAAATTCTTAGCATTCCCATCTCCAAAGATAAATAGTGAGGAGCACATGGATGTTCTGGTACAGAATTTGAGCCCATTTTTTTGTATAGCCATCCTGATGCTAACTTTATCTTTAAGCGGCGTAATATGACATTAGCATTAGAATTCTGTCCACCATGCTATTCTGACTTGAATTCCATTCTGGTTTGGAAAGTTTAGGTACTTAGAACACCGTGAGTACCAAACGATTGGTGAGCTGAAAGAAGCTTGGTAAAATCTTGGTTCTAGAATACTCAAAGACCTGTCAGATCGCTTATTTTAATTAGTTTATAAAAAAGGGAAAACAAATACATAAATGATAAATAAGACAAACAACCAGATTTTTTTTCGGGTACTGGCTTTAAACATAATTTGGGAATGCTGAAAATTTAAAGAAAACACAACTTTCTCTGGAATATAATGACACAGAATGGCAAGACACTGATGTTTCTTTTATCGCAGTAAGCGTATTTTTGAAAAGAACTTTATTGTCAAAAAGAATTCACCAAAGGTGAGCAAATTATTTTTGTGGCTGACCTATTTATTTTGAATCACACTGTATCTCGAGCTGTATCTTTGTAATATTTTTTTTTCTACCGGAGTGAATACTTGATTTTAATAAATAAATTAAAAAATTAAAAAAACAAAAAAACGTCCAGCACCACTCAAAATGTGTACCTAAAAGCAATTGGAAAGTCTTTGCAAAAAAAAGCCAGCGCAGATATAAATTCAAAGCTCAAGGTTAACTTTGATAGACATTTGACGGTAAACTGTAAAACCCACTTTATCATTCTCCATCGATATAAAGAGACGCATTCCCTTTACTCTCTCTACCTGTAACCCAGATCTTCTGTCACATAACAATGGACACAAAAACTTGCACAATCCTATAAAACGTATACAACTCAATTCCACGTGATTCCGTGATAAGCACGATTCAACATAAAAATAAAAGAAATAAACTTCCAAGAGTCCCACAATCTCAACGTTAGCATCAATCTCAATTTCGAATGCATAAACCATTAAACGCAACACACAACAATTTAGTGCAATTAAACTTTGGCAAACCTTGACACACGCTTGATGACGCATGTGTGTGTCACTAGAAGATTAATAACAAAAAAAAAATTGGTCTTTAATTTCTGTGTCCCCGCATTAGCAGCCCATGCAATGCTTCTTGACTCGATATGGTTTAATCGACTTTAATCCAGTACCTAGGCCAACAGAGCACAAATGGCCAAAACAGATAAATGATGATTTTTTAAACAAATTATGGATTTTTTTTTTTTGTAACTTATAACACTTTCTATTTTTTAATTTGCACATTATTTGTGATTTAGTTATTTACTGCTACTGCTATCACTTTCCATTCACACTGACAGATTTGTTATGCTACGAGATTTTTTTTTTTAAACGATAAAAGAAGTTCTATTGACCGTAGCTGGTCATGGTGAATTAATTTATCTTGACTGAAACAATTAACTAGTTTTTTTTTTATTAGTTACTATTAAACTGTTTGTTTAAGCAAACCATTTGTTGGACTTATTTAGATTTAGACAGATAGATAGTTATAATGTACCGCGCACATTGTTGTGGTTATAGAGAAATTTTATTAGTTTACTTATAGATCATGAGTTTAATTAATTTTCAGGTAAGGTTAGCTTCATCTTGGCTTTTGACACTACTTGTAAATGAATCTACTTTAAAAGAAGTGGTGGTAAAACTTTACCAATTGAATTAACACTCGTCTTGAGTCTCGTCAAATATATGCAGAACTGTGTAGTTTAATTAAAAATAATAAATGAAGTGATGAATTTTGTCGGTTTAATGGATTATTAATTAATTTGGAATGAATTTTTCTTTGCATAATATTAATTTAATCCACTTGTTCATGTCAAAACAAACAGATTTTCACTCACGCTCAATAGCTCTATGATTTCCCTTTTAATATAATACACAACGTGACAACAAGAGTGGCAGACAGATCGCCGTAGTGGTATGAACTTAGGCCCTGGGTTTCAACTAACTCAATAGGTGGCGTCTAGGATAACTAGAGAGAATTTTAAGTTATTTTGTCGTTGCATATAATTCGCAGTATTTCTTTCCAGATATGTTCTATTATATAATGTTTCTGCTGTGGGATACATTTTTTCAGCCATGACTATCCTACTGTCAGTGTCTTAGACCTAAGCTACTTCAGTTGAGAAATCATTTTTTCCAAAACATCCGGATTCGAACCACAAGCGGATCTTTTCTGACATGGCTAAAAGTTGACAACCTTATAACATAAGGCATTTGATTAGGACAATATTTTTAGCAGTATGTGTTTGTTATTCTTCTTTCTTTGGGTGGTGCTACAGTTCGGGGTGAGCCGGGGCCTGCTTCTCGCAACCATTTGTGTATGCGTGTTATATTTTTGCAGGAATGGAAGGACTTACAGTTTTTTTTTCGACTCCGAACGGCGAGTTGAGAAGCTCATTGACAAATGGACTCTTTGATTGCTTGTCAGACATTCGAAAGAGGTGGCACCGTGAACAACTTTTTTTTTGTTTAGGTGTTGGACCCGGGCTTGGTTTGAAACCGGGCAGCATTGCGTCGTAGTCCAACGCACACACAAATGGTTACGAGAAGCAGGCCCCAGTTCACCCCAAACTGTAGCACCACCTAAGGTAGAATGATAGGTACACTCAGAAAAAAAAACATTGTTGAAACAAGAATTTTCAATTGTTAAAAAATTGTAAGCTGAAAATTCTTGCCAGTAAATATAAGTTTTTGTGGCAACAAATGTATTTTTAAAATATTTGGTTTGAAGTTGTTGTACCAAAACTGTCATACTCAGGACAAATATTTGTAAGTGTTAACATATAATCAAAAGCGAAAAATTGTTAGATTAAAAAGAAAAGTGTTTTCCCAAATATTTTATTTTTAAATATTTCTATTTGAGATTGGATACTCGAATCTAGAATGTTTTTTTTTGAAACAACAATCAACGTTTTTAAATTTTCAAGAATTAAAATTCTTTTCATAACAATATCATACTTAAGGCAAAAGAAATACATTGTTGTTTGACAATAACTGTGGAAAATGTTTAGCATAACAATTTGTTCTCCATCCAAATATTTTAAACTGTTGACTTACCAACAATGAAAATAGTTGCATCAAAAAAAAATTCTTGGTGAAAAAGAATTAAGAATTATATTATCAAATCAAAAATTAATTCTTTAGGCAACAAAATAAATTCTTGAATTCTCAACAAATCATATCTTAGCGCAACAATTTGTTGTCGAGTTAAGAATAAATTATTCTTATCGTCGGAAATTATAACTACTTTTCTTTGCGTTGCGTGTTTCGTTTCGTTTCGTTTCGTTTCGTTTCGTTTTGTGAGTTTCGTTTCGTGAGTGAAGTTCAATAAGTAAAAATGCAGATAGATAGCATTTTTAAGTTGAAGAAATCTTTATTTTTTTTTTAGAAGAAGCCAGTCAAATATACAATGTTGATAGTGGAAACTTAGACATTTTTGTAAACTTAAGTAAAGTTGGGGAATTTCCATGGATGGAATCAGTGCATTGGTGGAGTGTCGAATATCGTCCGAAGAGTAATTATGATTATTAAAGTTAATTTGGTTTTGTACATATGCATGTACACATATGTAAAAAATCTGAATATTTCGGTATTCTTAAAATAAAATCATTAAACCGAATGTGGTCATTTCTGAATTTTTTCTCTTGATTTTCAGTCTTAGTAAGTATTTTTGATTCCAGGCAACAATTTACATTTTTGATTCTTATTAAGCATTTGCTTATTCAGCGTAAGTACCTTATTCAAAATTTCTGCCAAAAAAAATTTCTTAAGGCAAGAATTTACGTTTTTAAATTCTTAACAATTCCTTATTCTTGGTGCAAGTATTTTATTGTTAATTCTTTTTAACAAGATCTCATTTGGCACAACAATGTGAGTTCTTAAATGTAAGAACTTTTATTCTTGTGTAGTAATTAAGATCGAGAATTCTTGAACTAACAATTTTGGTTGTTGAGCAGATTTTAACCAACGTTTATTCTTGTGACAAAGTATAAAATTGTTGTGATTACAACTTTTTTTTCTGAGTGATTAGGACTTAGATTGTATTTTAATTTTTAAAGTTGTCTTAACTTATATAATTTCCACATTAAAACAATATTTTTTTACATTTCAAATCGGCTTTAAAATCTGGTGTAAGCGTTGCATATTTTTTAACTTTTGGATTTTTTCACATTTCGGATGTAGTGTGTCCCTCTTTATAAATTGCATGTTCGTTCGCGTACGCTCCCAAAACTACGAAAATATACGAAAAGTAACGAAAAGTTACGAAAACCCGTTCGTATACGCAAAAATTTCGTAGTTTTTCATAAAAGAGAGTGCTAACGAGAGAGTAAGATATTTCCCCATGCTACGAATCTTAGCACAAGAATTTTCTTTGGGCTAATATATGAAAACTGTCAAATCTGTCTAATCACATACACTTTTCATTTTTTGTTTTTTAACGCGTTCGTTTACTTTTTCTTAATTTTATTTATTTATTTATTTATTTATTTATTTATTTATTTATTTATTTATTTATTTATTTATTTATTTCTTCTATCAAGTTTCATACAACTTTTAAGAGACTACAGAATAAAAAACAAAAAAGAAAAAAATAACAATCATAACAATTCCGTAATAATATTCTTAGGAGCTAATCTATTAATATTAAAATCTAAAGCATAATCGAATTGGTTACAGGTAATACAAGCAGATGTAATTGGATTATTTCTTGCATAATTTGTAAAGCGGACTTCGTAAATCTTTTCTGAACTCTTTCAATTTGGTAAATACTGGTTTGAAGATAGGGATTCAATATAACGCAGCAATATTCAAGAATAGGCTGAACAAGCGATAAATATAAAGTTTTCAACGTGTACGGATCTTCAAACACCTTAGAATTTCTAATCACGAATCCTAACATTGAGTTAGCCCGGAAAACCATATGGTCAATTTGTAAAGAGAAATTCATTTGAGAGTCAAAAATAACTCCAAAATCCTTTTGGGTAGTCATCCTTTGCAAGACATGATTCTCAGTTTTGTATTGGAAGCAAATGGGACTGAATATCTTTGTGAAGGTTACCACACTACATTTACTAGAATTAAAATGCAAACCGTTGCGATTACACCAATCAACTATAGAGTTCAGATCGGTTTGAACTTTAGTTGCCTCTGATAAAGAACTTATTGAACTGAAAATCTTGAGCGGTCCAAGGTGACTACTGCCTTGGGGTACACCCGAAAAGTTTATGATTTCCTCAAACAAAAAATTTCCAATTTTGACAAACTGTTTGCGTCCGAGTAGATAACTTTTTAGCCAATCAAGAAACTTAGAATGAAATCCAAGCTGTACACGATCGAAGGCCTTTGAAAAATCGATAGAAATAGTATCGACTTGCGAGCGATTTTCTAAATTATTAAGACAGTAATTACTGAAAATGAATAAATTAGTAGTGGTAGATCTACCACTTACAAGCCCATGTTGGTACTCTGAAATATGATTTTGTACAATACTGTACAGTTTTTTTTAACGATTGCCTCAAACACTTTTTCTGACTTTGAGAGAATTTCACCCCCACTCTTCGAAATTTGACAGAAAACACATATTTGCTGCAAAAAATACGCGAACGGAACTTGTATCGTCGGATAGCAAATTAATAACGTTGGTTGTTTCTTTGACGCATGATATTTTCAATTTTTGCGCACTGATGCGAACTGAAGCTCTCTACGGCATTTTAAATCTGCCACCTTCATTATCACAATTTCAATGCAAAGGCATTGACATTGCTAAATAAGACAGTACAAAGAGGCATACCTACATAATCAAAAAAAAATTCTGTAGCAATTACAATTACAATTACAAAATTAGTACGAAATTCAAAAATTTTCTCAAAAAGCGGGAAAATGGTTGTGGTGGCGGGTTTTTGTATGAAAAAGCGGGTAAAACCCGCCAAAAGTGGGTGAAATGGTCACATTACCGCATACTCGCAATTCATGTTTGTATCACATTTTTGATGCCCCCATTGTCATTCTTCCAAACATCCTCAATATTTTTGAATTTTGAGTTCATTCGAGAATGAAATTTTGATTCTAAGCAAGCCCAACCATTTTAAGCCTGGAAAATTGCCAGCCCAAGGAAGAATGCTAACATTATTTCTTGAATTTATTATATTTAAAGATTTTTTGTGTATGTGGCAAGAAGCGCCATCCTATATAAAGGTTTAGTTTGTTGTATATATATATATATACTATATTAAGTACTCAAACATACTAATTGTAGTTCAGTATTGTGTACCATATTTTGCAAAAAAGATTTAAACCATGGCAGTGTTCATAATTTTTTGACGGGGTACTGCACTTCTATATGCAGTTAGAGATTCGTTTCGGTCGAATTTTCCCAATTTTTTCGATCAAACCGTCTGTGTAATATACAGAGAAATTTTAAAGTTCAAATATTTATTCAATGAAAACTTGACATTTTAAATATTTAAAAGTAAATTTCCTCAATACATACTTGAATTTAATTCAAATAAACAATCGATTTGTAAACATTTTTTTTTTAGAACTTGCTCGTCAAATTATTTCAAATACAACGCATGAAGATAAAGCATCTTCCTGCTATAAAAATAAATATCCTTCACTTACTTTTAATGGCCCACATCTGCCTTGCGCCCAATCCTCTTAAATAGCTATCCATATCCCGTGTGCAGTTTTCAGAGATTTCCATTTCCGAAATTTTAATCCAATTCGTTGCTATATTTTGTATGTCAAATACATCCAGCATATCCTTCAAACGGAGAATTTGACCAAAGTCTGTTTCAGTACCGTTACCATCACTGTTCAACTTCAAATTTATCGTTTTCACGTCGTCCATCATCATTTCACTCATGTTCATTTTAGGTGGCACTTTAGTAGAATCACCATCACCATTGCTTATCTCACCACAGCCAAAGGATAAGGTGGTCAAAACCAGCCAAAGGCTTAAAACTAATTTCCCCATGTTTTTTTTTCTTTCTATTTCGAATGCACGTGCAAGGATGCAAACACTGATCGTACTTTCTAACTGTGGAATTATAATTTAGCCACACACTAATTTAGATGTCGTTTCAGTTTCACATGTCAACCACTAGATGTCGGCGAATAAAAATGGCAGGCTTGTTTTAAAAACGGAAACAAAACAAAAACAGTTCCGGAAAAGTAAATGAAACGGAAGCACTCGTAAAAGACTTTTACTTTCCTTTGTTTTCCAAAACCGTGAACTTTTTTTTTTTTATGGCTTGACGCGATCAAGTTGACGATGATGACTTTTCTTCTGCGCGAACCACTCGAAAGGAAACCGAATAATACGAAACAAAAAGTGCTAATAGCGTTATGGGCCTCAGCTGTATTGTCACGACTTGTCCGACACTACCATCATTTATCAGTCACGACCGACAGACACAATGGATGAGATGGCAAAGACAGCTCTAAGCGAACGAACGAAGACGCGATTGCAAAACATGCAAACGAGTGCAGTAACTGGAGTGAGTGTGTTTGGTACGAACGTCTGGGCTGAAACGCCTTTATGACTTAACCGTCTGGCTAACGAAAGTGAACTGAAAAGTGGTTTTCTTCTTTCGCCACGAAATTGAAAATTGTACTTCGAACCGAAATCCAAGATTGGTGGTGTTGGTGGACAGATAAATAAAAATGCTCGTAGGTATACGAGTATGTGCGAGTATGTCCACCACCACCAGTTTTTTGTTTTTTAACTTATTTACTCTTTTTTGTATCTCGATGGGCTTATTCAAAAGTGTATTTGGTAATAAGTTTGAATGCACCACTCACAGTGAGGGAAATTTACATATGACGACGATTTGAAATCATCATTACACATGTTAGCTGACATTTAAATATTTAATCGTGAGTACTGAGGCTAAATGCTAGCTTTCAAATAATATGTGATTACCTTTTGCGAATGGGAAAAAGTCTCAAACCGCATGTAAGTACGAAACAAGATTTGTGGAACAAGGCATTATTATGAAGTTATGGAATAGCCCTCAACAAATTGCGGAGCTTACAGATATCATTGCAAATGGTTTGATATTGAATCTGCGAGAGCTAGAGATATGTCCTTTGTATACCTTAGTCTTAGGAAGATATACGATGCGCCGCGCCACGCGCTAGCTCTACCATCAAATTTCTATTTTAAACGCATTCGCTGTGTATTTGATCAGTGATAGATATACTTTAAGATCCTCTTCTAATTTTTGAAGGGATTTAAACATTATCAACGGGAAAGTAAACGTCCCCTCCAGCACTGTAATTTTGAAGTGCAACTTTTTTTTTGCTGAGCAGGGGACTAACATTTCCAAGCGTTATGAAAATTCCGATCGCAAGAGGGGGAACCTGTAAAGAAGAAACTTCTCAACCGATCTGAACAAATAGAGTGTCCTGACCGGAGATTGTCTAAGGCTATATGGCTTTACAGGAACATGCAATATGGGGAATGGTGCCCCAAGATAGCGGATTACCGTTTTCTTCACGACCTAATTCACATGGATATCAAATGAAAGGATTTGGAAAGAAAAATATTTTAAGCTAAGTGACGTCATTCGAAATTCAATATGGCGGACGCACCAAGATGCTGGATTACCATTATTTATTTATTTATTCATTCATTTATTTACTTATTTATTCATTTATTTATTTATTTATTTATTTATTTATTTATTTATTAATGATTAAAAAAAATATAAAATGGCGAATAAATCAATGTTTTTTATTTTATTTGAAAGATAAATTTAATGGCTACAGAATCAGAGACTGATTCTCCCAACCATTAGTGTTTGGGTGTTAAATTTTTGCACGAATATAAGGAACCTACAATTTTTTGCCGACTCCGAACGGCGAGTTGAGAGGCTCATTGACAAATGATACTCTTTGATTGCTTGTCAGACAAGAAAAAAACTTTCAAGTGTTTGCTGGGATTGAACCCGAGCAGCATTGCGTAGTAGTCCAACGCACTACACCACGATGCCCACTGAGCCATTGAACCAAATTGGAGGTTTTGGTTATTTTTATTGAACACTGATTTTGAAAATAAATTTCCAAAGACCCCCTAAAAAATACCCTTGACAATATGATGATGGGTATTAATTATTACAATTGTAATTAAATTATTAATTAATTACTGGTTAACTACAGTTATTGCATGTAATTTAATTACATTGCAATTATCGAGTAATTATTGTAATTAAAAAATCTAGTTATGTGATTGGTGATTCGCTATACTGGACGTTCGATATATAGGCATTCGTTATACAAGACGTCCAACAGAAACTTGAAATTTAGCATACTTATACACAGGAGCGGTACGATTGACCACAAATCAAAATCAAACAAATATCGAAATCTGGCGTTTTTTTTTAAATAGATCCCGAATAATAAAATCTAGCATTATCAAAATCTCGCTTAATAAGAGCAGTCTTATGTAATGTACGTAACGTAGTACTTAATATAATGTAATTATTCGAGTTTGGGGTACGTAATCATATTAATGTATAATATATAATATAATAAATACTCTTATCTTATTAATATATAAAACTCAATGTGACGCTCTTACCTGTCAATCTTCTGCCACGATAAACGCAAAAACTAATGCACACAATGAAGTAAAGCTTCGTATTCCAGTTCATTAACATCCTGTGCCTATTATTGGCCTATTATTCGCATTATTATTTAAATTAATGCAAAAATAGAAACACTCTAACAAATGTCACTTTCTTGAGAAAAAAAAAACTTGAATTTCAATGTCACGCTTTTACCTGTCAATCTTCTGCCACGATAAACACAAAAACTAATACACACAATGAAGTAAAACTTCGTATTCCTGTCCTTTAACATGCTGTACGTATTATAGGCTGATTTTTAAATTAATCTATGCGCAATATTATTTAAATTATGTAATTCAAAAACACTTCTTTTGTGGATTAATGAATTGCAAATAAGTTAATACGAGTACATAGTTGTACCGATGTCTGCGTACGATTTTCATACAACGACGCATGCAACCGCAAAACTGGATGGGATACATACATATCCCAAAATTGTGCGTAGGGGGCGCTGGGGGTAGCCGGTTAACCGGACGGACAATTTTGTAAATTTTTTGCTAGAAATATGCTAAAGGCGAGTCATTTGAACTAGAGTTGTGTAACTCTTGAAGGAGCCGTTCAAAAGATCGGCTCACCTTCTTGCTAAACTAAATGAACTATAGTCTGTCCCAACCGGATTGTCAGTACAGGCCTTATGGGGGAGCTTTGTTTTTAAACACTGGTGCCTGTATATATCTTCACGGCACTCAATTAGAGAAATCGCCATTGAAATAAAAACCAAAGCACTGACTTACACAGGTTTTGTTTTTGTAATTTACCACGAATTCGCATACATCCCATCATAGCATGACCAGCCGACTCCACAGTCAGTGGCTGAATTCTGAATGATTATTTGTGGCTGCCTGCCTGCCAATGCCAATCGCTTTGTATATAGAAAATATTAACTTCAAAACAGTGTTACCTTACCATTATTAAGTTAAAGCAAAGAATATACAAAGTTTTAAAAGTGGTGGTCCAACCTAGTCCTACTGATCATTTTCTCACCTTTTTAAATACGATACGAAGGCATTAATCTGACCACACATATCAAACACTATTTGATTTACATCAAACTGTCGTCGGACTGACCACCTGGAATCGCGAATCACTGTATTACGTACTCTGTTATTCACGGAAAGTTGACATTTACGATACCGTTAGATACTGGTGCATTTTTGAGCCCTATTAAATGTACGCTCACTGTAGATTTTGAACTTTTTAGAGACTTAGCAGACATCCCCCTCCCCCTTTACCAAAATGCTTAAACTGAACGGTTTTTCCGCCGTGTAAATTGAATATAGTTTGGTACCCGTATCTGATGGATTGATTATAGCTTCTCTGGAGGTGTGACACAGCCAACAATGTTCAAGGTAATCCGGTAGACTAGCTGGTCCATAGATACTGTTAGCTTTTATTTTTTGAATGATCATGGGGGTTACATTGCAACTCTTGCGCCCTGATGTGGACAAATCTGATTACGATTGGAAATACATTACCTACCGCTATTTCGAAAAAAAAAAACGAACCACACAAATCGAATCGAGTGTTGTTGTGTCTGTATCGATGGGGGGATATGATTGCAATTGATATTGGAAACAGCCGCCAAGAAATCATAACAATTTGCCGTGTACCTTGAGATATTTATATATTTTTTTCTTAATCATTTTTTTTCATGAGTTTTGGTATATTGTTAAGAAATCATAGAAAATGTCAATAAAGCGATGAGCACAAGGGCGTAATTAAATGTTATTTTCTATCGGAGGTGGGTAGATATTTGGCGGATGTGTGTATATTCGTTTTTCATTGTAATTGCCACAGTGATTGAGATCAATTAGTGCCGATTGAATATGTTGTCAGAGATACAGTTGGTTGGTTAATACTAGGAGGATCAGTTGTTGGCCGAATAATGAAACCATAGCGAATGAGGCATAACCGTATAACCAACACAAGAGATATGCGAAGGTTTTTAGGTCTACAATGATTTTTTTTCTTTTTGGTTTTAATTATTGTCAAGGCTTTTAGTTCAAAACCAATTTGGTTGTAGGGACAAATGTGTGTCAGAATTGAAGTTATTGAAGTTATGTAGAGGGTTTTGGGAAGTGGTCAAGTGCGATTGGATGTTTAAAGTAAGCTCAACAATAAGAATGAAATGCATTACTGAACTTATTATAAGTCTTTTCTTGGCTTAGTTGGTTGAATCATGCCCAAATCGGTGTAGGTATGTATTTCCGATACCCACCGTGACCAGATAGGAACTGCGTAAGATGGTAGTTACAGTTTCTGTGCCTTCGGTTTATCCAAACGTCTATGGTTGGGATCAATGTGTAGGTCCATCTGCCCTTCGTAGTGGTGTCCCACCGAGCTCGCCACCTGGTCATTGAAGTCACTCTTTCTTCTTCCTTATTCCTTTTGATCACCGTCGCTTCTTGGTTACTAGAAGTACTCCTATGCATTTCGTCCGCAAGGATATACCTGGGGTCCATTCCTGCCACCAAAGCCACTGAAGCCACTGATTACCCTTAGTGCGCTAAGTTGATATATTGACTATACCTTTCTCCTTGTTTCCTTCATCGCTAGGGCCACCACACAAACTGGGGCAGCGTATAACAGGACTGAGCTTACTACCTTTGATATTAAGTATTCCAGAAATTGATGCCTGAAACTTTGACGTCCGAATAGTCGATGTGAGGCTTAGAGCTAAGTCTACTTACTTACTTAATGGGCTCCCGACCCGTGAAAAGTCTCTGCCTGAGACACGGCAGCCTTCTCTTCGATCCCGGGCACGCTGCTTCCAGTTGTCTAGACCAAGCACACTGGCATCGGCGGTAGCTTGATCCCTAAACCGGAGGTTCGGTCTTCCTTGTCGTCTCGAACCTGGGGGCTGTGATTCGTAGATCCTCTTTGCTGGAGCACTGTTGTCCATTCGCTAGATGTGGCCAAGCCAGTGTAGTCGACGTGTTTTGACTTTTCGGACTACATCCACATCTTGGTACAGCTCATAGAGTTCGCGGTTACGGGACCGAATATCCGACGAAGAATTTTTCTCTCGAAAGTATTCAAAATCTGCTCTGCTTTCCTGCCTATCGTCCAATACTCGGCTCCATACAGCAGAACTGGCAGGATCAATGTTTTGTAGAGCATGCATTTTGTCTTCCGAGTTAGGAGTTTTGAACCCATTTGTTTTGCCAAGCCGAAGTAGCAGCGGTTTCCTAGGGTAAGTCTTCGTAGAATCTCCACTAAGGTGTCATTCGTGGAGTTGATATTTATTCCGAGGTAGGTAAACTCCTTAACCACTTCGAAGTTATTGCTGTCAACAGTGACATTTTGTCCTAGACGGTGGACAGATGTTTCTTTATTTGTTGACAACATGTACTTGGTTTTGTCCTCATTCACTTCAAGGCCAACTCGTTTCGCCTGTTCTTCAATTGCCGTAAAAGCCTCTAAGACGGCACGCTGGGAGCGACCGATGATGTCGATGTCGTCCGCGTATCTCAGTAGCTGGACAGATTTGTGAAAGATAGTGCGTTCCGTGTTTACACCTGCACTGCGCACTATCTGTTCCAGCACAAGATTATTATTTTTTTTTTATTATGTATTAATTTATTATTCTTATCATTCAATAAAATAATATATTAAGACTAACTTAACTTTATGTGGGGTGAACATAATTCAAATTCATTTCATTCAACTCAGTTATATAATTACATAGTAAAAAAAGAGATCAAAGTTACAAAATAAGCAAGAAACAAACATACATATAATTAGGCAATAATTAAACAATATAAGGCAGCAAGACTTTAATTTGGCTGTGATCGAATTCTAGAAGCCACATTTTTACTTTTTTTAGAAATGTATATAAGGACCTGATACAACGGACAGCTACAGGAAATTTATTAAATAACTTGCAAGACACAACGGAGTAGAAGTTTCTATAGTGGGTGGTACGGAAGGTGGGAACTATAACATAATTGTCAAGATTGCTTCGCAGCGTACGGACGTCAGTGATCGGGCTCTGCATATAGCCACCATTTTGTAGCGTAAGCAGTTATGAGCATGAAAGTGGATTTCAGAATCAGGAAGCTCTTGTGTTCTTAGGCTGAAAAACATCAGTTTGGTTTTGTTACTGACATTAAGTTTGTGTTTTGCAAACCAGATTCTAAGTAAGTGGACATCAAAATTTATCTCTGACACTAAATTTAGAGGGCTAATTAAGTCATACACGATACCGAGATCATCTGCAAAAGCTGTTACTTTACCTGCGAATGGTAGATTGAATACAGAGTTTATATAAACAAGGAACAAAATTGGACCCAGGACAGATCCCTGAGGTACGCCTACATTTAACACCCTAGCAACGCTGAGGAAATCACCAATTTTTACCCTTTGTACTCTGTCTTTTAAGTAAGACTCAAACCAAATGAAAACAGTTCCACGAAAGCCAACAGAATATAGCTTGCTAAGGAGAATGCTGTGATTAACCAAATCAAATGCCTTGGTAATGTCCACGAACAGACCAGCACAACTTTTCTTTTCATCTAAGCCTTTATTAATTATAGAACAAAACGCCAGAAGAGCATCTTCGGTAGAGAGCCCCTTCCTAAGCCCATACTGCAGAGGACTAAAAAAATGTATTCTACTGAAAAAACTCAACATTCTACTTTTAACAGATTTCTCAAAAATTTTTAAAATAGGTGATAACATGGAAATCGGCCTATAATTGTTGATCTCTTTTCTGCTACCCTTTTTAAAAATCGGTATCACATTAGCACATTTAAGCTTAGCCGGAAAGCATCCAGTGGAGATGCTTAAATTAAAAAGATGAGCTAGGATATCAGTTATATTTAGAGCTATATTCTTTAAAATAAGGCTTGAGATACCATCGTCACCACAAGCGTATGAGTTATTGAGGGAGTTAATTAATCCAAAGATCTCAGATCCAGTAATAGGATTAAAAAAGAAGCTGTCACCACAGGAAGTGTTATCCACTGTACTGCCTTCAGCGCTACGATTACAGAAATCGTTTGGGATTGGCATTTGACCAATTGAAGCAAAGAAATCATTAAATTTATTGGCAACCGCTATAGGGTCATCTGTTACAGCACCCTCACTATCCAGTACAATCGGAGTAGGAATGTTGGAGGCATTGGTACTGATAATACTATTTATGGCTTTCCATTCTTTTTTAGGGTTTCCTTGTGAACTACGTACAATAGTATAATAGTATCTATCACGGCACATATGAATTTTACGATTCACTTTCAGGGACAATGTTTTGAAACGACTTTTCAGCACAGTATTAAGTGGATGTTTAAGACATTTTTTACGTAGTTTATTTTTAAGTTTAATTTTTTTTTAATGATATAACGGTTTATCCATGGCTTCAGTCGCTCTTCCGTTTTTTTAAACACGATTTTGTAGATTTGAGCTCTGATATAAAATTGTAAGGATTCTTGAAATAAATCATAGGCCTTAGAGACATCACTTTCGGCATATGTATACTGTCGCCCAGCTTTCAGAACGCAGCTCATTATTTAAAAGATCAAACCTAATTTTTGTTGCTGAGGGTAGAGGACATTTAATGCGATCGAAGATCGAAGAAGTCACATGACAGCGCATCTCCTTGCAGAAATCCGGTGCATGTTTGGAATAGTTCGGAGGAACTATTGCACCAAATTGCACGTTGCACCGCGTGTTTTCCAGTGTCACGCGGCAGAGCTGGATCAGTTTAGCCGGGATCCCGAATTCGGCCATCGCCTTGTAGAGCTCAAGACGATGAATGCTATCATATGCGACTTTGAAGTCGATGAAGAGATGGTGAGTCTCGACTTGAAATTCGTTGGTCTTTTCCAGGATCTGTCTTAGTGTGAAAACTTGGTCGATCGTCGATCTGCCGGGCCGAAAGCCACACTGGTACGTGCAGATTAAGCTAAGTCTATGGTCGAGTATTACTCCTAGGTATTTTACAGAGTCTTTCGATCTGATAGTTTGACTTCCCTATGTCCACGTATTCCACATTTTTCCGGCGTATTTGTGATCTGCTTATTCTAGGCTGGCGGATATTAGTAAGTCTTTGATGCGGTTGATTATGCACACACCTACATACATACATTTGTCCATGTTTGTTCGTCACAAATTTTGCAAAACATATAATTTCATCTTAGGAAACAATTTTATTATACTCGTACACCTAGCCACAAAAAAAAAACAGGATTGACTACTATTCTATGCAAGTAAAGTATATATAATTTTTATCGCTTGCTCTTACAGTTTATTGTAATAACAAAGGAAAATGCTATTGGCTAAATCTAAACAAATGCTGCATAGCAAAATACACATTTTAAACGTACATAAACCCGATAGTAGTGAAAATGCGATCACGCCTCTAATTGTGTTAGGAAAAGTGTTCAAATAGGAGTCAGCGGTTGCGAGCACCAAATGATTCCTTTGGCTGTAACTGTAAGTCACTGATGCGACGCGACCCGACGAAACGAGTTTCCAGTCAAAAAAAACATATCAACTTGGTAATGGAGTCACTTTTGATGGATAAGACAAGATTCCATTCCGAACAGATATTTGTTTACCGAGCAATAAGGAAGCACTTTGGGATTTATCAATGCTTTTGTGACAACTTTTAGGAGGAGTGGTGGATGTAATAATGGGAGTTGGTATTAATTCATAGCGTTTTACCAGACAGTCTTCATGTATTACCTACGCCGAATATTTTCCGCGAAACAGCTGTCATTTGGCATCAGTTTTAGAAATGTCATTCGCATTGTACTTTATCGAATATGTCGAACTTTGTTTCGGATAAGTTTCTCCTGTGGGGAGTTTTACTTCATTACTTTAATATGAAAAACAGTGCTGCCAAGAGACATCGTATTTAAGTAGAAGTTTATGGTGGCCACGCCATGTACCTACTAGTTGAGCAAACGTGTCAGAAGTGGTTTGCACGTTTTCAAAGTGGTGATTTCGACTTGGAAGACAATGAATGACCTGGACAGCCGGAAAAGCCAGAAGATGAAGAATTGAAGGAGTTGGTCGATAAAGACCCATGTCAAACAATTCTATAATTCACTGAACCGTTGGGAGTTGACCTGTCAACGGGAGGAAAATGCCTTAAACCCATGGGATTGATCCAAATTGGGTCCCATACGAATTGAAACCAAGGGACGTCGAAAGGTGTTTTGTATCGATTTAAATCTTCTCTCTGAAATCAGAAAGTTTAACATAATCTGCGCGGTAAATCACCGCCTACCTAAAACTTTATGCTTCGGTAGGAGATTCGATACAATGATCCCAAGCCGTGAAGCATGGAACTATAAAGCTCAACATCAGACTTAAAGGGTAACAAGTGGTATATACGGATAAAGATGGACAGCGGTGTGGGTGCTGGTATTCTTGGAGCAACCACTAGAATAGAATATCTATACCAATGGGAAATAGTCCCAGTGTATTTCAAGCTGGAATTTATGCCATTCAAGTGTGCGCCACCATCATCCACGAATCAGGAATAAAAGGTGTCCTCATTTCATTCATATACTCTCGAATAAAAGCACTAGGCTCAAATCTGATTGACTCCAAATCATTCCTGAACAGATTAAATACTCTCCAAGACCTCTCCCATTGAAAAAAGTCAATCTTTGCCCTCATATACCATATACCCTCATATTGATGGAAACGAAAAAGCTGACGAACTGGCTAGAAAAGGTTCGGCTGATTCCTTTACCGGCCTTGAGCCGTTTATTAACTTCCAAATTCAGCTATAAACTCAAAAATCAAAAGTAGGGAACACAACATGTGTGTCTCAGGGTGTTCGTCGGGCTAAAAGAGCCATTAAACCCTTCCAAAATAAAGCCATACAAAACATAATCCTCAGTAGAAATTATATCAAGAGATTAGTGGGATTTCTAACAGGGCATTGCTATCTTCGATATCACAAAATAGGTCTCATTCCGGAAACTGAAAGTCGTCCCTGCATGGAAGGCCACGAAACTGTGGAACATATTCTATGCGAATACATGGAGACAACATTTCCAAAGAGAAATCCTAACTCCCGTTGAAATTCGTAAAGTCTCCACCAGTGAGATCCTCAACTTCATCGAAAGAGTTGAACCTCTTCCCAAGCACTTACTTTGCGGTACAATAGATCATTACGGTCGCAGTGCCCTTTACAACTGGCGGGTCAGAACCTTTTAAAAAAAAAAAAAAAAAAAGGATTGAATTGTCGCTGGGGATGAAAAGTGGATCCAGTACGACAATCCCAAGCACAGAAAGTCATGGCTTAAGCCAAGGCGACCATCAACATCAATGGCGAAGCCAAATATCCATGGATCCAAGTGTGGTTTACTATAAGCTGCTTCAACCGAATGAAAGCATCACTGGAGATGCATTGAAGGAATACTTCATTCCACCAGAATACTCCGAAGGACTCGACAAAGTGATTTTGCAGCATGACAATGCTAGTCCACACGTGCGTCGTTAAACCGATAAAAACATACTTGGGAAAGCTCAAATGGAAGGTCCTACCCCACTCCCTAATAGTAGCGACACCAAATACTTTTAACCGATTTCCGACCTTTGTCTGGCATAATCAATCCCAATCAGAATTGAAAGAACATACGAACATTTACCATTAGCGAGTTAATCATAATTAACTTTGATTTGATTTTGATACGGTGAAGCAATGCGTTAGTCAAGTTTCATTAGATAGTTTGATTGATTCGCTCGTAGTGAAGTCAAATACTTTGTAAATCACTTAACGTGTATGAAGGGCTCACGCAATTACGCACATTTAGCTTTGAGCCTATCGCCATCGACACGTCATTAGAAGCATCCAAAATCGTAAACTTGAGCATAATGCCCTCTATACGCATCGTCCATAGTCCATATGGACCCCCCATTGTGATACACATAGTTTTCCATGGTTTCAACCAACCCGACGCCTGCGCCTTAGCAAATTCAAGCAGGTCAGATGGTGATCCATCTAATAGCTCGTTGAAGTGATCAAAGAAGATTTTGCCCAGGGTTCTATTTCTCAGTTGACTGAGGTTAGGGCAGCGACAGAGGAAATGGGCTGTATCCTCATGTGCCTCTTCGTCACTGCATCCACTGCAAATATCATCATCATTCAAACTTTTTCATGTGGTATCTTAGACCTTAGAGACTTGACAAGGACTTCCTGTATTTTTTTTGGAGTTTCCTTGCTCTAGTTTTGTCGTATCCTGGCCACAATCTTCTTGATACATCGCAGGTGGTTAGTGATCTCCACCTGTTGTTTGCTTCAATTACTGATCTTTATTCAATTTCGGCCCAAAGGTTACAAATTGGAGGTGCATCCCATCTGCTTCGTCTCTATCTAGGACTGAGTCCTTTCTGGCCAGTTCATCTGCTGCTTCGTTGCCTGGTATCCGCTGTGACCAGGGACCCAGCAGAGTTTTACATTGTGCTGCGTGCCGAGAACCTTCAGCTCTCCGCGGCAATACCTTACAAGCTTCGATGTTATTTGTGTAGCAGCTATTGCTTTTATGGCCGCCTGGCTGTCAATGTAAATATTGATATCCTCACGTGACATTGTCTTCAGTGACACCAATTGGGCGGCCTTTGTCACTGCTAGAACCTCCACTTGGTAAACGCTGCAATGATCTGGGAGTCATATGGAGCTGCTTATTCCTAGTTCTTCCGAAAAGCAACCCGCTCCAATACCTATGTCCATCTTTGACCCATCGGTGTAGATGGACTAAGCGTTCTGCGATATCTCGTTTTTCTCCCACTTCTCTCTGCTTTGTAAGGCCTACGAGAGGGGTTTTCGGAATCCAATTATGGGACAGTGTAGTCTGATTTGATGTCACCGTTAAGGTTATTGCCAAGCATCTTGGTGTGTCCATATACATTCGACCTCCAGTGCTTTGACTGGCTTAACCTGAGAGCGCTCTTTGCTGCGGTATCCTGCATATAGACATCAAGAGGCAGAAGGTTAAAAATTGCTTCCAATCTCCCTGTTGGCATTGTTCTCATCGCATTGTTCTCAGTGCATGCTATTCTCTGTACTTTGGCCATATCCTTGATGGTTTTGGCGGCAGCGTGCTACCAGACCAATCATCCGTATGTTAATATGGGTCTGACTATCGCACAGTACATACATAGTGTTATTTACGGTCTACATCCCCAGTTTTTTCCGAAGAATCTGCTGCAGGTGTAGAAAGCAACTGATACTTCTTTTACCCTTTCTTTAATATTCAGCTTCCAGCTAAGCTTTCTATTGAGTATGAGGCCTAAATATTTCGCGCTCTCGGACAGCTTAAGAGGGGTACCCTCAATGGTCGGTAGCGTGAAGGCTGGTACTGGTATCGCTCTTTTGTTAGTGACCGGTTTTCTAATGGTTGACCCCCGTCCACATTATTTCGTCCAAACATTAAGTGTGTTCAAGGCTCTCTGCACTAGTTCGCTAACGGTGGTTAGGAGTTTTCTTTGGGCTTGGTTACTTAGGTCATGCTGTTCGGCAATGCAATGCCCCCAGACAGTCATACAGATAGTAACCTTAATTCTTTTCTTATTGCTTTGCTAGTCCATGCAACTGAAAACGAAAGAAAAAAATAGACTGATAAAAATAAACTACCTAGATGCGCCTAATCAAGAGAACCGTACTGTACTCGTATGTTGTGACAATAGGCAATCTAAAATTGCGCTGATACAAGTCATCAGCAGTATTTTTATTATTAAATATTTTTTTTATTTTATTTTGCAGCTAATTTTGAGGAAATTACAGTTTTGGTGTCCTAGAGGTCAAAATTAACACTGACAGTTTTCAAAACAGTGCCCAATCATCAAAATTACCTGGAAACACTGCGACTGGTATTGCAAAAAATAATACCAGATATTTTCTTTTCATCGGTATCGATGGGAATTTCCTTCTCACCCTCATTTGGTGGAATTCCTTTTGATTCACAGTAAAAGCACATAAAATACAAAAAGTAACGATTCACTTAAAATGGACTACGTAATACAACTAAATGGCTCGTTGTAAAAGCTTTCGATTGATTTCGCAATATGCAGGTATCGTATGTGTTCAGCTAATTGGAGGTGCGTCGCACATGTTTTTTTTTTAACTATATTACCTACCTTTCGCGAAATCTTTTAGAGTATAATTTGTCCTGAGAAGCTTTTTAATCCGCCATTCGTGTGCAAACTACAGCACGCCCAACGTAAAAAGTTATGTGGCGACTTACTAATTCCAGTGGTGAACGAGCATTTTGCGACCTATGTAAGAGGTTTATTGTATCATAGGGCACAATGAGTACAATAGATGCAGTATCATCCTAATATTGGCATCCACAAGTAGGATATAACGATGACATAGCAATAATGGCATGCCGCATGGGAAATACGCTCCAAGTGGTAGTGTCAAGAAGAAGGACTCTTCATTAATGCGAAAAACACAGATCTGATATACAGTTAATCACAAAAGTAAGTATACAACTATGTGAGTGTAACAAAAGTCTTAAGAGTTTATTTCGTTTGAACCACTATCCGTCTGACCTTATGTCTGTTGTTTGACATTTGCACAGTTGCTCTAAAGTTAAAATAACGGTATAACTTGCCTATGTTCTAGAAGAGAATAACTTTTGTCTGACGAAATACCAAAACAACATCACAAAAGTAAGTATAGGTACATTCGTGGTATTTGAGTACAAAACACTGGTCAGTAAACACTTGTTGTTATAAATCTGCTCTTTTTCAATTGAATTGTTTAAGAAATATATATGTAGGGTGAGTAGAAATTATTGAGTTTACATAATTTCGTTAACGAATTTCTATGCGTCTATCAGAAATTGCACCGCGTGGAAAGAGCTCTCTATTGACCTTAGAAATTTGGTGATAACATTTTCTATGGAAGGGAGATCCATTCGAGAAGTGGCGAAACTAGTCGACAAAAGCCTCCTGCAAGTGTAAAACAAATTTAGAAAAAAATTAAAACTCCGGTAAAATAGAAAATCGGGCTAGAAGTGGGCGCCGCAGTACCTTTACTGAAGGAGAAAAGCGAATTATTGTCCAAAAAGTAAGGAATGATCCTAAAAAAAAAGTACCCCAAAACTACAAGCAAAGATCACCAAAGAAGCAGGAAAGCAGTGCAAGTTCCAAACTATTCGCCGTGTCTTGCACAATGCTGGGTATAACGGTCGATCTATCAGGAAAACATCTTTTGTCAGCGATGTGAATCGTAAAAAGCGAGTTGAATTTTCCAGAAACCATCTAACGTCTAATTTTACCTTTTGGAACACAGTTATATTTACAGACGAAAGCAAATTCAACCTTTATGGTTCGGATGGGCGCATCAACGAAAGGAGAAAATCGAATACAAAGTTGAGTCCGGAGAATATGGCTAGAACCATAAAACATGGTGGTGATCCCGTACTGTTTTGGGGGTGTATGGCGGCTTCTGGCGTGGGTTATTTGGTGTTTGTAGAAGGTAACATAAATCATTTTGAATATTTAAATATCCTCAAAAACCATCTCTATCAGAGTTCGCAGAAATTGGCATTGGAAGGGTCATTCGTCTTTCAACACGATAATGACCCTAAGCATAGTTCTCAAATAGTTAGAGAATGTCTGCTATACCATGTACGCAACCAACTTAAGACACCAACCCAATCACCAGATTTGAATGCTATTAAGCGTTTGTGAGATCACCTCAAACGCCAAATACGAAAACATGATATTCGAACGAAAAATCAGCTTGAAACCATTATTCAAGAATAATAGGCCAAAATAGGCCCCGACGTGACCCAAAAGCTCGCCAATTCAATGCCATCCAGAATAAACCCTGTTATTAACTTTAAAGGATATCCTGCTAGGTATTAAATTTCATTTTTTACTTCAATATCATGTCCTTTTTTGTTTTTTCTTTGAGGTGTATATACTTACTTTTGTGATGTGTTTTTTTTATGAATTGTGCTTAATTTTAATATCTTTGTAACTTTGTTTTGTTTTTTTGTTAATTTTACTTTTTATATAAAGTGCCTATAATAGTTACTAAAAAAATACATATCACTTATTTGGTTTAAATTTATTTGAGTGGTTGTTTTCGTTCAATAAACTTCGTATGCCGTACTGTATACTTACTTTTGTGATTAACTGTACATCAGCTCGTGATGAACCATGATCAGAGATTCTGGAGATTGTTTTGAAATGGCCGTAGTTGGTGCGGTGGTGAGGAAGATGAAAGCGATACAGACCTAAGATTACATGGTTAGTGCGAAGGAAAATAATTTCCAGTAGTGCGGCGAAATCGATCGTATCAGTTAATAATTGGTGCACGAAGAGTATGTCAGCTACTTCGCGACGTTTTACAAGCGGTTGCAAGATAAGCAATTATAGCCAATCTTCATAGGGGGCAAGGTAATTATCGGCCCATGGGAGACCACGTAAGCGTAAGGCAAAACAGATAAATCTGCGCTGAACAGCTTCGATGCTAAGGGAGTGGGTGACTTGAAATGGTGACCAGACTTGACACACGTAGGTATTCAAGGAGAAGTCTGACAAAGGTAATGTAGGGAGCTTTTGTAATGTAAGGGTTCGATTTCTTTAGACCAGAGTTTTATGAAACCAAGAAAAGAATTGGCCTTGTGGGCTGTGATTCATGTAAGAACGAAAGTTTAACTCACTGTCACAATTCACACTCAGATCGGGTACAGGCTCGTTACGAAAGTAAAAGATTCTGAGGGTTGGGTGGAGGCGTTTTCGGGGAGAAGGTTATGGAGTGACATTTACAAACGTAGAGTTCTAAGAAGTTTTTATCGCACTATATTTAGAATGAATTTAGGTTATTTTAAAGTAAGAGAGAATCGGTGGTCTTTTATGAAGTGACCAACTTCATTCATTTTTAACCCTTTGACTCTTGAATTATTTTGGGCAGTATTAAAATGTTTTTGAGAACATTCAGTTGTTGATTGAGCCTTAAATATGAACTGATATCAAATTCAAGGTTCTGTGCTTCCTGGTTTGGCAACAATTGTCTTCCTGAGTTCAAACTAAAAGCTTTTTTTTACTTTTATTTTCTCATCTCATTGTCTGACATATTTTGAAAATAAAATCCACTTGTTACTAAAAATTTGCTTTGTTTTGAGTATTTTTTTTTAATTTTTTGCTCAATCACTTTGCAAATTTTTTTTACACTTTAATTTTTTTTGTAGTTACAACGAAAAACAGCTACAATCTGATCACTCGCAATGCTAATGTCATGAGATTTACTTACAATGTACTCACAACAATTCAACCTGTTGAGTGAAAAAAACAGTTAAGAAAAAAGAAAATTAAGTTTTGAGTATTTCAATGTTAAAGAGTGTGTACGCAATTGTGGCCACCATTAGTCAAAGGGTTAAGACAACGATCAGTGCAGCGAGATGACTGCCTTAAGGAACACCTGAACTGGTATTAATGGGGCAGAGACAGCACATCTGAAGAGAACCCTGTACTGGCGTTTCTCTAGGTATGAAGACAGCAATGAAAGGAAAACCGAGGGCTTTAAGCTTAAGATATATGGTTCGATGACAGATTTTATGCCTTGGTGTAGTCGGAGGTAATGACATCCACTTCCTTACCTTCTTCTATGTTTGTAGCATTTTAGAAACTAATTCGGTTAGATTAGTCGTGATGGATCTACCCTTTAAGAAACCGTGCTGTTGTGGAGAAAAGATGGATTTGCATTGAAAATACAGTGAGTCGTAGACAATGCTTTCGAAGAGCTTGGAGATAGAAGAGAGTTTGGCTATTTACTGCTTTTTTATCTTTGGGAAAATGGCTTGAGAGAGTAAAAGTCGAAATAGAGTTGTAAAAGGCTAACACTGGTCGTTTGAGCATTTTTTAGAATTATAGCGGGCAGGCCATCGGGACTGGGGGAGAAATCATCCTTGAACCTATTGAGCTTTTCGTCGACCAGTTAGGTAGCTGAAATAGTCAAAGATCGGTTCGTATAGGTGGTCACTATACGATTAGTAGTGCCTTCTGCTTGTGGTACATGTGGTACATACATGTAAATACCGCCTTCTTGTACCTGCCAGTTTCCTTAAATGTATAATATTGGTTTCTGTCACAAAAGAGCCAGATTTAAGAATTTATAACTATTATATCGTTCATCCAGAACTTGTCCTAGTTTGAACTGGAGACCTTCGTGTCATACCATATCAAAGACTTGCGAGACCACCAGGACAAGTTTTCTTTTCTTTGCTTACTTACTTAGTTGGCGCTACAGCTCGAGGTGAACCTGGGCCTGCTTCTCGCAACCATTTGTGTGTGCGTGTTATATTTTTGCACGAATGGAAGGGACCTACAGTTTTTTGCCGACTCCGAACGGCGAGTTGAGAAGCTCAATCGTGACAAATGATACTCTTTGATGCTTGTCAGACATTCGAAAGAGGTGGGCACTGTGAAAAACTTTTTTTAGGTGTTTGCGGCGGGATTCGAACCCAAGACCGCTTGCACAGTAGTCCGACGCACTAACCACTTGCGCTACGGTGCCCACTTCTTTTTTTTGGGGATCTCCCAATTATGTCATAAAACCGATGAGGTAGGTAAAAGTGGTGGTTTCGCTGTAAAGAAATAAAAAAAAAGCGCTAAAAGGGCACCGTTTCGATACCAGAACCTCAGGTGACCCATTTATTCGGATGTTGTTTAAGATATTTACATATATCCATCCTGTGGAGCTTAAAAAGAGAATCAGTTCTCCAATCCTTTTCTCGGATATCTCTAGGCTTTACCCAATAGTTGCCTGACTCTCGCTAGGTCGGGACATTTGCATTTCATCACTGCATCGTCGACAGAAATTGTTGTGAGCGATCGCTAGTTTGTTGCATGGTATCCTATTGGCCAGTGTCCTGTGCTAACTGCCATTGCTCTTGCGATGTCTACGCGAGTTCTTTGTAGCAGCTCATTTGCTTTTAACTTGGCCATATCTTTCTGGATATGAGCTACTTTTACGAAGTGTGAGAGTATTTTGCCTTAACAGCACCTAATATGGGGCACCGTAGCGCAAGTGGTTAGTGCGTTGGACTACTGAGCCAGCGGTCTTGGGTTCGAATCCCGCCGCAAACACCTAAAATGTTTTTCACAGTGCCCACCTCTTCCGAATGCCTGACAAGCATTCAAGAGTATCATTTGTCATGAAAAGCTTCCCAACTCGCCGTTCGGAGACGGCAGAAAACTGTAGGTCCCTTCCATTTGTGCAGAAATATAACGCGCACACACAAATGGTTGCGGGAAGCTTGGCTTGGTTTTACCTAGGACTGTTGAAGCCAAATATATTTATTTTAACAGCACCTATAGGAATATGAACGTTTTGCGCTAGTGAGCTGTGACGTGCTGACCCTCGCGTTTGGGTGTTGGGTCAAGCCAACAGTTAGTTGTGACAAGCCTCGAGGGTCGGTAGCAGCTTCGTCTGGAAGACAGCATTCATAGTTTGCCTGGTTTTAGAACCGTAATGACTTTAGCGACTTTCCATTGTCTTGAAGTATATTATAAGTCCTGTACAGAGACCTATAGGGATGACAATATGGAAAAACTACTTCTGCAGATGGCAACGAAGACCGACACTCTGCTCAGACAGAATGAATCATTTAATTTAGACGAGAGCTTCGAGAGAAAATTATTTCATAAGATATTCGGTCTAGTTGCGTTGAGGGTTTTGGAGGAGAAGTTTCAATGGCGAACTATACGAGCTGTATACAGCGATATCAGAAAACTACGCATGAGACGTTTGAGAGAGCTTATAGACATGTTGAGTGACCACCGCTATGGCCCACGGAGTATTCGATTGCAATGTGATGCGCACAAGTAGAACAGAGACCTTAGCCATCTTGAAATGCACAAATGGAGGCAGTTAGCTAAGGACCGGGCTTACTGGAATGGGTATTTGGTTGAAGCCGGGTTTCACCCCGGTCTGTAGCGCCACCATAGTAAGTAAGTAAATTAAAATCAAAAGAAGTTTTGTGAATGGTTTCCGAGGCAACATCTTGAAAAATTCCAATTATTGCATCAATCAAGTCCGAGATTGGCAAATCTGTTTCCGCTGTCAACTAATAAATGACGCTTCCTCAATAATAAACCCCAAGCAATAGAGAATGAACATAACCTAGTTAAGTCAACAAAGAGCATCAAGGAAATGCACATGTGTGAATCTAAATTTATAAAAGACTGTACTGTACCGCTATTTTACCGCCCCTATAGAATTGCCAGACCAGGAAAACATAAAAACCAATATCTCCAGCCTCTAACGCCTTATATCACATTTTGTGACACTCAACCGCTTAAAAAAACATAAGCAACAAAAAGTAGCAAACAGAATCCACAGTGGGATGAAAGGTCAGCCGTTGCGTAATATATTCGAACAGCAGATTCGAAAAGAAAACTAAAAAACGATTTTATCTTCCATAAAAAAAAAGTTTCACTTTTAGTGGCGAATTTTGCGCGAATGGTAATTCACTGTCCATATTTACAGGTTCGCCGTTGTCTGTCTTTACATAATTTCGCGCAGAAACGCAGACAAACAAATCAAAATAATTTGCATTAATCTGTAAGCTGTAACCGGACACATCTTTAGCTAAACATTTACTTTTCCTTTTGCGCGTTTTTATTTAAACAAAACCAAAAACAATTTTATTTCCTAATATTTTCTTAGCTTCTCCAAACACTGAGCTTAGAGTGAGTGTATGGCTTTGATTAACAAAGCGAAGATTGTTATAATACATATAAAAATTGCTAATGTAGGCGCACGTTAAGTCGCGTATAGTTCAACGCGCCCTCAACCGTACGGAAGTAGAAACACAATGAACACAGCCGCAACAACGGTGACGAGCAAAAGCGATATTTTTTGTGCAATCATGACTTTCTTCGGTCTGCGCGCGCAACAAAGCCAGAGAAACAAGTGACGCCCGCCCGCCGCCCTTCAAGCCCTTCGGTGACGACAAGTCGGAACCACATGTCAAATACAGGCCGCAGATTAATGGGCTAAGAGATGTACATATGAATGATGCCGTTTGATTGTCTGTTTGGTGATAAAAATCCCACGGTTGAGGAACTCCAAGTTGACTCCGAAGAAAGTGAAAGTGCCCAAGAGAGGCTTCAGCGGCTGTGTCTCAATATTATAGGAAACTAATCTCTTTGGATATGTTAATGAGCGCAATACTGACATAGGGAAGGTCTAGATATAAATTCATAACATTGGGCAATATTCGTAGTTAAATTTCGCGTTCGCAGCTGCACGATCACACGATCGGAAGCCAAATCGCATACCTCATATTTGGACTAGTCAATCGGGGGCTTATTCAATTATCGCAATGTAAGAGTAGTTACAGGTTAATGGTTTTAATTACGGTTTGCTGGGGATTTTAATTGAAGTTGAAAGAGTTATGTCACCAATTGGGGTATTAACCTAAAAAAAATAGTTGTTCAACCGAAATTCAACGGAAGGCAGAGCCGAAATTTAGGGTTGATGTGTACATCATTCATAAGCATGCCACCGATTATTGTGTATACATAGCATATAGGCATGTGTATCTAAAGGTACATATGTATGTACACGTTTAACTAGATTTGAGTAGGACAGAGTGGCCTGGAGAAAAGGAGGACATTTTTGATATGCAGTGCGTTTCAAAATTATAAGGTCGTCGGTGCAAAAAAATGCCTTTTTTGGGTATTATCAAATTATTTCTTTTACTTTTTTCAGAATAAGCTGAAAAGGGCGATATTCAATAGAACTCGCCAAATTAGTAAGATTTGTTATGCTTATTTTTTCCCAAGCTTCTAAGAGACCTTATTTAGCTTAAGAACCGTTTAAAATTGGCAGCTGTTCTTTTATAAATCTCTCGAGCTAAAAGGTCCCATAGATTCTACATTGGATCTAAGTCCAGAGGACATGCTGGCCAAAGTTCCTTTTTGGGATTGCATAGCCAATCAATATTAACTTAGGTTCTGGAGTAGTGGCAAAAAATGTTGATCTTACTATTCATCAGGATCACGCTTTATGATCTTAAAATTAATTTTTACCATTAGCTACAAGGTACCACTAGCTCCCAATGGGCAATATGATTTTTTTTTGTAAACGCTGGCTTCTTTATAGACGAGTCGTGTTGCCATACTAAAAGTGCGAGAGTTCTTCTCGGCAGGCGATGACCTGGGTCGGATGAAAAAATAACAGATGCATTGTTTGCCCAATTTTAAAAAAAGAAGAGTCTCTAAACTGCACGAACCAGAGAGGCAACATCTGCTATGTTATGTGTAGTACGCTTGAAGCCGAAGGACGGTCCACTATTGATCAAACATTTACAAAACCGCAGACCTTGGAAAAAACCTAGGATATGCAAATCGATACCCATTAAGGTTGCGTATGTTGGCATTTACAGAGACGAGCTGTACAAAGCAATGTCTAGTGTTGGCATCCCTGCCAAACTCGTTCGTTTGTGCAGGATGGCGATGAAGAATGCACTCTGCTCCATAAAGATTGGATAAGATCTTACTAAGATCTTTGTTCTCAAAAAGGGAATCTGACAGGGGTGCTGTAATACGACTTCTTTATCATCTGTAAAACTGTCATGCCAACACCAAAGGCATAATCTTTCAGAAGTCCGTCCAATTACTCGCGTACGCCGACGATATTGAAACAATCGGAACGGGATGTCAGTGACGCTTTCGTGAGTATTGAGACAGAAGCAGTGTAGATGGGTTTAACGGTCAATAAACGCAAACCAAATACATACATATGTATAATTGAATAAAAAACTCGGACAGAACTTCACGGTAAATCGATTATATATATCTTTGGTGTAGTTAGGGACTTTGTCTACCTTGGGCCCGCTATTAATTCAGACAACGATTCCAGCGCTGAGATTAAACAAAAAATAACTCTCGCCAATCGCTGCTTCTTTGAGCTAAGAAAGAAACTGAGTAGGTAGGATAGCCCTCTCTCGACCAACTGAAGTGACACTTTGAATTATAAGACCTTAATCATTATCAATTAGAAGAGAGGCATGTAGAGGAGCAAATACAACGAGGAACTGTATGGGCTATTCAGTGAACTAGACTTAACCCGAAGAGTAAAGGTCGAACGGCTGAGGTGGAAAGGTCATAGAGAACAGTGGGCACCAATGGTCCGGACCGGAAAATCTTTGAATTCACCACATCAGTCCCTCGCAATGGAGGAAAACCGTGACTCAGGTGGCGCACGCAAGTGGAAGGGGACTTCAACGATAATAACGTGCAAAACTGTACGCAGCTAGCTAAATATCGAGCTGGCTGGAGATGATTGTTGCTTAAGGCTCAACCGGATTTTGGCGCCACAGTAAGATAAGGTTCGGTATCCGGTTCCGTGCCCAACTGAAAATATATAACCATTCTAGAATCGCTCTAAAGGTCTTGAAATTTGGCATAATTTTATATTTTGTTGGTCAACTTATTTTCCAATACTTACCACTCTAAAATATTATGAAACAACTAAACAGTATGGGGAACTGTAAAATCAAAAAAATAAAAATTAAAAACTTGTAATATGTGGTAGCATTAGTAATGCCCGTCATATTCTCGGGATCCTCTTGCTTTTGTCGCAAAATATATTCTTAATGTCCTCCATCCAGGGAATATCGATGCACATATTATACAGCTAAGCCTAAGGCAAGTCTACCTTTAGTACATTCAACGTTCATTCCAATAGCTAAGGGTATGTCATTTCATAATATAATTAAAATATTAAAACTTCTTTATTTCACATTTCGTTTTGTTATTACCCCTAAGATCTCCCTTAAAGGACTATCAAATAAAATAAATAAAACTAATGCAACTGCATAGGTAATAGCACAAAATCCGAGAAACATGATAAACTGTAAATAAAAGGACATCAGTTTTTAATGATTTCTCAAACATTTTGATAGAAATAGCAACTTACCACCTGACCTTCGGTTGTATTATAAGGAACTTCGCCAGCTAACAAAAATGTCCTGATCACAAACGGTCCAAGTATGAGTGCGACATTCGAAAGTTTTCCAATGATATTCATTAGTTCGGAAGAGAATATTTTTCGGAGAAAAGCTGAAAAGAAAAATTAGCATAAAGCAACAACAAAACAAACTTCTATAGCATGAGTCCTGTAGGGAATGGTTTTGTAAAGATCGGTGAATTTGGTCCTGTCTGCGAGGAAACCAAATGGAGGAAGAGGTATTACCTATAACTCTATGAACGGGAAGATATACCTACATAGATGTAGTCTTGATACCATTCTAGAGGTCCTGGGATCATGGATGACAGAAAGCTTGGTGTCGATGGTACGGTGGTATGTGGGAGCCTTCTTGGCTCTGATCTGATAATGACAAGAATATCGAGCTTCGAGAAGTAGTACCTAATAATTCTCCAGGGATTTCTTCAAACTCGCAAAACCCATGGCCTTGAAGTACTATGAGCATGGAAACATCCATAAAGTTGCTCTAAGTTTCGATTAAATCCTTTCCGGACTACTGAGGCCATATGTTGCAAGTGTAGGGGTGCAGATCTTAATGGATCAGAAGGACTCACAATGCGAGATGACTTCGGTGTATATTTTGGATCTGTATGGCCGAGTAATCACCAGTAAGGATATCGAGAAGGGCTTGATACTTCGGAAATGTCACATATTTACTTATAGTTGATTTAAGCCAACTATATGCCACGTGCAGTTGCCGATGACTGCATACCACCAAAGTACATTACTAAGCCGGTCAACATTGATGCAATGAATGAACATGTAGTGGTGACTATTAAACGAGTCGATACTCTTCTTCAGATGAAAGATGTGAAGCAGGGTTTGGCTCATTTGGACAATGTCTAGGGTGTGGGTGGCGGTGGACCATTGTGACCGGTCAAATTCATAACCAGAGAGATGACACTTTTATTGAAGTGCAATAAAGGATTGTCGGCCTAGTAAATGTAGACAATATTTGTTGAAAGCCATACAGGGATATTAATAGTAGTGTCAGTCGGATAGGATAATAATATCGCATACAACTAGCTCGGATGCGGTTTAAGGAGTGCCAGGTGAACCATGTTAGCTGGTTTCTTCTCTTTTGGTAACAGTAGCTACTTCTTAGTATATGGGTACACATTAAGAGGCATGGCCTCCGCCTCCCATACATGGTATGTACATCCTTCTGCATACTTTTACTTAAGGAACTGCGCGTTGCTAGTGTTGCCATCCATACTTTGGATACTACTTTCATGTTTTCATGTATGTATATTTAAATGCTTTGAATTAAAAATCGATCGCCGGAGCTTCACGTCGAAATAAAAATAAAACCTGCAAAGTTATTCTGCTCTTACCGCCATATTGTGTCGTGCTGGCTAAAATAATCCAAAAGATAATCATCGCCCACATCGTATGGCCCAAAGTAATCACACACGCTCTTGTCAATTGACTCGTACGAAATAACGTGAATTGATATCCAAATAGAAAGAAGCACGTTATCAGCAAGCACGCAATCCATCCTGAAATTAATCAAATTCGGTTAAATTGTGAGCTAAATATCCAGCATCGGTATTAAATACTTACCAAATATGCAAATAATGACGTTTATCTGAATGTGTCCATTCGTCTTGTGGAGAATATAGCCCAAGCACATTCCCAGGATGTATATTGGAACACGTAGCCAGACTTTGTCATAAATCAAATTGAACTCAGTCAATTCATCTATCATTGAATTAACTGACCTGTATTGGATTACAAATATTAACATTTTTTAAACAAATGAAATTGGTGAAATAAGGATTTGGAAAAGGAACCCGAATAACTTAAAATTAAAAAAAAATAAAAAATTGAAAGGACCAAGCAAGGACTTTTTGCATTTTTGCACATTTTCACTTATAGAACGAAGATGTCAAGCA
The DNA here is from genome assembly GCA_949775065.1 of Brachyopa scutellaris. NCBI lineage: Eukaryota > Metazoa > Arthropoda > Insecta > Diptera > Syrphidae > Brachyopa > Brachyopa scutellaris. Next base: position 82,452,244 of record OX459112.1, on the reverse strand, counting down.
GCTCATAAGGCCATACGATCATTTTCCAAAACAAATTTCATAAATCAATCTCCTCAAGGACAATATAGTCACTGGTTCACTGGTTCTGAACCCATTTTCGGGATACCTTCAAGTTACACACACTCCAACATCAGGAAATGGGAAAATGATAACTTTGCTGAATACTGGACTTAATCCAAGGGCCAGAGAGAACCTTAGAAATTTATAAGCCCAGCTCGAGTAGCCAAAAGACCTTTCAGTCTTAACTGGTTTTCTAACAGGGCACTGGTTACTAAGATGCCACCTTTAAAAAAATTAGACTATCCGACGATGACTGCTGTCGACTCTGCAGAGAGGAGGAGATGACAGAGCATATATTCTGTGAATACCCTGCTGTGATATGAAGCAGAATTCTCCATATCTAAAGAGCATTTCTTAGCCCAGAAGAGGTTTGGAACATAGAACCCAGAAGAGTGCTGAAGTATTGCTGAACCTGGACGCAGGAAGTGACTCCAGTCCCCTAAAATTCAATTTCTATGTTTCTCATTGCAGTATTTTTTTTTTCCTTTTAGCGTCAGTCAAAAGTAGCTTGCTTTGCGACCCACTTCAAGAAGACGCTGTGGAACAGAAGAAGAATCCACCCGTAAACCAACCGATATCAAGTCCCAAGCCACCACTTGTTTTCACAGGATTTACCACGCGGTTTCGGACCAACATTGTGGTTCTACGTTTTCGATCGCAAAGACCCTTACACTTGGTTGCAATCGAACATGTAACCTTGTGCAACACAATAATCCTGAAAACACCTGATTTTCCAACTTCAACATCAACCCTTATGATTTTTCCAGTGTGCTCATATAAAGCAATGATGTTTACCCTCATCTCCACAGAGATGTCCATATCAAAGCTCCAACATCGAGCCTACTTACGACTTCATTTAAAAGTGTTTGTCCCAATCAATTTGACTTAGGGTATGGCTGAGAATTAACCTTATCTAAACTATCAAAAAAGATCTAAATAAACACTCAATCCAATCTTACCTTCCATTCAAGCCAAATTGATGCATTTCCAGGAAAGTAGACGCAGCCATTGATGTAATAAACATCGCCGAACAAATTATCGCCGCATACTTCGGATGAATCTGTGCCAGCAGCAGTACCAAACATCCAGCGGCGAAGAACTGCACTTCTATCGAGATGAACCATGTCCATGGCATGCACTAAAAATAAAATCATAAAACTCTCCTCACATTCCATATGGCAAACCAACCCTCTCCTCCAAGGGTAGAAAGGACTCAATATACAGAATATTCCTCCACTTGTTCATCTCGCATCTTTCGAAGTCATACGAAGGCACCTCTATTACCGTGTTGAAGTGGAAATACTTTGACGCCAATTCCAGCGCAATCAGAACAAATGTGTACGACAAAGAGACACTAATAGAAGAAAACAACAAAATAAAATTTAATATGCATCACATCGAACGGTCAATTGCATCACTTGTGATATAACTCCAATTCCACTGAAATGTACAGTTAAATTAAAGTGTAGGTACGAGTAGCTACCTCTACACATGTGCATTATGCTTTCGCTTTTTATGCAATTTTCTTTTTGCTTAAACAAAACAAAAACACAAAAAAAAAACGAAGTCGGCACGAAACGAGGTCACAGAGATCTCTGATCACGAGCTAAGCTAAAATGATTGCAATTATCTTTCAAACAACATTTATGTTGATTACAATTTGCTGTCAAGATATGACATACTCATATTCATTGCTAGCTCAGTGCTAAGGCATGGACTTTGATTAAGTGCTCATTTTTTATTATCGCACTTGGAAATAACATCTTTCTTGAGCATTGCTAAAGGGTTTTCCAATACGAGGTTTCATTTTGATTATTCAAGAAAAAAACATATCTTTATATATAAAAATGAGCTGTTCGTTTGGTACCTCAGAACTCATAAACTAACCATCCGATTGAGCTGAAACTTACACTATGTACTTTTTCTGATGTTTGCAGTGTTCGTACATCAAAAAATTTCAAGTTTTCCGATAGATGGCACTGCAACTCAATTTTTTTGAAATTCACCGTACGATTAAGCTGAAACTTACACAATACATATATTTGTAATGAATTGAGAAATGTTCGTACCTACATCAAAAGTTCTCAAGTTTTCCGATAGATGGCGCTGGAACACCAAAATTTCAAAACCATGCGATTGATCTGAAACTTACAGAATATATTTGTTATAAAGTGAGAAATATTTGTAAATCAAAAATTTTCAAGTTTCCCGATAGATGGCCATGACAACCAAAATCTCAAAATTATTACGACAGCTAACAGCCAACTTTTGATTTACGTGCACTTCTCGCTTCATAACAAAATATGTATTGTCTAAAGGCCCCAACCCATAGAATCCGTTGTGCGTTTATTCATCCTTTTTAACGGACAGCTCGATAGAATACACGTTTTCTTATGGAAGGTAGTAGGTTTAGTAGGTTTACTTTCTACTTTTTTCTCTGCGCTGTGCGTTGGGTGTTCACACATTAACGCATTGAAGTGCACACCTTCACATATTGTAGTTCACGCATTTACAAATTGAGAGTATGCATTTTAATTGGTGGAAGCATAGAGAAATATAGAGAAACTGTCATCGATGTTGACAATCAGCTGACATCAGCTTGAAAAGAAAACACTTTCAGCCAGTGTTGTCGGTCGTATTACAATAGTAGTTCTGTATACCCATCTGCAGTCCGTACTACAATTGCCTCATGTCGTTTTTATTTGGGCTTTGCAGAGTTTGCTCTCAGGTCTCAGATTCTTCGTGCTGAATAGAAAACAAATGAGATTGATCTGTTTTTCTGCAATTGTATTAGTGTGTCATTAGACATTTTGTTCGTAAAAGGAAATAAATAAAAAAAGAAAAATAATAAATACAATTGTAAATACACTTTTTTTTTCTAGTTTTTTTCTGATAATATGTGTGTTAATTAATAGCATTTTGATGTGCTGCGTTTAAATTTCGTATAAAATGTTTTGGTATTAGTGCATGTAGGTTTAAATCTCGAGTTGAATCCGAAATTCACAAAAATTGATCTCGAGCAAAAAAAAAGTGCTTTTTTAGTCGGTTGGAAAATGATAATACAGGGTTTTTTTAACAGGGACGCTACAAAAGTAGAGCGACAGGGACAGCAAACGACGCCATATTTCTTGCCGCTCTTTTGACATTTCTCTTCAGTAAGGTTTGCCATTTCATGATGAAAAGATATAGGAGCCAACAACGAGTCGAAATTATTAAAATTTACTACCGAATTTCGGAGTCAGTGGCCTCAACGTTAAGAGCACTACGTCCAATTTATGGTCGTCATAATCGTCCTAGCAGATCAACAATTGAGCGTCTAGTGGAAAAATTTGAATCCACAGGCACAGTACAAAATGTTCCCGTGCCAGTGAGACAAAGAAGTGCGCGTAGTGTCGAGAATATTGCTGCCGCTGAGGCTTCAGTTGAAGAAAGCCCAAATGTGTCTCTCACACGTCGTTCTCAAGCGTTGGGCATCTCTGTGACGTCGTTGTGGCGAATTTTGCGAAAAGATCTTGGCCTACATCCTTACAAGATTAAATTGACGCAAGAACTGAAGCCGCTTGACCACCAGAAGCGTCGTATGTTCGTGAATTGGGCTGAGCAACAACTTGAAAATGATTCGGATTTTCATCGAAAAAACAATCTTCTGCGATGAGGCTCATTTCTGGCTGAATGGCTTCATCAATAAACACAATATGCGGTATTGGTCAGGCAGCAATCCACACGTAATCCATGAGTCATCATTGCATCCCGAAAAAATTACGGTTTGGTGTGGTTTATGGGCCGGCGGCGTCATTGGGCCGTACTTCTTCCGTGATGATCAAGACCGGCACGTTACTGTGAATGGGAATCGCTACCGTTCAATTATAACTGAATATTTTTGGCCCCAATTGGATGATGTGGACTTGGAGGACATGTGGTTCCAACAGGACGGCGCCACAAGCCACACAGCGAATGTCACAATCAATTTATTGGAAACCAAGTTTGGAGAAGGTGTTATCTCACGAAATGGTCCAGTCGCTTGGCCGCCTCGGTCGTGCGATTTGACGCCGTTAGACTATTTCCTGTGGGGCTACGTCAAGTCTATGGTCTATGCCAACAAGCCAGCGACGATTGATGAACTTCGTACGAATATCGAACGTGAAATTGCAGCAGTATCGGCCGATTTATGCTTGAAAACCGTCGAAAATTGGGTTCAGCGTCTGGACTTCTGCAAGCGTGCCCGTGGTGGCCATGCAAAAGAAGTCGGGTTCCATACATAATGGCATTGAACGTACTTCACAGGAATAAAGAATTTCATTGATATCCAAAACCGTTTTTGTTTTATTTAAAAAAACTTTTGTAGCGCTCTTATTGAAAAACCCTTTATGTACTGGAGCGATTAAAACTGCTCGAGATGAAAAAAAGTGATTGCAATGTCAGGTCCTTATACCAAATAATAGAACTCTATTGGTAAGACATTGGTAAGAAAACTCCAAAGGCCATGATAAAATTATGTTTGGATTGAAAAACCAGCCGGCAATCGATAGGAACATACACTGAAAAATTCAAAAAAGAAAAAAATCGAAACTAGTGAGCTTCAGGTAATTTTGTTTCTGATTCCAAACAATTTACCATTTTCATAATTTTTCTCATATGTGAATATTGGTACTATGTACCTTCATCCTAAAAGTACCACCATGTTATCAAAAATTAAGCACCCAAAAAATTACCGAAACAGCTCTGCTTTCAGCAATAGCAAAATGTCATCGGCTGTCATCCTTTCAGCGCTGGTATGCGACGGATCTTTCCGTCATGCGCCAACGTCAGCGTCAACGTTGAACGCAGCGGCATTGACGGATTCTATGGGTCGGGGCCTTAAGATCTAAGTTTTAGCTCAATCGGATGGTAAGTTTTGAGTTTTTAGGTATTATTGTTTGGACAGTTTTCTTAAATCCAAATAGAGCTTCCGGCATTTAATTATCCACCAGAGTCATAACTCATAACTATTTACAAAAAGTCACTCGGAAAAATTTCATTACATTTATGACATTAACACTGTTTTCAATGGGTGTAGCGAAGCACACCGGATAACCACTATTTTTTTTATGAAATAAGGTTTAATTGGAGAAAACTCACTGCTCGATCAAGGTTGGTAATGACCTCGCCGAGGCCTTCGATGTCCAAAAAAGTGCTCAGACTTGTGACTTGAATTGTTCGAAACTCACAAGCCAACACACAGGGAAGGATCTTTCATACGCCGACGATATAGACATCATTAGTAGAACACAGCGAGCTGTCACCGGTGATTTCGCGAGTATAGAAATGGAAGCGGCTAAAATGGGTTTAGCGGCAATCTTTAAATTTCCGAGTTCTGTTATGTCTTCCAAGAATCTATGACCTAAGGTACGGAAGCGTCGTTCTTGGAGGGCAAGAAGTAGATGTTGGATCGATTCACTTTCTTCCTCATCTCCGCAGCTTTTACAGATTTCGTCATTTGCCATTTGCCATTTGCTTGTCATGTGACCTATGGCACAAAGTGCTTTGATGATTAAGCGCATATGGAGGATATGGTCCAGATGTAGCATCGTCTTTGTCCTATTAAGATCAAGTTTCGGCCATAAAGAAGGAGATGTGACGCAGTTGGTTCATGTGATCCACAGAGCCTTGGTCTCCTTTTCGATTATATGGTCGATTGTGTTGAACAGTGTTTTAATCGGCGGCAGTATGGAGGTGTCAGCATCAATATTGCTCATGGCAGATCCAGCTCTAGCTAGTTGGTCTGCTATCTCTTTGATATTGCTCTGTCCGGGTACGTAGTATAGTCTAACCTTGTGGTGCCATATGGCATTTAGTGTATTGCGACATTTTTGGACTGCATTTGATTTTATTGTGTTTGATCATATTGCTTTTAGAGCTGACTGACTATCCACTAGAATGGCTATCTCCGCCGAAGGGAGGTCGCTTCATTTTATGAATATTGCAGCCTTTTCAATCGCCACGCAAGTAGTTTCGCCTGGAAACACTGCATGTATCCGGCAGTCTGAAAGATTCCTGTTTATTTAGTTGGTGTATCTGAGTAGAAACCTACTCTAGTACCAAAGTCCATTTTTGAGCCATCGGTGAAGAGTGCTATTTCCCGGTCTCTGATCACTTTGTTTGCCAGCCAGTCTTCCCTACTGGGTAGGATTAGTACATTCAAGTTAAAGTCATAGTGAGGAGTAATGTAGTCTGAAGTCTTGATTAGTATTTCAGTGTTGCATCTCCTCAGATGCTGTATTTCTCCGAGTATCGTCGCATGTCCAAACGTGGTTTGTTTTAGAAAATCGGATTCTCTTATTTTGAGGGCTCCCTTTACTGCTGCGCCTTTGATGAGAATATCCAGGGGAAGGTAATGAAGAATTATGTATATCCAATCCCGCTGTGGTGTACTTCTTATTGCTCCTGTCACGCCGCGTGCTGCTAATCTTTGGGACGTCAACCTAAGAACATCACTCGCACAACGCTCATCTGGTATAACCTAAGTACTCTGTACAATTGTTAATAAATATAAACAAATATTATATAAGCTCGTGCATATTTAATACTTTCAACTTGTTCAATTGCCTGAATTTGTATTGATCAAACAATTTCGCGTCATATTCGTGTGTCCTCTGCAGTGCCTCAAGGTAGTCACCTTGGGCCGCTCCTATTTTTGTTATTATTATGTGACTTGCCCTTATTGTTCAACGGGTGCAGATATGTATCTTCTTTATGCCGACGATCTTAAATTGTTTTGTAATGTAAACAATACACTTGACGGTCTCTTAATGCAGCAAAACTTGAATACCCTTATAAGCTGGTGTAAAATGAACGGAATGAAAAAGTGCAATAAATTTTGACTATTTCATTGGCGGACAAAAGTTAGTTCGGAAAGATGTAATTAAGGACTTAGGAATTATACTTGACAAGAAACTAACTTTTAAACACCATATTGACAAAGTACACTCTAAACGTATGTGTATGCTAGGTTTTGTTAAGCGTAGATCAAAAGAATTTAACGATCCTTATATCACAAAGTCCATCTATTGCTCTCTGGTGCGTCCTTTGTTGGAATATTGTAGTGTCATTTGGTCTTGTAAAGAGTCTTGAGTCTATTCAAAATCAATTTCTGTTGTTCGCGTTGAGAGGTCTTGGTTGGAGCTCTGACTCTTTTGTGTTGCCTCCTTATTGTCATCGTTTAAAGCTTATTAATATGTGCAGTCTTGTAAGACGTAGAGAATTGTCTGAACCGTTATTTGGGTTTGATCATTTGAACGGAAACATTGACTCCAGCTTTTTGTACTCCAAAGTACCTGTAAATTTAAATGTTCGTAATTTAGAGAGTATCTCAAAGACTAATAATTATGCGTTTCATGAACCTTTCAATCGGTGTTCCAAGACATTTAATGAGTTTTCCGATTTGTTTAGTAACACATTAGCAGAGCTAGTTTTAAGAATAAAATAGTTGCTCGAATGATGGCTGAAGTTTCTTTTTTATTTTTAATTTATCTTTAATATTATTTTTTTTTAATTTTTAATTTATCCTTAGTATTTTCTTTTTAATTTTAATTTATCTTTGATTTATTTTGTTAAACTTTTCACCTTTTTCCACTTATGTACTTTACCTTCCTATTTGATTAAATTGTAATAGTAATTTAATTTTATTCTTCTTTTATTATAAATATTATTCGCAATGTTGTCTTATTTTGGCAAAATAAATAAAAAAAATAAACATAAACAAACACCAATCGATTTTCACCAGTGATTCAACGCAATGACACAACATGCAACCCGAAGCCATCCTTCTGTTTTATGGTATTCATTGAATGCAACGGATTATATTCCTGGTTTGGGAAGCGTCGTACCTACATACGATTTTCAATTGGATCGACATTAATGGAAGACTGCTGTGTCCGAAGTCAATGCCTTAGTAAGCAATATTAAGGTAGAGGTAGCGCCTAAAACCTGCTAACGTCTCAAACCATTAAAACGATATCATAATCTGCCCAGACTTAGTACCTATGTACCTAAATCAGAACATAATTGGAATTTCTGTTTACTCAGATTTGTTGGAAACGACACACTGTAAATGCCACACTTCCTTAAAACATATAACCAAATAACTAATTATTAATACGAGTAGATACATAAATAAATTATCTTTAAAATCTAAATCAAGAAAAACAATTTGCTATAATTTCATTCTGATTGTGAATATACCTGAATTTTATCTTCGATACACTTTTATTTTATTGCCTACTCTCAGGCGGATGTGCCAAAGACAAATCAAATTACACTCACCTACAAATTTTGTTAGCGAACATAGTCAAGAGATGAACAAGCTGCTCGAAAACATTCCAATTGCCGCTCGGTATGATTTTAAAGAAAGTATACGTCAAGTTAGATCCACTAAAACGAAAATTAGAAATATTTAAGGTAATTGGATTAAAATAGAACATCATAAACGTCACGTCACACCTTATGAAGAAGTAAACGTCAAACAAATAAGTCGCTTGTTTTCGAATAAATTTGCGCAAACTTGAGTCATCCCTTTCGGAGGTGTTTTTGTTGTTTGAAATAAAATCCATTTCCGCGCACGTGTTGGCGTATATCAAAAGAATTGTAAAAACCGCCAGAATACCGCTCATTGCTGTCTGTGCGTCATGTTCATGTTTAAGTAGTTCGAATAAAATATTTCGTAATGAAACTGACGCGTTAAGATCCTGCAGGAATGTGGGTTTCGGAATATTTTTTACTGGAATGGGGGAATGAAAATCTATATCCTTAAAACAACGGGACTTTGACAAACCTGTGATAAAGCTATTTGCCACGACATCCAATCCAATGGCGGCATGTAAACGTGGCTTTTGAGTAAATGCCTCGCCATGAACAGGCGTGCGATCCGCAAATTGATTGACATTTAAGTTGATACTCTTGCGGAGCTTCTCATACTCTTCCACAATGTTGAACTTGGAATCTAAATTGCCCGCTTTAGCGGTAGCTGTCTGAGGTTCCTCCATAATTGAGCAATAATTTGAAAAGTGAGAAATTGTAAACATTAAGACAGCGGATCCAATTAAAACCCTGAAATTGAAAAGAAGCCATCGAATAAGATCCTTAAGGCGGTCCTTTTGCACCTACAAAATTGTATAAAAGCCGCCATCCTGAAATAAATCGAAATTCTCCTTGACTATCCGATGCTGGATGTAGGATATATTTTTTACAATGTGATTGCTTTGGAACATGAATATATCGAGGATTTGCAGCAAGTCCGGATCCTTGCACGATTTAGGAAGGCAAATCATTTGTTGAATTTTTTCACTCTGAAGTGAAAGAAAAGTGAAGAGTTCCTGATTTCCTGATAAAAGCATACTTACTTGGTAGAAGTGCGGGTTGGTCATTTCAATGGTATACTTGGCCAATATTATGGTCACCGGAAACGGAACTACTGTGGTATTCAATCGTAAATTCCAATGCATCCCAAGCATATCTTTGTACTCCCACTCTAGGTTTCGACACAATTGTGGATTATAAATTCGAAAGTTGTTTCCACCATAAGCTCCTCCGCTGTAATAACTAGTAGCGTCGTATACTGGAAGAACAAAAAATTAAACAAATGGTAAAGTGCTCATGCGAGTATATTTTTAATGGTGCCAATCGGGGCTGCCGAAGTGAGTACTAAGGGAGTATTCGTACTACTCTCTCAAGCACTGTACTCCCGTGCTCCCCTCGTCCTGATTGTACTCCCCTATTAAATATTTCCATTTTTTTTTAAAACAAGTAGTACTTTGAGTACCTTTGTTTTATTGAATAGTACTTTGTTAAAATACTAACACGATAATGAAATACAGTGGCCGCTATAAGTATAAAGACAGACATTATCAAAATGTTCAGTTTGATATACAGACTGAACTACTAACTAAAGAAGCCATGCACAAGAGGCGAAATACTTCAGTATAAAAACATTGTGTTTACCTTACAATATTTCAGATGATTGATAAGTATTTTTATATTTAAAATATTTTAAAGGTAATTTCACAGATGACTCGCACTCCTAGTAATTCGAAATGATAATAATTATTCAACCTCTATTTAGCCATGTCCCATAGGTATATGACATATGTCATATACATACATATATCGGAGGATATTGAACACATTCTTTGTGGTTGTCAGGCTATTGCTCGCTCTCTAGAGAATTTTTTAGGGAATTACTTCTTTAACACACTGGAAGAGACTGGCCAAACTTACTACAATAAAATTTAAAAAGGGAAAAAGGGAAAAGTTTTTGTTTAGGTACCATCATACGATGGTCCCATTATGGTGCCTCGTGTTTTGTGATGGCTTAGCCTCAGAACTCCCGACAACCTAACCAAATCTAACCTAGTCGTACCCGCGGAAACTATTTGACCCTGGAAGGATGGGCAGTTATTGCTATACAAAGAGAGCATGAAAAGCGGTCAGTTGCATCGAAGGTAGGACGATCTGTTTCCGTCGTGTGTAATTTCCTCAATTTGGGTAAAAAATATGGCTCTGCTCTCTCATCTAGATCCGGTCGACCAAGCTATTTCACGCAAATTCAGGTGAAACATGCCGAATGCCGGTCAGGTAAGGCGCGAGTTGGAACTTCCCGTAACTGTAAGAAGAGTGCAGCAACTGTTGAAGCAAACTGTCCCGATGGTTTATGTTTTTATTGGCATCATTTGCGAGATGAAAAAGCAATGAAAATGACCCGGCACTCCGGAGGTGGAAGTGCAATGGTTTGGGTTCCCTTTGGGTATCATGCAAAAATCAATTTGATATGGCTACCACCCAAAATGAATGGTGTGAAATACAGAGATGTGCTCGAATTTGCTTTAGACGAATTTGGAAAAATTCGTGCAGGTGAAAACTTTATTTTTCCAACAAGACAATTCACACGGCAAAAATAGTCCGCGAATAGTTGGAAGTCAGCGGAACAAGATGTTTGCCGTGGCCATCATGTGATCTGAAACCAATCGAAACCATGTGGGGGATCATGGCTTGAAAAATGTATATGAGAGGCAATACTGGAATGTGAAAGAGCTAAAAACACAAATAGCCCAGGCATGAATCGAGATCAATGGGGAAGTTCTGTAGAGCTTGATAAATTCCATGCATAATAGAATTTTTGAAATTATGTAGAGCCGAGGAGGTTGTACGAAGTACTGAGTTTCAGTTTGATAGGTAAAACCGAAGACTTGGTTATTTTAATGCTTAAATTTCTTACTGTTATAGTTTTATACAATATTTTTTTTTTAATGTTTTTGGGGTTCATTAAATCATCATTCATCAAAAATTTTTTAGAAGTGCTTAGCACTATATAAGGACATTTTTAAAAATCTTTTAACTAAAAGCAAGCAAACTAAAATAACAGATTTTTTGCAAAAGGTACATAAAAATGGATCTGAAGATTGTGTAGATAAATGCTCAGAGGATGAGGATATCTTGCGAAAAAGAAAGGCCCTGGGTAAATGGTGACTAGTGATGGCGAAGACAACATTGTGTATTACTTTTTATGATATACATAATTGCTTTATTAAAGACACAGTGAACATCGAACATTGTATCGTATCGCTTTTAACGAAATATCGCATATAAGGAATGCACTAGCACTAAAAACAACACGAATTATCGCCAATAATTAACTCATCAAAAAGAAAAAATGGTTTTGAGTAAGTTGGTACGCATAGTAGACTGTGATAAATGTCTTATTTTTGGGGATTCCCCTTTTAGTACACAGAGGACAGATATTGCTTAGTCTAGATACGTTGCAAATAATTCTAACAAGAAGTTTTTGAGCAATGTTTCAATTATGGTATTGTAAGTGACAGTGTGCCAGTCCATAATACACTGCGGCTCACTAGATTAGAAGCACATAACTTTGGGAGATACAATTTACATTGCTCCTGTTATTATGCCAGCGAAGCAAAACAAAAAAATGGGTTTCACCAAGAGTAGTTTGTATTTAACTCATAATCAAGTTTTAAAAAATGTTTAGAACGACATAGCGGTACCTTCAAGACCTTTTTGCCAGAAACAACTGCATTAAAATCAGTTCATAACATTCATTTCTTTTTATGAAAATTTAATTTTTATTTATACTCCAGGTATTATTTTTAATAATGAATAAAAGCACCTTTCTTCAAAATAACCTAAAAATTCGATTTTTGAGGGAGTTGTATAATGAGTCGAGTGAAATCTCATTGCAGGCAGGTTTAACGGCGGCTTCGATCAGCGCTTCGTATTGCTTTCCGCCTTCGTATACTTTTCGTATGAACCAGCCCCAAACATTTTTTATAATATAAAGGTCTGGTGAATATGGTGGCCATGGAAGAAGTTCAACATTTTCACTGGCAACCAACGATTTAACAATGCGAGCAACTGTGTGCATAGGAGCGTTGTTGTATTGAAATATCCATGTAAGTGGTCCGAAAAGATCGTGGGTCTTCGATTCCAACACCACTATGTAGCTATTTCCTGTCATTCCAGACCTTTGAACCACCAAGTCGATGGTGCCACAATAGGATACTGTACCCCAGACCATTACGCCCCTTGCTATGATGGCGGTTTAAAAAAGCGCTTCTCTTTTCTTAGATCGTGAAAGTAATGTGTAGGTTTAGCCATCCGGTCCATCTAAATTAAATTCTGTTTCGTCAGAAAAGACCTCTTTTTTCAAGCTACTCGAACTTGCTCGCTGTTGCACATCCTGCGGTCATCCTCGAATTGTAAGCTTTGGATTTTTCGCGAAGGTTTAAGTGGTGGGGTTTTCTTCAGCTTAAGTCGCTTGAGGTATTTGGCACTACGAATCACTTGACGAACACTAAATTTACTTGCGGTAACACCAGCTGCATCTCCGTTCTCAGCTGTCGAAACCTCTGAATTGGAGGCTAATCGCACAATTTTTTATTTTTCCGCAGCTTTAAAGGTCGTGGAAACATTTCCTTTGTATTGTCATTTTTTCCGTAAATGTCTACATGCTTTAAATAATTATCAACAGCATGATCACTCCGATTAATCTTGGCAATGATAGCGCGCTTAGATAAACCATCCGAATGATTATCGTCTATTTTCGCCTTCTCTGACAATGGCAATCAATTTTTCTTACCATTCTTAAAGAAAAAATAGAGCAAACCCTTTCTATTTGACAAAATTTACTTTTTATACAAAACAAAAATTAATCTAAATTTTTAAAAAAATTTATCTATCAACACCCCCTAGATACTTATAATTTTCAACACCATCTATTTTGAAACAATTTGAACTACACACGAATATATTGTATACACATTTAAAATGTTAAGAACCAAATATCAGTTTTAACGCCATGTTGGATATAAAATGCACTTTGTTCTCAGTCCCTTTAAGCTTGTTATAACCGATTTTTACTGTATTTATCATATATATTATTTCTGTAGTATAGGTAACAATTGCGGCTCTCACACTTAATTAATCTTTAGGGAGTATTCTAGTCTAGAATTTTGAAAAAATTGTTTTTTTTTTCTTCATGGTTTTAAAGATTAGACCTTCAAAAATATATCCTCCAAACGTTTCCTGAATTATCATACAGAAAGTCTCTTATACACTATGAATTCTCAGAAACTCACTATGTGAAGGTCGTTGTAACGTATTAGTAGTCGTTGTAGCGTTTTTCTCGAAACTACTTTTTCCAACGTCTGACGTGATTTCTCAAGTTCTAATGACCCGATTAACTTGAAATTTGGCGTGAAACTTCTTTATATATCCCTCTATCGTTGAAACTATAATTAAATAAAAATTTTGTTTTTTACTATTTTTAAAAAATTCAAAACTTTGAAAAAAGGCAAAAAATCACTTTTTTCAAACAGCCGCAATTTTGTGAAAAAAATTTAGTTTTTTATTTCCGTAGCTCAGACAATAGTGACATTTTTACTGATCAAGAACCTCTTTTATTTTCTTTTTCTGATCACCAGAAGGGTTGGAATCATGTCAAGAAGGACGCACCCTTATTTTTCACCACCCCACTCAACATTTTTTTTAATATTTTTTCTTGTATTGTTAAAATATTAGTAAATATCTAATAAAAAAAATGGCAGATAAAAATATTCTCAGTTTTCTTTTTATCGGATTTTAAAAAACACCCTAAATTCGTACCGCTAAACTAGACGCTAAGAAAAGAAGTGTCAAAGAAAGAGATTTTTCTGGTGCACTGCCGAATTGCACTTTCACTTTATAAATTTTAACAATCTAAAAAAAATGTATCAAACCCAAAATGAGCTCCCAAAAGAATAAACACTTCCCGTATGATTTCCATGGGATTTCCATGAGTTGACAGATGGAAATCCTAATTATGGGAAGTTTGGATGTTGAATTTTGGGGGTTGAATTTTCTCTTGTAAGAGTTCTGGCACGGGCACACTAGTTTTATGTAATTATGAAAATAAGATAACATGTTTTTTTTAATTTTTGGAATGGCTTTTTGTACTGTTGGAATATTAGAAAATTTATCGTGGGAATACGTTGAGTCGCTGGTCTATGCCGACCATCGAACAACAACCTCTTGAATGCAATATGTAAAATGAAGTCGCGGAGCACATGTGTGCCTGAAACTGTCTTTAAATACTAAATACTTTCTTGATCGCTTAAGGGGACCTTCTGGTCTAGCGCCATTGAATTTGACGAGTTTATATGATTTTTTTTTTAATGAAAATAATAAGCAATAGTAGTACTTTGTAGATTAATTACATTTACAATACACAATTAAATTACATTTACATTACACAATAATATTAAAAAAATAATAATAACAATTTTATTAAACGAAAATTGGTTTTACAGTTACCCTCTTCAAAAAAATGTATCTTGGTGGTGTGTCCTGTTTTGGCTTTTCCACTGATCGAAAACAAAAAAAAAACAAAAAAATATTTTAATCAGTATAAATGTAGTTATCGCAGGAACTAGAATGAAAAAAAATTAAAAATTGACAAAATGGCGTGTTGTTGAAATTTTCGTTTCGAAAAAATACCGTTTTTCATTACCTTTTGTAAGTAAAAGGTAAGAAGTATTCTACGTCAAATTTTTTTTTTTTAGTTCCGACGATAAGCACTGGTTAACTGAATAACATACTAAAATTTGAGATGAATCGGTCTAGTAGTTTTCATTTTTATCTCACACCGTGCAGAAAAATATAGTTTCGAGATAAATGAGTTTAAATTTTATCTGCTCCTTTCACTTGCTTCTGCGCTGACCTGCTAAATAGGCTGTAGATGTCAAAATACTGGAAATATTAATACGAAAATTTAACAGTATACTGTTAAAACTGTTAAAAAAAAGAACGATTTTTTGAAAAATCTAGACCAGAAGGTCCTCTTAACTCAACCCTTTAACGTACGATGCCGAGTAAAAAGTTTCACTTCAATAAAAAATAATTTTGGTTTATTTCTTTGTATACTCTTTCTATTTTTCAACACAAAAAAAAATTCAAACACAGTCTTATACGGCCCGACAAGTTTTGGCAAAACTAGAATACTCAGGGCTTACGAATATACCAATTTTGCCAATTAAACAAATTTACACAAGTTGTTACGTCTTATTACCACTGAATACATTTGGACAGATAAAATACTCAGATATTCCTTTCCACGAAAATCTTTCTAATTTTATAACTACGTATGTACATGCATCAGAACACTCACTATAGATCTATTAACACTATTAACAGAATTCCACACGAATATGTAACTCACACTTAATGGCCCATATGGATCCTTTGCGTAGTCCCTCCAAATAATTATACGTATCCCTCAAGCAATTCTCACTGATATTCCATCCCCTATCGCTGAACTCAAAGAAGCGAACCATTGAGTATGGGCTAAACCCCTCGAAAACATAATTAACACTGGTAATTATAGCGCTATTCACATGCAATGCATTCGATGCAAACGTAGTGATAAACATTAATTGCGCGTACAGATTAATAAGTATCTTCATTTTGAAATACGCCCGAGAGTGCATGCACTAGCGCGGTTCGACTATCGACTGAAGACTGTGCTGTGCGCTTGCATTCAATTCTCGCGTACATCTGCGATAATGTGCTCGATTGGAAACACTTGAATGGGAATAAGTAACGTACTTTCTTTTATTAGTAAATAATAGAATATGAATATGATTTAAGAAAAATTATAAACAAATAAAATTCGATTTAAAACCATCCACGAAGTCTGCTCAAGTCCAATACGGTGGAAAACAAGGTTAATGAGACTATTTCTTTGAAGTCATATTTTCCATAGTCTAACGGAAATTAGCTACGTGATGGAGAGCATTGTAATGCATTAAAGCAAACGAAGAAAACTTTATTCGGACGGTTGCAGCAGGAGTGATTTCAATTGAAGCAGTATTGGCCATGAAGATCGATTTTATTTTTGGAAAGATTTCTGGAAGCCAAATGGCTCTTGTTTGATGTATTGACAGTTTTTTGACAGTATATATATATATATGTATATAAAAAAATATTGGATTGGCAAGAAAGTCATTTCGGTTTTTACAAGAAGATGGCGTTGTTGTTTGTTGATTCTCAGTATTGTCAATGTTATGTTTTGTTTTTTTTGACATTTGATAGCTGTAATTTTAAGCTTACTTAATCCTCTGGACTTGTCAGCAAACCAAGTGATCTCATAGAGAAAGAATACATCTTTAAGACCGACTATACATACAGTCGAATTCCCTAGCCGTGAAAAATGGCTGCAAAGCACAGTGATTGCCTAATTAGAAGGCATTGTATTATACACGGATGGATCACACATTCGCGGAGAATCGGGAGTTGGTGTACATTGAACACTGTCCAGATCCTCCGATAAATATATCCATTCATTTAGAACCCTCGGTGACTGTTTTCCAGGCACAAGTTTTTGCAGTTCTTAGTGGCGTAGACGAACTCGTTGATGTCGATACCAGAGATACTTTCGTACACATCTGCTCGGCATCAGGCAATACTCAAATCACTTACGAACCCACTAACTAATTCCAAATTAGTGAAGGATGCAAAGAAAAACTCAACACACTTGCAACATCCTGCACGGTAAATCTGCTCTGGGTACCTGGCCACAACAATATAGCGGGGAACGAAAGGGCGGAAGACGTAGAAAACCTCACAGTAAATACTTTTGGTACGGCGCGGTACAAGCAGTGATAACTGCCTATAGCCTGTCTTTTGCAAAACGCCACGCACATGCAAGGCTGCCAAATGGAATTTCCAAATCCACTGCGGGCTAGGAAAGTACTGAATTTGGGCAGAGCACAAATAAAACTGTTGATTGGCTTATTTACGGGACACATCAACTTAAACAATCATGCTAACCGACTGGGACGACTGCAGCATAGCACCTGCCCGGGTTGCGAAGAAAAAGACAAAAGTATCAAACACTTCCTCTGCGATTGTTCTGCTTTATGCTCGATAAGGTAAAAATACCTGGGAAGACACATCATACCCGGGCTGACATCGCTCAGAACAATCGATTTCTCGAAAACACTGGAGTTTACACGACAAACAGGGCGTTTTTCTTGAATTCAAATTTTCCTTCCAACTTTTCCATTCCACTACACTACCCCCTTTCGCTTAAACACACCGCAAACCTTTTTTCTCAGCACAGTTCTAGAGGGGAGCACAACGGGCCCGACTTGTGGCCTACGTGAAGAGGAGTAATCCTCACCTTCACAAACCAACCAAGCTTACTTTAGAAGCAAATCGAGTCAATTTTGTTCACGTCTTTTAGTACAGTGTCAATTTTACCATGGAGTGCCAAAACGAACATTTTCGACATATTTTGCTTTTTTATTTCCGTAAAGGCCGTGGCTGTGATGGTTAGTGCGTTGGACTACCCCGCAATGCTAACCGGGTTCAACTCCTGGCCGGGTTTAAGGCCTAAAAAAGTTTTTTCACGGTGCCACCTCTTTCATATGTCTGACAAGCATCAAAGAGTATCATTTGTCACGATTGAGCTTCTCAACTCGCCGTTCGGAGTCGGCAAAAAACTGTAGGTCCCTTCTATTCGTGCAAAAATATAACACGCACACACAAATGGTTGCGAGAAGTAGGCCCCGGTTCACTTCGAGCTGTAGCGCCAACTTAGTAAGAAGAAGAATTGAAGAATTGGTTTAAGAAACAAAGTCATATTTGAATCAGATCGTCATATGACTGTGTGCGAGAGATTGCAAAGAGGTTAAATGTATCACACACATCAATTGAAATCTCGTTGAAAAACTCTATATTGTAGTAGAATTTAGTATTATAAAATTAATTTATGTTTGTACTGTCTAAGTGAGTATATCCTTTGATTCATTGATTTTATATTCATTCGTTCTCTAGATTTGCCAGCGGCAACATATAATTTTTTAAAATAAAATAAAACTAAAAAAAGAAAACGTTTTTTACAATCAGGACTACAACATCAGATGTGGGGTACTGCATATAATAAGTGAAAAAAAATAATTGTGTAGAAAAACCCACCGATTACAAAGATGTCAACAGATTTTAATTGTCGAGCGATGAGAAATCTTACGAAAGCTCAGCTAACCGAAATAGTGCTTTCAGCTGGAATTGAAATTCCAGATACAGCCACCCTATCACAAATCAGGTCACTCTACAACGAAGTGGTGGATAATTCTTCGGATGAAATTTGCTTTGCGGATAATATTTCTGCACCGAATATAATTTCTACCGCTGTTGAAAACATCGCTATCAACGATGGGATTTCGGAAAATTCTCCTGTTAGCATTCCTGCAACAACTTCCGTCATGGCTGATGAAATTCCTGCGAATGACGAAACTTCCGCTACCATCGCTCTAAAGACTTCTGCGAATTCTTCTGTTGGGACTTCTGCCGCAACTGCTGAAAGAACACTTGTTGAAACTCGTGCTATTGCTGCCGCTAGAACCACCACTGCTGTTACAAAATGTGTAATTAACCGTTCCGAAATGACTTCTGATATTCCTCCGACCTCTCTGAGTGATAACGCTTCCGCCCTTCCTCGGTCAAGAGTTTTGTATAGAGACGTTCACCATGCTTCAGATGACCCAGCTTCCGACTTTGACGCTGAAGAAGAGAAGGAGCTCCAACGATTGGAGCGACGTAAGAAAATTGCAGAACTAAGAAGGGAACTGGCGGAGATGGAGACCGTCTATCAACCAAGAAGACGGGTTGACTTCTCCGATATCGAAAACGCCATTCCCCCTTTCTCCGGTGATAATTCGTACAATATCCGGAAATGGATAACTGACTTCGAGGATGTTGTCCTCTCGTTGGGGTGTGATGAGCGCCTTAAATATTTGTCTGCACGACGGCTTATGCAGGGCACTGCCAAAGTGTTGCTGCGAACAGCTCGAGTGGATTGCTGGACAGCGTTGAAGAAACTTCTCCTGGAGGAATTCGACCTACGAGTGAGCAGGCACGAAATTTACCGTCAGCTAAGCCAACGGCCACGTCGCCCTGATGAGCCATTGTTGCATTACGTACTCTCAATGCAAGAGTTAGCTGCATATGCTGACGTCGATGACACAGACCTTATCGAGTTTATAATAGATGGACTTGGTGATACACATTCTAATGTTTCGATACTCTACTCTGCGAAGTCAATGTTAGAGTTAAAACGCCTTCTTCCTCGTTATGAAAAGAGGAGAGTGGCGAAGTTACCAGCTGTAACTAGAAGTGCACCAACAACAACAACAAACCGGAGCGCCGCCACCACGACAACGGCTGATACAATTAGATGTTTTAATTGCTCCACATACGGTCATATTGCTGCAAACTGCCCGAAGGATAAACGACCCATTGGTTCCTGCTTCCGTTGTGCCGAGACTGGACACGTTTATAAAAATTGCCCGAAGACACCAAAACAAAGAAGAGTTGGAGTTGTGAATGAAGATAGTGAAAATGAGATTGCATACAAACTTAATGCAGTACAAATGGTAAGCGTTGCCTTTATCTTAAGTAAAAATAAGTGCACAAAATTTAATCATCTTATGTCTCTTTTGGACACTGGTAGTCCGATTAGTTTCATCCAGAGATCCGCGTTGCCTGAAGATATTAAAATTGGAAGTTTAGCTTATTCGAACTACAAAGGTCTAGGAGATTTTAAGCTTTACACGTACGGTACTATATTTTGTTATCTTGAACTTGCCTCTCAAGTAAAACCGGTTCCATTTTTAATTATTCCAGATGGAGTATCACCTATGCCTATCCTAATTGGTCGTGATGTCCTTCAAGATTTTAAAATTAGTTTACAAATTAATTGTAAGAGTAAGGAGTCTTCAGAGCAACTTTTTATGTCGGATGAAAATAAAAATAAATTAAATAATTGTCGTTTGTGCACTTACTTTCCAACTTTAGATAACAAAACAGCTTTTACCATAAATAAAGATTATAGTGTGGTCAATGAATCTTGTGGCAACAGTCCGATCGGGAGTGCGAAAAAGTTTTTTCGAAATAGAAAAATTTCGGTAAAAAATGTTTCTGTTCCTCCAATAGTTTTTGATAGTGATAGTACTTACGTAACTTCTGTACCTAAACCGAGACTTACGAATAAGGTTAACGACATATCTGAATTGGAATTTCGCGATTTAAGTGGAAATGAAATATTAGCAATAGAAGTAGATCCGATAGATAATATTCAGGTTAATCCAGAGCTAGATCGCACCACTGCTGATGAGGTTCGCACTGTTGTTAATGATTATTATTTGAATTTTGATAAATCGAAAATAGCGCCATTAAAGTATGAGATGGAAATTAGACTTGTAACAGATACTCCAACTTACTGCTGCCCACGACGGCTTTCTTTCGCTGAGAAACAAGTGGTAAACGAAATTATTAAGGACTTATTAGTGCGGGAAATTATAAAGCCCAGTGATTCCCCTTATGCCTCGCCTTTAGTTTTAGTTAAGAAGAAGTCGGGTGAAACGCGGATGTGCATTGACTACCGTGCCTTAAATAAACACACTATTCGTGATAACTTTCCTCTTCCGTTAATTGAAGACTGCATTGAATACTTAGGTGGGAAACAATTTTTTTCTTTGTTAGACCTTAGGAGTGGGTTTCACCAAGTAAAAGTCTCACCTAGTTCGACACATTTTACTGCTTTCGTCACACCAGATGGCCAATATGAATTCCTAAGAATGCCTTTTGGCCTTAAAAACGCGCCTAGCGTTTTCCAACGTTTTATTACTCGCGTACTCCGACGGTTTGTCGATGCTAAGCAGATAGTTGTATATATCGATGATATATTAATAGCTAGTGTTAGCATGTTTGAACATCTTAAGATACTGCGTAAAGTCTTGCACTGCCTCGCAGAAAATGGACTTGAACTTAAACTCTCCAAATGTCGTTTCGCGTGTACACAAATAGAGTACCTAGGATATAACGTAACAAACAAGGGCATCCAGCTCAGTGAATCGCACATAAGGGCCATACAACAATATCCTATTCCTAGAAATAATAAAGAGCTACATTCTTTTCTGGGTTTAAGTTCATACTTTAGGCGGTTCGTTAACTCGTTTTCTCGTATAGCTAGGCCACTATACGACCTTATGAAAAAAGGGGATAAACATTTCGACTTCTCCGCAGAGTGTGAAGATGCCTTCCGGCAGCTGCAACGCTGTTTGATGTCCTCACCAGTGTTGGCAACCTATGACCCAAAACTTGAAACCGAGCTCCATTGTGACGCAAGCTCGTTAGGATATGGCGCTGTACTCCTTCAGAGGCAGGGTGATAAAAAGTTTCACCCAGTTGCTTATTTTTCAAAAAGTACTACGGCACAGGAGTCTAGGTATCATAGCTTTGAACTCGAAACATTAGCCATAATATCTGCGCTTCGTCGCTTTAGAGTCTACCTGGAAGGAATTCCCTTTACGATAGTCACGGATTGCAGTTCGCTTACGCTTACTTTGAATAAAAAAAATGTTAACCCACGAATTGCCAGGTGGGCCCTTGAGCTTGAGAACTACAACTATAAGGTTAAACATAGAAGTGGCGTTAATATGAGTCACGCTGACGCCTTGAGCCGGTGCCACGTGATATCCGTGGTTAACTCTGAGGATATTGATTTTCAGTTAAGGGCCTCGCAGAGCCGTGATGCGATCGTTTCAGCTCTGAAGGAGAAGTTGTGCTCGGAAAACTCGAAGTTATATGTACTTCAGGATGGTATTGTCTTTAGGAAACTTAAGAGTGGTCGACTTTGTTTGTATGTTCCTTCCGACATGGAAACAAACCTTATTAGACATGTCCACGAGAAAATTGGTCATTTGGGTTTAACTAAATGCTGTGAACAAGTCCGTATGCATTTTTGGTTTCCAGAAATACAATCGAAGGTAGAAAATTTTTTGAAGAATTGCATAAGATGTATAATGCACTCATCTCCTGTACACGCTCGCGGACGTAACTTGTTCAACATCCCTAAGGAGCCGCTTCCGTTTCACACAATTCATCTTGATCACTTTGGACCACTACCAGCTATCCAATCTAAGCGAAAGCATATCCTTTTGGTTGTTGATGCCTTCACAAAATATGTGAAATTGTATCCGGTGATTTCGACAAGTACTAAGGAAGTATGTGCAGCTCTTAAGAAATATTTTGAGTACTACAGTAGACCTTCTAGAGTGATCTCTGATAGAGGTACTTGCTTTACGTCATTAGAGTTCAGTTCATTTCTTCTAGACTCGAATATCTCTCATGTTAAGGTTGCCGTTCATTCGCCCCAAGCCAACGGCCAGGCGGAACGCATTAATCGAATCCTAACCTCGATGTTGGGAAAGCTTAGCGAACCTTTGCAACATGCGAACTGGGTGCAGACACTGTCTCAAGTCGAATATGCTTTGAATAATACAGTAAATAGGTCAATAGGTACCACACCTAGCAAACTCCTATTTGGAGTAGACCAGCGAGTTGTCATAGTTGACAGACTTACCGAATTCCTTGAGGAAAAGGGATTAGACAATACTGAAAGAGATCTTGTTAAGTTAAGAGAAAGTGCAGCTAGAACTATAGTTAAAGTTCAAGAATACAATCAAAAACAGTTTGAGGAACATTATTGCCCAGCGCAAACTTACGAAGAAGGCGACTACGTTGTAGTGAAGAATGTTGATACCACCATTGGAATCAATAAAAAACTTGTTCCGAAATTTAAGGGACCATATGTTATCCACAAGATTCTGCCACATGACCGTTATGTAGTTCGTGATATAGAAAACTGTCAGATCACTCAGTTACCATATGATGGTGTAGTCGAATCCAAAAATATACGTTCTTGGCGAAGTTGATAAAGTAACAGCTGTTTTAAGGCAACGTCTGTCATTATAAAGTATACTGTATTTGTAGTTTGTAAAAGAGGTTTTTCGAAACTAACTCTAAACTAATATTTATTGATCAGAGTCGATCAAAATGTCAGATTGGACGAGATGTAGTAGAATTTAGTATTATAAAATTAATTTATGTTTGTACTGTCTAAGTGAGTATATCCTTTGATTCATTGATTTTATATTCATTCGTTCTCTAGATTTGCCAGCGGCAACATATAATTTTTTTAAATAAAATAAAACTAAAAAAAGAAAACGTTTTTTACAATCAGGACTACAATATTTAGGTTCCACATGAATTGATACAACGCATCAATATTTGCGATATGCATCTAAAAAGCAAAAAAATATATCCTTTTTTGGAACGCATCATCACTGGTGATGAAAAATGGATAGTTTACAACAACATCAACCCCAAATGATCATGATCTAAGCGTGATGAACCAGCACAAACCACATCGAAAGCTGAACTGCATCGAAAGAACCTTATATTGTCAATTGTGTATTTTCAGCTGCTTCCAAGGAACCAAACGATCAATTCAGATGTATACTGTCAACAACTAATGAAACTGGAGGAAACAATCAAAGAAAAACTGCCAGAATGGGCAAATCGTAAAGCCCCATTTAGATGATCAGTTCCAGTTTATTTCATTTAAAAAGTAGTGCATTTAGACTTCAGTTAGGTTTTCGGTTGAGCTTTTATTTTACTTCTGAGCAGTTTAACTGACAACTGAACTGAAAACTGATGGGAATTCCATAAGTTTCAGTCTCAGTTTCAGTTTTAGTTAAACGTTTCAGTTTTTGCATTTACACAGCAGTTTTACTGAAAGCTCAACTGATAGCTAAACTGAAACTGAAACTGAAGTGATCATCTTAATGGGGCTTAAGGAAATCGTGTTCCACCATGACAACGCTAGACCACCAACATCTTCGTGATTGAACATTATTGAACCTTGGTTGGGGAGTAATGTCACAACCACCCTACAGCCCCGATCTTGCACCATCCGATTTTCATTTGTTTCGAAGTTTGAAAAATTCTCTGAATGGTAAAACTTTCACCAATGTTGATGACCTGCAAATAGGCATGGTTACAGAAGTGGTTAGAAAGCAATTTCCTTCACATAACCAGCGCAGTATCTTGAAAATCATATTAACTCCGAGATGGAGACCGTCTGAAATGTAAGAGACAATATTCGGAGATTGAGAAGAACAAAGCCTTACGAGCTAATGGTCTTAAAACTATGTATATATTATAACTTTAAACTTCACCCAATGCGATTTAAATTCAAGAAAGAAAAATCATTTGTCCATCTTTAAAAGATTGGTTTTGATTCCCATGTGTTTTTAGTGCGGTTAGAATCCCACTCGCTTGGACTCATTTAAGGGTAGTACATATGCGTAATTGTTGCAAGTTTCCGGAACGTCTACGATCGTGTGTGTGTTTAACGTGCGGACCGGTGATCATCCATTTAGTGGAATAGTGTTTTAATCTGGAAGATTGCGTCTAAATCTAGAACTTTAAAAAAAATTAATTAAGGGCTGAGGTAAGATATTTTATCCAGATGAGTTTTCGCCATGTTTATCAGATCACGATCATGGAAAGTAGCTTTTACTTTTTGCCACAAGGTTTCGTTTCATTCGTAAATCGTAAACGGTTGTAGTCTGTATGATGCGAATTACACTAGCATGCATTAATTCACATTATTTTTAGCTATGGCAAGTAAATTCGAATGAGATTCAGTTAGGTGCTTATTCATTCTTTATTATGATCTTTACATGCATTCAAATTTTCGGCAAGAGCAAAACTTTTATTAACCTCTTCGTTAATATTAATAAAAATAGTAGTGTGACCCGCACTTAGCCGGTTTTTCATATAAGCCATAATAATAATAATTTAAAAACTCAAACACCTATTATTTATTAGTTAAACTTTACGATATCTAATATAGTGATGTGCACGAGTTGCATAGAAAAGTAAAAGTTAACATTTGAATGCATTGTTCAGATGCACAAATAGCGTCAATGTCAGTAAAATGATAAATTTCGCCACTTAAATTGTGGGAGTATTGCATTTTCTGCGGTTGTGCATTTTGATAATTTCAGTTGTCACTGAAACACCCCCAATGCATTACATAACTCTCCATATTTTATTCATGTACATTAAGTGCTTTGTTGAATTTACTGGAGTTGAAAATATTTATTATTATTATTATAACTGAATTTGGTGAGGTAAGGTTAGTGGCTGTGGCGTAGTGGTAAGGTTCCCGGTTCAGAAGTCCTAGAAAAATAAAAATATCACGAAATTAAAACAAGTCGATCTATTTCAAAAGCTAATATCAAAAACACGACTGTGAAGGCATACAACTTGCAGTAGGATGTTGATACGGCTGAAGAAATTGATTGCACAAACAACGAGTAATAAGAAACAGCTGAAAAAAAATACCGTGAATCATGAGCAGCGACATAAATAATCCGGAAGCATAACTCTCCAGTAATCCTGGACACCACCCAGTTAGTAAGTTGAGTTTCCTATCATTACGATCTGACTGTCTCTATTTTTCGTCCTTCATATGATCGCGCTGAGTGCGCGTAAATGTAAACAGGGGTAAATGTCAACACGCCCAGCGGGAAATTTGGGAAGCGCTCCTCCGAGAAGGTATTGGGAAGCAATGATTTTTTAGAAAAACATTCTATGCGATGTATAAGTGATGCATTCAGAAGCAATCACTGAGATGTCCTTCCGAAAAAATCTTCTGCAACAACACTTTAATAAAAACAAAAAGATGTGAATAGAAAAACATTCCATATGATGCCTATATGATGGCTGCGGAATGATTTGGCCATGGAAAATGTTTGTAAACACATTATTTTCTGTCGCCGAATTGACGCGACATATGTATATTGCTTGCGATTTAATTTTCGGGCATTGCAATGCTTTCTGAAAGTTTATTTTGTAGTGCGGGGTTGGTTTTAAGTTTTGTTTAAAAATACTATAAACATTAAAATTACATAGGTGCTGGTAAGTACCCATTACATTTTACACCCTATTCTAAGGCTGTATTAATTATACCCTATCTTACAGCGTACATATATAAGTCTCATGACTTAATCTCAAGTCATATTATCAAAAATATTTCATTATTAATTGCTGATGTCTTATGCTACATTTTCAACCTAAGTGTAAGAAAGGGCGTGTTTCCGGATTCTCTAAAAACAGCTATAGTTATACCATTACACAAAAAAGGAGATACTAGGGATTTAACTAATTACAGACCTATATCTCTTCTGTCTGTGTTTTCTAAGGTATTTGAAAGGGGTATGAAGAAAAGAATTATGACTTTTCTAAATAGAACTCAGTTCTTCAGTAATCTTCAATTTGGCTTTAGAAGTGGAAAATCGACAAAAGATGCGTTACTGAAATTCTGTAGTGAAATCTATAATTCAATTAATGAATCTCATATTCCAGCAGCTTTATTCATTGATATCACAAAAGCTTTTGATATGGTTGACCATGAATTGTTGTTGAGTAAACTTTTTAAGGCTGGATTTAGAGGCTTTGTTTATGATTGGTTCTGCTCCTCCTTGACAAATCGTAATCAAAGAACCAGGATTAAAAATGATCTAAGCGCTAAATGCTACTTAAGGATGGGTTTTCCTCAAGGTTCAGTCTTGGGCCCAATCTTATTTTTGATTTTCGTGAATTATTTCTTTTCTCAGCCATTTAAAGGCGAGATAACTGCTTTTGCGGATGAAACTGCTCTTTCTTACTCCAATAAGAACTTAGAAATTCTCCGTCATTGGTTCAGGTTCCACAAGCTACTTATAAGCAGGAAAACTAAGTTTATGTTTTTTAATTTATTGGGAATGATTCCTGAAGGCTTATCCTTATTATATCATGCACCTCATTGCTCTTAGTTCCAGCTTTCTCCGCCAATTTTCAGGTCTGATTTACATTGCAGTGATGGCTGTTTTGAAATTGAATGTGTTGATAAATTTAAATACCTGGGTATTGCCTAAGATAAAAAGCTTCGTTCGATAGGACATACATCTCATTTGAAACTGTATCTTAACAATGTTGTCAGGCAGATCTACCACCTTAGTCTTTATTGTCCGCAATCAATATTGAAACTAGCTTACAGTGGCCTTATGCAATTAAAGCTTCAATATGGTATTTGCTGCTGCGGTGGTTCTCACTCCAATCGAACAGTTGCTTATTAGACGAAAACATTCAATTCGCATTGTTTCTAAAGTAAACCGTTGTACACGCAGTTTGCCATTGTTTATTAATCTCGGTATTTTACCTGTAAGACATATGTACTATTATAAAGTTTTAAAATTGTTTTTTAAAAGTGCTGGTTATAACTCTGCGAGGGTACAAGAGGATTATAATTTAAGAGCCAACAACTGTAATTTGGTAACAGTTCCTAGAATAAATAAATCACACTTTAGTCTTTTTTATACTGTGATTTCGCACCGCTTATTTAATAAATTACCCAAATGCTTTAAGATGCGAGCGAAATGAATCGAAATTTTTACGTAAAATTAAAATGTGGCTTTTTCTTTAAGCCATTCACTTATAAATAATATTGTTAATCCAATAGTTTGATTAAATTTGTAGGTCCTTTCAAAAATTGAGTTCTGCTTATATACATGGGTATTTGCACAGATTAGGTTAGAATATTTATGAATTATTATCCCCACATTCATTGTTTTAAGTCTTATTTAACCTGAGGTTCATTCGCCACTTATTCTCTTGAATAACAGCATGTACCTAACTAATTCATTAAAATCTTTGCTTATCAATTGTAACGTAAATCTTCGAATTTTGTTTTTAGTAATATTTCCTGAAGCCATTATACTTAATCATTATTTTTTTTTAACATTATATTAAGCTTAGAATTTTAATGATATAAAGATCAAATAAATAAAAAAAAATATGTATCGCAGTAATTTAAATGCTGAACTTGAGCGATTGCACACAGTGGATATTTTACCGGATGTCGATGCCCTTACGAGTGTGATTAAAAAAGCAGATCCGAACTTGCCCATAAGAAAAAATAAAATCCCAAAACAAAAGTGGTGTGATTATGAGTGTCTGGGAGCTAGAAATAACTCTCTCAAACTTCTAAAACTTTTTAGGGAATATAATACCAGCATCTTTAAGACACTTTATGGCGAAGCAAATAAGAACTACAAGAGCATTTGCTATGAAAAAAAGACAGCATTTGAACAGCAACGTATTGCTATTATAAACAACTCCACATCTTCAGCGGAATTTTGGAAAGCTGTAAAATATATAAATGGACAAACGAATAGCATCGCCTCGTCGCTTAAAGCAACGCAGCTAATGGACCACTTTAACAATCTGCTTAATTCCCCACAGATATCACCACCACTCCAATATGCAGCTCCACTAATTATCGATGACTTCCTAGATAGCCCGTTTTCATTAGAAGAAATCAAAGAAGTCATTAATAAAGCAGAAACGAGAAAGGCTCCCGGAGACGACAGAATTCCATACGAGTTCTATAAAAACTGCACATATGAATTCATGTCTGCGCTTACAGGGGAATTCAATAGAATCTTTGAATCAGCAAATATTCCAGAAAGTTTTAAAAAGGCAATTATCTATCCACTGCACAAAAAAGGTGACTATAACGATCCTACAAACTACAGAGGAATATCTTTCCTGAACACCTCTGCCAAGCTGTTTGCCGCCCTTATATACAACAGACTTACCTGCTGGGTTGAAAATAAAAAAGTTTTGCAGGAGTTTCAGGCAGGATTTAGAAAGAATTACTCGACAGTCGATCAAATATTTGCATTACTTAATATTGCGGAGATATATAAACAGAAACATAAAAAAGTATATGCCTTTTTCGTTGACTTTCGAGCGGCTTTCGACACCATAGCGCGCGATGCTCTGATCTACAAACTATATAATATAGGTTTCTCAACGAAAATAATCAACATTTTAAGAGCAATGTATGCAAATAATGTGGCGTATGTATGGGATGGGGAGTCCATTTCTGGAGAATTCACAATAACGATGGGAGTGAAGCAAGGATGTATCTTGAGTGCGTTTCTGTTTATCCTTTTCATCAACGACATATCAGATACTGTAAAAGGTGGAATCGAGTTTGCCAACATACAAATTCCGGCTCTTAAGTATGCAGACGACATCGTTTTTCTTTCCGACACTGTAGATGGGTTGCAGCTAATGATGAATAGGCTCAGCGTTTACTGCAAATACTGGAACCTTAGCGTGAACTTAAATAAATCGAAGGTAATGGTGTTCAGAGGCGGCGGTGGCAGATATTCTCAAAGTGAAAGATGGACGTATCAAGAAGAAATGGTGGAAGTTGTTCGCGAATACAAATACTTAGGAATTTTGGTGTCTTCGAACTTGAATATGAAGAAACATCTAGAAACCAAACTATCTGAAGCCAAACGAGCAATCTCATCGGTATGGGGTCGCTGCATCAACAAAAAGTATTTAAGCCATAGCTCGAAGCAGAAACTCTTTCGCACAACTGCAGCTTCAGTTCTTTTATATGGAGCGCAGGTGTGGGGATACTGTTCCTTTGTTGAAATAGAAAAGTTTCTTAGGTATTTCTTAAAGCGAATATTTCGTTTACCAAGTGCTACGCCTAATTATATGCTGCATCTAGAGTTTGGTGCACCGCCTATGTTCTTGGAAACACTGAGACTACATTTCGACTACATAGTAAAAGTTATGGCAATGAGTAATGACAAACTGCCAAAAGTTGTACTCAAGAGTGTAATAAGAAGTAGAGCAAGTTTCATTCAAGAATGGGAACGCCTTGCATCAGATTATGGAGAAACCATAACGATAACACCCGATGAGCAACCTGAACATCTAAAAGCACAACTCAACGTCTTATTGCAAAAAGTAGATCGAACTATGTATGATCGATTTGTAAGGGAAGCACAGTCTTCCCAGTATAGGACATATTACAGCAAGTTGAAATACGATCTAGCAGAAAAAACTTACTTTTTAAACTGTAACTCAATAGAAAAGATCAGCGTAATTTTTAAAATCAGAGGAGAGCTATTAAATTTGAATTTCATTCAACACCGTCCAGAGCTACATGTCTTGTGCAATCTTTGCAATATGAAGATACGAGAGGATATATTTCACTTCCTTGCAATATTCCCAGTTTTAAAAGGAATTCGATTGAGATTCTTCGATTCGTATACCCTGGAATTAGGTGAAGCAATTGAAATCTTAAATGGAGTCCGAGGCTGGGATTTACTTTTCAACTACTGTGCAAATGCTCTTCGTTATAGAAAATGTATAGTTGAAGAATATTTTTAATGTTTAATGTACATACATATTGCCTTTTTCTTTGTTCTCTGTTAAAAACAAAAATAGAAATATAACTATTGTCAATCTGGTAGACGGCCATAGGCCAAGCCATAATAGACTTAGAATTATATTGAATGTTATGAATTAAAAATGAAAATAAAAGTCATATAAACTAAACTAACTAAATAAAAAAAAATAATAAAATAAAGCTTGACACATAGTTTGTAACATAGAGAAATAATGACGATATCCCCTATAAAGTAATGTATTTTAGCACAAAGACAGAAATCGATTGAGCCATGTCCATATGTGGAGGAGGAAATTTCATACAGATATAAGCTTTCAAAATACATCAACGTCGAAAGTTATATCGGACATCGACTGAAATCATTCAGAAAAGGCCGGGTCCTGTATGGCTGTTTACTCAACTGGTGTTACTAAACAGTTGGGTGGGTATGAGAATCTCAACGCTAAAAATAATAATAAAAGTGCATAGCATAATAGACCCGCTGAACGCATTAAAAACAGAAAGTAATGCATACTAGACCCACTGAACGCAAAAAAAAAAACAGCCTGTCAAGTCATTTTTATGTCAAATATGTTGACATTTGTACGTTTTTTGTGGACATTTGTATGGTTTTGTGAAAAAAATATTATTGTTTTAAATACATAAACAATTGTTTCCTCACATTAATTGATATACAGAAATACAGAACATCTTAAAAAAAATGATGTGACTGTATCCAACAGTCCCGAGCTATGTGTAAACATCACATGGGGTTTGTAGCTCCACTTTATCGGAAAGAAATTAAATTATAGCTAGTCTATGTTCGATCAAATTCAAGCCAATCGCATATATGTATGTATACTCATCGAATCCACTCCATTCGCAGCAGTCGACCGACGCCAGGAAACGAACCTGGGACCCCTAAGCTTAGTTGTACACTGCGCCAAAAGTAGAAAAGCCGACCCGCTACACACTCAACCGCCGCGGTTATAAAAACTTTTCATCCAAGTTCTTACATAAATAATATCAGCTTGTAGGTATAAGTAATTGAAGGCTTCATGAGTATAAATAATTTAAAAAAAAAACATATGAATCAGAAGAATATTATTTCAACGTAACTACATTCACAAATTAGGTGGCTGTCTGGGAGCAATGACGAAATGCACTCTGATTTTATAAATATAAACAATTTGTTTACACTTAATCTTAATACCTATCAGGATCTCTATTACGAAAAGGAGCTCTTATTTTTAGGAAAAAGGTGTCACTAGGATAGAGGCCAGTAGGTAGCCATTTTATTCGTAAATAGGTTGTAGGTTTTCTACATGCGAGATTGCTAATAATATTTATAAACTAAAAATGTAAATCCCTGCTCTAGAAAATCCTCTTTCTTTTGACACCTCATTTGTTAAGATTGGTTGAGTGGGAGAGCCGCAAATGGTGATAATGATTGCAGAACATTGAAATGCAAAGCATTATGGCCATGTTAGAGCGCGCACATATACTCACACACACACTATTGCAACGATACCCACTGCTGCCCGACTGCTGGCAGGGGTCACCACTGAAAGAAAATTGTGGGCGATGCTTTGAACAATTCTTTTGAACATTGCTCAGCTTCAGGACAACGCAGGAGGATGTTTTATATCTCAAATGAATGAAGGACAAATTTACTAATTTCACGTATTTTTATTTTTTTGTTTTTCAATCCGATAAGCCATTATTGAGTTAGGGCTGTATAACTATAATTTGCCCTCCCAATATGCAGTATTTTCCCTATTTTGTGAAAACAATGCCATTTTTCGGGATAAAAAGCGTATATATAAAAGTTGACCAGGAACGTAAGCAATCATTATGTCAATATTTCATCGCGCTGCTATGAAATTTGAGTTACAAATTTCGTAACCGTTCGGTATTCCGTCCCCGAAATCGCGGAATTTCTCCCCAAAATCACGGAATTAATCCAATAGAAATTTTGCTAACGCGCGCTTAGATGTTTACACATCAATAACGTATAATGTATGTACTAAAAATAATAATAAAAAGTGAAAATTCAGGTTAATAAAGTTTAAACGACTTTCAAGTGAATTATCAACTATCGACCAGTCACAGCTAAAAAACTGTTTAAATACCTTTTAAGAATCAACTTAACCAACCTAACAGGCATGGTTCCATTTCAACGGCATTCACTGTATTCTGAAACCAGTTCTTAATTGCTACCTACGTGTGTACACCGCTTCAATATCAAACTTCCCCCGGCCACTTTTGTTTACCAGAAGTTCTCCTCCCGTTTTACCGTCTAAAGTTGCCATTTCCATGCAAGAAGCACACCACCGCAGACAGCATGCCCAAAGTATTACTCACCAATTTATAATTGCTCTCTGGGCAGCTGAAAACAAAAAACACCGTTCACCATATTGCTGAACATCTGAGTATGTTTCTTCGCCGGTTTGATACTGTCAGGTGCCATCAAACTGTACTACTTGTACATGTTCGATTCGATTTATGTTGAGTTTCGTCAACTCTCGCAACATACAACAAAATAAGTGCTCCTCTGCGTCTATAGTATATTTTTAACGAACGTTTTTTCACTTTGCCTTCTTTGCTACTGTGTAGCTTTTATAAACCACATCACGAATAGACACAGTCAGAGTCTGAGCAATTTGGCTCCCGCAAAGCGAATTCAGTTCTCTGAAAAGTTTCATCCCGCGCTATACGTGGTCGATTGGTGTGTGAACTTTATTTTATTATTGTTGAATATTCAATTTTAAGAAAATTCTCACAAAATTATACAAAAAGAAAAATAATTATTACTTCTGCAATTTCGAGGTTTTTATTTTCGAACTTTCCTTCGAATTTCAGTTCGAAAGGAGTTTTCGAAGAAAAAAAATTCCTAATTTATTGATTGTTCATTTGGTGTCGTAATACCCGGTGTTTTTTTTTTTTTATCCTTGTGTGAGGGGGTGGATAGATTTTTCAAGATTATATAATCATGGGCTCTTCATAGGAGGTGATGAATCAAGAAAAATAAAAATTATCCATACCGACCAACCGAGGGAGAGGGGAGGGGGTGATAGTAAAGATTTTTAGTTTTTATTTAAATCATCTTTTTTTTTTGCCTGCAACCAGACACGTGTGTGTGTCTTTCCCACTAGAGTGTCTATAGTGCAGAAGTTGTTTTATTTCTCTTTCTGGTGTCGGTGCATTAATTTAAATCGTCGGGTCGGTGATTCCCTGCGCCTCATTGTCGGTCGGTCTACAAGACGACATTCGCAAGCGAGAAGACGTCTATTTAAGCATTTTCTTCTTCTTTTCGCGTGTCGTGTAGAAAATTCAATTTGTTTTCGCCTGTTTTTACGCTTTTCGAGATTTCTTCTTTTTTTTTGCGCCGGTGTTTACTCCATCTAAGCAGCAACCGCGTTTGGTTTTGAAGAAAAGAAAAAAATTAGTCAGCGCTGTCAAAAAAAAAATTCAAACGTGTGAAAGTAAAGTTTTTGCTATAAAAATAATAATTTTTTTTTGTTTGTTTAAGAAAAAAGAGAATACTCGTATACTTCGGCGAATTTGTGTCCTTATTCATCTCAACACCCCTACGCAAGGGATACCGAGAGAGATACAAAGAAAAAGGATATATTCGCTTTGGCAGACAGATTGTTGTGTAACTTTGCTGAGAGACACGGAAGAAAAATCCTAATTCCTGAATCATAGCAGCAGGAGCAAGAGAGAACTCCTCAGTCATCGACGAATTCCATCCGAAATTTAACAGTGTCCTACTCCGCAAGGAATCGTTAAAGATCCACCCTACTCAGTGTGTGCGATTTCTTGAGTTTTATTAAATCGACAAATAATCCACCGAACCCTAAAAACGTAACGTCTGTGTGGTTGTCGTGTGTTTGTTTGTGTAATGGCGTTTTTGCGTTCTATCTGCCGTCATCGTACAACCAACTTAGTCTATAGCCATCATCGTCGCAGTAATTCGAATAAAGGATACGATCCATCGGTCGTGGTCGCTTTGAACTGGAGATTGCTAGGATTAGAGCAGCCCAGTCGACAGCTTAGTAACTGTACTGCAGTAAACCCAAGTGATGAGAATATCGTAGAATCGCGTACTAAAAGTCAATTATTGCAGTCGCCCGTGCGTCGTGGTATCCACTCGGGATATACAGGTACCATACCGCGTCGCAATGTGCATTCCGACACCCGTTCGCAAGGCGCCCATGCCGTGGCTGCAATGGACCAGAAGCAGTGTTCTAATAAGCAGCAGCAGAGAGCGGTCGATCCGAACCCACCACAACGCGATCCGCTGGATGTCAGCTTCTGCGATCCGGTTGCGTCGTTCAAGAGCAAGACAACGGGGGAGCTAATACGTGCCCTGGTTGTCTATATAATATGTTCCAGTCAATACCTCGTTGAGCATAATATGAAGGTAAGCCCACGGTTCTATTCCCAGACCTTCGACCTTTCTAGAAAATGACTTCAATTTGTTTTTTTTTTTCTGTGTTATACATTTTTTTTCTTCGTCCTGTTTTCCGTATGCCGTCACAAGGAAGATATTTTGCTGATTGGGTTAGTTTTTTTTCCCGAATCGATTTTTCACCCTTAAATCGAACCTCACTGCGCAAGTCTTGTTCCAATCCCACGTCTTTTTTCAAAAAGGGTCGACGCTCTTTCGTGTGTATGTACATTCACATGTTCTTCGTTTCTAGGCCAAGTATAGAGAAAATGAAAAACTTAACGAAGATTCCATTCAAGTTTCATTTTTATACACCTCTACCGCTCTACAACTTATACACTGAGTTATAATGGATAAACCGGAACTTGCTAAAGGGCGCAACAAAAAGGGTCAATTACCGGTTTTTTTTCCTTTGCTCACGATAATTTTTTTTCCACCCCCTTAGCCATCCATCCACATCGCAGACATAAAGTGAATCGAATAGGAGGTGTGTATAGTTGCTGTTTTCTTGTATGGTTGTGTGCGCGAGGGGGAGAACGGACGGACAAGCCCCCAACGAAACACGTAACCGTTTGGCTCTGGCGAGATATGCGGTTGGCATTGAATGTATGACTGTGCTGTTGCAACTTTTGATCGCAATCAGGTGAATTTCTGTTGAACGTGTCGAAGATGAATTGGAAAGAGGAAGTCTTACGTCACAGACAGTGAGTGCATGCGACACAGGGTGATTCATACGATATGCTTGTCTGTTTTTTTGTAATTTACAGGGCTTTAAAAAAATTATTGTTGAGGCTTTATTGTTCGAAGTTTGAAACAATTTTTTGTTGGTTCTTAAAAGGCGATTATATTGCGTTATAAGTACATGCTTACATACATACATATCTTTGTCGATAACTGCAGTTTTTTGTAATACAAACTTAGCTTGAAACTACTTATTTTTAAATAGGTCAATTACGCTTTTAGAACACAAGTCACACCAATCCATTTTCATTGATACGTTTGCTTCTCTTAACTTTTTTTTTGAATCATTCAACCACAAGATACGACAACACCCTGTCTTAGACTCCGAAAAAATTCATAAAAAATATATGTAGGTACAGTACGACCTCAATGAATGCAACTAACAGTTGCTTTTATTGAGGTTGTTGCAATAACCGAGGCACACAATTTTGTGTCAAAAGTGGAATATAATGCTAATGGGGTCCTTCAACTGCATTTCGCCATCACTTTCGATTTCTTCGACTTCCAGATTGCTGCAAATCTCTAATTGATGCAATTACTATTTCGTCTTTGTTATGGTAGACTGCACCTTGAGCCATCCAATAGCCAAGCGGCATATGGCATGCCTTAAATTAAATGCCTTAATTTTTTTTCCATATCTGACCCTTCGCTTCCGACTAAATGTGCCAATAACCTTTTTCTTGTAATAGAGTTTAGTCAAGTCGATCACATTTTGATTCATTGGCTGACGAATTGCTGTGCAGTTTGTAAAGTAAAGATACATAAGTGAACAAGAAAAGCGAGATACAAACAAGGAAATATGTGGGAATTTATGAAATAAAAGTTTATCGAGTTACTTTTTTTATGCAGTGGAAGTAGCTCCATCACTTTGCTGTATTAAATCAAAGGTAAAAGATATGATTACAGGAAGGGCTAACCAAAGATGGTCTAACATTGTAGGGCACAGGGTCTCCAAGGCATTTTGGCCAGCGCTGGACCGTAAAAGAACCAGTGAAATCCTTAGACTTAGCAGGGCACAAGTGAGTATTGTTATAGGAATTTTATCCGGGCACTGCCTTCTGGGCAAATACGCCAAGAGTCTCGGACTCACAGACACGGATAGTTGCAGATACTGTTATACTGTAACGATCTAGGTGTAGCAGAGGATATCGCACATATTCTGTGTGAATGTCAGGGCATAGCACGTAGTCGCGGGAATATTTTAGGCTCCTACTTCTTTAATAACCTAGAGGAAGTAGGCCGAATCAACCACAGACGCGTTTTAAAATTTTGCAGGTTAATAAAATGCTTTGAGGAAATTGTGGCGGTTTAGGTGCCATTCTTGGATGGATTCTTAGGGGATCGCGATGGGCCCACTCTGGTGCCTGGTGTTTTGAGATGGCTCAGCCTCTCAACCCCTCACAACCTAACCTAACCTAACCTCCTTTTTTTAACAGTTGCAATTACTGAGTCAACAATGGTAAGATTTTAAGTGTTGCTTTTATCGAGGAGTTGCGCGTATAGAGGGTTGCTTTTATTGGGGTCATCTTGTATCTTGTTTTATTTCATTCCTAACGCTAATAAGAACAAAAATATTTAAATTCATCAATTGATAGATTGAAGTCTCGACATCCGAAGACGGTGGTATAGCTGCATTATTGTGGATGATTGTCGTGAAAAACTTTTGTGCATAGCCTTTTTCTTCTACTCATACGACTCCCTGTAGCATACTGAAGCTTCATTTTTATGCCTTGGGACTTTTAATGATTTTTCCGTAACAGGGTTTTTTTTAGATGAACCAAAGCGTTTATTTAGTCACATAACTTAAACTCTTTTACGGCTTTATCGTAATTTTCAGCGCCAATATCATTAGAATTAACTGTTTCCAAATTCGACCGACAATTTTTCATCATGCAACGTGACTAGTTCCTCTATGCGTTGCCAGCCGCCTCTAAGTTAAAGTCAAGATGCATGCCTAAGCCGACAAGTACATTTTGAATCTATTCAGTTGTAGGCTTCTGGCTCCAGTTTTTTCCAGAATGCTTACAAACATTTAGGAGCTTCTTTATACCAAAATTTTTCCATTAACCGAACACAATGTTGAATTCTTTCCAAAATTCTTTTAAGCTCCAAACAACGTTACAGCGAAACTTCGCAACGTTCAATGGGGTATTATGTTATAATACAGTGGAACTTCCCTAAGTCGAACTTCTGTTACTCGAACTTTTCTTTAAGTCGAATTTTTATCGTGAGCACTGCTTTTTCGTTTGCTTTTTTCATATATTTTTAACTCCCTAACTCGAATATTTCTATAACTCGAACATGAGTACTGATTTTTCGTTGCATTTTTCACAAGTTCGTTACTCGAGTTTCTGTGGTGTGAAGATATACCATATTATGTACATATTTCCACCGTTTCTCGAATTTTTCGGAAATATAATTTACCCACTGAATCAAGTTGCCCTAGAAACGAAGTTGGGAAAGTCCCTATAGTTACAAATTTAAAATTTTACAGGAGGAACAAAAAATGTTCTACGGAGCTTTACATACAAAGTTGCAATGGAGTTACGAGTAATAAGCACAAAATGTAATTTTAGCTAATTTAGAGCCTTTAGATACATGCGAGTTTTTCTGTACTGGATAAGATGGCATTAAAAAGTCATTTACACTAAAAAGTTCAGAAGTTATGTTCCTGAAAATATCTACTCATGTCTTTGTGTTTGGTGGAGGGTTTTGTAGAAAAAGAGAATTGGTCATGCAAAACCCAGCAAATAATTGCAGATTTCTTTCAAATAAATAAATAAATTGATTTATGTATTTTCTTTAACTCGAAGTTTCTATAACTCGAATTTATTTTCTGGTCCCTTGGAGATTCGACTTGCGAAAGTTCCACTGTACCTGTAATTCTTAACCGACGTTGAAACGAAACAACATTACGTGGGAGTTATCCGGGGTACACCTGTACGTTTCGTTTCGTGTGAAATCTACCAATAAACTTAAGCGTTCAATACACATAAACATAACCAAGGTAATTGCATATTCGTTTGACGGAAATTCTTTTTTGGACTTAAAAACAACGCTAATTACATTTAAATTATGAGCGTGCATAGAACAATAAAACAGACAAACAATCTACTTTGCGAGGGTAGTTTCCAACGCAGTAATTTTGTTTGTTATAACGGTATTCGAAAACTATAAAATAAAAAAATAATTATTCGGCGTCAGCAGCTCTATTGAAAACCAAGCTCAGCTTTTTGTAACCATTCACGTGTGCGTGTTATATTTTTTGCACGAATCGAAGGGACGATATTGGTGAATACTTGTTATACATTCGGAATTCGGATAAAAGGTTCTATTTATGATTTTGATAATCATAATTTTTGGTTTCTTTTTCTCCGCCGTCAGTTGTGAATGGAATGTTCGTCTCCCTGGATATAGAAGGTGCCTTAAATAATGTTAAATCCGGAGCGAAATATAGCAGATGTCTTTTCAAAACTCAAGGTTAAGAATCCGCTTAGAAAGTCGATTAATTTGCTACGAAATATTAACACTAAGACGGGTGAGTCCTCTTCCCGGAGATTTGTCAGCAGAGTCACCTCCCTATATCCTCTTCTTTGGAACTTTGTAGTAAATTAACTTTTGCTACTCCTGGAAGGTGTTGCATGCAAAGTAATCGCATATGCTGATGACGTCTCTATAGCTATTTCCGGCAAGCATACTCACGCGGTTAGTAAATTCATGCAAAATGCACTAAACTAGCTCTCGAAATGGACCAAATCGTTCACATTGACCCTTCTTCTCTATGCGGTACCAAACTAGTCCTCGCCGAATAAACCAAAGTTCCTGGGTTTCATTCTGGATAAAAAAAAAACTCAGCTGGAAACTCAATATCCAAGAAAGAGTTAAGAAAGCCACTATTACCATCTACTCTTATAAGAAAGCTTTTGACAGCAAATGGGGACTTCTATGCTTCCTGCTCTATGTGTCTGTAATCAGACCGATTCTGATGTATGGCGTAGTTGTTACGAGCCTTTAAGGCGACCTTGAACTCCCTGGCATTAGTCTCATCCACTTCTAAGACCGCCTCCAACTGTCGTTCATCTCTAAAGATGCCTTAGCTGCTTAAAATCCACCTTTACTGGGTTCCGGGGCACATAGACATTGCAGGGAACAACAATACCTATTCTACCAGATAAGACTAATATACGTATACCCCTTGATACTTACAAGCTATCACTCAAACTTGACATGGTCAATTAAATCAATGTTAGATGGGAAGGCGAACCTACTTGCCTTACCACCAGACAGATCTGGCCTAGACTGGATATAAACCGCTGCAACTACCTTATGTCCCTAAAAAGACTACATACTTGATAAGTACGATTATTGATGTCATCACAGGACACTGCCTTATAAACAAGCATGCAACTAGACTTGGCATCCTTTCAAATGACTTCTGTAGAAGTCGCAGAGACGAAGAAGAAGGAAAGCTCTTTCCCAGCTCAGTGGCAAGGCAAGTAGGTCCACTTTCTTATCTAACATTCATTTTATTGAGTGTTTCAAGTTTAAGAGATACGGGCATACGTTTATTCTTCTTGTCAACGACCAGGAAGTGTTCAGGGAACATCTGCATCCTTTAATAACGCAATATGACGACGAAGACATCCTTCTTCAACAAGCTAATGCTGCCATCCATACAACTTGGACTACGAAAACTTGGTTTTAAGAATATAGATTCAAACTTTTGGCCTGGCCAGCTTTAACCCTATCGATAACCTGTAGGCTCACTAGCAAATGTGGTTTTTGATCCAGAAAGGCTAGAAATTCTAAAACTGAAAGAATTCAGACTAAGAATGTTGTAAGCATGACATAAAATACTAGAAGGCATTTAAAACTGTCTTAGATCCAGTTCGACTCAAAGGGGTTGGGGTCACAATCCCGATAACTAAAATCCTGAAAAGCCAAAATCCCGAAAATCCAAAATCCCGAAAATCTAAAATCCCGAAAACCCAGAATCCCGAAAATCCGAAATCCTGAAAAATTTGCGCAAATTTTGCATTTTATATAATTTTTCGGGATTTCGTTTTCGGGACACTTTTTTTGTCCATTTGGCATTAGTGATGTTATATTAGTGATGTTGTATTGATCTTATTCAGTGTGATAGCTGATAGATTAGATTTTAGTTTCACCTAATTGATTTTAGTTTCACAAATTGGCGTACAGTGGCTCACAGTGAAAATGGCCCACCTCAAACTAAATACATTTTCTGAGAAAAATTCTAGGAAATCCATCGAAATTAATAGCGAAAATGGTCAACTTTAATTGACTGCTATATTCTTGTTTCAAAAGCAACGAAAAATTTTAACATTTAGTAATAAAAGCAACGAAATAAGAGGAAATGAGAGAGAAGAGAACGAAATTCATCTCACAGTGAAAATGGCCCAGATAGCAATAGCTTCTCAAATAGCTGTTTTTTTTTAAACTTTTATAACTGTATTTTTTTTTTATCTCCGTATTACTATTCCATATTAGAACGCAAGTGCAGAAGTCGTTGACGCCCATGTAATTTATTCGTTTAGTTAACTTTTGCAAAATGCGACCTCATAGAGTTACAAAAATCCAATAGAGCTACGAAAATGAATTATTAAGCATTTTATGAGTGGAAAACGCCAAAGAGAAATCTCTAAAATTGTAATAATAGTTCGAGAAACAATAAAAAATATTATTAGAATGTCCAGGAACGATAATAGAGTTATAAACAAGCCAAAATCAGCCCCAATAAGATGTTTTCTAATCATGATGAACGTTGGATTGTCAACTAATCCGAAGAAAATCCAATGCTGAGCGCACCAAAACTAAGAGATATGGTGGAAAAGCATTTAAAGATTAATTGCAATGCTGAAACTGTTCGGTAGATCTGGATCAAATGGTAGAGTTGCAACGAAGAAGCCATTCATTAGCCATACGAACAAAGGGGTTCAATTGGGGTTCGCTCAGAACCACATAATGAAAGACTTTTGTTTTGGAAAAGCGTTTTAACTGTTTTAACTACGGATGAGAGCAAACATAACCATTTTGGATCAGATAGAAGGGTAAGCGCTTGAAGAACGCCGAATAAAAAGATAAATCCTAAGCATATGCGTCCCACACTTAAGTCGACAGTGGTCATCCTATGGTCCGCGGTGGAGGATCAGCATATTGGGCTGGTAGCTTACATTTTATTGAAGGGAATATGGATAAATATCAATATTTAGATATTTTTGCAAAACAATTTAAAACAATATCCTGAAAATTAAAGATAGATTGATGGACTTAAAGATACTTTTCAGCTTAATCAAGACAATGATCCGAAGCACCCGGCTAGAAGTATTAGGGACTAGATGTCGTACCATTGTCTAAGAATGATCAAAACCCCACCGCAATCACCGTATTTTATTATAATTGAATATTTATGGCAAAAAATTGGAAATTGAAATCCGAAAACGTGAAATTTCCAATGAAAATTACATGAAGAAAGTATTGTTGGAGGAATGGTAAAAATTAGTCCCGACTATACCAACAAACTTGCAGAACTAGTTCCAAATCGACTTAAATCAGTTACAAAACAAATAGTTTGCCCAAAAAAGTACTAAATATTAAAATATTTACGCTTTTTTGACAAGTTTTAGAACTTAAATATTACTGCGCCATTTTCACTGTGAGATGAAATTTGATTTCTTATTTTTTTTTTTTCCTATTATTTTGATGTAAAGGGTGATTTTTTAGCTGGTTTGGTTTTGGCAACACTGGTTTTGACAGCTGACGTGTGTTTAGTACCTTGTGTCACTGTCAAACAGCTTCAGTTTGGTTTGCAATTTAACCATGGATCGTCTTACAAATGAACAACGCTTGCAAATTATTGAATTTTACTATCAAAATTCGTGCTCGGTTCGAAATGTTCATCGCGCGCTGCTTCCATTTTATGATCGGCATTCTCGACCTTCTGAGCAGTCTATTCGGAAGATTGTGACCAAATTTACTTTGTTGGACATTAAACCACCAACACGTTTACGTACTGTGCGTAGTGAAGAAAATATTGCGGCCGTATCAGCTAGTGTGACAGAAGACCGCGAAATGTCGATTCGGCGCCGTTCCCAGCAGTTAGGCCTTTGTTACAGCACTTTTTTTCCCCCGAAATGGAAGTTCTTGACTTGCATGATATGTGGTTTCAACAAGACGGTGCCACATGCCACACAGCACGCGAAACAATGGCGCAATTGCGAGGCGAGTTTGGTGAACAGTTAATTTCACGTTTCGGGCCGGTCAATTGGCCGCCTAGATCGTGCGATTTGACACCATTAGATTATTTTTTGTGGGGGTATGTCAAGGCTAATGTCTATAGGGACAAGCCCGCTTCGATTGACGCACTGGAAGCCAACATCCATGCATTCATTCGTGAGATACCGGCCGATATGTGTGAAAGAGTATGCCAAAGTTGGACTCAGCGGATGGGCTACCTGAGACGCAGCCGCGGTCAACATTTGCATGAAATTATCTTTAAACATTAAATTGCAAGGTTCAAACTATCGATTCAAATAAATATTTCATTCATTTTTTCGAATTTTTTGTGTTTTTTTTTTTAAAAAAAGTTCTCAACCTCTTAAAAAATCACCCTTTATTTGTAATTGAATGTTTAATTTTTTTTGAGTTCGTGGAATTTTTCGATGAAGATAAGGTTGGTTCGAGGTGGGCCATTTTAACTGTGAGCCACTGTATACTGATCGCTCTTTAAGATGAAGACCAAATCCGTGTGAAAACATGAACTTACATCGAAAATAATTTCTGGTGAAAACCAAAAAATAAGAAAACGTTCCGTTATAGGAAAACAAAATATAACAAATTCACGCGAAACGTAACGAGCGGAAATAAGGAAATCGCGTTCGATATGAACTTGTTTTAAATACTGCTTTGTCATAAATCGTTTCGAAATGTTTTTTGTCAATAAGATTTGAACTGTTTTGTTTATTTATTTGAAGTTCGTTATAAGTTGTCTTTCAATTCTTTTCATACAAACAAATCTTTATTTTCACTTTAGGGATTTTGGATTTTTGGGATTTTAGATTTTCGGGATTTTGGATTTTCGGGATTTTGGATTTT
This sequence comes from Brachyopa scutellaris, assembly GCA_949775065.1. Lineage (NCBI taxonomy): Eukaryota > Metazoa > Arthropoda > Insecta > Diptera > Syrphidae > Brachyopa > Brachyopa scutellaris. The sequence continues at coordinate 82,408,202 of OX459112.1, read as the reverse complement.
CGGGATTTTGGATTTTCGGGATTTTCGGGATTCTGTCCGACTCCCGACTCAAAGACATGTAGTGAACAATAAATAAATAACTGAGACAGCATCCCAAGAATTTTGAGTTTATACTTGTCAATGGCTTTCCAACGATTTCAGGCAGAAAGAAAAGTAAAAACCGTCAAAAGGTTTCCATCAAAAAGCGTGTTTTGAGATAAAACCGTTCCGAAAACGTTTTTTTTTTGTAGGTCTGAGGCTTTGCTATTTCCCATTACTCGTACAAATGAATATACATACGTGAATAGCACAAGTCGTAATAGTCGTTCCCATCCCGTCTTAAAAGCATCTGAATTTATTCTGTCGTGCATTTTAGTATTGAAGACTCAGCTGTCTCACCTGTAATTAAATGCTAACTTCTTTATCGTGTACGTAATCTAAATGAACAAGTAACCACATACCTACCACATATGAACCAAAGGCGTATCAGCTCAACGACACGATAAATCACTAGTTTCAAAGTTTTAATTTGTTTTATAAATTTTTTCATTTTGCAAAGACGTAGTTTTTTAAAACAATTAAAAACCAGTGGATGACATTGAAATTCCAAATTGCAAGTACCTGGAAGTGTTAATTATTACTACGCCATACACTTAACAATAAAAAAATAAGTTTCCCAAAAAAACCACCAAAATTGTAAATAAAATAAAAACAAATATATTACAATCGATTACTGCTGACGTAAATCATCGGCAGTTTGAAGTTGATTTTGAACCTTTTGTTATATTTTTTTAAATTATGAATTTGATTTACCTCACTCGTATAATTGCCCACTTTGAAGAGGCTTCCAGATTCGAGATATTACGTCATTTAAAGTTTCCCATCAGGTTTATTTTGTGTTGTATACTTAGGATTTAATTGTTTAAAGCTAGATTTAGCATTCAGATAAAAAATTTTACGGACTGCGCATTCAATAGTCATAGTGTGACATTAATTTTATTTAATAAGAATGTTCTAATAGTTTGAAAGTAGCGAATGCTCTCAAATTTGAATCCAAATATTGACACAAGTTTGAAAGCCATTATGAGTAGCTAAAGGCTAAGTCAACTTTAATTTCAAGAAACTTACGCAATTTGTATGTACTCGCTAATGGGGTATGTGATCCAACCTACCTATACAATTCTAAGCTTTGTTAGCTGCCGATAGAACTCTACAGTGTCAGATTTTTAACTTAATTCGTAAAATGAGTTAAAATGTAGATACAGCCATGATATTTAAGGACTGACCATACTTAGTTTAAGCATATATCTTTTAATGAAAAAAAAAAATTAAATCACAGCTACGCCCACTACCAGCCTACATCATTTAAAAGTATACTAGGGGAGACTGGGGCACATTTCAACACTTTTTCTTTGAAGGCTTCTTAACACCAATATATTTGAAATAGGTATTGGTCTTTAAGTTATTCACACTTTGAGAAGTGAAATTATCCTTCAATTTAAACCAACATTTGTGTAAATTCAATAAAGGCTTACAATCTATTTAATTTTTTTTTTTTAAATAAGTCCTAATGTTAAAATGTGCCACAAATGGGTGCAGCTTTGAACAGGCCTGGGGCACTTTTGAACTGTAGCTATTTTAATGGTTTATGACAGCAAATTAGAGGCTGCGCGCTTGTTTTTAAATGATTCAAATATTTGTTTTTGAATAAAAACCATTAAATAAACACTTTTTTTTTGTAAAAAAATAAAATTTAAACATCTTGAAGTTCCTGGAGCGTTGAGTTACCGCTAGAATGACGCTCTTGATGTAATTTGCGTAAAAATCGGTAGTTGTTTTTTTTTTTGTAGTTGCTAAACATTATTATACCATCAGAAATGAATTCAACAAAAAGGGGATCAACTTTTAAATGAGAAGGTATGCACCTTAGAACGTGTTCAAAAGTGCCCCGTCCATTTTGTTCAAATCTGCCCCAACATGCGGTAGTTATACAAAATTGAGCATAACAAATTATGTATAAAATATTTGGCAAAAAGCTAACCTTATTCTTATTCCAAATGAAACGTTGCCTCCAATAAATATTTCTCACAAACAGAGACCCGCACCAAAAATGTTAAGCACCCTTACAAAAAAAAAAATTATAAAACGACATGTGTGCATAAATTCTGCACTCCCGGCTACTGGTAGATGACGACTGAGGAAACCCCCGAAAAGTGCTGACGACTAAAGATGAGGGTATCGCCATATGGAAATTTTGATTAACGCTTTAAAATATTTATTAATTAAGTTGTAATTAGCGATGTTCATAGCTGCCCGCCGTTCAAAGGTGCCCCAGTTTCCCCTATAATATGATTTTTAAAGATGCAATTCGATGCAGTTATCAATTTGAACAATGAAAAATATAATACCTAAGTAGGGCGTAGCCCGCCCAATTTTTTAAGTACCGAAACGTAAGATAACTTAACTTTATACTTCTTTATTCTCCTCTTGGGTTGTTTTTTCTATACACGTACATACCAATCAGAAGACTTGCCAATTATAATCTTTAGTTTTTAGGGTTCCGTACCTACATATATGGTAATACCAAGTTCGCTCTAACTCAAAAATGTCTGTCACGATAAAAACATCAAGAGCCGTTCTTTCTAGAAACTTGAAATTTGGCACACTTATACATTACGGTGGTCCACATACATGGACAACATATTACTCAAAAATATTGTAAAACAACTATACAAGATGGGAAAAAGGCATTGTAAGAAAAAAAAAATCTGAAAAATATATCATGTGGCTCGAAACAAAGATTCCAAAAATGTTTTTCTTAATTTTTTCTGTTAGAAACTTTGGGAGTTATTGCCAAAAATTTGTGACAAATATCATACCAAAAGTCCCCTACTGTTTTCTCGGAAACTATTGAAGTCAAAAATATGAAAAAATCATAGTTTGTAGATAATTAACTATATTTTTAAAGACAACTTAGCGAATCTCGTAAGTTGTATAGTTTTTGAGATATTCACGTCGAAAAACTCAATTTTATGTCGAAAAATTAAAATTCTCAACCGATTAACTCATAAACTACTGGATGAAATTTAAAGAAATTACCACTAGTCGATTAACAATCATTTTGGGAAAATTAAAGGCTATCCGAAATTGTGCTGGCATACAAAAAAAAAATTAATAAACATAAAAATGTTGCCAAAAACTCAGTATTACAGCTTAAAAAAGGTTAATGGACGTGCTACACATTCAGCCGCGTTCTTAATGTTTATCCAATTTCTAATAGTGAATAATATCACTTATTACAAGTTTGTAGATAAAGTGAATACAGAGGTGTCTCGTTTTCGTTTTTCGTGTTAACGAAACGAAACAGTTATTTAAACAAAATACAGTGGTGGTCCAATATAACGAATGATATAATGTCCAGTTGCATTCGCTATATCGAAAAATTCGTAATATCGAACACATTTTCAGTGTACGAATGCTGTTTTTTTTTTTTAATTTATTCATAAAGTCAACAAAACAAGTTCAAAAGTAGGAAAAGAAGTTAAAGAAACTAAAACAAAATTGATTTCTTTCCTTTCCTTTTCCAAAAAGCAATCGCCAATAAGGACATACTTTTGCAAACGTTCAACGCAGAAATTAGTAGCTATTTCCCGTTAACTTATTAGAACAAGTATGTATTTCAGAACTTCCAACGTTGTTCTATTTGGCTCAGTTAATACACTCTCAACGGCCTCGAGTGGGCTGATACGCGTATCTTCTTGAAGAAACATTTCAGTATTGTTCCAAGATTGCAACTCCTCCGCTTAGCTTAACTAAGTGAATGGTTGGATCAAGGAGCTTAAATTCGGTTGCATGTACAACACCCAAATTGTTCCATCGAACGTTTCCTAAACATTATTGTATTTCTCAATAAATGCGTCTCTTTCTATTTTTTAAGGCATGTACACAGATATTGTAGCAACATTCGTTATATCGAATATCATTTTTTTTGTTCGTTCGTTATATAGAGCCGATAATGCATTTGAAAAAGGTTTACGTTATATCGATCATTCGTTATATCGGCATTCGTTGTACATCGGATACTTTGTTTGTTTAACGATGCTTCGATACATCGAATGAAAGCACGCACTGTACAGTACCTACACACTACTATTTCACATGCTCTTTTCTCTTTAAAAATATGAAGTTCAATGATTGAGCATAAAAAATTGTACCGTTATTTCTAATAAGCTATTTTCGCCAACCAAAGACATAAACAACATAAATTACAGGTATTCCAAAATGTCCATGATAATTAATTTTGATGCAATTTTAATGTTAATAAAACTCGATTTAATTAAAAAAACCTTGTGTCTGTCTACACTCATTCTAAAAAATGTAAGGCAATCGTTTTTTATTAATTGAAGTGAATAATAGGTTTCGTAGGACACTACTATTAGTCCAGTGCAATTAGTCATTATAAATGCAAAATGACGGAGCCCAGTTATAGTGAATGGATTTGAACGATTTTTTTTTTTTGTTGGGTTTATAATACCATAAACTAAAAAGTTTACCCATTTAAAATTACCGCGATTCTTAGAATCCGTAAATTTAAGCAAAAAATCAAAATTTCGAAACAAATGCAGGGTATTTTCTTACTACACAGATATTTTGGGATGAAAGTCATTCGTTCACGCTATGAAAAAGATCTTATGGGAGGGGGGATCTATCTTGAACACCCACTGAGCTACAGGGTGTTTAAAAAAGATCATTTAAGTAGGTACCAAAAGTTATTCTAGCACAACTTCTAGTGTATTAAACTTAGAGCAACCAAGGTGGGATTGTTTCATAGACAATTGATTAGTGCTTATCACAGTTAAAAACTATTACCATCCTTAATTTCGTTTTCGAGATATTGGTCTTCAAACACAGATTTTTATAATTTTGTTTAACCAATTTTAGTGAAAATCTTATTTTTCTCGGAAAAGTGTGGTTATACCTTTTTTTTCTTAGTATTATTTTCATGTGCCATAACATTACCTACAAATTTACCATACACAGTTTTTACCTTGGGCCTACAGTTTTCTTGGTATTTAGTTAATTTAGTCACAAGAACCTGTAAAAGGAATGTTAATACTATACTAGAACTAGCATCATTTTCATGGGACAGGTCTTAAAAAACAAAAAAACACTAGCGGAAGGTTTCAAAAGGTAAACTTTTTACTTTATAGTATGGGAGTTTCAAAAAATCCCAAAACATCTAAATCCATTCACTATAGCTGGGTTCCGAGGTATGAACCTAATTGCACTGGACTATACGAGTATATACTTTTGATTTAGATGAAGATGTAGATTTTTTTTTGCTTCACGAACCTAACAACAGACTTCGTGGTAATAGTTCTGTCACTAATGAGTGCCATGTAGTATTTGTTCTGTTAACACGATTATTTACCTACTTTGAAAATAAAATATATTTGTATTGCGTTCTACAATTATTAATCTCGATACTATTGTAAAGTAACCATAATTCCCGCGGTCTTACGTAACAAACATTTCCCCATTCAAAGCCACTAGATTTTATCAATCTAGCTTAACCCATTTCTTGCCACCACTCAAATCAATTAAAATGTTTGATGCTACTTCATAAACTCCCTGTTCAGGCCCCAGGGAAGGTTTGTTGGACATTTTTATTTTGTTTCCATCGACCGATATTTAAGAAAATAATAGTGCAAAAATGCACCCGCCAATGGTGATATTTTAGGATACAATTTTCTACCTCAAAAGACGATAAAAATCATTGGTGCAAAAATGCACCAGTGGCAAGAAATGGGTTAAGTTCTTTTACGTTCTCAAGTAACTTGAAACTTTCTTAGATCCATGGCTATATACGGTGACCTGGAATAAATATTGCTCAGCTTTAGGACAACGCAGGAGGATGTTTTATATCTCAAATGAATGAAGGACAAATTTACTAATTTCACCTATTTTTTTGTTTTTCAATCCGATAAGCCATTATTGAGTTTGGGCTGTATAACTATAATTTTCCCTCCCAATATGCTATATTTTCACTATTTTCTGAAAACCATGCCATTTTTCGGGATAAAAAGCGTATATATAAAAGTTGACCAGGAACATGAGCAATCACTATCGGCTAGGTTCCAGAAATCGAGTGAAATCAAGTCGAAATCGGAATTGAAAATCGAGTGAGAATATTCTCAGGGTTCTACCTTTCGATCGATTTCAACGTTTCGAAAAATATTCGAAATCACTTCAAGTGATATCAAAAATATTTGACTTCTGTCATGTTACTAAAAAGTAAAAATAAAATATTTATTATTCTCTTCATTGAGATTTTTTAAGCTTGTTTTTTAAATAAATCAACTAAATGGATGAATGCTGTTTATATTGCTGCAGTTCTGCAAATTGACAAAAAGAAATATGCAGTAGAAAACATAAAAAGACGAAGGCTAAGAGACGCCTCTAATCCAATAAAAATTGCTGATGGAGGGTTAGTAATGGGAATTTGGCAACAAGAGTTTAATTTTCCTCATATTTAATATATACATATGTATATTTATGCATTTACATATAGGTTTTTATTTTACTACCGGATAAATAAAGATGCTTTTCAAATGTTGCTGGAAACTGATGTGCCACATCTACAAAGATCGTCTATTCCTTGCCCATTGCAATTAGCTGCTGTTTTGCGTTTTCTTGCAGAAGGTAGTTTTCAACAATCTATTGGGAAAGATGCTGATGTAGCTATGCGCCGAAGTACGGTGTCAAAAGTTTTGTCGCGAGTTTTGAAAGAGCTTCAGCAGGCACTCGATCGCCTTTAATAAAACCTCTTGCAAGGTCCTTATGCCTCTCCATGAAGGCGATAAAAATTCTTTCTTGTTCGGAATTCTTGTGTTTACCCCTATTTTATTTAAATATTTTTATTAAAAACGTCGAAATATATAAAAAAAAAAAAACTTGATTTAACAAACTTACATTTTAATGTTTTAATTTTATTTTGACAATTTCACACTAATTTATCTGGTCGAAATTAAATCACGGGCAAATCGATGAAATGCAAGTGTAGAACACCGAAATTCACTTTATTTTAATTTCGAAAAAAAATTAAACCGATATTAGACTAAAGTGAATTGTAGAACACTAAATTTCAGTTTTGATCGATTTTGAATTCATTTCGCGTGAAAGTGAAATGTAGAACCTAGCTGTATGTCCATATTTCATCGCGCTGCTATGAAATTTGAGTTCCAAATTTCGTAACCGTTCGGAATTCCGTCCCCGAAAACGCGGAATTACTTCCCGAAATCATGGAATTACTCCACTAGAAATTTTAATAACGCGCGCTTAGATGTTTACATATCAATAAATAAATAGCTGCAGTTGGATATTTGCTTACAAAATGTTGAAGGTATTTAATTAACATCAGCAAAAAATAAGTTACAATCTATCTAAGAGACTAAATTATTGTACAACATATCAAATAATAACCTTATATTTAAACACTTTAATGATTATGTACTTTTCGTTCGGATTCGGCACAAAACTGTAGATCCCTTTCGTTTGTGTAAAAATATAACACGCACACACAAATGGTTGCGAGAAACAGACCCTGGTTCACCCCGAGCTGTAGCGCCATCTAAAGTAAAGTAAAGTACTTTCCGTAAATAGTGAAATGTTGCAGTTTTTCTTGGCATTAGAAAAAGTGAGACCTTCGTGTTCTTTTATTTTTAACTATTAAAACTAAAACGTTAAAAGACTTCAATAAAATGATATAAAATACTCACAGAATTGATTATTATTATTTGCCATTCCTTTGACTTTAATAGCTCAACATGTTGCTTAGCTTTTATTTTGATTCATTCCACTCTCGATGTGGTTCAGTCAATTAAATCATCGGTTTTATCTCGGTTTTTTTTCATAATCAATCCAAGTCGTGGTATAAAATAACTGAGTTTAATATTTTGATGTCTTTATGTGCATTCTTCGGCAATGAGCAGTGGGTAATTATATAAAAGTGTTAATCAATTCTAGTCATTCAGTCAGTAGCATTTTTATCTCCTTAAACGGTTTTTAGAATGACAGATATTAGATGATCGAATATACATACTTACGAGTAGATGGACATAGGGTATCTGCATATAGGCCGCATTACAACTAGAGAAATCCTAGGTATAAGTGAGGCACAAAAAAAACAGCCATTGGAATATTCTCTGGGCACCGCCTCTTGGCAACGAGACTTGGCCTCACAGACACAGGTTTGCAGATACTATGCAACGATAAGTCTGCTTTTACACTTAAGACTTGTGAGTCTAGACTTTTTTCAAATTTCTCTTTGTTATTTACATCTTGTGAGTCTTGTGCTTTTACACTTCAGACTTTTTTCCTTGACTCAAATTTGACATTCCTCTTTTATTTTGCAATTCTTGTATTGTGCAGATTATCAGGTGGGAAGCAACACAATGATAAAACGAGGAAGGGAAAAGAAAAACGTCAAAAAGAGTCGCCAAAAACTTTACCCTCGACTCACAGGGCAAAATATTTTCCCTCTCATCTTTTCGAACTTTCTTACTCTTTTGCACCCATGTGAGTCTAGACTCACAAGACTAAGTGTAAAAGCAGACTAAGTGGTTTTCCAATAAGAAGTTTCACTTTGAATCGTTCGCTATTCTGCCAACTGTCAGCAAATGTTCTGTCAAGTTAAAACTATGCCATTAATAAAATCAATTATACTAGTGCGAGGGCTCTGACATGTAGAAACAATTCTACAATTTGAGACTTCAATACTTTTATCTTCTGTAGGTACTTATAATAAATTGTGGACGACTTTTAAATCATTACATATTAATGAATTATGTATTCAATAGTTACAATTTGTATGCTTGCTCCCGGCATACTAATGGAATGTAGAAACTCTACAACCGTTTGCGGATTACGAATGAAATGAAGACCTACTGGAACCTGGTGGCACCTTGTGGGAAAAAGTAAAAGCTACTTTTCGTTCACTACAAGAAGTGATCAAGAATTTCGCCGACAAATCCATCTATCTGGGCGATTTCCATCTTTAAGGCTTTGTTAATAAGATAATTCGCCGTATTTGGGGCACAGCGATGTTACTTTTACTACTATAGTAGTAAAATTTCCACTCTTTTACTACCTACTACCACATTGTTCTCACATACTACTATTTATGACCTATTTAAAATTTTATTTATTTAATTTAATCAATTTACTTCCAATTGCAAGCCCAGATAGATAAGCAAAACAAGTCTAATACTGAATTATGGAGATAGGAATAAGGATATTGTCCAATTATGGATTGAATTAAAAAAGTTAAGAAATGTTAAACATAGGTGACCTTATGTTTTTAGAATTATCATCTTACATGCTATAGTGGCGGACAAAACAATAAAAAAAAATACAATTCGGAAGCGGAAGAAAACCAACCATTACAGAGCGGCAAAAACGGCTTATTAAGCATAAGGTGGTAAATAATGGTATGACAGGCTCACAAATTCGTGCTGATTTGTATCTGCCGGTTACCGCAAGGCATCTTCTCACATGTACTGATTACAAGTGCCAATAGTATTTGGACAAAATGAGTATTAAAACAGTCACTGACAAAGCGTCATAGGTTGGCTAGATTGTCCTTCGCTGTACATGTCATATACAGTAGAATGGCTGTGATTGATTGTGATTTTAGCGATGTGATTTTTAGCGATTTGGACGGTCCGGATGGTTTTCAGCACAATTGGCACGATACATATATGGCATGATAAGAAGCTAATATTATCACGAAACTTCGGGTGAGGCTCTGTTATGGTATGGGGTGCCTTAACTCTTATAGCGCAGCTGATTCAAAATTTGAACCACAGTTTTTTTTTCCTAAAGCGAGGTACACACCATCATACAAGAGTGTCACTCAAAACTCATATCGTGTTTGCATTATGAAACGAGCGTACACACTATAAGTTTTGTATGACAACCCAAATAATCGTTGTTGTTGTTGTTTTTCGACCCTCTCTACTTGGGTTTGCTTTTTGGATAATGAAATTTCTATACACACAATCGAAGAAAAACAAAGATGGCCGCTGAGTGTCACTCAGTAGCAAAAAATTTCGTGAGCATCATTTTTGAGTGTCAACCCGAATTTCGAGCGTACACATTATCTGTTTTGCGTGTTATCATTCAAAGCTGACATTCTTGTATGATGGTGTGTACCTCGCTCAATTCGCGAGGGTGGTACAAAATCTGAACCACTTAGATATTATTATTTTGTCCTTACTGCCGTTCATTCTGTAGGCAAAAATAACTATTTTCGTGAACAACATAGTTCTGTTAGTAAATTACAGCTATTTACATATGTTCGTGTAAAATAGCAAAAGTTGTTGCCGCGAAAGTGTTTTCTAATGTTCAGGTTGCTGTGAGAGTTAAGCTTTTTTTGGCAAGCTTCCACTGGCGACCATTAGCACGACGATAAATTATAAATTACAGATTTTTATGTAATGTTCTTTTATTATCTGAGGAGTGATGTTTTCTTTATTTGTTTGAATCCAAGTATGCTTTTGATGATACAATATGTTAGAGGAACTTCTGTCACAGCTGCATAGCTGCATGGGTGAGAAGGCAGAAGAATCCCCCTTTGACCTCCTGTGTAGCTGCCCGGCACCCTAGGTTAGGTTAGGTTAGGAGGGTCGTTTACAGTAAATGCAATTTCACCCAGAGGCCGTAAAGGTTCATTGTAAATACCCTAGTTGTGCATTTAACTAAACCAATTCAATCTTCCAATAAATCTCTACAAACCATACTCCCATTCAAGATAGATGCCGTTCTTGAAGAGCCGGGCAGTGGCACGGAGAGTGTGCTACAGCTTCTATTTTATCCTCATTCATCCAGCTTCTACAGAAGTAATTTATAAGAATGCCATTTTTCCTATTGTTCAGTGCCCGGTTATGACACCAACAAGTACGTGGATTTGGCTTCTTCCCTTAGATAGTGTTTTTCTGGTTGACTGCGAGCTACAGGTTGTGGGTTATGGCACAATCGCTAGCACTGCGTCATCGGTCGTCGGCTAAATTAGTGATTTTTAGCTGTGTTGAAAGCCGGTAAGAGTTGTCTATCAGCTAGTGCTATATCCATATCAGAGTCGTTCCTGGCCAGTCCGTCTGCTGTTTTCTTCCCTTCTATTCCCACATGTCCGGGTACCCAGCAGAGTAGAGCTGTGTGGTGTTTTATCGGTCTAAGTGCCGTGAGGCAATCCTTTACGCATTTTGAGTTAACGGAAGTGGAGTCCAGTGCTTTAAGTGCGGTTTGGCTGTCCACGCAAATTGTGATTTCCGTTGCGGGTATTTTCCTTGCTTAGGCAATTTCTGCTGCTTTCTTAATATATCTCTGACTAGTGTGCCCGTGCGAGAACTCTCGTTTGAAAAAATCCAACCCCCAAAATCCAAACTTCCTTCTTTTTTAATTTCTTAAAATTTATAAAGTAAAAGGGTAATTCGTCAGTGCTCCAGGAAATTTTCTTTCTTTTGACACCTCACTTGTTAAGATTGGTTAAATGTGAGAGCTGCTAATGGTACCTATACTACAGAAATAATATATTCTAGTGTGCCCGTGCCAACCCCAAAATCCAAACTTCCCATACATTTTCCTTATGTCAACTGCTGGAATTTGCGTCGAAATCATACGGGAAGTGTTTATTCTTTTGAGAGTTCATTTTGGGTAGCATATTTGTTTTGATCGGAAATTTGTTAAAATTTATAAATTGAGAGTGCAATTCTGCAGTACTCCAGGAAATTCCCTTTCTTTTGACACCTCGTTTGTTAAGATCGGTTAAGTGTGAGTGCCGCAAATGGTACCTATAATACAGAAATAACAAAACATATACGATGTTGATTGGAAGACGCTGCAATAGTCGGCTAGTCGGTAAGACTGGTTTATGCAAAGTTCTTCCGAGATGACGCCTGCTCCGGTGCCTTCCTCTGTTTTAGAGCAATCTGAAAAGATGGATGTTCCAATGATGGCATTATCGGAGTTGTTCCAAATCTGCCTGTCTGGTATGGAGACCTTGAATTATCTGGTAAAATTAAGCTGTGGTTTGTCGTAATCTGTGGAGGACATCTGTATATTGAAAATGTCCAATATGAGCGTGTGTACGGACGAACGGGGCCTCCAGTTGCCATTCTCTCATAATCTGAGTGCTCCTTTGGCTGCCCAGCACCCTGCTCTTAAGAAAATGGATTCGGGCATATTTCTTAATGGACGACCTTCATGGACATCAATAAAATAATTCTTTGGCTCCAAGAGCACCAATAAAGTATCACGTGGCAAATCAATGCACTTACTTTGGTTCTAACTCAGATTTTTTCGGGATCCCAATGCGCCCATTATGGTATCTAGTGTCTTAAAATAGCATATCCTAATAACCTAACACATATGCTGCCTTTTTCATGGGCCGTTTGCTTTTATAATAACCGACCTCGAGATTTTGTTATGTTTATAGTCGTTCGGGGCAAGAGTGCGCATTTTGAACTTCCGGCTTAAATTCTGACAAATTTACAACAGATAACAAACAAAGGAGCCTATTAGGTATTTGGCAGCTCTATATTTTAGGAGCAAATTTATTACGTATTTTTTAATATTTCATATGTTTTAATCAAAAAATTAAAGGAAGTCAAGTTGCGCACTCTTGCCCCGAAGTCAGGGTAAGAGTGCGCAGAGGTATGGGTAAGAGTGCGCAGCCATTTTAAGTCACAGTTTTCGTACTCTAAAAGATTTGAAACTGTGCTTTCACTCAAAATAAATTCTTCGGCAGCCTTCCATGGGCTGCTTCCGTTTTAAATCAGCTCCCTAGCCTCGTAGATTTGCTTTTGGGTTATCAATTTGCTTTCCGTTTGTCGTTAGTAGATGCGAGGCATTTTTCAGGACAAACTAAAACAGAAAGATAGAGCTTTGTTGCATCTGACAACAGACCGTAATAGCCCAAAAATTGTTATTATTACAAAAAGTTAAATATTGGTTAAGAAAGCACTGCGCAATAGAGGTGGAGAACTATCGATAGTCAGTGCTATCGATTAGTTCTCGATAATTGGCTTTTGACTATCGATAATTATCGATATATATCGATAGTTTTTTCCTTTTAAGGGTTACATAAAAAAAAGTTAAATGCACCATATTAGGTTAGCTTTTTTCGCCGAGAGAGATCAGATTCAGATTCAGTACTTATGGTCCTATTCCTGAGTTGCCGACTCATAAAACGAGAAATCCCCTTTTAAGTTAAAACCATTTTGACAGTTGGCTTATGATCGGGTTCCTCTGTGAAATTTTAAATAAACTCCGTTCGCAGTGGTATCGACCAGTTACAGAAGTTTTTGAAATTCCATATTTAAATGGCTATCGAAAACAATCGATAGTGGTCAAAAAGTATCGATTGTTTTCGATAGTGAAAACTCTCGATTATAATCGATAGTGCAATCGATAGTTCTCCACCTCTACTGCGCAATCTTACCCACAGAATGATTGCGCACTCTTTCCCTAGACGCTACTTTTTTTTCATTGTATTGAAAATCTAAGAAGGAATAATATTATCCACTAAAATTATATCATAAATCAAACACACATATAGGGTAAGTGCACTAGTATCCGGACAGTGTTAGTGTCCGGACACTTCGTCGTTTATTTGAGATGAATAGGTAAATCGCACATAAACAGGCTGAAACGTGAACAAAAATGCAATCTCTAACATGTCATACGAATACACACAAAGTTTCAGATGAAATAACTGTGTAGTGTAAGAGTTACTCGTCAGTTTAGTGTTCGATATCTAGAAGGTCGGTTGTGCTACAGTTTTATGTGCAAAAAAAATAGTGCGGGCATTTAAAGAAAGTAAGTAATTCACGAAGTATTTATTAACCCATTCTAATGTGAAATATTTAGATTACATTTAAAATATTAAACTTCAATAATTTTAAAGAAAATATTGAAAAAAATAAATTTTTTGTCTTTATTTTCGGTGTCCGGATACTAAAACTTAAATTGAAGAACATTTTCAGTTCCCGGACAGACTGTCCGGAGACTGAAACAAAGAGCAAAATTTAATTTTCTCTTTTTAAAGCGCCAAAATAATAGCTACATATATTCTCTCTGATAAAAAGAAAGAGAATTGTAATTTTCTTGTAGATTTTCAGTACCCGGACAGGATTTTTGTAAGCAAGAACATGTCTGTCCGGATACTGAAATATAAGGTTTAGTATCCAGACGACTTTTTTTTGTATCTATTTCACGTATTTGTATACCATATCCATAGGATAAAAGGTATACTAGGTTTGATTCATAGTTTGTAACATAGAGAAATAATGACCGTAGACCCCCAAGGCCTTGACGGCATATGCTGGCGCCGATTGGTTAATCGAATGAGCCACATCGTCCGTCCGTCCGTTTAGTTCTCATATGCCTTACATTTCGAGCTAGGTGCTAAAAACTACATTATTCTAGGTCCAGAAGCAGGGCAAGTAAAATTTTTTTTATATCAAAATGGATGTGGTATCCAACTGTTTCCTTAAGCGGAATTTAACCCGCAGTTTGTTGACTGTTACGTCTTACCTGTCTTCTTTTTATAATTGTTTAAAGAATGGATGCCGATAAAATTGCTAAGGCCTTAGAGGATATAAGACAGAATAAATTGAGCATTCGAAAGGCAGCTTCGAAATACGGCTTATGTCGCTCAACGTTACACGACCGTTTAATAGGCAAAAGAATGATCGGCGAAATGGCAACGAAAATGGGTCCAGATCCATATTTAACAGTTGAAGAAGAAAAACAGATTGCCCAGTGGTGTACCGATCTGTGCAAATGTGGCTTTCCATTGAAAATGGATGATCTTTTAAATACGGTACAAAAAATTATAATAGATTCGAAGAGAAAAACACCTTTTAAAAACGACCGACCCGGCAGAACATGGATGCGAGCGTTTCTAAAACGCCACCCTTTTTTGGTAATGAGGGAAGCGGAAAGTATTAGCAAGGGTAGAGCAGTAGTCACCCAGGAGGGCATTTTGAAATGGTTCAGGGATTTAGATGACTATTTAAAAAGCATTGGTCAGGAACACCTTATGAATGACCCGGCTAGAATATTAAACGGTGACGAAAGTAGCTTTTGCCTTTGCCCGAAAACTGGAAAAGTTATAGCCCCAAGAGGTTACAAAAACATTTATACAATCGCTGCTGGAAGTGAAAAAGAGACGCTGACGGTACTCATTGTTTTTTCAGCAGATGGAAAACTGTTTGAACCAATGGTGGTGTTTCCATACATACGTCCGCCGAAAGACATTGTTGACAGTATACCGGAGGGTTGGTTTTTGGGTAGAAGCGAAAGCGGATGGATGCGGAGCGAAACTTTCTTTGAATATGTCGCCAACTGTGTCCATAAGCGCTTACTGGCTGATGATGTGGAACGGCCGGTAATATTATTTGTCGATGGACACAAGTCACATCTTACCCTGGAATTAAGTGAGTTTTGCAGTAATAATCAAATTATATTGTATGCGTTGCCACCTAATACTACACATATAATGCAGCCGGCGGACGTTAGTGTTTTCAAGCCCTTGAAATCCGATTGGAAATCCACAATACGTGATTGGAACTTAAAAAATTTAGGGCACGCGCTAACAAAAAAAAACTTTTGCCCACTTTTGAATGATGCAATCCTAAAAAACAAGGATATGGTGGCTACTATACAAAATGGGTTTAGGAAATGTGGTTTGTATCCACTGAACCCAAATGCTGTCGACTTCTCAAAATGTATAAAAAACAATGTTGAGAATCTGCTAATAGCTCGAGCTCCTGAACCATGCGATCAAGAACAGCCTAGTGAATCATTCAGATTTAAGATTGCTTCAGAGGTTATACAGATCTTATCTGGGCAATTAAAAGACGCTGGAATAGATTCAGATATTGTTTTAAAAGTTATTAAAACCGAAGCGGCAAAAGCAACACACAGTTTATTGACAGATACATCACTAGATATTACAGTGGATGCTGAACTTGGAGGGATCCCAGGAGGATTGGGAGACTTAAGCGTAGGGGTTTATGTAATAAATAGTGATGGCACATTAGAAAAGGATACCCAAGAAGCCTCTACTACTAATAAACAGAATTCACCGACAAACTCCCTGATTGCTCAAAATTCGCCTACAGACAACGATTTTTCTCCAATATTAGATTCAATAGAACTCGAACAAATTGCCAATGATAAAGGAACTATTACACCCACTTTTTCATCGACAACATCAGATGAATTTCAAAATGCATTACCAGGACCATCAAATAGAATTAAACCTCGACGCGATAGTACAGCAAGTTCAACATCTTTTTTATCTGCTCATTTGTTTTATCCAAAACCAACTTTATTCAATACCAAAAATAAAATTAAACAGGGAGGAAACATTGTAAGCAGATCACCAAGTGCAATTTCATCGGATGCTTGGCGCCAGATTCATGTTAATAAGGTAAAAGATAAGCAAGACAAGATCGATGCAATTCAAAAAAGGAAGCAAGAAAGACTGAGGAGAAATGAAACCAAAAAACGTGCAACACAACAAAAGAAAAAAATAAAAAAGAAAGAGAAATGCCAAGAATGTTTAGACGAACTTCAAAGTGACGTTGAAGACGATAACTTAAAAAATATTGGATGCGATACTTGTACCAGATGGTTTCATCTTAGTTGCACATCAATGGCAGGTTTATACTATGAATTGGCATCTACAAAAGATTTTGTGTGCAACTACTGCTGTGATAATACACAAATTATTGCTAATCTTAACTAATGTTAATTCTTATTCTACCTATATTAAATGAAATATGTTTAAAAATATTCTACTTCCCATGCAAGTATTATATATGTATGTACTTCGAACTGAATTCCTACTTATTTTGTTTTTAAAAATACATTTATTTATCTAAGTATTATATACTTCGAACTGAATTCCTATTTAATAAGTTTTTATAAATAATGAATTTAATGTTTTTAATAAATTTATTTGAACCTATGTTTCCTTATGATAATTACTATTTTTGTTTATTAAATAATTTAGAGATGAATTATTTTGGTTCTGTAAATTTTTGTATTTATGTTTATTGATAAATTTTTAATCACCTTTGGTAATCAATAATATCAATGAGTGCATACTAACTGAATTTAAATTAAATGGTTTTTGTTCATTTAATCCATTAAGAATTGTTGTTTTTTTCATACATTCTTATATTTATTTTTTTTATAAACTTTAGTAGTCTATATGTACCTACCAATATTTATTTATTTATTTTTTGCTGTGAATTCTGTCGGTATTATAAATACCTTTGTGCTTATTTTAAATAAATAAAGTTGAACAGAAATAGTTTTTTTCTTTTAATAACAATGTTTCATTTATTTAAAACAAAAAAGGGCATAAATCTCCATGCAAAATTTTGGTGTCCGGATACTAAAAAAAAAGTGTCCGGAAACTAAATTTGCCGTCCGGATACTAATGCAAATCGAACTTTTTTGAATTTTGTTTTTTTTAAATAAACTAATATAAAATTAGATAATTGTGTGGATGCTACATTACTAGAAAATATTTACACTTTTAGAAACACTATAACCCCTGGCGGTATCTTACATTGTACGAAAATTAATTGGAATCAAAGATCAGAAAAGTGTTAAGTGTCCGGATACTAGTACACTTACCCTACACTATTAATGCCTGCATACTACTTATGGAGTATCGAGTTGCCACGCTTTCCTGACACACTTTTAAAAATTGACTTTTTTTTAACAAAATCGGGTTTTTTTTGATTATTGGTTTTCTTTGTACTGTCAATTGGAACATTTTCGTAGAAGTTGTTTTTCATTGGCGGTTAGTGAAGCACACATTTTCTCATATAGCGGTTTCTGCTAATTCTTTCACAGATGGAGAAAATGGCACTGCGTACTCTTACCCCAAACGACTCTATAAGAAGCAACATGAAATTAAAGCTTTCAATATCCTCAGGTCTTTTCTTAATTACTGTAATGTCAATCCTCCAAAATCAGCACAAAATTGTAATCCCTTGGATAGTATAGGTAATCATTAAATTCGCATTCCGGTAGTTCACGTTTCATTTTTATTGCGTTTCAGTGCAAACCGGTTCCGTGTGGCGATTCATTTATTTTTATCGCGGTATTCTTGGTATAAATTTAGCTCGCTCAGCAGAGATACATTATGTATGTTGTATGTATATACTTTCTCCCCATCATCATTTACTCGTAGATTTGAAATCAACGCAGTCCCGCATGGTTTACGATAGATTTGCCTTTGCTATGCTACGTAGCACACCCACCGCGTGTTATCTAATCGCTTTCGATCTCGATGTACAAATTGATTTGCGATTAATCGATTTTATTTAACCAGTGATACCATCGTGTACGAGTAGAATTGATGAAGAGTTTTTTTTTTCAATATACATTTTAATAAATTTCATCCGGTTTCGCATACGTTGCGTATCTTCGGCTCCTTAAAATCAGAGTGCTTTGCTATTCATTTCAATCATAATGAGCAGATAGTTGGCAGCGACAAGATAACGAAGAATATGAATCCCCATTCCCCACTTGCCAGTGAGCAATTATGCAGAGTGTCTTATTATGTATGTTTGTGAACGAGTCGGTAGCCATGTATCTGACTACATTTTTATGAAATCCAATTTAGCAAATTCCTTTGTATAACAACATCAAGGTCGCGCTATTGTTTTGTAGTAAGGGTGTTTTAATGAATGGATTTTCTGTCAGTTTATGCTGCTCTTAAATATGTATTTAGAAGTGGAACAGGGGGCATCATACATACATAGGGTAACCAGATTGAAAATGACGAAAAGGGGGGACATTACGAGGAAAACTATGTTTTTGAAATATGTAACACCAGCGTATAAAAAGTGAAGTAAGAAAGTTAAAGCAAATTAAACATGCCGCCTATTCAGGATCTTCTTTGCTTTTTGTTAACCACTCGAAAAACTTTTCCCAGCACTGATTATATGCACACTTTCTTTTTTTATTCGCTTTTTCAGACATGTTAGGTACTATTAAACGCAAACGAAAATAATTTGTAAATAATTTGTAAACAAAAACCGACAAAGGACAGATAGCAGCACAAATCATAAACTGACAGATGAAGGAAATGTTTACGCGTGAAGTAATATGTAGTTCATTGAGTGGATGCGTTCAGATTTAAAAGGATTTTGAGCTTCAAATGGATGTGCTTACAGAGAATCTTTTTAAAAATATTTAAAGGAAATATTTTAACAGTTTTAAATTTATTGTTTTCTCGTTTTGAACTTTAATTAAAAAGGTGGACAGAGGTTTGTATAGGGGGGATAAACAGCATTTTGGTATGAAAAAGGGGTAATGGGGTACGTCTGGTAACCCTATACATACATTGACGACAAATTACCTTTTATTTATCTTTTATTTAATCTGTGTAGATAAAAGTGAATATAGTATGACTGTATTCTCGATGTTACACCCACTCAGAGTATTGAAAATGGTCCAGTTAGGACTATACTAATTTGGCAGTAAGCTCTTTTTTGCCTTAAAAAACGTCGGGTATCGATGGTATATTTCCAGTGATGATCACAGAGTGTACACAGTACATACATATATCAATGATCGTAAAAATAATTTTATTCGCAGTTTGAAGTACGGATACGTACCTTAAACATGGCGGCAGGCCAAAGTTGTGTTTTTCTCTAAAGCCGACAAATATAGCCATGCCATTCTGGTCTCTTTTGTCCTTAAAACTTTCAACAAACCTCTTTAGATTCCTATTCGCAGTAAGTGACGTACCATAGACTGCTGGGTAATTACAACCTGAAGGGATTCAAAGCTTACATTAGCCTGGACAAAAACAAGCTCCACATCCTGACTGCGTTCCTTTCTGGGCATTGTAAACTTAAGGGCCATCTCATGAAGCTGGGTCTATCAGATGAAGACTTTTGCTATGAGTCCCAGAACGCATACAGAATGTGGCAGAATGTGGGGCATTAACCCAGAAAAGATTCAAGTGCTTGGGTAAACACCAACTTACTGCAAAGAATCTGCCACTCATTGCACCCAGTCTCCTGCTGCAATCTCAGGGAAATTGGCCTGGATGAGGTGCTATGACTTATGCAATTCTCACCTGAGCGAGGTATAAGCAAAGCTCTCTCTAACCAGTTCCAGTAGGAATAATGACGAGAGGGATGTTCCTTCGTCTAGGACTTGTAGGTGGCACAATAGACCTTAAGGTCGCGGTGCATCCCACCCTTCAATAATAATAATAAAAATAATAAGTAGCAGAGACACATTATGTATCTATGTATATACGAAAGACAAAAGTGTTGAAAACGCGCTTCACAGTGTCATTAGCACGATTGAAAGTCACTTTGAGATAAGGGATTTGTAGATACTCGTTGTACTCTTAGACATTGAGGGAGCCTCTAGTAATGTATTTCGCCCAATTGTTATGCCCAAAACCTCCACAATCTTCATCACACTTGTTAAACGATCATTATTGACACACATAGATACAGTTGCAGGTTTATTTATGGTGACCTTGCAAAGCGTGTCGTGTGGGCACAGTGATGCCAATTGTCGTAAACGGTATTTCTTAGCAGATTTTTTTTTCAATAAGGTAGGTTATATTTAATCTGACAGTTGTTTTTTTTTTTTTGGAATGGAAAATCATCACGGAAACACCCGAGCAGCGCTTCAAATTGTGGAAATTCATTTACAAAATCTGTGTCCAGTTAAACAGTTCTAATCGTCAAATTTTGATTAGGCTCACTTCTGTCTTAGTGACTTTGTTAATAATATTCGCATTTGGAGCGAAGTAGATCCAAAGGTGATCCATGCAGTGTTTGGTGCGGTTTATGGGCTCGCGGCATCTGCCGGCGAAACCATCGAGTGATTAAAGTAAGTGTTCGATGACAACTGTAGCCTAGTCGGTGGTATTTAAATGCGGAGAAGCCAACAATGATCCCAGCTTTGAAAACCAACATCGACTGCACAATTTGTGAGTTACAGCCTAAAATGCTAGACAGTTCCTAAGATGCTCCCGTGGTAGTCATACAACTCTTGAAAAAAAACACCAATTATTTGTATCATCTACGGTTTCAATTAACGCACTAAATATCTTAGAATCCCTAGGTTATTCGCCCGTTATTCAAGGCTATTCAAAACCTTTTATACCTGGTCGCTGCATCGGTTGATAGCTTATTATGTAACTTGGTCAGGCAATGTAGTTATGGAAATAATTTAACCATTTAACTCTTGAATGGTTATTCCCTTTCCGTACAAATTAATGAGATTTCAAATACCAATTAGCGCCTTTTAAAGCTACAGGCTACACCAATTAGCACCTTTTTCATCATCAATATTATGAAGATCCAGCCAAATAAGGTGAACCTAATAAATAAAAGGACTTAGACTTGTTAGACCTCGCCGAAAAATCTACCTCATACTTGCACCACTTTGACCGTCAATCTAGGCATTATATCGATCAAATTCTTGATAGTTGCCAATTTTATTGATCTCCACGCTACTTGAAGGCTCTCCAAATGTTTATCTTTCGATATTGAACCTTGTCTTCAGTCTTCCTTCTTGCTCTTCTTAATCCACGTATTCTCGGCAAAGCTGAAAAAAAAAGTGAATCGAGGGCCTATTTATCGCAAACCCGATCGTAGGGTGTGTTCTTCTAGTATGTGTCTGTACTCCCCCTTAATCATGATTCCATCGATACAAATTAGCTCTTCAAAACCAGCGGAAGAGAAACATGAACCACCTCCATTCTTGACTATTCGGATCACACAGCTAGGGAGCATCTTTTCTTAAGCAGGCCGCCGAACATAAACTCTCATATTTTGTCCAAAAACTCGTCCGTCCATAAGACTATTCGGCTATTCGGTTGATATTCAATCCATGTGCTCTTTTCTCCAATGTAGCCGCTTGACTTTGTTTATGGGTCATAATAAAGGTTTTCGTAGCGCTAATCCACCGTGAAGACCTGTGCTAAGCTAAACGCCTTTTTATCGCTGTAACTGATACATATCTACTTTGAGTGCGAACAGTTGAACTCTGCACAGATCCCTCTTGCTTCTGAATTTCAAAGTCTGGTCCTCCTGTTCTGATGGTTATTTAGGCCTTCCGGATCTTAAGAGTCGATGATTCTTTAAAACGACATACCTATGGTATCGTGCACTGTCGACTTCGATATTAAGCCTATCTGCAATAACACGCATTCTATGCCCTTCTTCGTGCAAGATTATTATGCCATAATATTCAACTACACTTTTTTCCTTATTTCTTTCCATTTGAGGTCTTTTTTATTGCTCTTTATCGGTTAACTTTAAATATTGAAGTTTCATGACTAACTGGCGGCGGAAGAATACCCAACCTACTTTTGTAGTTAGAAAAGTCCTAATTTACCCAAAAAGTACCTGAATTGCAGTTTCTTGGAACATTTTGTACAAAAAATCTAATTACAGTAAAACCTCTATAATTGGGCACCTCTGAAGTGAACCGCACTTCATGTATAGGTACACTCGGTTTTTTCATATGAGTGAACCTCTGAAAACGGGGCATCTCTAAATTGGATCATGGGTCAACGAATTGCTTGCAAATTGCGTTAGAATTGCTTGAAAAACAACCTCCAAATTGGGACAGAAAGCAAAGAGAGGGAGAACTTACAAGTTTCAGAGCTGATTGTGTGAATGTATGCATGTACGTTCATATGTATGTATGTATGTACAGTTGCGGTCAAAAAAAATAGTAGTGTAAATCAAACCGAAAGAAAGAAACCTAAAGTGGCCGGTGAGAAATGGAGGAATATTTTGTGGTCAGACGAATCCAAAATCGTGTTCGATGGCGGAATGGGATTTCGCCTGTATCAAAGAAGGCCTCCAAATACCGAATATAATCCACCATTTACAATAAAGACAATATGACATAGAGGATCTAGCATCATAATGGTTTGGTCATGCTTTTCGTTTTATGGTGTTGGTCCCATCTACTGACTCGAAAAAATATTGGATCGATATCTATATAGGTCGAACTTATAGGGGAAATAATGCTGCCATATGCTAAGAAGGAAATGCTTCTGATATGGGTCTTCCAACAAAGAGAATGACCCAAAGCATACTAGCAAACTTGCGAGGTAGTGGTTTTTTGGTAACGGGGATAATATATTGGAATGGCCCGCACAGTCTTCAGATCTGAACCCGATTGAGAACTTTTGGTGTGCCGTTAAGAAGGATATTGCTTGTTGTAAATTAACTAACGGGAATGACTTTTGGGCAGTTGTGCAGCCACCATGGAGGCCGATAACGGCAGAAAGGTGTGAAAACCTGGACAACTCCATTCAACGACGTTTTGCGGCACTTTACGGTAAATAACACGAACTTTTTTTTATGGTTGAAATTTTAAACTAAATTTGACTTTTTGTCTTTTTTAGAGATAAATAATTAATGCACTACTATTTTTTTGTCCGGCCGTTTTCGTATATATTTGAATATTATTTCAAAATTTTTAGTTAACATTTATCTTTTTGTCTAAATTTATTTCTAAAACAATAGTTGATAAAACATGAATTTCAGAAATAATTAATGTTGGTTCATAAAAAGTAGATGAATCTATTTTTTATTCTTTTTTCTTATGCCTGTAGTTCCACTACTATTATTTTGACCGCAGCTGTATGTGCAGTGCATGCCATGATGCATAAAAATAGGGGTATCGCCCGGAATATCCAAAATGCGTTTGTAAAAAAAACACATGTACAGTACATATGTACGTATGTATGTACCTTCATGCCTGGGAAGACATATTCTACCTGGGCTGACATCGCTTAGATCCATCGTTCACATGACATACAGAGCGTTTTTTATGAATCCAAATATACCTTCTTTTACTTATTCACTCCTCACTATTAACGCTTTCACTCAAAAACCCCTATCCCCTTTTTTCTCAGCTCAGATACTGAGGGGAACACAACGGTCCTGACTCGAGACCTACGTGAATAGGAAGATCCCTCCCTCACCCTCACAAACCAACGCAACCAACCATGTACCCTCTATGCTATTCAACGACCGTAATTGGGGAAAAATAAATTTTTGTACGTCCTCTCAAATAGTGGCACATCCAATTTGGTTCATATTTTTCTGGTCCCCTGGTCTGGTCATTTTACGGTTGGTTTTATGGGGTTTTTAGTTTTATTTCATTACTCTCTACATCGATGTATGCCTTGATTCCGCTCCTTTTTCTTAACTATTGAATTGCTTTGAGAAGTAATGATGTCTCATATCGACCGTAACTGGATGTTAAACAAATTTATTCATTTAAGTCCTACACAAATCACATAAACGCATAATTGCAGCGAATATGGTAATCGTCTGAAAACTTATGGACGGCAGGGTATGTGTCCTATGAGAACAGGCGGCAAAACCGTTTTATTTAAAATATGATTTTTCTAAAGTTAAAAAAACAATCCCTATCAGCAAAGTATATCGTTGTGTTAGCCAATCACGTCGTTCCTTTATTTTTCATTGGTTTTTTTTTTTTTTTTGTTTTTTACTTATCATTCGTGCCTAAAGTAAAAAAAAAAATATTAAAAAATAAATTAAAATTTAACATCAATTTTTTTGTTCGAAACAAATTTTTATAAAAATTCCAACAGCTAATGAAACTGGCTCAATCCGTGCTGGGCACTAAATTATTCACAAAGATAATGCATGCAACATTCTACGGGCATTTTGTTGCCGGCGAAGATGAAGTCAAAATTGTCCCAACTCTAGAAAGGTAAATATTATATTTTTTTGAACTATTTTACTAAAAAGACATTTTTTTTTCTCTTTTTCTTTTATTTTTTCTTTCATATGTTGTCCCTACATACACAAAACACAAATAAATAAAATACACCCGTACCTACATGTATTGCTTATATGCTTTTAATGTTTGATAAACTAAATGTTTACCCTAAATTTTTATTAAATAATGAATAAATAAATAAATACAAATAATGGCTTAAATCTGAACATAAAAAAAAAATAGTTAATGAAAATTACTCGCGCATTGTTGGGTGCAAGACTATTTGAACTCCTCATGAAGTCAACATTTTATGGACATTTTGTTGCCGGAGAGGACCGTCATGCAATCGTACCTACACTAGAAAGGTTTTATTTTAATTTTTTTGTTATAAAAAAAATTGTAATTTAAAGGAATGCGTTTTATTTTTTTGGTTTGCATTAATTTTCTGCAAGGTGTGCATGCTACAAGCTTTATTTTAAATTAATCTCTTACTGCAGTAAATAATAATTTTTTAACAATGTCCGGCAGGAGATTTGCAATAATCTTTGATTGATTATATTTTGAAGGTTTAGCTTCCGAATTTTTTTTATCTTCACTTTGATCACAGCTCTACTGTTGTTATCGTTTATTTATAATCTTAAAGATACATATTTTAGCTGTCTTTGAAACGTTAACATATTAAGGAAAATTAATAGGATCTGTTGACTTACATACAGTGGTGGAAAAAATAATAGAAACTACTGAAATAATTTTTCGGACTCTTCATTTCAAAAAAAAAAATTATATGCCACACTCAGTTACTTTTCGAAACTCAAAAAATGCCATTCTGATAACTTTACTCTAACAAATAGAAACTAAGTCATCTTGGTAAATATTGATTGTTTTATTTGTAAAATTGACTTAATAATCATACTTTGTTGTAGAACCTTTACCTGATACCTGCATGAGTGCATGACCCATGTTATCCACAAATCGACTTTATTTTTGGACTCATGTATGTTGAGATCAGCATGTTCAATAGGATTCAAATCCAGTGACTGTCATTGCCACCACATAAACACATTATTATTGAAAAACCATGACATCCTCATTGGTTGAATGTTTGGGGTCATTGTATTACATAAACTCCTATGCACACATCTTTTCGTTGACCCAACAAATTGGTTCCGTGTCAAAATAAATGCCACTCCAAACAATTATCAAGCCACCATTATGTTTGTCTTCTTCTTGGGTTCTCCGGGATCAGATTCAGTATTTTGGACTACCTTTACAATTTTTTTTTAAAGATGTATGTTCGCAAAAGCATCTATGAGCCAGGTGTGTTTTTTTGGCTTGGGAAAGTTACTTTGTCGCGTCTTTTCCTTAATCCTTATTACCACTTTGACCCTATTTTGCATACTTTGGACATGTTTTCTGCATTCACTACGATCAAAGTTTTACTGAGCTGGCAACGCCGAAAGTGGAATCCTGTTGTTCTCGAACCAATTCCTTATTATTTTTTTTTTTTTTGAAGTTTGATATGGAGCGCTGAACTGATGACGTGTCGTCAAGGTCCAAATATTTTTACTATGCTCAAACACCGCAATATATGTATAGCTATAACTATTCATCCGACCTTGGCACATGAAGAGTTCTCCATGCAACCCCAAACCATATTGCTTCCACCACCAACCATGCTTCAATGTGAGCACTACGGAATCTGGTTGATAAGCTTTTCCAGTCCTCCTCCTCACGAAAGTCCCCTCAGGAGTCCCGAAAGTCCCAGAAATCTGGGAATTTATTGAAGAAAAATGGAGATTTTTGTAGCCTCAACACTGGTTGGTGTTTGTATCAAGCACACCACGACACGGATCTACTTATCTAGAAAAATAGCCACATTATGAAATTAACCTCAAAGTTTGAGTTTCTGACTAAACAATTCTGCTCCAATTTTTTTCAGTAAAGTCCTCGTTTTGTCGGGCCGCTTTTAATCACCGTTTCTTGTTCTTTTATGAGAGCCAGGATTTTTTTCTAGCCTTTCAAGCTTTAATTTTATTCTTTTTACCCATCTTTGAAATTTAGAGATAGGATATAATTATGTAGGTAGTTCTATTATTTTGACCAACCAAAACGCACTTACTTACTTAACTTACTTAACGGGCTCCCGACCCGTGGAGAGTCTCTGCCTGAGACACGGCGACGGCAGGCTTCCACTATATTCGATCCGCGGTAGCTTGGTCCTTAAACCGTAGGTTCGGTCTTCCTTGTCGTCTCGAACCTGGGGGCTGTTATTCGTAGATCCTCTTTGCTGGAGCATTGTTGTCCATTCGCTCGATGTGGCTGAGGCAGTGTAGTCGACGTGTTTTGGCTTTTCGGACTATATCCACATCTTGGTACAGTTCATATCCGACGAAGAGTTTTTCTCTCGAAAGTATTCAAAATCTGCTCTGCTTTCCTGCTTATCGTCCAACACTCGGCTCCATACAGCAGAACTGGCAGGATCAATGTTGTGTAGAGCATGCATTTCGTCTTACGAGTTAGGAGTTTTGAACCCATTTGTTTTGCCAAACCGAAGTAGCAGCGGTTTCCTAGGCTAGGTCTTCGTCGAATCTCCACTAAGGTGTAATTTGTATTTACTCCGAGGTATGTAGGTAAACTCTAACCACTTCGAAGTTAGACAACCAACCAACCAACCAAAAACCTGTTTAAGGACATATTTTTCTACCTTAAATTGTTTTTGTTCCCATTATTTATCCCACCACTGTATTTTCTTTACTAAGCCTGATGTACTCTTCAAAATACTTTACTTAAAACTGTTTGATTAGTTACTAACTGCTGTCCATTTCTCCCATAAGAGCATAGGGCCTCGACGATGCCCCTGAAGTCTGAACCTTACGTTATTTGGAACAAATTTCGTTTCTATGAATATTGCGTCATACCCGCTGTATATAGGAGTTCGTTTGAGTTTCTCGTGGATTATTTCGTATCCTGTTTCCCACACTTGAGTATTATAAAGATTCTAGTTTAGTTTTGAGGTTAGATAGAATTTGTTTTCGAATTGTCCGAAGGGGCCGCACTAGATGCAGTTCCTCCCTATCAGCGCTGATCTCAGAACTTCATCGAGAGCTAGAATAAAGAGTAGCTGAAAAAGAATACAGCTCTGGCTAAAGCAATAAAACAGCTCAAACACTATCATTAGCTTGACCTAAAGTTAGTTATGCTTTCCGAGTAAACCAATATTACTACTGATCGAGCTGGAATTTACTGAGATTCTTATACAGCCTGTTCTTCTATTTGAATACATCTTCCGACATTGGCGAGGTCCTGTGCTCTGTTCATCCTGAATTGTATGCGCGGATCCAAATGACTTCGAATCGCTTTTCCTGATACGATGATGACTACACATGACTCTAATTCAGTTTGCTTTTTCAATGTTGCCTGGAATATTATAAAGGTCCGCTCGGGTAGTTTCTATCCTACACCGTGAAGTGCCTTTTGGATGATCACATTAGGCCTTTGTCTTGATGCAGCTTATAGAGGAATGATTTGGAGATTCTCCTTAGTTACCGTTTAACAGGACTAATCCCTATATGCCTTATTAGCTCGTGGAGCGATACATAGCCGAACATAAATGCCTATCTCGTTCAGCTTCAACAAATAGTTACAAAAAAGTGAAATTAAAAATTGACGCAATTTCCTTTGCTGCAACTATTGGGATGCTGCTTAGTGGATGCCGACTAGAGTTGGGCTAAGTCGTGAATTTATATTCACAGGTATAACTGTGAACGTGATATTTTATTCACTGTGAATATAACCCGTGAATGTGAATTCACGACGATGCGACTATGAAACTACATAAACTACTATAAAACTACATACCTGCATACAATGAATTATTGACTATGTAATGTGTAAATATGCATGTACATACGTTTGCATGTATTCTATCCTTATCAGTGCCGTTAAAAACACTTCGACGCAATAGTTCAAAAATATACCTACTTACTAATGATATTAACGGATGCTTGATTTCCATATGACTTTTCAAATTGCACAAATTTCATTTTGCGAAACTTTCGTCTAATTCAAAGAATTTCCAAAAAAAACTAATTTTTCTTCGCTTTGTTATTGGCGGCATCTTAAAAGTATTTTTTTTTTTTCTTGAATGCGTTGCGTAGTCCTAAACACCAAACAAACAAATGCGTTTACATTTCCTTATAATCCCATATTCGAATGCACAGAACTAAACTAGCACACTCAAATTCTAAGAACCGCTACAAATTTCAACCTTCATCCCTTTTTTCAACGGAAATTCTCAATGCAACCCAGCGAACAATATACATAACACACTATACATACATGTTTGTGTGCGCAAGGCAGCATTATTCAGTATAGTATACACAATATCGTTCACCGCGTTCTGCTTTGTTCTACGTATCATTCACTGCCTCGCACCTCACGTTCATACTCACGACCGCGACTTTTGTTGTGACATCGTTATTTGGGAATTTCAAACTGTGCCGTGAAACTATTCACGTTTTAGCGATTCACTGTTTATTTCCAAGTCGTTAACGGACTGCGATCGTTATTTTTCATTCACGGTGAATAATTCACCGGTAGTAATTTTTTGCTCATCACTAATGCCGACTACCATGGTGTCATGTATTCGTATAGATAAAAGCTGTAGCTACAGTATTTCATTCCTGTGACAGAGCAAGAACTTCATGTGTCAACACTGACCTTCGCGCATCGGACTGTAAAACTTTGTTGCAAAGATTGATTTCGCCTTGAATTCCAATATTTAAAGTTCCTTTTTATATTCTGCCAAAACATTCGGAAGCTGAACACCTGCAGTTAGTGATTTTGTAGAATACCGTCATTACATTGAGCTCACGTATTCGTGCTGCCACTGCAAAGGAGGAGACACCACGGATTGATTCCTTTCCATTTGTTACTCATAAAAACGTTCATGGCTAATTAAAAACCTGATCAGGAACAAGTTATGTGTTTGTACGATGCGACGTTATTACGAATTCGAAGAAGAAGAGGGAAGAGGAAATATGTATACGCATATCATACCCTTCAGATATGATTGTGGTACTACCTGCCTCTTTTTGCAGATTTTTTTTATAGCACAGCACTTGAATTTATGGATTTTTTCATCGTTGAAAAAATTTTCTTTTAATTAAAAACAAATATTTGGTGTGGCCACCTTTGGCTTTAAGTACTGATGCTATTCTTCTCCACTTTAAAGTTGCCTCCTGCACTCTATCGGAAGTAACTGCGTTCCACTTTTGCTCCAAAGAAATTTTAAGCGAAGCTTTTGATGTAATCGAGTGCTCCGGATCTTACGCTTAGGTATACCCTCAAGGTGCTTTAGTGGACTCAGATCTGGGGACTGTACGGGCCATCTCATGGTGATTTCGGACTTGTGGCAGGGCACGTTGTCTTGTTGGAATCGGAATCTTTTAAAAATGCAAGCCACCGAAAAGCTTCCCAAAGGACGGTTGCTGTATGATTTCCAAAATGTTTATGTACTTTTTAGTGTCCATTCGACGTAAACACACGAATATTTCCCCGACGGCTTCCGCCGTGTTTTACAGTTGGCACTAAGCATTCTGAATTGTACTCTTCGCCAAGGCTTCGTCGCACAAAAGAAACACCGGGTCGAACAGTTCACGGGCTTCAAGTATGACACTGACTTCGAAGTCCGATTCATCTGGCCACAATACTCGTACATCATATCACCAATCTGCCTCAGTGAAATATCTGGAATCCGCAGCTTTTTTTCTCGATCATTGTTGATTGTCCAAGGATCACGACCAATTCTTCTCTCGATTTCCCGGTTAAAACTATTTTCCCTGCTTAAATGCAAGAATTGTCTGGATTTCTTCCTTTGTAAGCGTTTTGACCATGACCATGATCCATCTTCGTTAAAATTGTTTTTGAAATTCAAAAAATTTATTCGAAGCAAAGTGAGAATTCTCTTACATTTCCTTTATTCCTCACTTGAACCCCTTATCAATTCATGAAGAAGTACTTTTATTTATGACATGGGCAAATTCCAAATAAAAGTCATGTCCGGGTCCGGGAGGGTATCTTAATCCCCAATCAGGAGCTGAACATTTTTTGCAGAATTTTTCTCTTGCAAATATTGCATATGTTCTCCTCATTCGCGGTTATCGTGTCTCAATTCAGGGCCGCAAGGGCGCTCTGGTCTCACAAGTGTCTTGTTAATGTCTCGAGATCAACTTAGCTTAAAGAGTTTAAGGGGAACATAATATTGTAGACTGCTTGCTCTGCTTGCTGCCAGAATTTGTTGTCAGGGTGGGATTACCCTCCTGGAGCACATATATTCAGAGACCGATCGATTGTACTCCCAGATAGAAACCAAATTTTATTGCGAGTAGTCGCTTAAGTGGTAAGGAACTTAGGTTAACAACGGTCAGACCCGCAAATTTGCAATCTTATCGGACCAAAGGCAGGGCAATTACATAATGAGTAGTTAATGTTCCGTAGTATCGTTGCCTTCTCCATAGAAGTTGCATAGAGAGAAATGTCGCTAAAACCGAGCACGCTGAAGTGTTTTTCAAAAAAAGGAATGGCCCGTAGGAATGCCAGGTATCCGATACAACCTTTCTGTGGTTAGTTGTGGATCTAAAGCCGTGTTCGTACTCTACAAGTATACCTTCTTCTATCACTCTAAATCACTTAGCCAATATGTTTAAAAGCAGACACTAAAGAGGGTAATAGCTTTGCCATTTATCGCTTGTTTTTGTGTGCGGATTGGAATGATAAGGCCGGTAGAGGTGGAGAAATATCGATAGTCAGTGTCATCGATAGTTCTCGATAGTTGGCTTTTGACTATCGATAATTATCGATATATATCGATAGTTTTTCCTCTTAAGGGTTACATAAAAAAAGTTAATTGCACCATATTAGGTAAGCTTTTCTCACCGAGAAAGAATAGATTCTGAGTACAGTTGACTCCACTTATCTAAACTACACTTAATTGAAAAACCCAGTTAACTGAAAAAATTATTACGTCCCAAATTAAGGAATTATACTAATTCAGCTTCGCATAAGTGAAAATACCGCTTAAGTGAAATTAAATTAGTTGCAAATTGTCGTTTCAGTTAAGCGGAGTCGACCGTACTAATGCTCATATTCCTGAGTTGCCGACTCATAAAACGGGGAATCCCCTTTTTAAGTTAAGAGAAAGACAAACAATAATGCTACGATGCTGACTCATAAAACATGGAATCCCATTTTTAAGTTAAAACCATTTTGACAGTTGGCTTATGATCGGGTTCCTCTGTGAAGTTTTAAAGAAACTCCGTTCGCTAGGTATCGACCAGTTAAAGAAATTTTTGAAATACTATATTTAAATAGCTATCGAAAACAATCGATAGTGGTCAAAAAGTATCGATTGTTTTCGATAGTGAAAACTATCGATTATAATCGATAGTGTAATCGATAGTTCTCCACCGGTAGGTCAAGACTTTGGTAGCTTCATACCATACTCGCAGAATAGGATGGCTTTGTGATGCTTTAACAAATGTGCTGATTTTGTATTTTAACAAGAGAGTTATTGGCATGCGTAGTTGACTCCCCGTTTATGCACAAAAACAGTTTTTTTTTTACGTAGGTATCGATACTTTGGATGTTTTTCAACACAACATAAAAAAATGGCACCGCACTTGGATTCCTGAATATTGTCGTAGAGTAAATCTTGTCCGCTTATGGGAATGTTCCATTTAAGAGGGAGTTCACTGTATATTGAAACAGTTCCTATAAGAACTACACTATACAGCGACTTTTCTAATACCAACTGGATGCAATGACAAATTCCTTACTTTCAATTAAAAATTCCAAAATGGTGCTTTGTTAAAATTACACTTTTTCCCGCGAGTTACAAAACACCTCAATTAGCCATAATTTTCTCAATTACCGGACCTTGTAAAAACTAAACTAAATCCGATGATAAAAATGCGGTTTGTGGACTTGAATTGTTTGCACTTCACCTGAGTACATAACCGAATAATGTAACTAAGCACACACGCACGCACACGTATCGAGTAATAACAAATTCATCATCATTCAAAAAAAAAATAAAAATAATAACTCAAGGTCATGCTTTTATATTGCGAACATGCCAATTTACTCTTCTGAACACGAAACCCCCATAACGAAGCACTCATTAATATCGTATATAGTACTCGTACCTAACACCGCAGGGCGGCGCGGCAGACAATTTGTTCTAAATGCAATGAAGGGGAAAAGCCTTAAGCAAATACAATTACTTTGTATTCTGTGTCATTAAATGCACTCCAATTACATTTAATATATCTTTGGATTTACTAACGTTTAATATTACATTTTATTTATAATTTTCTAAAAGATATTAAATTACTGAATAGGAGCACGGCATCGCAGTGAAACAAAATACATAACCCCATTTTGGAAGAATCATTAACCTTAATTGAGACTTTTATTGCTGTTCACTCAAATAATTGAGTTGCTTTCGTTCGGGGCGCGTAGAGATTTGTTCTACTTCAGCTTTGTATATGTGGAAACGAACAAAATAATAAAATTAAGATGCGTGTAGTGCGAGCAATGTCAATGTCATTTAAATTTCGTGTTTATCGTCTATGAATAAAATCAGAGAAATTACTTCGACCTATTTTGGAGTGAAATACAGTGAAACCCGGTTAAGAACCACCCTTTTAAGTGCAAAACCACCATATCATTTTTTAAACCCTAATGCCCAGGTTCACAGTGAAAGTTTAAACTCTCGTTTTGGTTTAATATTCCGTTTTAAAAAATATTCGGCTGGCTTGACAGTGCTCTAAAAGTGGAGTTTAACTCGTCGTTTAAGTTAAACACCTTCACTCTGCTATTTAATGTTTCCTGAATCACAGCTATTTTGAGGTTTATTTTGACAGCTGCCAGAAAAGCAGAAAATAATTTATATTACTTTTTAGAATTAGTTCAATATCCGCCGAAGTCAAACTTTTATTTACTACGCTATATGCCAGTTTGGCATTGTCTCCCATCATCTGGCCCTTTTCAAAGAGAAATACATAAAATTTGACATTTCAAAACATAACGCTGCCAACTTTTGTTCCAACATAGCTTGCAAAACTGTGTTTGATTAACTGGAAGAATAGTTTAGACCAGCGAGCGGTAAGCAACAGGCGGACCGCGGAAGGTCGAACCTTGGACCACTGAATATTTTTAAATATGACTATCTACCTATTCAATTTAAAATGGATACATATATTTTTCAGAACTAGCCCTACATTTATATCTTCAACATCCATACTTACACTACAAAACAGTTAATTATAATTAACTACATATAATAAATAATTATTTATTACCGAATTTCAAATAAATAAATGTGTGAACTCGTCTAACACCGTCCGCATCCATGCGTAATTGCAGCTACGGTTGCTTGTTAAACATCGATATATCGAAAACATCGAAGTTTACTATTCGATGTACATGGAAAGAAATACACAATGATGAACCGTAGCACTTGTAACTGTTGTGCTCTATTTGTGTACCAAATTTTACTGTAATTGTACTCAGTCCAACAAAAATTGTCAGTACAGAGAGGTTAGGACGTTTGCCTCTCAATCCGACTTCAATGGCTTGCATAAATCTTACTTAGTTGGCGCTACAGCTCGAGGTGAACCTGGGCCTGCTTCTCGCAACCATTTGTGTGTGCGTGTTATATTTTTGCACAAATGGAAGGGACCTACAGTTTTTTGCCGACTCCGAACGGCGAGTTGAGAAGCTCAATCGAGACAAATGATACTCTTTGATGCTTGTCAGACATTCGAAAGAGGTGGGCACTGTGAAAAACTTTTAGGTGTTTGCGGCGGGATTCGAACCCAAGACCGCTGGCTCAGTAGTCCGACGCACTAACCACT
Organism: Brachyopa scutellaris; assembly: GCA_949775065.1. Lineage (NCBI taxonomy): Eukaryota > Metazoa > Arthropoda > Insecta > Diptera > Syrphidae > Brachyopa > Brachyopa scutellaris. The sequence continues at coordinate 82,373,475 of OX459112.1, read as the reverse complement.
TGCGCTACGGTGCCCACTTGCATAAATCTGCCTCTCATAAAAGCTAAAAATTATAAGTTTTTTTTTTTTTGACCTCGATCAAATTTTTCAACCGTATCTGGACCCCACTTTCAATTACTTGCCGACCTCTGGTTTAGACTGTGAAACCGAACGAGTTAAGCTAAAAGTTTAAACTCTCGTTTAGGTTAAGTTGGACTTGAGCCTTGAGTTAAAACTCTCACTGTAAACTGGGCATAATTTGTAAACCATTATCTTGTTTAAATTCCCTTTCAAGTACATATCGCTTAACTATTACATTCCCCGTCTTTCGTCCCTTTCTTTCGTCATAATTTACATGAAATATTTCCCTTTCAAATATAAAGTACTAGAATCGAAACAAAGCAAAAAACTTATGTCGTTTTCGATTGGGCTTTTCAGATTCTGCTCTTGGATTTCAGATTTTTCGTGCTGGATGGAAAACAAACGAGATTGATCTGTTTTTCTGCAATTGTATTAGTGTAACATTTCACATCTTGTTCGTAAAAGAACATAAATAAGAAAAAGAAAAACAATAAATACAATTTTAAAACACTTTCTTTATATTTTCTAAATATTCTACACAGTCTCTGATAAATATTTTTGTTGATTGATATTTATTTTGATGTACTGCGTTGACATTTCATGGAAAATATGCTGGTGTTAGTGCAAGTATGTGTAAATCTCGAGCTGAATCCGAGATTCACAACAATTGATCTAGATAGAGGAAAAAAAAAAGTGCTTTTTTGGTCGGTTGGAAAATGAAAATTGTACTAGAGCGATAAAAATTGCTCGAGATCAAAGAAAAAAGTGCTTTTGTTTGCCCAATCGAAATCGACATTAATCTAGTGCATAATATGGTGAGTTCTAGTACTCTAGTAAGATTTTGACGTTTTCTCTTGGTTTTACCTTTTCGATTGTTGGTTGAGAAGATCTTTCGCCTTCTTTGCGGACTTGTCTTGTTCGTGGGTAAGTACCTCTGAGCAGCTTAGCGGGTTTTCGTAACTACATTTTCGGATAAGTACCTCACGGCATTGGATGATTATGCTAATGCACTTTTTACTGTATATTTTCCTACAAACAAAGTTGAACTCTGACTACTCAAAATTGGATTTCGCTTAAGGAAGTCCTAAAATCCGCTAATATTTAATTTCAAATTAACTTACTTTTGCCGTAAAAAGATGCAATGTGAAAACCAGCCGAATTCTTTTTACTTATACGCACTCTGACTCGAGTTTTCCACTTGGAACATATTTTACCTCGAAATTCTTGTGGAAATTCAATAAAGGCAATTGGACTGTAGGTACAATATGTACCAAAAAACCTTCATTTGTAGGGATCGAGCTTATTTTTCCTTTATAAGATGGCGCTATAGTCTGCTGTGGTCAGGAATCTCTCCAGCTTTAGCTAACGGCATCCAATCCAAACATAATATACTTGCTGTATACAATGATTGTCAGACCCTTCAAATTGCAAACAGTACAAAACAGTAATTCTGAGTATTCTCAACTATATTCCCTATCAGGACATACCTTGAACGCGTCGTCCATACCGTAGTATGACAATTGAATCCTACTTTAGCAGTGAATAAGAAGTTCATATCTTAGAAGGTACCGCATAGTCAAATGGCGGCCCAACCTTAGACCCAAAAAGACTGATACGTTACAAAGATGGTTCGAAAATTACCTTTGGTGTTGGTGCTGAATTTCTTTGACCGAAGTCCAAAGTTTCGGTGTCTTTTGGAAAATTCCGCGACGATTTTGTACCTGAACTTCATGACATCAAGATCTGCGCGTTAGTAAATCTTCATATAGGCATCAAAGATGCTTTTATCAATGTCTTCTCAGACACCCAACCTGCTCTTGAAGCCCTGAATTCCTATTCTGTGTACTCAAAACAAGTACTGTGCTGCTTCAATGCCCTACAATCCCTAGCTAATAACAACAACTTTGGAGAGTGTCTAGCCACAGAGTCATTGATGGGAATGAGATTGGGGATGAGCTTACCAGACGGGACTCAACTACCAAATTCTCAGGCCCGCACCCTTTTGTGGAGTAAATTAGACCAATACTAAAACCTTAACTAATAACTAGGAGCACGAATTCCGACTTACTCATTGGAGAAATGTCCCGGGGCTCAGATAAGCCAAACTTTTAACTAATCCACATCCACAGAGCCATTCTGAATTTTAATAAGGACATTAGGTATCTAGTAGGGTTCCTCTGTTGTCATAGTCACCTTCGTGGACTAAGTTTAGAAGAGGTTGAGAAGACCGAACACATTCGCTGGGAATGTACGGCACTTTTCAGGGTAAGGCGTCTTACCCTATACAAAGACGTTCTCAACCCTTATGGGGGCGATTTGCTATGGAGCTGTTTGATGCTCTAAATCCGCTCATCACTTTTGCAAAGGGTAGCAAATCACTAAGATTGAGCACTTGTACATTCACATCTGGTAGGAGGTACTAGCCTAGCGTAAACCTTCTGATCCGAGTGCACTCTGGACATTCACGGATGGAGTGTTCAGCTGTTTCGTACTAGACCCTAGTTGTTTTTTTTTTTTTTTTTTTTTTGATACGTCGGAGTGGTGAAATCCGTTACGTATACTCTGTCACCAGTGCTTAGAGTTATGTCAGACTCCATGCGCCCAAAACCCAGTCCGATAACCCCCTACGGTACCAGCAGACAAGGTATTTCTTTCGAACGGCTGGGTTCTGATATCACGTCTTTTTTTCCCCTTATGTTCCAGGGTTTTCTTCTGATTCAGCTCTTGTTGTATGTACAGGTACACCAACAATATACTCTGAGCGAGGTTCTCCTATGTACAGAGTTTATACTGCTCATGTACGTCGCCCTTGTGCTACTAGTGCTCAATGTTCATATAAAGGCTGCGTACATCAAGATCGATTTGCAGACTATCGCAAGCAGCTCTCCAATATTTGGCATTAGTCCGACAAGTTCCGACAACTACCTTGTCCTTTACGCTTGTATATTTTAGGTAGTCTAGAAAATTAAGCACATAGTCCAACAGCACCGCTAAGTCTTCCAACCTATGTATATATGTACATGGACGCACAATTTTTTTCGCGGCTGATAATAAAAATAACCTCTGTTCCAGACCAAATGATCGAACCCATTGTGCATTTTATTCCATAGCACTGGTCCCAAAACTGAACCTTGTGGAACTCCGCCCGTTATTTTGAATTTCTCTGATTATTTACAGTAGGCTGTTTGGCACCCGCATGTTTCGTTATGCTCTTAGGATGTGGTCGAGTGTCAGTACTGCTTTTCGGATCCTTTCCATCAGGTTCCAGCTTTCGCTTGGTGCTTCGCTTTTCTTGAAGCCATACTGTCGGCTAAAGTGTCCGTCCAGTATTTCGCGGATGATCTTTTCTGAGCTTATAGTGTTCAGTTGGGACGAACCCTTTGATGGTTTTAAGGTCCCTTCCTTTTACATTCAATAGAAACTTGGTTTTATTGGCCTAGAGGGCCGTCTATAAGCATTTTTGTTTGTCGAAATGAGCTCGACCTTCCTTATAATCCTGACGTAGAGGTCAGGGGGTGTTAAGTCACCGGACATTCGGCTTTTGGGAGTGCTACTATTAGACATTTTTGAATGGTTTCTTCATCTTATATTGCACATGAATCTATCTAACCAAACTGCATAATAACTCAATTTTAACCAAATTCTAGTTTCAATTATCAGCTTCATAATATTAAAAAAAAAAAAAATTAATGCCAACGGTTTTATGCCTTACTAAACCACTAAATTATAATTTAATTGACAGACTACGATCCTTTGGAGTCAAACCAATTTTGGATTACTCAGTTGAGGAGGATATTACTCAGGAGGAAGCAGAAAAGCGTGAAGTTGAGTAAGTTCAGATACGAGTACAGTGAACAATCTATAAATATTGTTCCAGTATCTTCCACTCATTCGAATACATTTTTTCCTTTTTCCAGATCCTCTGTATCTAGCGTAGGTGATATCAAGGATGAAGGCACTATGCCCCAATACCATGTGGATAAGTCATTTGCCGATCGGCGATACAAAGTCAGCAGTGCTCGTACCTATTTCTACCTGAACGAGGCAACATGCGAACGGAATATGGAAGTTTTCATTAAGTGTCTTGAAGCTATCTCTGGTAAGTTTGCGTTCAAGTCGAGTTTATTTGCAATTCGTAGGACGTATGTTCATCTGCCATTTGATTTTTATTTTATTTTTTTATTTTAACTGAATTATTTAAACCAAACTGTTATCATCTTCATCAATCTAAATAGAACATAAGTTGATTTTGTTTTCATGCTAGCGATATACCCCGGCTAACACAAATACACAAAAAGTCCTCAAAATATGCTAAATTCAAAAACAACTACTTTCAAAGAGCCAACTTATTTATTTATTTAAATTTTGAGTAAATATTTAGGTATATGAGCATTATATGATCGTCAACATTGAAAGATGCATTTTTTGACATTCATCTACGTTTAGCATTTTAAAATGGCAATTGGCCAACTCTTGACGACGCACTAAAATCGGCGTTCAATGCGAAACAAGATGCATTGGACAATTTAGTAATTTGGCCGATTACCTTGTGTAGCAAGAAGTATAAATAAATTTCTTTGTTGCTTTAGATTTTCAAAACATAAATTTTTCTTTTTTAAATTTTGTATTTTTGTAAAATAAAATAAACAAAGAGATGTTGCGAAATGTTATTTACGAATCAAAATGAGAATATCGAGTGTGACGAATTTAATGAATATTTTTATACGGGATCTTGATTTATGACAAAAGTGTCTTTCATAAGAAAAGGCACTATCAGCATATTTACAGCGGGCTAAGAAGGCTATGGGTGGCCAAACCGTAGACCGCGAAGGCAGTCGACCCCGACGAATATATGTGCAATGTAGGGGAGACTGGGGTTGGTTGTAACGGTGCAGGGAAATAAGTCCCCAGGAACTAAGTCCACTGAGGGACTTAGTTCTCACTTGATGGGAACTAACTCCACTTTAGTGAAGTGGACTTCGTTCCCATGCACTGTGGGAATAAAGTTCCAAAAAAACTGTGTGGTTTTAATTCCCTTTAAATGCGAAATAAATTACCACTTTTACCAAGAAGATGTTCAGAAACTAAATAACTAATTTTTAAATGGGATATTTAGTTTTTGAACATAAGATAGAGCAATAGTATAAAATTCAATAAAAAAAATCTTTGCATATATCCAACCTCGCATCCACCCCCAATCCAAAAGCGAACAAGCAGAGGGGCTGCAGGGGGGCAGCATGCCCCCCCCCCCCCCCCCCATACATATTTCATTTTTGTAACATATTGTTGTTGAAAGTTAGTTCCCTCTTCACATTTTTTAGTGTGTACTAAGTTCCCATAAGAAAGTGGAGTTTGTGCCCACGTTGCATAGGAACGAAGTCCACTTCACTTAAGTGGATTTAGTTCCCATTAAGTGAGAACTAAGTCCCTTAGTGGACTTAGTTTCTGGGGACTTATTTCCCTGCACCGGTTGTAACACTTTTTGGTAAATTCGTCCTCACTCCTTAAATATTGCATACTATTCAAATAAGAAAAATTCATTCTGAAGATGTATATCTTACCTCTAAAATGCCAATTAGAAACTCAAAGGATTCAAAGTGGAACAATACCATTTTTTGAATCCTTTCCATTTTGGCGAGCGTTACTTTTAGCCCCGACCTTGGGGTTGGTTGTAACAACAGTACCCGGGGTAAAAAGTAACAACAATCTTACTTTGGCAATGGATGGAATGTTGTATATTGTCATGGTTTTTTTTTTGTTGATTGGCTATATGAACCCTTTCTTTACGATACGATTTCTACTAAAGATACAATAGGCGTGTTTTTTTTTAGCCTACATAGAATAAAAATAAAAATTTCAATACATAATACAACAAAACCTTAGCCTCGATAATTATCCAGGCTAAGGTTTTGTTGTATTTTATATTGAAAACATGGTTGCTGAAACATGTTTATTCTATATAGGCTTAAAAAAAAACACGCCTAATGATACTTTGTTCGATACTCACATATATGTACAAACATAAAAACATATATAGGTACATATATGTACATATGCACTTGTATATCTGCAGACACAAGAAAGTACATGTGTACCTACATACATAGTTTTATGGTGCACAGCACATTTCAATACAAATAAATTGAGCACAATTTGCGAAAAATAAATTCAAATTTGTACCTACATGTATGTATACCAACAAGTAAGTTGAACAAATTACCTACATATGCATGTATGTATGTACATATGTCTCTGATATCCTTTCTCATCTGCTCAGAAGAATAGTTATACACACACACAAAGTAAAAAAAAAAAAAAAAAAACAAATAAAGCATGTATATACATACATACATATATACCTACATAATATGTTCATATATATATATTTACAAGAAATGTACGCTTGTGCATCAGATTTAATTTTTCGTCTCGTTATTCGTTCAATTGCATTAACTGCGTATTTTGCGATTTGTCTCCCTCTCTGTGGCTGTATATACACAAATTCAATTTTTTCCAATATAGTAAAAGTAGAGACACCTACATTATAATAGGAAACCATCAAGCTTCCTTTATGTGTTATATTATGTATCATTGGTTTAAGTCTTAGGTCAATAGTTATCCGGTAGAAATATGCCACGAAAATTCGCTGCGGGTATAACACTTTTGCCATCAATTATTAATTTTTTACTCTCGTATCTACTTTTAGGCGTTGTGATATTTTTCTGGGTATGTAAACAGTAGGGTAGTTGAAATTAAAAAATTAATTAAAAAAAAAACGGTTGAAGTAGGGCAGTCGTGAGAATTATGTTTCCATCTACACTTTATTCTCAATGTTTGTGATTTTATTCAGATTTTTCTGAGCGATATTTTCGGAGAAAAGCTCGGGACAGCAAGTTGTAACGTTTTGTGAAAATTTGTTAAGAAACTACCCCCCCAAAGTCGAAATTCAGCTTTTTAAGTTCTGGTCTGTGTTTAGGCCACTAATTGCTACAACTGTTCCAAATTTCAATAGTCTAGGTTAAGTAGTCTCTGAGAAAAAGGCCTGTGACAGACAGACAGACAGACAGACAGACAGACAGACACCGAACTGATTCCATTAGTGTTCCGTTTTGGTACGGACGGAACACTAAAAATACTCGAATGGTTATACCATGTTACAACCTGCCCCAGAGTCATGTTACTTTTAGCCCCTACACCAGAAATTAACAATGGAGGCACCATAAAAAAAAAATAATTTAAGCTTTAGGTCAAGACACGAACTCATGCAAAAAAGTATTCAGCAAGTTTCCGTATCCCTCAGATTCGAAAGGAACGGCTAAAAATACTGAGAATGTAAAAAGTAACAAACCTATCGATTTTGGCAGCGGCATACATAGCTTGTTCTTTAATCCTTCGTTTGATTTCCGACGAGATGTCTTTTTTTGATGTTATGACAGAGCCAAGGTACACAAAGTCCTTAACTACCTCGAAGTTGTAACTGTCTATTGTGACGTTCTGTCCAATTCGTCGATGTTGGGTGTCCCTTTTTGTTGACTTCATATTGTTTTGCCCTCGTATACCGCTAAACCCATTTTAGCCGCTTCCATTTCTATACTCGCGAACACAGCGGTGACAGCTCGCTGTGTTCTACCAATGATGTCAATATGATGAGTTTGGCAGGGATGTCAAAACTAGACATGGCTCTATACAGTTCATCTCCCCAGATGCTGTCATAGTCGGCCTTGAAATCGATGAACAGGTGGTGGGTATCGATTTGGACTTCTTGGGGTTTTTTTCCAGGATCTGCCTAAGTGTGAAAATTTGATCTATGGTGGTCTTTCCTGGTCTGAAACCGCACTGCTAGGGGCCAATCAGATTGTTGACGAAAGGCTTCAGGCGTTCACACAATGTAGCAGATAAGATCTTGTAGTCATAGTCGATGTTGAGGAGACTGTAATTGGGGGAGTTGTGGGGAGTCTCCTTTCTTGTGCATTGGGCAAACTCAGTTATAACAATAAACTCAATTAGTCCCACTGTCAAAATCGCTATAAGTTCTTGTTATTGAGGTCGCACTGTATTTACATTGGCGTAACAATGAAGTTGCACTTATCGAAGTAACTTTCTTAAAAATGTTGCATTTATAGAGGTCAAGAAGAAAATCGAGGGTTTCGTTAACCGTTGTCGCACAATAATTGTATCAAATTGGTTAAATTTTTTTTAAGTGGATACATTAATCTGAGTTATATATTTGTTCTTTGGAAAACAATAGAAAATAAAATAAATGCAATAAAAGAACCGCTCTTCTTAGAACTTACTAAGTTTAAAAGATTAGTTACCTAACTCGTAGGTGCATTTTTTCGCTTTAATTGGATACTTTTTATTTCCTTTCTTCCGGCAATACTGTCTGCAATGAAATAAATGGTCTATTATTCGGTGTGTTCTTAGGCATCTATAATCAGGGTTGCTAAATGACACACTTTTTGGTTTTTTATACATTTTACCGTAAAAAAGTATTTAAAAGTGTATGCATTTAGGTATGACTTTTATACATTTTTTTTTTAGTTTTATACCTATTACTTGCTTTTATACACCAGCAATATTTTTCAGATGTATAATACACACTTTTATACACGTAAAAAAGTGTGTATAATATGCCAACTATTATACGTCTACAACCCTGTCTATAATACATATGTACATAATTCTTTGACTAAATTTGGCGCAGATGTTCAGAGCATAGCGATGTTAGAAACTAATCCATCTGATGGCAATGAAACTAAAAATGTAAAACGACCAAACCAATGCCTGCCAGCTGGTTAAGAAATAAGAGTACATAAGACCAGCATCATAAGTCTTTTGGCATGAACTCGTACTTTTAAAGAATTAGACAATTGATGAATACTTACACGACAATACAGTGCGATAAAATTCAATTCCTGCTTCCGTACATAATGCTATTTGCGTAAACATTAATATCCACCAAATGAAATGCGTCAAACAATGAGAAGCATTAGTACGGTAAGAAAATGATCTCAATATTATTTGATTACGTAAGTCATTGCCGAAAAAACGTTAAAAATAATTTTATGATTTTATTTGTATATGTGCATTATGTCTGTATTTGCATTTAAACACCAACAACAAAGGAAAAAATGAATATAGGTATACAAAATAGATGAAGATCGAAGATCTCTCCCACATTAAAATTGCCAAATTCTTCATCTCAACCCTGGACTTTGCACTGTCAAAAGCAGAAAAACAACCTAAAACGCCCGAAAATGCCAAAAGCAACGCAACAGTTGCACGATTTCAGCCAGTTGACGAATCACGAGACTGATTCGCGCAAAGCTCAAGTTCTCTCTTTCTCAATGAACTCAATCCAAAAATGCTTTCTTCTTTAAAACGCAAAATATCTATATCCAAAAATAGCAATTCCATACATAATGTACAAGTACTATGTATCTAAATGCGAAGACAACGCATTTAGGTAGTACGAGTTTTTTCTCCTTCAGGTAGCAAATTTTATGGCAGACAAAACCGGCATCGTAAAAAGCGTCAATTAAAATACAAAAACAAAAATAACGTATATAATGGGAAATTAGAAACATGACGCACACGTGACAACTGCGAAATAGCATTTCTCGGTAACGTGGCCAAAACGAGTACCTACCTAAGGCCGCACCACAGTCACAAGGCCAGCGAAATAAATACAAATTGATGTTAATAAATAAAAAATGATAGACGTAGTATGTAGGTCTATTGCCATACAGGTAGACACAATTGTCTGGATTTTATTTATTGTAGTTAAGTATAGTTTCTCTTTTAGTGACTAATGATTTTGGTAAACGAACATTTGGCTAAGTGATTAGAAATTTCTGGTTCTGTATTGCTTAAGTAATTAGCAGTTTGAGTGACGCTGAAACGCTGTCCATGTGATAGTCGCGAACTTGAAACCAGTTTCTAAATAGGTCTTAATGATTTAACGTATTGGGTCTAAACATGCTGAGAATGTGGAATAAAAAACTGGATTATCCATGAATAGTTCTGATGATTTATGAGATGTACATATAGAGACTTGCTAACAACTAAAGTACCTACCGACTAGCTGACACATAAAATTGATGAATGCTAGCGTGCTGGACACAAAAAAAAAAAAGAACAAAAACCTGTTAAAAGTTTGTTTAAAAAATTCGTTAACACTAAGTTGGGAATGGGAACAATCAATTTCTGATTACGACGAAACATACATAATTCGAATTTGGGAATAAAATTTATATAGTGGCGAGAGTTCAAGGGACGGGGAATTTTGTCTCACTTGTAAGAGTTCTGGTTTCTTACCTAAAAAGGTACATTATGTACATAAGCGGCTTCATTTACATTTTCGATGTTCACATTATCGAGGTAGTACTGTACCGGCCACAAACAATAGTTTACCCAACGATTCATTATTCGCATAATTTATAACTTCAACCAGTTGACTGGCTCTTCACATCGCTATTTCATACGTACAGTAGTGGAAAAATTATACGGACACACAGACCTGTAAAGTCATTTAGTATTTTGGGATTAAAGTAAAAATTCTTTGTATGTACACTGGTCGCTCGCTTTGCGCGACTTCTTCTTGCGCGGTTTCACTTTTGCGCGAAATGCATTTGCCTACCAAAATTCGATTTGCGCGGCTTAAAAAAATGCTTACATATCAATTTTTTAGGAACGCAAGACCCTAAATTACATGAAACTTGTACTTGGCTTTGCGCGATTTCGCATTGCGCAAGACTTTTCATCCCCCGCGCAAAGCGAGGGACTAGTGTACTTATTGTTTTTTTTAGTACAGGTACAATTCCTTGGTACTACTTAAAAATATGATCTGAAGTATGTACTTAAAATTGTACCTAAGGGGGTACTCTAGTCTTACTTACTTAGTTGGCGCTACAGCTCGAGGTGAACCTGTGCCTGCTTCTCGCAACCATTTGTATGTGCGTGTTATATTTTTGCACGAATGGAAGGGACCTACAATTTTTTGCCGACTCCGAACGGCGAATTGAGAAGCTCAATCGTGACAAATGATACTCTTTGATGCTTATCAGACATTCGAAAGAGGTGGTACCGTGAAAAAACTCTTTTAGGCGTTAGACCCGGCGAGGAGTTGAACCCGGGCAGCATTGCGTAGTAGTCCAACGCACTAACCACCACCACAAATTTTGGGTTCGATAAAAAAAAAAACTAAGAATATTTTTAGTAGTAATTTTTTTATAAGATATACATACTTATTAATATTTGAACAATACAAAAAAAATTTAAAAAAAAAAATTGAAAATTCAAAAGATTACAGGCTAGTAAAGTGGGGTGGTGAAAAATAAGGGTGCATCCTTCTTGAAATGATTCCAATCCTTCTGGTGATATGAAAAAAAAGAAAAGATTCTTAATCAGTAAGAATGTCACTATCGTCTGAACTACGGAAATGAAAAAAAAATGATTTTTACAAAATGGCGGCTATTTGAAAAAAAGTGATTTTTCCGAAGTTTTAAATTTTTTAAAAATAGTAAAAAACCAAATTTCTACATAATTATAGTTCCAACGATAGGAAGACACACTCCGCGCCGCTTGAATAGAAACAAGGATTTTTTTTCTCAAGACTAAACCGTTTAGCGCTTTGGTAAGTTAAAATAGCAACTTTATTGTTTTATTGTTTCAAAGAGGTATTCATATCGAAAAACAATGCATATTCAGAATAATGCAAAAAGTCATGTTAGATCGTTATTTTATGCATTTTTGCATTACTGTGAAGAAAATAGCGTAACGACTACAATTATTGGCACCCTTAAGGAAAATTTTGACTTTGATTGGCCACAACTTTACTGTTTTTTGAGTTATGATAAACTAGCGTATTATTTAAACAATTTTTTGTTGGTTAATATTATTAAATATTTAACGTGTAAATAAAAATATACTATAAAATTCAAATAACAATATGCTTACCAATAACTATAATTATTGGCACCCCGATATAACTATTGGCACCCAAAAAAAGTATAATTATTGTCAGTGCCAATAATTGTAGCTCCATACGATGTAACTATTGGCACCCCCTGCCAATAATTCAATCGTATTTTTTTTCGAACCAATTATTGGCACCCTTTTTATTAATGCTACATTGAATTAATCTACATAAACTGTTTAAAAACATCTTATTTCATACATTAGTATGTGAAATAAATACAGTTTTTATTAAAAAATAGTGATATAAATGGTCAAAAATAGCCTTCCAAATTATATGTCCTTAACCAAAAAACTCGCAATTTCGGGAATTTTATTTTTTTTACGTGCACAAAGTTTCAATTATAAATTGCTACTATAGATTAATCGCTATCATTAAAATAATGACACAGAAATGTGAGAAATAGATGTAGATTTTGAAAAAACCTTAAATTGACTTGTTCGGACTAAAGGATAATAAGAAAATCCCTGTTGAATGATCGGGTGCCAATAATTGGGTCAAAAATTTGGGGTGCCAATAGTTGTAGTCGTTACGCTAGTGTTTTTTTTTTTTTGCTCCACTTGAATAGAAACATTCGCTTAACGGTAGTCGCTGCATTTCTTTATGATACGGTACGATGAAAATAAAGGAAAAATAGTAATAAGTCTACAGACTGAAAATATATTTTTTCATTTAGTGCAAAAATGGGCCAAGCAAATGCGTTAACTTCTGCAGAAAAGGTAAAAATAGAAGTTTAAGCTAAAAATGGACTCCCCTTGCCCACAATCGCCGAAAAAATTGCAAGAAGTGCTGAAGATGTGTGGTCATTTGTATAGCAAAAAGAAAACTACGGAAAAAACATATAAGATGGTAAACAGGAGCCACATCAGAAGCAGACAGAAGAATACTTCTTAGATTAGTTTCTAATTCCAGCATCGCTGCAGCATAAATCAAAGCAAAGACTGGTGTTAATGCTAGGCTTAATACCGTTAGGCATGTAATAAATAGTGGCAGCATTTGAAACGCCTGAGATTGCACAAAAAAAAAAACACCGTTAAACCCATTACAAAATCAAAATCGCTTGGATTTTTGCAGGACGCATATAACGTGGGATAAAATGTGGACAAGAGTGGTTTTTTCAGATGAAAAACAATTTAATATGGATCTTCCGGATGATTTCCATGATTTGAGATAGGAACCAAGTTTCTTGGAACGTTACCAGCGTGCGAAGAAGGTGTTATGGTCTGGGGAGCGATTTCATGGTATGGAACTGTTGATCTGGAGTTTTCTAAATTACCGCAAATTCCTACAAGAAGATATTGGAAGTTGCTTTCCCTAAACTTAGCAATGTATTTAGACCAATATCTTGAACATTCCAACAAGATAATGCACCAATCTACTCTGCAAGGAGCATTTAATGTTGGATATCCAAGCTAAATGTGAGCTTGCTACAATGGCCATCACACTCACCGAAACTTAATACTTCGGAAAACGTGTGGGGATGGATGGATGGCAGATCCTACGATAACGGACAACAATTTGACAATAGTGAAACACTCATTACTGCAATTAATGCAGCATGGAGTGACATTTCGTTAAACCATTTAAAGCAACGTCATGATTCACTTCCCAAAAGGGTTAATGAAGTTATTTTAAATAAAGGTGGTAGTGGTAGGTGGTACAAATTATTAAAAGAAGAAAAAAATAACATTGGTCTTACTATTTCTTCATTTTAATTAATTTAAGCAAATGTTTCTATTCAAGTGGAGCAACAAAACGGTGTATTTTTTTTTACAGAAATGCAAGAATGCATAAAATAACAATCTAACATGACCTTTTGCATTATTCTGAGTATGCATTGTTTTTCGGTATAGATTGCTCTTTTAGAAAAATAAACAATAAAGCTGCATTTTAAGCTTACCAAGGCGCTAAACGGTTAACTCGTAAGAAAAATTGTTGTTTCTATTCAAGTGGCGCGGAGTATATTTATATAAAGAAGTTTCAAGCCAAATTTCAAGTTAATCGGTTCATTAGAACTTGAGAAATCACATCAGATGTTAGGTCCCTTCCATTCGTGCAAAAATATAACACCCACACACAAATGGTTTCGTGAAGAAGGCCCAGGTTCACCCCAAGCTGTAGCACCACCTAAAGTAAAGTAACCGTACCTACTTCGACCAAGAAAAACATCCCCAAATTATGTTGCTTCCGTTTTTTTTTTTTTTTTTTAAATATTTGGCATCCAGTCACTGTTGCTGTTTTGGTGACTTTGTCACTATATCTAGTGGAATTTTCACTCGTTTAGTGACAAAATAAATTTCCATGTCACCAGATTTTTTGTGCTTTTTCTATTGACTTTTTAAGCAATCATTTTTGTGGCATGCAAAAATATATTTTTTCTTAATATTACGGCCCTGGTGCTGTTACATCCCTAATATAGGTACGATTTTAATTACCTTTGTGGAAGGCTACGCATACGTTCATGGCTATGACAGTCCTTTCCAGTGAGATAAGTAGATTTTGTTCGGAGTTGCAAGAAGTGTTCCTTTTCCTTTCCCTTTCCCTTTCAACTTACTTAAAATCTAACCATCTCGCTGGATACGACTTTCAAGTTTAAGTCCCATGACCATGCAGCCCTCAATTTTTGTCACTGAGCTGAATAACATTTTATTTCTTCTACTACTTTTTTTCTGTTGACTTCTCTTCCAAATTTCAGTAAATCTAGTAATTTTTGGAGGTTGGCCTAGTGACTTTTTATTTCAGCTCGCGGCAACACTGCATCCAGTTCCGTATTTTTAAAACATCTGAAGAAAATTTTACCGTCAGATCCAACTTGCTCCGATTTTGTCGGTTTGGTTCTATCGAACAACAAAACGTTTTCCCACGGTTGAGGACTTAAAACGATTTTAAAGGCTTTTACTATTATGCGTAGGACCAAAAGCAAGGAACCGCCTGAATATTTTCGTCCCGCAACTAATTTAGATACTCGTAACATTAAGTTCATGATCGTCTGATGTATTTTCGAAGGAACAATAAAACTCACTGTCTGTCTTAATACGATTTCTAAAAAAACTGAAATCCTATTTTTATAAAACATCTGAAAACCGGTTTGAATAAAAACAAACCAGACATTGTTTCAATTCTATTTGTAGATATACCCCCTTTGACATTTTTCTATCTAAAAAAAAACATTTATTTTCTTTCGTCAATCTTGACGAAGCCTCCCTCTCACTCTAAAAAATAATGAATGACAGATTTACCACGTAAAAAATCATGCATCACTCGCACACAGAAATAAAAAAAAATTACACTGACATTAGTTGTCATAGTCAAATGGTCAAATTCAATGTTTTTGAATCTGTCAAAACAAATTCATTTATTGCAGAACTATTGCATAATCCACAAGTCGTGCAAAATTAAAACACAGTTATACAACATAAAAAATAAATGTCTTTGTCTCTCATCTATTAATATGCTCGGCACGAGTCTATGTAACATGTTTTTTTTTCGGCGGATGTTGTAGTACTCATACAATTCTATGTGCTAGTGGCCAAGAACATCGGGCAAACAGATGTGCATGCCACCACATTATAAATGAAAGCTCTCTTTCTTGCGTAGAATGCCGTCCGGAGGTTAGCTTGAGGGTACATTTGTAAATAGATTGTCCCCCTGCTCACGCTGTAGCGGTAGTAGAGGATAATATACCGCTGTCATCATTTGTCGTGCCATTGAATGATTTTGATGTGACAGATGATTTACAATCTAGTACAATTGGCGTGTTTTTTTTTTCAAATATAGGCGCGTTTTTTTTTTTCAAATCTATATAGATTTCGAAAAAGCTTTCCATACAGAAATTAGACTGGATAATTATCCAGGCTAAGGTTTTGTTGTATTTTACATTGAAAACATGTTGCGGAAACATGTTTAGCCTATAAAGGTTTGAAAAAAAAAACATGCCTTATATATAGACTAAACATGTTTCCGCAACAACAAAACCTTAGTCTAGAACTAGATAATTATCCAGTCTTATTTTTACTTGAAAGCTTTTCCGAAGTCTACCTACATACTTATACAGATTTGAAAAAAAAAAACACGCCTAAAGTAGATTCTGTTACCAGGTTTCATACAGTAAATGCACCTTATTTGTTTGAAGATTCGAAGGTGGTCGAAACAAGTGTTATGCACCACCGCGCCTAAAAAATGCAAAAAAAAAATATTTTAAAATATTTTTGACTCCAAGTGTCCATTTATTTTTAATGACAATTTTTGGAAGAGGGCTTCCGGTGATTTTTTTTCGATACCAACTATAAAATGTTCCACAGATCTTCAGTTCAGATGTTACCCAAACTTTTCTGATTATTGGAGTTAAGATCTAGGGACTTTGGTGACCAAATAATAACTCCGAATTTTCGTTCTGTTGGAAAGTTATTCTTTGCAGAGCTTGGAGGAGTAGGTACTTGGGGTCATTATCGTGCTCGCGCCACTTCGTTTTCAACGATTTTTCGATACTGCTCCTCATTATTCCGATATCTCTAAAGATGTTGCCCACATATTATTACAGAACCTCCACAATGTGTAACAGAAGCCATCAAATTCTGATTCGGAAGTGCACTCTGGCAGATATTGGTACGAAAACGGATTCTTTGTTGAGTGAGCTTATGTTGTGATCCACGAAAATGCATTATCTTGGTTTTAGAGGGGTTTAATACAAGTCCGTCGTGACACCACTCAATATATTCTCATAGCAGTATCAAGACACTTGTGTTGGGCGTAGTGGGTGGCTGTGGCGTATTGGTAGTCTTTCTCGCTTGTCGCGCTGAAGGTTCACGGTTCAAATCCAGATATCGCCAAAACATTTATTTCTCCCAATATAAAAATAAATTTATCAGTTTCAGAAGTTTATGTCAAGACCTATTGCGAAGGCATAACGCTGGCGATATGGCTGAAGAAATTGATCGCACAAACAATAATAGGAAACATCTGGAAAAAAAAACTTCTGTGAATCATAAGCAAGGGCAAAACTTTCAGTAATACACAACTCACCAATTATCCTGGACACCACCTATAGGGTTGGTTGAAACCTAACATCTGAGTTTCCTATCACTGAGCCGATCCGTCTGTCTCTCGTTCTTGTCCTTCATGTGCTCGCGCTGGATTTGTGCAAACATTGTAGGGGTATACATATATTCATATCCCCTTTAGCGTGTGCAAATTATATAAAAAAAAAGCCGTGTCATCTGCGAATACAAAATGGCTGCTATTTTTGAAGCAATATTGGTCCTAGTTTCGATCCCTTTGGTACTCTCAAAATAACCGTTGTATCGTTGCTGTGTAACTATCTCCCACCTTCAAATACATTCTCTGTGCTGTGAAAAAGGTGCTTTTGTTCCACATTCATGTTGTACGCGTACGTCTTAAGGAATTCCGTTAAAAACATTTGACATATGTACGTCCAAAGATAAGCCCTAAAATGCGAGCAAAACTATATGAGTACGAGTTTATTCGTACAACGTTTGTTTGCTCATGTTAACATGTGCACCACATCGTAATCGCACTTGTTACATTCAATAAATTGCTTTGTTTGTCGTTGTACGAGAATAAAGAAAAATGTACGTACATACATCTGTATATATGTATGTACAATAATTGTACGTACGTCACTTACATTTGGCATTGACATTGTGAAAGTGTATGTATTAGACACGACCTCAGCTGAACCATTGGAAGTTGTGGCGGTGACGGGTGATGGGGATGCAGTGCTGCAATCGGCATATAGAAATGCAAAACAAAATTAATTAATCATGCAGTTGTTTGGCATTTAATTGAGGAAATAAATCTCAGTGCATTAACATATATTTCTAGATTTATCAAATCTTGTTCAATAGAATTGAAGGTGCGAGTATTTAGAATTTATAAAGATATGTAACTAGTGGCAAATAAAAACAGGTGTCTTTCACTATCGTTGTCGACTTTGTGTACATTTAGCATTTTTCATTCAATATTTAATTGCAAAGAATGTCGGGCTGACATTTAAAGCTTTTTTAGCATATATTATAGATACAAAGAAAGCTGTTTGCGCAATAGATTCACTTTACATTGCATGAATGCAATAATTGTTGCCATGCAGAATGGTTTCTGTGGACAGTAACTTGACTCCCAGTGGATATCTGTACTGGGTTAAGGTTGCGGAACGCTTTCATCGGCACTAAACTTTGTTGGCAGTTCTATTGGAGGATGTCTAGAGATGGTGTTTCCAAAATTTGCACAGAGAGAGATCCTCGCATTTCTTTGAATATTATGGAATTCTTCGATAATAGCCTGCCTCTCCTTTTTTTTATAATTCACGCGCTCAAGGGATTATGAATACCCTTAAAATGTCTTGCACAGCGCGGGCCATAGGGACATTTAGGGAGGATGAAAGAGGAGTTACCGATGGGCATTGGTCTTAAATGTTTGCAGATCGTAACGGAAGGGAAAAATCGTGTTTGGTAAAGCCTTCCACATTCGTGTTGAGCGGTTGAAGAAATAATCTCTATATTTTACTGTACGAGTACGTCCGAAGTTGGGGTTAAAAATTAAACTGATAGTCATTCCTTGCGAGACGTGTGTTGCGAAAAAATTGTTTTAGGGGATGAATGCAACTAGATATTTCACTGGAGCACTGTTTGTGAAAGAAGCGATAAAACAGGGAAAGACAAGAAACATTACGACGATGTTCGAGGGAGTCAATTGACTCAGTAATGTTTCTATCCCCTATAAGTTTTATCGCGCGTTTTTGTATTCTCTCGATCAGGTGCAGAAATGTTTTTGGAGCACCCGACCAGATATGAGCATTGTACTCGAGCTTGGGGTGAATATACGCCTTATAAATTGTAGCTAGATCAGAAGGGGTAAAGAATTTCTAACATCGTTGAAGGAATCCTAGGCATTTCGCGGCGTTTTTGGTTGTGCTATCTTTCCATTCAACTGATGCTGATTTAAGAGTGCCAGCTATAAAACTAGCTGTTGGATAAACTAGCAAGAGAGAAAAAGAGAGAGAGTAGAGCAACTCTTTGCATTCCAGGAAATGCCCGCCAGTCCTGGATCAGAGTATTCCTTGTCTTTAACCTCAGTTCATATTAGGTCTAAGCTCATATGCACTATGTAGATATGTACATATTTTGAGGTAAAGTTGTGGCTTTCTTCGGAACTCTTTGTGATTGAGGTGGAAGCAATAGATCTCTTACTTTGCTTGTCATTGGACATTGAATAACCTGGCACCTGGAGCCGAAATTCAACATGATGGAGAAGATGCCCTAGCCTCATAATGGATTTGCTTAGACTTAAAGTAGTGTATTGCATTGTATTTTATTTCATTTGTATAAATTTATAATATGTTATCGCACAATTTACAGATACATATATACAGAGATTTAATATTAACATAATAATATTTTTCTTCTGAGATGTAGTTTTTGAGGAAAAAAAAACGAGAAAAAACTTTTAAGTATTATAGAGAGTTTAATATACATTTTGTAGCAAAGATGACATCATTCGAGTTAATGCAAATTGAGGCTCTTGTCTTTTGCATTTTCCATCCCTAGATACGGATTGTTAAGAATTTGTGGGTACAGAGTCTCGGAAAACTACCACAGTAAGCAGCGTCACATCGACCAGAAATAATTCTGATGTCGAAATGATATGAGAACCTTCTACTTAGAAGAATAAAGCCTACAATCGAGACCATCTGTTTGGATTTATGACCAAATATTCCACTATTGATCAAGTCCTTCTCATCACTTACACAGTAATAAAAATCTAAAGAGAAAACAAAAGCAATACTACGTGGTCTTTTAAGGTGTTAGCACAAGCATTCGATTAAAACTGGTATGCAGAACTTGTTCATAAACTACAAATGTTCCCACCACTACAATATTCCCAAGTACATTGACTGTATTTTAAACATATGTACATCCGAAAGGTATTTATGAACTAAACCAGAAGATACATATTCAAAACTTTCGCAAATCAAAGCAGGTATTCCACAAGGCAGCGCAATTGGACCAATTCTGTATTTTATTCGTACACTAGTGACTAACCTATTTTGCATCTACTAATACTGATGCAGCGTTTGTCGATGATACGGCAATAATAACCACTGGCAAAAGAAAAGCTGAATAGACCGAAAAAACAAAATTAGCTATCAACGAATTGCAATTCACTTATAAAAGAGTTTTATATACAAAAATCCATTCATGCTACGAGGGTCGTCTGAAAATGTTTACGCCCAAAATAGAATCAAGTAGTTTTTCGGTCAAATGTAGTTTTATTTTTTAATACAGTTTCCTTTAACTTTTCTCAGTGATACTCTAAACTCTTTTAAACTTCCACATAGCAGTTGGCATCGGGCTCCGCATAATAGGCCTTTACGTATGTACATATGTATGTGATGACCTCCTCGTTCGATGAAAATCTCTGTCCTCCAAGCGAAACATTAAACTTAGGAAACAGGAAAAAGTCACTAGGACCAGATCTTCTAAGTACGGTGGGTGGTGAAACAATATTCGTTAGTATTAGTCATGGTCAGGGTTCGGATTTTGTTGAGCAAAAAAAGCCAAAAAAGGCAAAAAAGGCATTTAATAATAAAGTTTTTTATGCATTATTATTAACATTGTAACCCAAAACATTTTGAAGTTCTCTGGTAACAATCGCCTGCGATTATCTCTCAGGAAAGTTTTGAATGAATTAAAGGACCTTACAACATGGGCTCCTAGTGGAGCCAAGATAAGAGATGTCACGTCCTTGACTTTAATATTTGAGTCCAGTTTAGAGTTTGCAGCGCCATTTCGTTAATTTGCTGAAAAAACCGCGTACAATTTTTTCATCCCATCTGGCCCTTTAGCAGGTTGTAATTCCTCCTCGAGTCCGTTTAAAGTCTTTAACACCCCTTCTTCTAACATAAATAATACGCAGTACACTAAGATCAAGTGCTCAAATTAAAATATGTACATGTAAACTCTTAAATATGCAGTCTTTCGGGTCGACTAAAAATCTTTTTCCAATTTCACCACAAACTCTGTCTTGGGGCATTTTCGCTTCCAATGACAAGCAACAAAATATTTTGGGAGCAGCACGCATTTATGCACACGCAATATTCAACAAACCAGCACTAAGTGACCAGTATAATGTCACAGAATATGAATCTAGAATCTAGATGAAAAGGCGCAAAGTTACGAAAAAAATACTTTCCCGATGTCTACGGATTTTTGTCAGATGAAACTGCGGCGAATGCCTGAGATTGCACTGACGGTACAAGAAGAAGCACATGTATATTTAGTGTTGTATTGGTGTGTAGGGATTTTTTTTATGACCGCTAGTGTAAACAACGCGTGCAGTTATGTGCATGTTCATACAAGAGAAAAACCTGCTTTTATACGTGTGGACACTGAAATTTCTTTCGTGTGAGCAAGGATAAATCGTATAATTAAGAAGAAAGTGCTCAGCTATTTGGACAAATAGTACCAAAAAGGCAATATGAGTAAAAAAAGGCAAAAAAGGCAATATGAGGAAAAAAAAAGGCAAAAAAGGCAATGTCAACAAAATCCGTTCGCTGGTCATGGTTAATCTTACCATCTTTTTTTGGCCCGAAAAAAGGGAACAATCCACTAACTTTGGGCATTTCGCGGGATTTCGAAATGGAAAAAAAGGATAATAAAAGGATATCAAAAATAGAAAAAAAAATGGCGCAAATTAACGTTCTAATCGTCAGAAATACTTTTTTTTCAAGCGTTTATTTATTTTATTAAAGCTCCTTATTCCTAGAACAAAAATCGTTGCGAGAAAAATAATCGTAGCGTAAAACGTCAAAATTCTCGCACCTTCACTGCTAGAAACCATTCTTTCTCGCAACGAGAAAATGAATGGCCCGGACCATTCTTTCTCGCAACGATTTATTTCTCGCAACGATTTTTTGACATTGTTTTCAATGAAAGAGGAAACAATTGTATTAATTTTGAGTAGCATAAAGGGAAACACATTTTCGCGCCTTCAAACGTCATTTGCTCTTTTAAAAAAATTAATTTTGTTGTTCAAAATACTCTAAATTCAATATGAGTGATAAGAGGAGCAAAATAACACAAAAAATAAAGTTCTCAAATGACGAAGAAAAATGTCAAAACTTGTACGTCAAAAATCTCGTTGCGAAATTTGAAATTCTAGGAATTTACCAAAAAAACCTCTTTCAATGTATTATTTGTAATCAGAAATACTTATACGCTTATACCAATGTTCACATGTAATAATAATTAGTGTTAACAAAACAAAAAAAAAAACATTACGCAGAAAAAAAATTGTTTTTCGTAGCGTATTTCATCAACCACACTGTATTTAAGTATAATACATCTCAAAAACTAGCTTTCTAAGATACACCGTCGAATAATTCGTTTTATTAAAACTGGGTTAGGTGAGATGCACGTATGTGGTTTTAAAACGAATCAATTTGCATTATTATTACCTAATTTATTCTTTTGTAGATCCATAAATTCCACAGACAACGTTTGGTTTAAATAATTCAGTGATTTAGTTCGGCATTTTTTGCAGCATTATTATTTATCAAAATTTTTATTTCTTTTGTCTTTGTGTCTTATTTCCCTTCACTATTTTTACTAACAAACTTTCCAATCATCTCAAAAATAATGAATAACTGAAAAAAAAAACATCAAAATTTATCAAAAAACTAAAATGAATAACTCAACAAATATGAAAATTCAATTAAATAAAAGTAAAGAGGAGGATTCAAGATGTAACCCCCGCCCTGTATCGGAGGGTAAGATATTTTATTCAATTAACTTTACACGGTTATTTATTTTCCACATACACACACACTTTGTCGTATTCCAAACATGCATTACTCGAAAGTGGCTAATTTTAGGACTTTTTAGCACATTTTTTTTTATTTCTATTTATTTCGCATCCGAGCTGTAGACGAAGCTAATGGATTGTGAATTAGATGAACAGTTTCCACCTAATTGCGAATACGCGAGGTGCTAATTGTATCTATTGATTTTAGATACATTTTTTTCTACTTTAACTAGATGAGTAACAGCAATCAGGTTGGCGGACTAAGTTCACACTATGTGAAGGAAGTTAAAGGCTGGCGCTAGACAGTTTATACCTATAGATGTTTATTAGACCCGCGATTCTTTGTATGTACTCCGTGAAGTTTAATGTCACAGAAATAAACTCGCGCGGCACATCCAATTGTAGAAAAGTTCGACTTGCAAGTGTGTTTATTGGCTTCCATCTAAAATGTCCCTTTAGTTCAATTTAATTTCCGGACTTGACTCTTATTTTAATTATTCGTGAAAGTTATTATAAATAAGAGTATCATACAAAGAATGAAAACACGACGAGTAACATTACGAACTACCAAGCCTTCTTTCCCTTTCCATGATGAACCGGGATCAACTTTCTCTAAGCAAAATATATTTGCGGACCCGTTTAGTGGTTAGACTACAAAGTTCTTAGTTGTTGCATATCTTTAGGTTTAAATAGGTTTTCTTCTATTTTGGGCAATCCGCAATACGTACTACTGATTTAACGGACTACTGACACGTGGAAGGTGTTCCAACGACAGCCTTCCAGTCTCTTCGATCCCGATCGCACTCTGTTTGCAGTTCTCCAGACAGCGAAATTTTGATCCTTAAAATTAAGGTTCATCCTTCCTTGCTTTATCGATCATCGAAGCTGTGATTCGAAGATCATTTTGGCTGGATAAAGTTTATTTTTGGACTACATCCACAATTTTGATACAGCTGATAGAACTCACGGTTCTATCTTTTCCTCCCAATTCGGAATCAAATAATCGTGCTAAATATCTGCTCTGCATTCCAGATTTTCATCGAGTACCTGGCTCTGTATAGGAGGACTCACAGGATTAGTGTTTTGTAGAAAAGGCATTTCTCCGCATCAGGATATAACCGAAGTAACAGCGGCCTCATAAGCCGAATCTCCACTAGGATGCCATTCGCGGAGTTGATATTAGGTAGAACTCCTTAACTACTTCGAAGTACCTGCCGTCACCAATGACAACTTATCCTAATCGGTGAACGGAGGATGCTTTATTTGTTGGCAAAATGTATATTTAGTTTCGTCATGAGTAGTTTCTTCAAGGCTCCCCTCTAAGGACCCTGGAGATATCCTTAATACATCCAAGCACGCTGAAATCTGGCACAGCTTAGACAAAGTTCAGAGGAATTGTTTCCAAATTGCACATTGCACCGCGTGTTTGCCAGCGTCACGTGACGGGCTGTCGTGATTCAAAATTTTGCTATACCCGTGAAAAGCTCAAGAAGATGAATGGGCCTCTAAAGTAGATGAAAAGACTTCTGTTTATCTCTTTTTAAAACGCCTTGAAAATTTAGCAGTAAAGACAAACTCCGATTATTTAGGGAAAATAATTTCATTTCAATGGCTGCTTGGAAGTAGCCGATTCTAGAGTATATTTCCAATGATTTGGGGCTCTATTTTACTTAAATCGTTACTGGATTGTCAATATTGCTCTTTCTCGGCTCCGCGGGTAATATGAATCATCACCATCACATGATTATGGTACTTGGTTGTACATAGCGCTAACATATTGGAACCATTGATCATTCTCATTTTCTCCATTTCTGGCAAAAGAAAAAATCAGTTATCATGCATCTGTATGCTCTCCGTTGATTGTAACGTTGTCGCCATCTTCATCTTCGAAGAAATCTGGGTTCTTGGGTCCTCAGATAAGCGCACAGTACACACACAAGGCTGGGCTAAGAGGGGTTGAGAGGTTGAGCCGTCATGGCACCTAAGCCGCCACAATTTCCTCAAAGCATTTTGTTTCCCTGCAAAATTTTAGATCGAGTCTATAGTTGATTCGGCGCACCTCTTCCAGGTTACTAAAGAAGTAGGAGCCTAAAATGTTTCTGAGACTGCGTGCTATGCCCTAAAAAATATATGCGATATCCTCTGTTACACCTATCTGCAAATATCCGTGTCTACGAGTCCGATCCTCTTGGCGTGTTTGTCAAGAAGGCAATGCCCGGATACTATTCCTATACCGAAGCTATTCTCATGTGTGCCCTGCTAAATCTATGGATTTCTTTGGTCCTTTTACGGTCCAGTGCCGGCCAAAGTGCCTTGGAAACATTGTGTCCTACAATGTTAGACCATCTGTGGTCAGCCCTTCTTGTAATAATATCGTTTACCTTTGATTTAATGGAGCAAAGTGGTGGAGCCTCGGGTAGTGGCAGTTCCCCCTTTCCTTGCCAACTCGGCAAATTCGTTGCCTTCCATCCCGGAGTGACCAGGCACCCAACATAGTCTTACTCGGTTCTGCGTGCATAATGCCCTGAGCATTGCGCGGCAGCTCCTGAGTAGTGTCTATTTAATAGTGCACGATTCTAGCGCCTTAAGCGCAGCCTGGCTGTCAATGTAAATACCAATATCCTTTCCGGATGTTCGTTTCATGTTCAGAAGCTCTGCAGCTCTAGGTACAGCTAGAACTTCTGCCTGAAAAACGCTGCAGGTATCCAGTAGTTTTAAGGACCCCTTTAAATATGGTTCCACACAGTAGATACCAGACCCTGTGCCGCTTGCAGTTTTAAGCCCGCCCGTGAATACCGCAGTGTCTATGTGGCACGTTACTGTATTGTTTGTCTACTGTTCACGCACATGGTACAGGGTTCTGTATGGTGTGTGAAACTCAAGTGTTAAGAGAGTATCATCCGTTCTTATTGGAAAAAGAGGCTGACTTCTGTTATCAATAAGCATATCAATCTCACGATCTTTCTTCAGAAACTTACGGACATTCTTTCGACCGATATTGTTGGCAACAAAGCACTCCATTTGGAAATATTTAGGTTTATTTCCCAACGTTTTTCCGACGTAAATTGATTCATTTTGCGCAGATACGATTCTACGTATGTTTCTGTCAATTTGTTGAGCGCGAAAGAGCTGTCAGTGTCTAAATACCATGTAATTCAAAGAGAAACCAACAGATGGCCCACCTTTGACTCTAACTCTTTGCATCCAGATCAAATCAAATAAATTTCAAAACAAATAGTTATGCACAGATATGTGAAGACACTCAAAATGGTGTCCATGTTTGGAATACTTTATTAGTTACAATTTATTATTATTATTTTTACTTCGGAATTTTGATTTGCATTTGCTTATTCATTTTTCTTATGCATATTATATAGTTCGCATGTCAAACTAGCTCCCTTACTAATCATGATCTACTACATAAAACAAAAAAAATATTTTTTCAAAAGGTCCACAGCCAACAACTAATTATTGGAATTTTGTATTTTAAGGTGCTACATTTGGAACTGGAATAACAGCCATCAAGCTAACAGCTCTTGGTCGTCCTCAATTACTTGTAAGTGAAACTGTCCTAAATTATTCGCATTGACTTTTCAACACTACTGTCAAATTAAATGTTTAATTGTGTGTCATCATGATTGTGTTTTTTATTTGTTTCTTTTTTTTTATATTTTATAGCTACAAGTATCTGAAGTAATTATGCGCACACGTAAATATATGGAAGATTTAGTTGGCGGTCACGGAAACGTTTTAACTCATCACAAAACCATAAAGGACTTAGAAAAATACTACTCTAGTTTGGGTGATAATAAGAATGTTCAGGATTTCCTTAAAAATGTTACTTCAGATAAAGAAGGGTTAGCGTCAAAATTTGTTATATATTAAAAGATATTTACATCAGTGATATTCGAAAAAGGAAAATTTGTGAAGGATATTTTTTTTATGTTAAAAAAAAGAACTGCAACTTATTTAAACAAAAGGTCACAGGACTCGTTCAATCATTTTATATTGTAAGGTGATATTCGTATATGCTGCCGCAAGATCCTCGAACCCGTACCGGAACCGACTCCAAGTCCCCTGACACACTTTTTATCCATATGATTCCGTTTACGATAACTGCTGATTTAACTTCATCCCAAAGATAGAAGTCGATGGGAATGTAGTCAGCGGCACAAATCGGGTGATAAGTAATAAAAGAGATTTGCATAAAGCCAGACCTTGTGATCTGGAGTAGAGTTTTATTGGAACACGTAGTCCCTCGCAATGGCTTTATCGTATATCCAGGGCTTCACGACTGTATTTAGAACGTTGATGTAGTTAACAGTGTTTACCTTCAGGCGGCATTACCAAACCCCCACTACTGACGACTCCGTACACCAGACAGAAGCATAGAATTTGAAACATGACGATAGGTATATCAGAGCCATCATGGCTAATACTTACTTTACTTTAAGTGGCGCTACAACTCGGGTGAACCTGGGCCTGCTTTTCGCAACCATTTGTGTGTGCGTGTTATATTTTTACACGAATAGAAGGGATCTACAGTTTGTTGCCGACTGACTTGTGTTATCGACTTCGAACGGCGAGTTGAGAAGCTCATTGACAAATGATACTGTTTGATTGCTTGTCACACATTCGAAGGAGGTGGCTCCCGGTGAAAAAACTTTTAGGTGCTGGACCCGGGCTGGGATTGAACCCGGGCAGCATTGCGTAGAAGTCCAACGCACTTACCTCTACATCACGGTGCTCACTTTAATTAAGCTTAATTCTCAGCCTTCTGCTGTATAGACAACTTGGGAACTTTTAATAAGAAAGCCATATTTCTTGAAGACAACCACCGAAACGACCAAATCGTGTAACGAACTACTTGCACAGACGAGTATAATAATTCCGAAATAGCTGTAAAATATCTGCCCAGATACAATAAAAGTTACTTACTTACTTAGATGGCGCTACGGTCCAGGATGGACCAGGGCCTCAACCAACAACCCTTCCGGCTGCAGCTAGCCTGGTCCTTAGCTAACTGCCTTCAGTTGCGCCCTCCAAGTTGGATGAGGTCCTTTTTTACTTTTGCGCGCCACCTTAAGCGAGGTCGTCCTTTGCTGCGCTGACCATCCGGGTTGGATTTGAATACTCTGCGGGCCGGAGCGTTGATGTCCATACGCTCTACATATCCTAGCCGCAGTTTTTTGACCAAAGTGTCTCTTTTCGTTGACAGCATATACTTTGTTTTGCAGCAGTAAGCTTTCTCCACCGTCATCCTGCACAGACGGATGAGTTTGGCAGGGATGTCAAAACTAGACATAGCTCTACACATTTAATCATGTCATAGGCGGCCTTGAACTCCATGAACTGGTGGTGGGTATCAATTTGGACTTCTTGGGTTTCTTCCAGGATCTGCTTAAGTGTGAAAATTTTGTCTATGGTGGACTTTCCTGACCTAAAACCGCAATGAAAGCGGACAAGCAGGTTGTTGACGAAATGTTTCAGGCATTCAGACAATATGGCAGATAAGATCTTGTAGGCGATGTTGAGGAGACTGATGCCTCTATAGTTGGAGCAGTTAAGGGGGTCCCCCTTCTTGTGGACCGGGCAGACGATGCTAAGATTCCATTCATTTGGCATACTTTCATCTGACCAAATCTTAGAGATGAGTTGGTGCATGCTCACTACCACATCATATCCACCTGCTTTAAATAGCTCTGCGGGTAAACCATCAGATCCAGCAGCCTTGTTGGACTTAAGCTTGCAACTTGCTATCCTTACTTCGTTTTGGTCAGGTGGGCTGGAGTTTTGGCTTCCATCATCTAAATTTTATGGTTCATTCTTCCTGACAGCGGGGTGTTGGTCTTCATCGCCGTTATAAAGTTCCATATTCTCAGCACCCACTGCGATTCTACTACACCGTTTCCTTCATCATCTCAACAGGTTTCCTTACGGGACCTGTTTCCCTTACAATAAAACCATACAAAGAAATAGAGACACAAAAATCAAACGAAACAAGAGATCATGGCTGGAAAGTGGCGTTTAACAAGTCTAACTCTAAAGAGTCAACAATAGTGAGAATTTGGCTGTTGCTTTTATCGAGGTATTACGTTTTCCGAGATCGTGCTGATTAAAAAAAAAGTTTTGAATTTTAGTCTTTTCATACATCTTGCACATCTGATTATAAAAGTTTGACTAATACATGGCGATTGCAACTCCTGCTTGCGGCTACTAGGTATATGTGAGACACAGTACATTTGTAACATGAAGAAAACGAATGCTTCCTACGTACTTCCATAGACAATGTATTTTTCAAGATATGTATATTCAAAATTTCAAGTAAATCGGTTGAAAATTGTCTGAGTTATGTTTCCGGCCAACTTAAAAAATGCAGTTTTGAGATACACGCGTTTGAAGTTTTGATTACTAGAAAATCATAAGGAAATTTTGCAACACCTTTAATTTGCGATGGTTGCACTGAGTACTTAGAGATTCTTGCAGACCATAATCTTTTGGGATATCATTTCTGAGGTATTAGGGTACAATTTAAAAAAAAAAAAACTATTTTTCAAAAATTCTAGGGTGGCCTAACCCCTTAACGGAAACATTCCAAAATCATTTTGACTCAAAGAATATTGCCAAAAGTGCACTATAAATAGTTAAGGAAATTTTTAAATAAGTAAAGTAGGTTTTAAAATGATCCTATAGCAACTTTTTTTTTTGTTTGGATGTTCGAAAAGCTTACGCTTTCTTGACGCGGTAGATTTTCTATTGAACCTTTTTTATAATGGCTCGGTAGTACCTATTACTTCCTTTTTTTTAAATTACAACTCCCTGTGACTTTAAATTGGCAAAATTAGTTGCAGTTTTTAGAAATCCAAATCGTTTAATTAACAATTAAATTTACAAAATAAATAAACAAAATATATCACCCAAATTAATTCAGAAAAAGGTATACAAAACTTGTAGGGTTAAAAACTCATCTGGGCACAGCAGCACAAAAGACGCAAAAGACGCAATGTTCGTAATATTAGTTTATTTAATTTATTTTAATTTTTTTAATTTTAGAAATATTGTGCAAATTTTATTCGCAATGCTTTGCTTATCTTTTTCAATGCTATTCAGACTCACATAGATGACACCGCCATCTTCTAAAGGTTTTTAAGCAAAAAAAAAAAAAAACAGAAACCTTTGGAAGTTGACATTGCAATCCTCTTGAGACATTAACTCGCTTTCAGGGCTGTGATTTCACTTAACTTTGTATAATTGGCATTTGACGTTTATTTCCAGTTACATTTTATCCGAAGCACTATTCCAACATGAGATATCCCCCTCTACCCCCCTTTGTATATTAATGTTTTGTATACCTTTCTAGTGGTTTTGGTTTGGTCCCCGCCAACAAAAAGCAACAAAAAAAAATATCCTACTGAGCAAAATTTGCGATTAATTAACTTTTTTCACAAAAAATAAAAATTCTTTTCCCAACAACAGTATTCTCCATTTGTTCCCTTGGTCCGGTATTGTCGACGAAGACTCCCAGCTGAGTGACACTTTTAGGGTACCAGATCCACAAACAGGACAAATGCGTCGATTGATCTCACAGATTCCACCCAAGGAAGAGGAAATGTTCAGGAATATGATTCGCCGACTAAATACCATTGTCAAGGTAAGCTAACTTCCAACTCAAGGCTTATCAACCATGGTTCTAATTGTTATTCTTGCAGACTGCTTCCGAGTTGGATGTCCGCATAATGATCGATGCCGAACAGACATATTTCCAACCAGCAATTTCTCGAATTACTCTGGAAATGATGAGGAAATACAATAAGGAAAAAGCAATAGTCTTTAATACTTACCAGTGTTACCTGAGGGAGACATATAAAGAGGTTTGAGTGGCTGGTCTTGTAAAATAATACAAACTACATAATGGATTTTTTTGTTTAGGTCTGCACTGACTTGGAACAAGCTAAACGGCAAGATTTCTATTTCGGAGCTAAACTTGTTCGGGGGGCATACATTGAACAGGAAAGAGCCAGAGCCGAAGCTCTCAACTATCCTGACCCAATAAATCCCAGTTACGAAGCTACTACCGAAATGTACCATAAGGTTTTGACTGAATGTCTAAGGAGGATAAAGGTAAAATAATCATGTACAAGATGTACATACATATATTTGTCAAACTGTTTCAGCTGTCATAATAAGTATAGCATTAGATTGTACAAGGGGTACAATGTAAAGTTAACCTGTGTAATGGAACTAGTCCATTTTTTCCATCAAAAAAATGTATTGCATAAGATTGCAAAGTCAAGAAACACTTACAACGCATACAACTCATGTTGAATGCTTGACACCATAAGAAGGCAGGCAAAAAGAAAGTAAATACAAATGGAACACAGTTCGCTGCCCATATGCTACCAACAGATGGGTCACTCGTGACATAGTATTGTCATTGCGTATGTGTCACTAAGGGAAAGCACTAACATTGTAGTTGAACTTGAACTAACAAAAAACGATACGAAGTGTCAAGTGACGGAAAACTATAAAATTCGGGTTATACTTTGTAGCCCGAGATTATATTTGACCCACGCAGTATCGATACGCATTAGAAATATTCCTAGGAATTTAGTATATACCTACAGTGCCATTCGAAAAATTTTGCTCAAACTATTTTGTTCGAATTTCGGCGAATTGGTTGCAATAACTACATATTTTTTAATGAGATTTTGTTTTATTAGGTATTTTCAAATGTTTCAGCACATTTTTGGAGTGTTGGCATTTTTTACCCGCAGTCAATGGAGCAAAATGGTCTTAGAACGAGAAATGGGATTTTTGGGTTTTTGCGTCAGTTTTAATAATGAATGAAAAATGATTTATTATCGCAGTTTTTATATTTTTTTATTGCTTCCCAGAAAAATTGCCCATTCAAGCAGTACTTTGCTGAACCTCCTCTTTTTTTATTACCGCTGCACATTTTCGATTCATTGACTCAGATAGGTTTTTCCATGTGGATAGGTACAGGGATGGTGTTCAAGAGACGGATTAGTAAATGTTTTAGGATTTCAATTAGGTCTGGACGGTCCTTTGCAATCTTAAGTCTCATGCTTGACCAAAAATTCTCAATTAGATTGAGATCTGGGCTGTAGGGAGGCTAGCGTAGTACATCGATATTGTTTTCTTCGAAGTACTTTTTAACCTAAAAAATTTAAAAAAAATACTAATATAGTCTTTAGTCATAGAAGTTGTAGCTTATCTTAAAGCTATAAATTAATATTTCATTTGGAAAACAAAAACAATTTCATACTTACAATTTTGGCTGTATGGCAAGGGCATTGTCCTATTGAAAAATGAGTCTTCAAGTGCCACTAAGAAGCTCTATAGCGGAGAGCTCTACCTCATTTTCTAGGTCCTAAACTGCTGCAGTGACTTTCGATTCTAAACATGCCAA
This sequence comes from Brachyopa scutellaris, assembly GCA_949775065.1. Taxonomy (NCBI): domain Eukaryota; kingdom Metazoa; phylum Arthropoda; class Insecta; order Diptera; family Syrphidae; genus Brachyopa; species Brachyopa scutellaris. The sequence goes on along the minus strand of OX459112.1, from coordinate 82,341,190 downwards.
TCTACCCTTTTCATCTACAGAGAAGCATCCCCATACCATCACACCTTCAGTTTCGTGGGACATCCGTAAGAGGCATCCAGAGCTCAGTGATTCCTTTGTTTTTCTCTTTGCGCAAGAACCCTCCCATCTCCAATATGCACTTTAACTTGGATTTGTTGGAAAAGATAACATTGTTCCACATGTCTTACATCCAATTAAGATGGTTCTCAGCCCAAATTAATCATTTTTCTCTGACTTTTATTGGAAAATCCGGCTTCAGTACTTGCTTGATTGCTCTTAGTCCAGCTTTTACGGCCCTTTTTCTCACTAAGCTTGCTGAAATTATTTATCCTTTAGCTCACAATAGATCATTTTGAATATTCACAGAAGTCTTAAACTGATATCGACGGCTTTGGAACACCAAAAAATGATCTTCCACTGAGGTCGTTATTTTTTGGCCTCGCTGAGCCTTTCCTTCAACTGTTACTCACGGTCTCACAATATTTTTTTAAAATCTATGCTACAGTTCGTTGCACAACATTAAATCTTTCAGAAATTTGACGGGTTTTCAAATTTGGACGTGACAGACACAAAATATTAGATATGCACTCGGAACTGTTTCAAAACATTTTGTCCGCACTCGAATACACAAAAAAAAATAATAAAAAAATTACCTGAAGCTTGACAAGCATTCACATTGAACGATATGTGTCAAGCATGGCAACATGTTCCAAAATTTGAAAAAGATACGATAAGTTGGACGACATGTTCGAACGACCGTTCGAATCGAACGATTTGGTCGGTAGTCAAAAAAGTGTGTCAAACAAATCGTTCAATGTGAGCCCCGCTTTAGACCTAGTATGCATACGTGTAGAAAACCGTGGTTTCGTTATGTGTGAGTAAGAATTGTCAAATTTCTTGTTAGTAGGGGTTAGAACACACATTACTAGGTTGGTATATTGATCGATACGAGCTCAAAGCTTAGTGTTCATTTTTGAAAAAAATAGTAGGCGCCTAAAAAACACAAAGAGGAAAAGCGTACGTTAAAAACATTGGCGCAAATTCATAGTCAGATAGAGCCGACGATAAAAGAATTTATTCACCTACATAACCTAAAATATAGCTTTTGCTATTCATAGTCACTTATAGCCGGCTCGAAATTTAAAACTACCCAAACGTAATTTTAAATAATTAGAGCCGGCTATAAATTTCTCATATAATATTTTGACGTTTGGGTTTGTTTGTTCAAATCACTTTACAAAAACATATGAAAGTCGATACTAACTAATACACAGGCAAAAATGTGTTTATGAATAACGAAAAGTTATAGCCGGCTGTAACTATAGTCGGCTATAGGCACTGACTATGAATTTGCGCCATTATCTCTTGCTGAAAAATTAGAATTAATACATATTTATATCAATTTTGTATTTTACTTAATAACTCGAAGTCTTGATAACTGGAATTTTTTTTTGAGGCAAGTGATGGCTCGAGTTATCGAAGTTCGACTGAATTTCCAATTGAATTTTTGCCGTTCGTCGTATATTTTGAAGATGCATCATCTCTTCAATGGACGGGTCATTTTATTTTGTTCACTGCACACAAATGTATATATATGTATTGGAAAGTCTTTTTGTTTTCTCTCTTAATTCTGGGTTGTATCTTTGACATCGTCACTTTCTGAACTTATGGCAACTAAATTTGCATGGATTTAAAGTAGATTGCGTTCTTCTATGTGAAATTGCAAAGACTGAGAAATAGGAAATTCAATTGGTGTACATATTCTAGGACTCTGAATAGGAACCAGGGATTTGAGACTTTCAAAATATAACACGTTTTAAGTATTGTATTTTCTATGTTCTTAACACACACACACACAAATGTATATACAATATAATATATCTGTAGCTTATTGTATTTATATGTTTCACTACATATTTTAACAATTTTTTGCACGCTTGTATAACCACCTCATACGAATTTACTAAACTCCAGTACCCTCATACGCATCTCAAAAATCCGGTAAGAACATTTCAAAATTATAAAGTTAAAATGTATCATTTTTGTATGTGGTGTACTGGAGTTTTATACTGTCAATATTTTCATTTTGGTTAAATGACTGTACTTATGTTTGGTAATCTTGTTCAAGTAATTTTTTTTTTTTATTTGGCTTTTTTGAAACGCATAATTTTCATATTTTAAAATTTCAATAAAAAGCCGATATTTGCCGATTATTGCATTCAAAAGGCGTCTTTTTTTCAAAACTATACAGGCTTATCAAATTTTTTCCATGTTAATTACAATAACAACTAAGCCTATATATGCTTACGAAACCTGGATAATTATCCAGTCTTAGGTCGTTAGCCTGGATAGAAAAATGTGCTACCAAACTGTTTTTCGTCGATAGTTATCGAAAATTTTATCGAAATGTCAAATATGACATGGATGTGAGGGCGAAATATTAAGGCCGGTAGTTATCAACCGAACTCTGCTGTCATTTCCAATTTAAATTATTTCTGTTGATTTTTAAAATGGTTAGAAAAGAAGTTTTATCCGATAAGGAAAATGAAATTATAATGAATTAAGTGAATAATGTTCTATATTTTACTATTTAATTGAATTAAATTTGACGAAAAAAAATGTTGTCCACCAACTTATTTATGAGCGCTTAATAACTACCGGACTTACTTTCAATGAAAACAATGCCGATGTGAAACTGACAAACGTCAATTAGCATAGTCCTGCCAAGTCACTGTTTAGCGTTTTTTTTTCTCATTTTCCGATAAGCCTATATAGAATTGGAAAAAAACACGCCTAACGTCCAGTTTAACGAATATCCGAGTTAGCGAATTTATATACATTTTATAAAACATACATTCTGTCATTTATGTACATTTATCCTTACTTCTGTTACTGTGTTTTGTACCAATATTACATTTAAACTTAAATACGAAAAAATTCTTCTGCCGCAATTTGTTGAATTTTGTCATTTACGTTTACGTTTCATGCTTATATCTGTTATATTGCATTTAATTTCTTAAAGTTTTTCTAGTGATCGATTGTGTTAGCGATTTCTTAGGGAATAAAGAAATATGGCCGTTTACCGAAAACATAAAAATTCTATATGGGTTTAAAAAAGGAGCGTCACTGTGAATTAATTGCTCTTTTCTTATAATAAATACATTTCCAGTACGATCGATTTAACGAATTTTTTGATTTAATGAAAGGTTGTGCAGTATTATGATTCGTTATATTGGACGTCCACGTTCGCTTACTTACTTACTTAGTTGGCGCTACAGCTCAAGGTGAACCTGGGCCTGCTTCTCGCAACCATTTGTGTGTGCGTGTTATATTTTTTGCACGAATGGAAGGGACCTACAGCTTTTTGCCGACTCCGAACGGCGAGTTGAGAAGCTCAATCGTGACAAATGATACTCTTTGATGCTTGTCAGACAATCGAAAGAGGTGGGCACTGTGAAAAACTTTTGGGTGTTTGCGGCGGGATTCGAACCCAAGACCGCTGGCACAGTAGTCCGACGCACTAACCACTTGCGCTACGGTGCCCACAACGTTCGCTTAGTTGGTTGAATAATAACACACAAAAAGTCTTTATACTTTAGATATTTAATCCTCATCTTTTTTTTCTCAAAGTCAATATCACTAATCTGAGAAATAAGATGTTGGATGAATACCTGTGAGCGCATGAAAGTTGTTGGTTTTTTCGCCATTTGAGCAGACGCACTGTCGTGGTGCAGAAGTAGAGACGATTTATATTTCTTTTGGTTTCCTAGCAAATTTTGAAGAACTTATTTCCAATTTGCAAATACTGCAGGATGATGGCAACCACTTTCGCTCTGGTGGTTTTGATGAGTCTTGTGGTTTTGTGGTTTAGCATTTATTCTATGCTCCATACCATGGATTACTATTCGTTTCTAGATCGTACTTATAAAACCAGGATTCATCACCTTATACGATTTCATAAAAGCAGCCTGACCCTATATTTTCGAACTTTCCAGAAAAGCCTGTTTTTGCTCTTCATTTGAAATCCCAGCAGCTATCGAGCTGATTTCTTCAAATATTTCAAGTGATGATTCAATATTTGTGCCACAGCCATGGCATTCAAGCCCACCTCATCATCTATCATTTCCTGTGTCGTTCTCGGTTCTTCGTCAACTTTGGCCTTCACCAGAGCCACATTTGTGATCGTTCTCGATCACGAGATTCGTCCTCCACACTAAATTCGCCAGAGTTGTAGAAATCTGGCGGTGGAACTGGCTAACTTCACTAATTTTACGTTTTCTCGGCTCCATTTACACCTTATACCTACTCATTACATATCGTTAGATTGCAGCCTTTAGAAACTTACATACTCGCATCTGTTTTGAGCATTTGTCGTCAACCAGATAAGATAGTTTAGTTATGCTCGTAAAATTTACTAAGCAATTTATGGGTATGTATTAAGCTCGATCAATTTATTTTTGTGAGCACCGTGGTGTAGTGGTAAGTGCGTTCGACTACTACGCAATGTTGCCCGGGATATTAACTGCCCGAACACAATGAGGTAGTTGCCGTGTAGTACGAGTTGGTCAACTTTAACTTTTGCTGCGCGGCGTTTGACAGCTCTCTTAAAAACAAAATAAATGGAAGAGGACGACTTAAAAAATTGTTGAAAGTATAAATAAAAGGGAAATATTGTGGAATTTGTGCCATCCATATAAAAACATTAAATTGAATTAAATATTCTCTTTTAGTAGTTTATATGCAAGTAAAAATACAGCCCCTTTTTCTTCATCCATTTTATTTTAGTTATAATTTAAAGTTTAATACAAGAAAAATATTTTTCACAATATATTTTCTCAATCTACATTAAGAAATTCCAACCAGCTGTATTTCAAGTGCAATTAATTTGACATGCCGCGCAGCACCATAGTGGGCGAATTCATCCAGCTTTTCAAAACTTGCCCGCGCACATAGTTATTCGGCTACGATAGAAAGGAAGTACATAGTAGGAAGCAATCACTGCTGTTCTATTTTTCAACTTCAATTTCAATTTTTTTTTCTATCTGTCTGTCTGCCTATCTATCTGTCTATCTGTCTGTTTGTCTGAATGTCCGTCTGTCTATCTATCTATCTGTCTGTTCGTCTGTCTATCTGTCGGTCTATCTGTCGATCTATCTGTCGGTCTTTCTATATGTCTGTCTTTCTATCTGTCTGTCTGTCTATCTATCTATCTATCTATCTATCTATCTATCTGTCTGTCTGTCTGTCTGTCTGACTGTCGTCCGTTTGTCTATCTATCTGTCTGTCTGTCTGTCTGTCTGTCTGACTGTCTATCTGTCTGTCTGTCTGTTTGTCTGTCTGTCTGTCTGTCTGTCTGTCTGTCTGTCTGTCTGTCTGTCTGTCTGTCTGGCTATCTATCTATCTGTCTGTATGTCTGTCTGCATTAATTGACGAAAATGATTCATATTCACATTTCACCTGAAATTACAAAATCTTTTAATACATTAAGAGATTCAAACACATTAGTCGGTACGTAACTGCTCATCACCAGAAAGGAGGACGAATTCGTCCCAATGTAGGTAACACTTTATCAGCATCCGCCAATTCTTCTTCACCGGACAGTTCTTCTTCATCGTTTTCTGTTGTTACTTCAACTTTTGGGGGATCCCCTGATTAGGTCTTACTTACTCGGTACAAAGTTTTATTAATGTGCGAAACGGAAAATTGTTGTAAAATTCGTTATGGAGAAAAAAACTCGCTGTATGGAAATTCGTTATAAGGAGATCAAATCACACTTAACAGTAGAACGAAAAAGCTGTGTACTTGAAAAGAATTCGTAATAGAGAGTATAAAAAAGTATAAAAGTTCGTTATAGCGAAGTTCGACTGTAGCACGTTTCTGACCTGTGCATCCACAGTTTATGTTAGTTCTCGCGGTAGGTGGTAGCATAATGATTCAAATGTAACAGTTGTTATATGCAATGCCAGGATATCTGAATATACATATTTTGTATTTACTATTTTATCTTTATTAAGCCTAGGACTGCATACGACCGCAATTAAATCCATCCCAACTGTTTTCAACTTCAAACAATTCCGAAAGCATTGACTATTTTGATAAAAGTATTATGACATTTCTTGTAGTAAAATCGACGCTCCTTTAGATGCGATGCAAAGATTCTTATTGAAAAATATTCAAATAATATGAAGGACATAAATTCGAGTGATTTACCAAAATGGTCTGGGGTGCATCCCAACTCCTATGCAGTCTAAAAGTCCGCGAGTGTACTGGATACATAAATGTTAATGTAGGTGCATATACATTAAAACCTGATAGTGTCGCTACCATAATTGTTTAGTCCTTGCAATTTTGTTTTTATCTCGCTTTGCTGTGCATTTTTAATAAATCAATTTTCAGTCGTCATCTTGATGTTTTTAAAAGCAATTTAAAAAAACGTAATTTATGTATAATATTCATATAATAAGAGAAATCTTACAAATTAAAAAAAAAAACATATTTTATAATTTTCTAGTTACTCAAAGATAATAATGATGATGCAAAACGGATTGGCATTATGGTTGCATCGCACAACGAGGACACAGTTCGTTTTGCCATCCAAAAAATGGAAGAAATCGGTATTGAACCAGAAGACAAGGTGATCTGTTTCGGTCAATTGCTGGGCATGTGCGATTTTATCACCTTCCCATTAGGTAAGTTAAATAAATCAAACTAGTGTGCCCATGCGAGAGAGAAAATCCCACCCCCAAAACCCAAACTTCCCATCCAACATCCAAACTTCCCACGTGATTTCCATCGGTCAACTCATGGAAATCCCGTGGAAATCATATGGGAACTGCTTAATCTTTTATAAGTTCATTTGAAATGAAAAACAAAAAATTATAAATTGTCAATTATATTTTAGGTCAAGCTGGTTACTCCGCCTACAAGTACATCCCCTATGGACCCGTCCAGGAGGTATTACCCTATTTATCCCGACGTGCTACTGAAAACATTGGTGTCCTGAAGAAAATCGAAAAGGAGAAAAGTCTGCTGGCCAAAGAAATTAGCCGACGGATAATGCGAGGTCAACTATTCTATAAACCAAAAGGCAATTATGTTCCGATTTAAGTAAATTTAAATAAATAATTTGAGAAATAAAACAAAACAAAAAAACATAAAAAAAAATCCAAGTTATGAACATTTAAATTTTAGAGAAAGAAAAAAAAACCCAAAACAGCGTCTTAAACAACCATCTATATGTTTTACTTTCTAATTGTTAAATTAAATACAAAAAAAAAAAAAAAAAATCAAATCAAACACGAGAAAATGCTCTTATTGTATTTAAAATAATAACTGTAAGCAATTGTTTTATTTTTATTTGTTTTTTTGTTAATTACATACGAAAAACCCAAAACAAAATTCAGAGATACTGCGCACGAGTATTTTGTGTAATGTTGAACATTATGTGTTAGTTATATTTTAGGCTGCATTTTTAATTAATTTCTTTTTAACATAAACTTTTGTTTTAATGTTTGAAACGATAATTATACAACATTTTTTTTTTAATTAGGATAATTAAAAGCAGAAGAAAATAAGAAAGAAACGCATTTGGTATTTTTATTTGGATTTTATTTTTATTGTTTTTTTAGCAGTTTTCAAAAAATCCGGTCAAGTGCAAGTCGTACTTGCGCAATAAGTATTCCGTTCTATCCGTCATATTTACCTACATATTTACCAGACGAGTATGTTGATAGATCTATGGACACAAATGTAAGCAACTCGACAAAATTACCAATCTGCTGCCCTTTCTCATCTGCTCAGAAGAATAATTATGCATCCACACGAAACAACAGATAAAGAATACAAGAATTTTAGGCATGCGCATCAGATTTCATTCTTCGCTTTGTTATTCGTTGAATTGTATTAACTGCGTGGATGCGATTTGTCTCCCTCTCGTGTTTGTACACAAATTCAATTTTTCCCAATGTACCTAGTAAAAGTAGAGACACCTACATTATAATGTATAAAAAACCATTAACATTCATTTATGTGCATAAAATCAATGGTTTAAGTATAAGGTCAATGCTAATTTTTGGGGCATATCTCTAGGATCAATCATTCACTTTTTACACTCACACCTACAAATTTCTCCATACGTATCCGCTTTTATTTGATTGTGATAGGGTTACGTCACTTTAGGATATGTTAACAGATCGGAAGCTGAAATGACAAAAAAAACTGTCGAACGTAATTCAGTCCTGATAATTTTGGATCAATCTACACTTTATTCTCAATGTTTGTGATTTTATTAAGATTTTTCTGAGTGATATTTTTGGAAGATAAGGTAGGGGGAAATTAATGTTTTAACGTTTTTTCGAACAAATGTTATGAAAAAATATTAAATACATTTTTGAATTCGTGCTTTAACGAGTTTTCATTTGACATCCCACACGATTACCTCAAAATTTGTTTTTTAAACTTCCCATTTAATAGCCCAAATCTAGCCCCTCAAAGTCGAAATTCTACTTTTAAAGTTTAGGTCTGTGTTTGGGCCACTAATTGCTACAACTGTGTTTGGGCCACTAATTGCTACAATTAGTCTACGTCAAAAAGGAGCAGTTGTTCGCGCTTGAAAGTGGTTAGAGTTTTCACCCATATTCTCTGTGAAGAATATGAAACCCAGTGATTGATATCATCGATCATTTATGGATTTTTGGAGAGATCCACTTTAATTCAATACTTTGGGTAAATGTGTCTGAAAATCCGAACTATCGTTCACAATTCCTGCAGATTAATGGCGTCTTGGATAGCTGTTGTTTTAATTTTTGATGTTGCTTATGATTCACAGTATTTTTTTTTGACCAATACATCTTTTCACCATTGAAGACGACACATGTTGTGAACTCGTGTTATGAAAAGATGTGTTAGAATCAATTGAATGTTAATGCCGGGAAACTACATGTATCGATATCTTGAACGCTTTAACGCGTATCTGATTTCACCAATGTCTTTAATTCTTCATTGCATTGTCAATGACGTTCCTTGAAGAGTCATATCTCATATATTTTTGTGTGATAGCTAGCAGTATGGTCTCCGAAAACCAAATTCAAGTTTTTAGTTGCTTCAGCCGTACTGAAGACTGTATTACGCGTACTTGACTTCGGTCCATTCTTCACTTTGATTCTTGACGGTGCATTCACACTGTCTTACATATCTGACAGACTTGGTCGAATGGGTGCTGAACAGACCGATTTCGTTAGCGTTCTCACTATCAGGCATGTTATCAGACTTCGAATTTCAAATAAGCAGCGCATGTGATGGATAAAATTCATCTACGCATTTAAGAGTTACCACTTGGTTTTTATATAAGTATTTATAACTTTGGATCCAATTTTACTCTTTTAAACGTATTAAATAGTAGGGATCTAGTAAAATGGTGATTTCACATGTGACGATCTAGAATTTTGTCTTTCGGATTTGGGTATTCATTTGACAGGTTTTTGAGGCCCTATTAAAGAATTGGTTAAAATTAATAGAATAATATATTTGGGTGCAAGTAAAGTGAATAACTCGAAAATCAGCCATTTTTCTATATTTTATTAAGTACGAATGCAAAGCAGTCACATTGCGCAGTTTCATGTTCCGTTATATGAACATAACCTTCTCACCATCCTAACTCGCCATCGTCGGTCGCGTCGGTGCTTTTTAGTGAGTTTTGAACTCGGAGTTGGTTTGATATTGTCCACTGCACTGTGTTCTAGAAAACCTCTCAAAGTAGCTAAAAAACCAAGAAGTTAATGTCCTAAACGTATTGGTACTCTATAGCGGTAATAAATTCTAGTAATAGCTAAGTATTTTCTTAATAAATTCTCCTATTTGGAGCAAATTAATGAATGGGTATTGGGTGTCATATATACTGCGAACTAAACAATCTATTGCGCCACCCTCTGAAGAAAGTTAAGGTGTTCCCGTTACAGTAGCTCTGTTTGAACCAAAATTCGAAGTTTGTTAAATGTCAAAGAGTGAGGGTGCAATTCTCTCAGAGAGGTAAAATTACAAAAAAGTAAAGGACCCGACCCATAGAATCCGTCGACGTCGTTTCGTTGTACGTTAGTGTTGAAGTTGACGTATTGCCGTATAGAGCAGTCCCATAAAATCCGTCACATATCTACGTTGAAATGTCAAACAATTGTCAACGGCAATGACAGTTACTCTACATTGTCTCTATACTTCCACAGTTCCACCAATGACAATGCATACGTATTCTCAATTTGTGAATGCGTGATGCGTGAACTTAAATATGTGAATGTGTGAACTTAAATGCGTGAATGTGTGTACTGACAACGGATCGATGGATGTTATAAGTAGAATATTAATCTACTCTATCCGTCGAACTTCATACATCCGTTGGTTACGTGGCATCTCCCATAAGAATGTGTGTATTCTATCGAGCCGTAAGTTAAAAAGGACGGAGCAACGGATAGACGAATTCTATGGGTCGGAGCCTTAAACGAACAGGTTGAACAACAAAGTACGAAATATGTCAATTTTTTAAAACTTATGAAGAGTGTACACAAATTAGATGAATCTGCGCTAAAAAATCATTACTCTCTCTCTCATGATTTCTCTCTTTTAAAATTTTTTTATATGATTCACTCACGCTAAAGGAAAATAAATGATTGAAGAATGAGTTTCGTAAAAATCCACCAGGTTTTTGCACCATATATGTGTTTTCTGTCAAATTGCGTAGAGTGGGGGTGATATGCTCTAAAAAATACGAAAGTTACGAAGATGTAAACGTACGCATTGAACAATAAAAAACTAAAAATGTATGTGATTTAACAGATTTGACAGTTTTCATATATCTGCCAAGAAAATTTTTTGTGGTAAAAGTCGTAGCAATGGGAAATTTCTTACTCTCTCGTGAGTACTCTCTTTTCCGGAACTACTACGAAATTTTTGCGTACGCGAACGGGTTTTCGTAACTTTTCGTATATTTCCGTAGTTTTGGATGCATGCAGCATACCCGACCGGACTCCACCAGTCTCTTGAGAATTTCGGTATTTTTTGCGGATTCAGCTCTGCCTTTAAAATATGCTCTCAAGCTAATTTTCCTCTACCAAAATAATGCTTCACAGCTCCCTCATTTCTGACTAGGGGTTTGTTCGTCATTGTTGCAGAATCAATAGCAATATCTTTAGGTGGGTGCTCTGCTCAGTGTACAGTAAAGTATACGAAAACTCGTTAAAATTCTTAGACACAAGTGAAAGCATTGTTCAGAGTTATAGTGTATTCCCCTTCCATTCTTAGTTTTTCTCGGACAGAGTTCTCCTCCATTCTGCAAAAAAAAGGTTCTGGTCCGAAGCTTACACCTTCATTTACCAGTGTAGTTGCCTCTGCATTTCCTTCCTTCTAGATCACCTTGCCGGGCACCCATTGTTGTGTCACGTTGCCAGAGCATTTAGTGTTCCTAAGCAACTGATCTTCCAAGAGTTTGGTATTTCCTTCGTACCAGTCGGGTACAATAAGAAACCATTTAAAGTAGTTGGCAGCCCCGGTGCAAGTCCAAGTGCCTCCTACATAATTTCGCCCAGTGGATCCGATGGGTCAGGTTCGACCATTGCACTCTCCATCCCATCAACATTTAGACTTGACTCTTTCGTCAAATGCCGTATGAGTTGTCCGAATGCGCTTTCATTGCTTTTATTCGCGGCAATGCTGCGCGTTGGTTTTGTACTCGGGTCCGGCCTTGCCTTGCTATAACCAGTGATATGCTCTTTGAAATTCAGTGCTCTCGCATTTATCGTGACATTTTAAATTCAAAATCTCATATCTTTTGTAGACTAGGCCAGGATCAGTTGTTAAGCCTAAGCCATGTCCTTAAGCCGAGTTATTGGAGTTTGAAATGCTTCCCCAGCATGCATCGACTTTAAGGACATTCTCACCGCGGCAAAACCTAAACAGCTATACAGATACGTATTCAAACAAGCCCGGTTATTTACGCATACTTTTTGTATAATATCAACAAATAAACGTCATCGGTTTCTGAATTGATCTTTTCTAAAATATTCACATCTTTATCAATTTATAGATTTTTTTTTATCTTAATTCCGTTATTATTTTCTATGCGCCGGATCCAAGGCTGCCGTTTGAAAATTCTAATGGGAGTATTTTAGACATTCACAGGGGAGAACTTTGTGTCTGAGAGGAGTACAAAAAAAGCGAATACAAATCAAACAACAATATCAAGCATTAGCCTGTTAACACTCTAAAATTCAACTTTTCATTAATCCACTCCAAAAGCAATAATTTTTCCTGCATAAAAAGTATTGTGTAAAGACAGTAAGAATTGTAAGCATTAAAACGACGAAGTTTTGGGTTTAACCTATCAAAATGTAAGTCAGCACTTCGTACAACCTCATCGGCTCGCAATAACTTCGAAAATTCTCTTTATGCCAAGTTCTGCAGAACTTCCATTGATCTCGATCCATGACTTACCTATTTGTGTCTTAAGCTCTTTCACATTCCTGTACTGCCCTTCCATAAAAATCTTTCCAGCCCTGATCCCCCACATGTTTTCGATTGGGTTGAGATCAGGATTACATGATGACCACGGCAAACACCTTGTTCCGCTGACTTGAAACTATTCGCGGTTTGTTTTAGCCGTGTGAATAGGGGTGTCTTGTTGAAAAATTAATCTTTCACCCGGTGGAATTTTTCGAAATTTGTCTAGAGCATGTTCGAGCATCTCTCCGTATTTGTTACCATTCATTTTGGGTGGTAGCCACATCAAAGTGATTTTCCCATGATACCCAAAGGGACCCCAAACTCCGGAGTGCCCGCTCATTTTCACTGCCTTTTCATCTCTCAAATTAGGCTTATAAAAGCTGAAACAATGAGGACGGTGTGCCTTCAACATTTGTTACACTCTTCTTACTACCTAGCTCCTACTTATCGGACCGGCATTCAGCATGTTACGCCTGACTTCGCGTATTTTAACAAAGTACTATTCAATGAAGAAATGATACTCAAATTACTACTTGTTTTAAAAACTTTAAATATTTCAAAGGGGAGTACAATCATGACGAGGGGATCACAGGAGCACAGTGTTTGAGAGGGTATCACGAATATTCCCTAAGTACTCACTTCGACAGCCCTGGCCGGATCTATACATCTTAAATTGTTGGTAGCATGAACTATTTAAAGGCCACTTAACTGATAGTGTGATATAAATTAATTGAGCAGTTTCAAATCACTGTATAGTGTCGTCAACGATAATCAAACGAGATTGGAAATATTTCCTGCTAGCTATCATTAAAAAAGTGTAGATCTACACGTATTGGGTTAAACTTTAAACTATTTTGTTCAATAACAATATATTGTCATGAAATTTATATGTTTTTTTTTTTTATTTTTATTTTTTAAAGAATACTTAATTTTTGCGTGCTTTAAATGTGTTAAAAAATGCTTCTATTTAAGGTGTTTAGTCTACAACTAACTATTTCAAATGACAATAATATACTTGTATGTGGAAAAAATCATTAAAATGAACATTAATCAAAAAACAAAAACCAAACCTTTTTCGGATGCACTTATGTATATGTGTGTATGTATAAATATATAAAAAAAAATCACAAATCGAACAAACGACAAAATGGTTCAATAACTGTGTAAACAAATTTACAAAAAGTAAAAAAAAAATATATATTAAAAAAAGTAAATACAGAAACTACATTTGTTTAGATGTTAAATATAGGTATATATATATATATAGTAATAAAAAAAATACAAGTAAATTGAAGTTTAAATTGTTTAAGTGAAAGATATTGGCGAGGATTTGGGTGAGTTCAATATAAACAAAAGTAATTTGTTCGAGGATGAAGGGTTTCGTAAAGTTTTTAGGAGTAGGGCTGTACTTGCTATAGGTTAATTTTTGGTGAGCTGTTTCGACTATCGATGCTTTTATCGAACAGAAAAGGAAGAAGATGAATATACGAATATACGGCTGCTTCTTAAATTTTGAGATAGATAATAATAATAATAATATTTGGCTTCAGCAGTCCTAGGTAGAACCAAGCCTAGCTTCCCGCAACAATTTGTGTGTGCGCGTTATATTTTTGCACGAATGGAAGAGACCTACAGTTTTCTGCTATCTCCGAACGGCGAGTTGGGAAGCTTTACATGACAAACGATACTCTTGAATGCTTGTCAGGCATTCGGAAGAGGTGGGCACTGTGAAAAACTTTTTAGGTGTTTGCGGCGGGATTCGAACCCAATATCGCTGGCTCAGTAATCCGACGCACTAACCACTTGCGCTACGTTGTCCACATTTGAGATAGACACCTATTAATAATCGAAAATGGGTTCATTTTTTCCAAAATATTCTTCGTGAAGATCAATTTCAATACAGATCAAGCACTTTTTTCACTCCGAATAAGGTATCCCAAAACATGTGAACGCATCAACCGCTTCTTCAGGCGCTTCAGTCCATAAAACGTTCACCTCGCATTTTATTTTTGATCTGCGGAAATAAGAAGACATCATTGGGTGCCAAAATCAGGACTATACCGCAAATGACCCATCAATTCGATGTGTTGAATGCTCAAAAATTCACATGTTTAAACCGATGTGCAGTGTCGTGATGGAGACAACACTTCCACTTCCGGCAAACAAACGGTTTCAGAATTGACCGTTCTACGTTACTCTAATGGCACGGTGACGACATGTCCAATTTATTCCGCAAAAATAGCGACCATTTGCATCAAAGTGCTTCGTGCGCGAACAACTTTTGTTGGATTTGGTTCGTCTTCAAAAACCCATAGTCGATTATTATTTAGTTTTGGGTTCATATGCATAGATCCATGATTCGTCGTCTATCACCATTTTATATAGACGTCTTTTGAAGCACCGCGATTGAATTTTTTCAACATTTCTTTGCACCAATTCGACACGAGCTTTTTTTTGAACGATTGTCAAATTATGAGGTATCCATCGCGAACAAATATTTTCGATGGCCAAATGTTCATGCAATATTGAATGTATGCGAGTACAACTAATGCCCAAGCATGCCTCAATCTGACGGTATGTCACATGACGATCTTGCAACTGCTTGCAACATCTGTTTTTTCTGGCACAGCAACCGATTTTGGATGAACTTCACGAAATTCGTCCTGTAGCGAAGTGCGACCACAATTGAATTTAGAAAACCAGCGAAACACGGTGGCACGAGATGGTGCTTCATTACCAAAAGTCGAAGCAAGTTGATCGGCATACTGTTGCTGGTTTAATCCACGTCGAAAGTCATAGAAAGTCATCGCACACAAATTTTAACGATTTAATTCCATTTCTTGACCAAGATGAATGGTTCAAGTAGGTACTTGGTAAACAACTCAAATAGCACTCGTATGACAAAACGTTCTGAGTACGATTACCATTAAAAAATGTAAAACTTTACGATGACAATGTCAGATTTGACATATTTACACTGTTGTTGGCATATCTCAAACCTCAAATAGCAACCAACGCAACGTATGTACGTATTTATTGGACGGCAGAGTGTTCTTATTTAAAGTATACAACATTAGAATGACCGCCAAGTTTGAAAGAGCCCTTGAAAATGTCTGCGATGGTACCCTATCTGGAATGGATCCGAAATCTCAGAATGGTATTCTTATCACATCAGAATATCAGATAACGATCTTTGCCCATGGATTCAAAGTTAGTTACCGTTTGGAACAGGTATCTTTTCAGCTGAACTAATAATCGCTAAATCCCTTCACCTTCCAGATCTAGACTACTCCAGTGTCTTTCAGACGAAAATACTATCACTTCAAGGTTAGGTATCCCTTTTTACAATGTGGAGGATATTCTTTTCCATTTCCTGCACTATAGCTAGAGCCAGACAGCGCGCACTAAACAACTGTGTATTTACGGACGATTCAGAAATGTCTAACATAAAATTCCGTTACCTTAAAGTCCCTCAACTCCAGAGGATGGATTTGAATACTACCTCGTCTTTACTTACTTCACTCAGGGGATGCGGCATCACTGCAGAAGTGCGATGCCAATGCGCAACCCAGCTGATGCTGATGCCATGCTGATACAAAACGAAATACTCGAAAGGTAACAATTATCACCAAATATACCTATATAGTTTTTCCTCAATATTATTAGGTGTGTTTTTTTTTTTTACCTATAAAGAATAAACAGTTTTCAGCAACATGTTTTCCATATAAAATACAACAAACCTTAGACTGGATAATTATCGAAGCTAAGGTTTTGTTGTATTATGCATTGAAATTTATTCTATATATACCCACCTGTTCTGCATTCCACTTTTAGTGAATTCAACCACCAAAAGTGGAATTGGGTGTTCTACATTCCGAACGAAACTATGAATTGTGGATTGTATGTTCGAAAGTGAATATTTTGGTGTTCTGCATTCCACTCAAGATGACAGCTGTAAATTCGTGTTCTGCATTCCGAAAATCCTGTGATTTTAGTGAATTGCATTCACTTGAGATTCTTGACGTGAATTGAATTCACATGCCGTTGTAAAGTGAATTAATTAATTAATTTGATGATCAGAATCATTTGGAAAAATGCGAGTAGAATAATAAGAATCCATATTAAAATAATTCGTTTGTTTAATATAGTACTCTAACACAAAAATTAGAGGCAAGAGAGTGTTCACTTGAATTGCATGAAAGAAAATCAAGATTTTGTTAAACTGGACAAAGCGTATACCAAGGATTTGTGGACGGAGTTAGAACAACGATTGAAGAGTGTAGATCTTCCATCGACTGGATGAAAAATGACAAGAAATTGTAGCTAACAATTTTTATTAACAAAATAAAATATTATATTTTTTTAATGGGCGAAGGTGAATGCTTGTTCTATTCAAACAATCTATAATCCCCGGAATCCCTCATAGAAACATCTTTTTTTCTTTCACTTGCGTACTTTCCAGTTCAGTCCACTTCGACCACAACTTGTGTTGCACAATGTTTTACATCTCGCCGAGAACTTCGCTGACTGTATAGATCTACAGGCGAAGATTAAAATCCTTTCCCACTGACCTTTGATAACATCCTTCAGCCAAAAAAACGGAGTGTTGTTTCGAGTTTGAGTGTGAGAGAAAATTAAGTTGGTACCATCTCTGACTCCACTTCTCGCAGGATATCAACAACCTTACTCACCCTAAAACTGTTTCTAAAAATGCAAAAACCATTAAATAAATTATTTTTCTTCAGTTGTCTAACTTCTGTTTACAATGCTGCGGGAAGATCTAGAATGTTAGATTTATCTCGCAAAATCTTCCTGCGAACTCTCTTCACTCGGTTTTCATCGCGGTTTTCACCAATCATTTAAAACAAAATTGAATCCATATTTTTCATAAAATATATTTTTTCTTAAATGTTTAATTCACTTGCACGAAACAAAAACCATGAACTCAAAATTTCCAATGATTATGAAATGATTTGAAAGCTGTGTTTGACATTTCAAACAAATGAATTCGAAGTGGATTCCAAAAATTCGAAATCACTCGGAATGCAGAACACTGAATTCCATTCCGAGTGAATTTCAATTTCGGTTTCAATCCACTTTCACTCGAAATGCAGAACAGGGGGGTTTGTATATAAATTTTATTTTATATCCTGTACAGATTATAAGTTTATCTTAATGTACGGCGTCTAATTTAAAATTATTGAAGCGCTTTTTTGAAATTTGCCTTTTTCTTACAGATGAAGAAGGTCCTATATAAAAACTTAAATTGCTGTCTTATCTAGACTTCTCTATCGCCTCAAGATTATTATTTAGCAAAGGATGAAAGGTTTATATGCAACCACTTTTTCAATGAACTTAGCTGATTATTCCAATGTCACTTAAGCCCTTCATCTTCTAAGCGCTTCAATTATGCATATACCCCGCTGTTCTGCATTCCACTTTTAGTGAATTCAACCACCAAAAGTGGAATTGGGTGTTCTACATTCCGAACGAAACTATGAATTGTGGATTGTATGTTCGAAAGTGAATATTTTGGTGTTCTGCATTCCACTCAAGATGACAGCTGTAAATTCGTGTTCTACATTCCGAAAATCCTGTGATTTTAGTGAATTGAATTCACTTGAGATTCTTGACGTGAATTGAATTCACATGGCGTTGTAAAGTGAATAAATTAATTAATTTATTGATCAGAATCATTTTGAAAAATGTGAGTAGAATAATAAGACTTTCCATTAGTGTATTAAAATAATTCCTTTGTTAATATAGTACAACACAAAAATTAGAAGCAAGAGAGTATTCTCTTGAATTATATGAAAGAAAATCAAGATTTCTCTGACTCCACTTCTAGCAGGATATCAACAAATATTTCCTTACTCACCCTAAAACTGTTTTTAAAAATTGTATAACTTCTGCTTACAATGCTTCGGGAAGATCCAGAATGTTAGATTTATCTCGCAAAATCCTCCTGCGAACTCTCTCCATTCGGTTTTCTTCCCGGTTTTCACCAATAATTTAAACATTTTGTTTTACATTTTTACATTTTTTTAATAAAATATATTTTGTCTTAAATGTTTAATTCACTTGCACAAAGCAAAAACCAAGAACTTAAAATCTCCAATGATTTTAAAATGATTTGACAGCTGTGTTTGACATTTCAAACAAATGAATTCGAAGTGGATTCTAAAAATTCGAAATCACTCGGAATGCAGAACACTGAATTCCATTCCGAATGAATTTCAATTTCGGTTTCAATCCACTTTCACTCGAAATGCAGAACAGGGGGGATAGGCTCTTTCCTCTGTGGCAGTAGTAAAGAAGTAGTCGGTTGTCTTTTTGAATTAAAATAACAATACATTAAACGCAAAATATATGTTGTTTTTTTATTTATAACAGTTAGTATTACAATACTCATTTATTTCTCCTCACATTTCAGAAGAGAGCGATTATTCTAGAATAGTGCTTTGTTGAAGGTATCTATATGTATATACAGTGATTTTATTCAAATTTACATTAAATATGTGAGTGGTTTATTTTTATATAAGATTACATATTTGTACATATACATTTTTTTTTTTTGTTGTTGTTTTAGTACCTGCAGTAAATTCTGTTTTGATATCAAAAATAGTTTTCATTTTTTACGGTATTTTTCATTTAAGGAATTACTTTTTTTTCTCACCATTGAGATTATTAAATGGTCTCTGCCTTAAAATTAAATCATAAAGACTTTATTTTCATTTAAATAATAATATGTAATATATATGTATGTAGGTAGGTATGTATAACATTTTATGTTTTTCATTAACAGCTATTGACTAAATAAAATGTATTTAAATATATTTGCTTAAAATAGAGAAAATGGATTTTATGATATATCAAAATGTTTTTGATGTCCTTTGAAATAGAGCTTTCAAACTAACTAGGCACTTGTTGATTTCAGGAGACAAGATTGTTTAATTATGTAGTCTTATCTCCCTACTTGTACGGACGGACAATAAACACAAATTTATTAGATTTTACTTAAATTTAGGAAATATCCACATAAAAAGATTATCTTTTCTTACAAAGTCTATGTATGGTTTAGAACCGACTGAAAAATAAAGCAAAACTGCCTTAATTGATATCCTCGCTGGGTCATACGAATCTAAAACTCCTGTTTGAAGAACAAGCATCGATAGATTTACTTGGCCGTAACGGGTGGAGAAAATAGTATCACATAAAAATACGTTGCAAATACTGAACCAATCAAATTCTTACAGGGGAACCGGTTAGCTACTTAACAAAAGTAGCCATATACACTACCGTTCATAAAAGTAACACCCCACCATCTCTATGCCTGGAGTCCATTACTTCATCAATCGATTTATTAAAACCAGAACGACGAGTGGAGGTTCAAGAAAAACCCCTCAGCAGGAAGATAACTTCATTGCTATTGCTATCTTACGGCACCAGAAATATGCTGAGAGATCAACAGGAATCGACAATTCCCAAAAGGCGTCTTTGTATGGACGTTGCAAAGGAAAAACCGTTAAATAAAATCGTGACATGGAGGATCGCAAAAGTGTTCGGGTGAATTCGTAAACGTCAATTGCATGGGGATGATTACGATCAAGAATTCGAAAACGTTTTGACACGTTCCTCAACAATTCGAAAACCTAAGGCGAATTCGTAATCGCAAGACTTGCAAAGCATATGTTCCAAAGCAGTTGCAAGGTCAAAAGCATATGTTTGCCTTACACAAAAGCAAATGCAGAGTGAAGTGAGCAACATTTATTTGAGAGTTGTGCAGATGCTCTTGCAAAAGCGCAAACTACTGCGTTTTAGAACTGTTTGCTTTGCAGTTATGCGTTTGCAAACCTTCTGCTTTGCATATGTTCGCAACATATGCGTTTACGAATTCACCCCTATTGTCACTGCAGCTGCTCGCAAAACATCGTGCAACAGCGCGCATTCAATTTCATTTTAATGCGCTTGCGTCACAGCACTGCAAATGATCATCGCAACTTTGACGTGATCGTCGTACAATTGACGTCAAGTTCCAGCTATTTGGAACGAGGTGAGAGGTTTTCGCTCGACGTTCCGTGCGACAAACTGCCTTTGCGCCCATCGTGAAGCAGTGAGCGTTATTTTCAGCGGAACTTGCAAGGCATTTTAAACAAAAAGAACTACAGAACCATTTGACATGAGAGGTGCTATTCCAAGTACTCTTCAGTTAATTGGACAAGGGTTCGTCTTTTAAGCGGAAAACAACCCTAAACACACTTCAAACTTGTGTTCATACTTTCGGGATCAAGAAGGAAGGATGGGGTATTAATCAACATGTGTTGACCAAGACAAACATCGGACCTGCGATGGCATTTCAACCGAAACAACGTCAAAATTAGCAGAAAGGGTGCCCAGACTTGTTGAAGCTGTTGTTGCCTAATTTCATTGAAATAATCTTTGAAATGTTTCTACAAAGTGTACTCAAATAAATAAGTGGACAGCCACGGGACCGGAGTTTTTTATCCGCTACTACGAGCTGTTCGTTTATAAGAACGCATTTTGTATGGGAAATTAGAAATTGGTTCCCCAAAAAGTTGTCCGCTTATAAGAGATTTCACTGTAACACGAGAAAACAAAAATAGTTTAAACGTTTTTTTCATAGATCTCATTGATCTCAAATTTATGAACGATAGTGTATGTATTTACGGAAGGAAGATTGTATGACTCAACTATGAGGATATTTTCTTTATTTTGATTTGCATGTCAGCAAGTTATTTCCCTTTTATATGTACAACTTATACTACAGTAATATAGTAATTAAATTACATTAAGGTACATTTGAATGCGCAAACGCTATTTATTGTTAATCCATTGCTAAGAAATATGTAGAGTATGGGTGTTTTCATAAACGTCAAAAATTTGCGCAAGCACAACCGCATTTCTTTTCTTATGCGTTTTTGAACGCTACTGCTTTTCAGAATACGTGCAATCAAGAAGAATTGATTTAGCACAATTTTCATGTTAACATCGTTCATACGTCAAAGAAAAATATAATATCATCCTTGTTATTTAATTTGATTTCTGCTGAATAACAAATTAATATAGGTATACAAGATACTATTTTTTTTTTGTAATTTGAACTTACATTGCATAATATAAGATTCAACTTTAGTCAACTTCAATCTTTTTACTTTAACGCAATTCCTTGTTAGTATTACGTTTATGAGAACACCCTATGCATCAAATAAGTGAGTGATTGAGTTTTTGGGACGATTTTGTTTTTTGTTTGCTCGGTTAGTTGAAATACACACCAACCATGAAAAAATATAGACCTGGAAAATCTTCCTGAAAGGTTTTTATTAGAAATTGTTTGACTAAATGGAGCCTTTATTCCAAGCGTCGCACTCATCGAATTTCATTACGAATCTGGGGCCCTACTCTGTATTTCGTTACGAAAGTCAATCCTATTCGAAATTGCTTTTCGTTTCGCTTTTGAATTGGTACTCTGTAACACTTTCGGAATGTAAAAAATACTACTAGATGATTTTCCCACTTAAGGATTTTTTTTTGTCGAGTCTCGATATATTTCTTATGAGATATGTCAAATCAATAAACCGAGAATAGGAGGAATAATATTGTTGTGAATTTTAAAGGAAGAATTTAATATAATAAAAAATTAAAATGTATTCTGTTGCACTTCGGATGGACGAAAAAACAAGTTAAGAACGGATTGAGTGGAAAATTATACGGGATAAATCAAATATTATTGAAAAAGGTGATAAAAGGTAAAACTCGGTTGGTACCAAGGATTCATATCACCATTACTTATCATTTATTATTTTAGTTTTGTTCAGAACTTTCGTCTTTCGAAGGATGCTTTTTTGTATGTTTTCAATTGCATACGAGATGAACTTCCTTCTCCTTTGGGATCCACTGGAGTCCCTCTAAATTTAAAATACCCGATGATGCATCATCAATCAGCATTGAACAGCAACATGGAGAACATTGCAAAGAGAATACGGGAGCAAATCAAAAATAATTTATTAAATCAATAAACACAAAAAATAAAGCACACATGAATGGCTTGCTTGTTTAAATTGTCATCATCACTAAAATTTTCTTAAAAATCTTGCATTTGCAGGTACTTTTAAATCCTTCCGTTAGCGAATTAGTTGTAGAAAGAAATTTTCCGTTTTTTAATGCTTTTGACATTAGGAAACGAGTTACAGAGTATCAAAATTCCACTTTCGGAATTGTAAATCCGAAAGTAGTAGATTTCATTCCGCTATCGAAATAGAGAGTATAAAATATTCGTTTTCGGGAAATTTCCGTTTCGAAACGAGATACAGAGTAGGGCCCCTGATCCGCGGATGCGACTACGACCTAAAAGATCTTTTGTGCCACATATTTTTAAACTAGCAAAAAAATGTTGATAAAATTATCGATTTCTTTGGTGGAGATCTTAGAAATTTCTCTGAGGCAGTTTTGCTGATCCGCAGCTGTGTCGCTTTTGTGACAGTCAGTTTCCTAAACACAACCTATTTGTTGTAGAAGACACTGGACTTGCATATGTATCAGTTACTGCAATCTTGCCTTTTAATTCTTTTAAGTGTCGGTACACAGTCACTGCACCACGCAAATATATGTATGTTAAACCAAAGCCTTAAAGCTATGTCAAACTGTTTAGAAACAGCTAGCTGCAAACCATTTAGTGGCCACATAAGAGAGTTCACTCCCCATGCCATGTCCCTAAGTACCCAACCATTGCGTCTACGAAAATGCTGCTGCATAAAAAAATACTTTGCTGCATATGTAGATAAAAGGCCTGTTCCTTTACTTTCTGCTCCAAAGAAGCAAGTTAATTTCAAGGAGTGGCGGTAAGATTCTCTCAGAGTAAGGCAAAATTACGAAAAAGTAAAGGAACGCGTTTAACCACAAAAGTTGCAAACAAACAAAATGTTATAAGGATATGTGAAGCAAAAGTTAACAGAGTGCTATGGTAGGATTTTATATTTTCAGCAGTGTCCACTCCAGACTCAATGCAGTATTGAGAAGGCTCTAAGAGATGCCATGCAAATTTCAATATTCAGACTATCCAAATTTCATCTGTGTTCCTTTTATTTCCGTTGTACCTATTTCAATTTTTGCATTAAAATATAAAAAATGCAAAACAAAAGAAACAGGTGACTTTGACAGATAGTTCAGTTATTATAAGAATTATTCAGTGAGAGGAAAATTTTACTCTCTCGTTGCCTCTCTCTTTTACTACTTTTTGTGTTGAGGAACGGGGTTGGCCTAGAATTCGTACAAATTCGTAACAATTTTCAGGTAAAGGAACAGACCTAAACTCGTATAATCGCGACTTTATTCGAGAAACAGTCCCAAATTTTCCTCAATTCACTTATTTTGGTAAACTCAGAGGAATTTAAAAAAAAAAACGAATGCACATTGCATACAAACATAAACATCTTAAAAATTTATTTTTAACCACTATAAACTATGGTTGTTTCTTTTAACTTAAACTTATATCTTCAGTCCAGATTTGAAGAGTGTATTTCCGGTTTCTTTCTCGTACTCCAGTTAACAATATTATTAGCACCAAATTCTTCACAATTGGAGGACGCACAGACACAAAACACCCTTCAATTCTAAAATATGTGCTTAGTATCTTTCTTTTTTCAGTAAATTCTATTATCAGACCTTAAGACTAAAAAAAAAGTAATTTCGAACTTATTTTCGAAAATATCATGTAAGCCACTGTCACACTCGCTTTCTTTACTGAGCGATTCCCGTGTGATTTGCAGCTACTTCGGCCAAAATCAACAGATCTGAGGTAGCGTTGTGATTGACTGCGATAAGGGTTTGTGGAACTGCACTGACACCACCTCCGACGACAATTGAGTTAATGCAACCACTACTCAAAAGCACCTGAACATCGCTCTGTATCGAATGGATATCCCTACGAGTGATGCTTTCCTTACGGGCTTTACGCTTTTGACTGCCAACCATTTGCTCCTTAACTTCCTGTGCGGTTTTAGGTTGACGTAGTTGTGATGATTGTGATGTTCCTTTAGAGGTTACTGTTTCCATCTTAGCTTGCGGAAGAGTACGTTTCTTCGAATTGATTTTTTTCTTGCGCTTTGTGTTCTTTTTGCGCTGCAGATACGTTTCTAAGCACTGAGCAGGCAAAGCTCTGATTTTATCCTCAAGATCAAATGAAACAAAGCTGAACTGTTGCTTGCTAGGAGATCCATAAGAATCTGGAGAGTCCGGCAATAGGTACTGCCCTTCAACTGACTTTGATTGTGAGCCTTTTTTGAAAGAAAGCAACTCTTCTTTAATGACAGACGTGACTTTAGTACAATGGCCATTCTGCACGACAAATTGTTGACTACTATTAGTACCACTAACGTTCTTTGTAGGTGGCTTCGGTGATACTTGCTTTTTAGGTGTTACCGCAGCTATTTGACCAGAATTCATGAGCTCTTGATACTTTTTACCCTTACACGAACGGGCTGACTTCTTTGGTACAATGTCATCTTCACTACTCGAGAAACTATTGTCACTATGCAAACGTTTGGTGTTCGGAGCATCGTCAAATGAGCTGCTAGAAGGTCGTTTACAGCCTGTCTTGAAATAATCAGATGTTTCACAAAGCGCATCTTGAAGAGCGTCATTGGTAGATGGCATAGCGATTGGGCGCATTAAATTGTTCAGTTCACCCATTTGTGTTTCATCGGCAAGCTTGAAGTAAGCTACTTTATTCGGTTCACTACGACTGCATGCATGATAACTTAGTGTGTTTTGCGCTTGCGCATCATTGAGGTCACATGGATATTCCCCGGAGCCTGGAAATGGACGTTCAACGTTACCTGGTCGGGTGTTCAATGTACGCAACGATGGTGCTGGCAGTTTGTACCACTTGAAGTTGGGATTCGCAGAAAAGAAAGCATCCTTGTTCTAAAAACGAAACGAAAAGGATTTCAAATTTAATTTTAACTCGTATTTAGCTTATTATAGAGAAAAAAATTCCAAATTACTGTAATTTCTCGTATAAATGATATTAAATCCAAATATATGGTTGTACTCACCTGCTTAGCAAGATTCACGTAGCATTTTTTGTCATTTGGTTCCAACGCGGCCCACCACTCACCGAGAATTTTCGTAATTGATCTACATAGACAAAAACAATGTAAGTACATATGTAGGCAAATAATTTAAAGTTTCCTTTACCTATTCTCAAAATTTTTGTATTTATCTTTGACAATACCGCGATGACGCTTACAAAATATTAAAAACGCATTCATTGGTCTTCTTGCATGATGATCAGGTGGCATTTGATTTACGCCATCCTCCAATTTTATCTCAATTGTTTCCTTGCCTGGACTTTCCAGTACATTATTCAGCAGCTGCTGTTCCCGACCAGCGGATATAACAGAACTCCCAGTTTTAAAAACCTTCTCAATCTGCTGTACAGTTGCGCTGCTAGATTTCCTATTTTTATCAAGCAAATGTTGTTCATAATCCACATCATCGTCTTCTTCGTCGTTTTCTTCCTCCTCTTCCCCGTCCTCTTCTTCCTCCTCTTCATCATCTTCGTCTTCATCTTGATTACTACTATTACTACTATACATGGCTACATTGGCAGTTCGGTTACTCCTGCCATTGCAATAACTATAACGGTTCAACTTCGAATAGTTATGCACATCCTCGATTTGGCGAAAGGCATTTTCTTGGTCCTCCGTTCGGCACATTGGCGACTTTTGGCTATCACTTTTGCTGCTTCTGCTACTACTATTACTGTTATTGCTATTGCTACTGCTACAATTAATGCTAGTATCACCGGTTGTTTTCTCCGTCACATTGGTGAGAGTTACGGTATCACCACCGCCAACTACACCGTTTAAGGCACTACTGTCATTGCGAAAATTATTAAAAATCTTCTTGGTCAGCTCATTCTCTTGCTTCGAATTGTAGTAGCTGCATGGCTCGTAGGGGATGCATTCGTTGGATTGGTCAGCCGATAACATATCGACGGGTGAACTTGTGTTATTGGCAATTTCCTCACTAGAACAATGTTGAATG
Source organism: Brachyopa scutellaris (assembly GCA_949775065.1). Taxonomy (NCBI): domain Eukaryota; kingdom Metazoa; phylum Arthropoda; class Insecta; order Diptera; family Syrphidae; genus Brachyopa; species Brachyopa scutellaris. The sequence goes on along the minus strand of OX459112.1, from coordinate 82,314,637 downwards.
ATGATGGTTGTGCATTCAGCAGTTGGTGTGCCACCACCACCACCACCACCTGATGTATAGAATGTGAAAGGTTGCCTGCTCTGTAATTGAAGTGTGGTCGGTGCTGAACTCATGTTTTTACTATTGGAGATATCGTTGTTATTATTATTATTATTGTTACCAGAAGTGGAGGTGGTTAATTGCAACTTTTGTTGGTATCCACCAGGCAAAATACCAACATTATTAACTAGTTTCAATTCGGAAGAAATAGTATTGCTTATCATTTTAATTTTGATTAGGGAAAGATTACGATTGAATAAGCATAACCACTCAACTGTGGTTATTGTGGATTATTTATGAACGGAGGACAATAAATTTCCATTTGCTATGGCAATTTTGCTCAGATATTTGATTCATTGATTCTCTGTAAAAAAAAAAAAAAAACATACATCAAATATGATTAGGTCAAATTAGAAAAGCAATAATTATAATATTAAAATCATAAAACCCATCCTGATACCAGTAAAATCAGAGCTCGCAGTTCAGAGAGGTGAAATATTGTGTAAGGAGTAATATAAGATAGAGTTTTGGGCAGTGATAGAGGAAGTGGGTGTGTCCTAATGGAATTCCACATCACCCCATTCACTAAACTAATTGTTTTTATTCCATTTTGTTTTCTTGGATAAGTAGATACATACCTTAGAATATTATGTCCATGGTACACAATTTTTACCTTTTCGAAGGCTTGTGTCAATTTTGTTAAGAGTAAAAGAATCTCCATTTGTCTTTAGCAGTGAACAACATATTCATATTTCATTTTTGAACACAAATTGTTGGGCTAAATTTTAAGCTTCTTTTTAGCAGTCTTTTTTTTTTTTATTATTTTTTAGTTCTCTGCTGTTGCTATGTTTTTAAAGAAATTTTCAGGTCTAACCCATGAACAACTCCAGATCTACGTCAAACTTTGTTCCTATAGACGAATTAGAACAATTTTTGCACGAAGTTGGCTGAAGATTGTATTGTATTGTTTCAATTTACCGACCTTTTTAACAACATCAAAAAGTAGTTACTTTACCCCACAAATCGGAGCACAATGATGATGGCATGTAAGGTGGGTGTGTTCTGCAGTTTTAAGTTTGTAACTATGTATTTGGTCGTCTAGAGTTTTCTGTAATTTGCGTTACATTGCTAATACATAATAATGAGTATGTAAGTCGAAATAAGAGTTCCGGAACAATGCCATAGAAGTCTTTCGACGGTCATTAGAATGAAAAAGGTAAGATGTCTGTCTCAAGTCATAAGCATTGACTTGGCTGAGTTTATACCGCGACTCCACCCTGTTTTTATAAACGTCAAAAATTTGCACAAGTACAATCGCATTTCTTTTCTTATGCATTTTTGAACGCCAATGCTTTTCAGAATATGTGCAGTCAAGATGCGGAACTGATTTTTTTAATTTGAACTTACATTGCATGCAAAATTCAACTTTAGTCAGCTTCAACCTTTACGTCTTCCTCTGCAGTCACTTTTTTACCCGACTACGCAGAGGAAGGGCTATGAATTTAACAGGCTGGGTTTGTTTGTATGTATGTATTTAAGGATGTCACCTCGTACAGGCTAAACTATGAAACCGATTTCAGCAAATGAGGTGTCGCTAGATTCGTGTTTATCCGGAGTGTCCTAGGCTATGTGACGTCACCGAAAAATTCAATATGACGGGCGCACCATACAAAATGGCGGACTACCTCTTCTTTTTTTTTTCTTCGTTTTTACCCGAGTAGTCTGTACAACCGCATTGATAGTGGTATCAAATGAAAGGGCTTGGCGAGTAGAATACAATACGATATGGCATAATTCTAAATTCAATATGGCGGGCGCACCCAAGATAGCGGATTTCTGTTATCTTGACTACCTCCTTAATATGGGTATCAAATGAAAGGGCTTGGCATGTAGAATATAATACGATATGACGTCATTCTAAATTCAATATGGCGGACGCCCCCCAAGATGGTGGATTTCCGTTATCTTTACCACATGCCTAATATGGGTATCAAATGAAAGGGTTTGACAAGTAGAACACGACATTGCTTACTTATACATAGACTACATATTTTTTGAAACTAAAAAGATGTAAATAAAAAATTAAGTTTGAAAAACTAAAACCCGACTACGGGAAAAACCAACTAAAAACTACGAAACAAGATGAAACGACACAATGATTTTCAGAGTATAGCCGTGGTCGCATGCCATTACAATAACGTATTTATATAACTACGCATTCATTGGACAAAGCGGCATGCGACCACAGCTATACTCTGAAAATCATTGTTTCGTTTCATCTTGTTTCGTACTATTAAGTTGGTTTTTCCCGTAGTCGCGTTTTAGTTTTTCAAACTTAATTTTTTATTTCAGTTACTAATCGGCACGACAACGATGATATCTTGACGTTTACGAATACAAAGTAATGCAGTTTGCCTGCGGCAGTTCTGCAAAAAAAATTTTGAACGCAGTTAACGCAGTTCTTTGTTATCATGACGTTTATGAAAACACCCATACTTCTGTCATAACTAGGTACATGCTTAACTAGATTTAAGATGTTTTCCTTTGCTGGGTAAATTATGTCAAGATATTTCATTCTGCAAGATGTCGTCGAAGAAGAAACAACGCGCAATTCTCGCTTTGAAAGCAGTGAAATACTCTACGGAAATACCTACCAAAGACTGAAAATTTACATTTGCCAAACGGACAAATGTCAAAAATAAATCTGGTTTTCAGTTCGCTGAGAAGACAAAACTGAAATGCGGATATATCATTTATGTTTTTATTTATGTCTGCAAATTAGGGGTCTCAACGAGATATTTTTGTATCAAGTTATGTCTAAAAATGTCTCGTGGAGACGAGGTATTACCTATATTCGGATTAAAAAGGCATCTAACATGACATACTTTCAAAATTTGTTCATAGTCAAACTGATGGAGAATTTTGTTAATACAGTGGATTCTCGGTAACTTGAATAGGTACGAAACCAGGGCGGTTCAAGTAACCGAGAGTCCACTCCACTGTATTATTTTTTGAATTTCTATAGATACCTATCATAATCCTAAAGGCCCGGCCCAAAGAATCCGACGCATGTATTTAACTTTCAAGTGGATAAAATACCCGACTGCTTATGGAAGGTGCCCCATAATTAATGAATACGTCAAATAGAGGGTTAATTTCCTGTTTTTTATCCGATAATTCCGTTGACAACCGACAACTTTCCGTTATTTGTTTTTCTTTTCTGTTTGGCTGTAGAAAAAGAGCTCTCATCGTATGTAACAGATTCTATGGGACTGTTGTTGAAGATTTTTAAAATGTTGATACCATTTCAGAGAACATATGAAATTTTAACTTTGTGGGCGCTTCGAGCCCGTATTTGTTGTCTTGTCCCGACAGAGGTGACATCAGTTGTTTACGAGTTAATTCCAAATTCTTCAGCTAAACAAAAATTCAATTGATCGATCTCGTATTTCGTTTTTGTTAAAAAAGTTTAAGCAGCTGCTCACAATCGTAGCCATTTTTATGTACATATATATTTATTGGTACACTGTAAGTACGAGTACATATGTATTTGCAATCTAATCACTCATATGAAAAATTACTGTACGCATCTTGATTTTGATCAACAAACTCATATTCCCCTTCTGACCTTTTCTCACTCAGACTCAACTCAGGCAAAACATAAACACCCATGTATACAGAAATTAACTTCACTCAGCTCAGCTGATTTTAGCGTCTTATCAAGCCACGACGCATAAAAACCGAACACACGCACACACATAAGCTATACATAATGAACCTGTGCCAAAAAGGTTCACTTTCAACAATGAACCTGACTCTATGATAAGACAAAACATAACAAGCCACGAATAACTGTGCTGTGCCACTAAGCGTTAGCACTCAAAAGCTTCACTCCACTGACACACAAAACTATTTCTGAATGAACCGACCGACAGCAGAACAAAAATCTCTTCCTATCTGTCTCACACGCGCGCTCTCCCACATACCAATACAACACGAGGAGGTAAATAAACCACTATCCAACCAAACCACCTACATTCTACAAGCTACAAATGAAATTTACCCCTGCCCCACCCAACAAACAACACACACTCACATACGATCCCATACCAGAGCAAAAGAAAGAAAAAAAAAAAAAATCAAAAATAATCGAGTTTGCTGTTTGTAAATTGTTCACAATTGGATTTTTTTCGATTATGATTTAATTATTTTTAGATCAAAGAGAATTAATTTTATTGTATTAATCCTTGAATGCACTTAACTAGAACGGAATGTCACTTTCAAATTCGGTTCACACTGGATATGGAAATTCTGACATTTTTTTTGGAGGAAACTTTCGTTTTTCAAATGCGTAAATTTTTTGAATGAGAACTTCAGCGTTGGTTCACTTACTCGATTCGTGAAGGTACAACTCACTGAAACTGAACGTTATAATTGAATATTGGAAATGTATTCACACTTTTAATAGTTTTTTATCTTATTCCCAATAAATTGCACAAATTTAGCTTGACTTAATTGAAGTGAAACTTTAATAAACATCTACAACCACTCACTGTCCGTGCCACTGTTGAATGCGAATACGCTACGTAGTCCGTTTGACAAGTTTACACAGAGGGGAAGTACAAATAGGTAGTTGTATGTTTGACTTTGAAAAGCTTTTTCTGTTGCTGAATAGTGTTGCCAAAGAGGTAGGAGCAGTGCGTGGTGTAAAGTATTAAATTAGTTGTAAACTATTTTATTGTTTATGTTTGATTTTTATTGGGGTTGCTGGCGTTGCCAGTGGCAGTAGGATACAAAATGAGGGCATGTTTATTAAACCGCAATTCAGTTGTCAATTTATTATAGTTACAGCTCTGTTTGGTTACTTGCGAATTTGTACGAATTCTCACAAATTGTTAACCCAAAAGATTCGTAACAATTCGTAAAAAATAATGAGTGTCAATAATGTTCCTTCAAATGAGAGACTTACGTATTGCTACGAATCCTTAAGTTTAGTACGCTGCTGATGCGAAACGAAAATTCTCATACAAAAATGACACAACGAAATCGAAAACGGAAATTTTCGTTTTGCAGTACGCTGTTCCGCTGCGAAATTATACTGATGGTGATTAGATAAATGTCTCTACTCAGTTTTCGCTCACAATATATTGTATACATTAATTCCTTGCAAAATTTTGACATTTTAAATTTTTTCGTATTTTATTATTTCGGTCTCGTGTTCGTGTTTTTATTTTTATTCTTTTTTGTGCGGCAAATCAAACATTTACGTGGGACAAACAAATGGATCGTAGTTCTTCCGCGATGGAGACAGAATTGAAGGCATTTCGTAGGCATTTTTTCCATGCGAATGCGACCCAAAAAAGTACTCGTACACATTGATTGTCGGCCATGGGAATGGGAATGTGATTCGTTTGCAGAGCGTTGGAGTTTCCTCCAGAAGCATGTCAACTTACCTATTGTGTTTGTGTTTTGTTTTTCGTTTTGTTTTTGTGTTGTCAATAAAATATGGAGTCCTACTAAGTGGAGTTTTATACTTTCCTTTAAATTCAATTTAATTTTTCTATTTAATAACTGTCTCCTGTCATTATTGTCATTTTTCTTTTGCTAAGCAGCTGTTTGAACTCACCATACATTTTTTTTGGTCGATATTTTGCTAGCTTTTCGCACTCGATTTGGAAATCACAGGAAAATTTCGTTTCGCATCAGCAGCGTCTAGGCTTTACACCAACTTTTTCATTGTGTAAAGTGAATTAAACCGGTCAAACCAGCCATTTGGCAGTTTCTGTCAGCAAAATCAGCTGTCGGGATTTTTCCCCACTTTTTAAATTATTTGACTGATTTAGGCCGTATGCCAATTGCGTTAAATTTTTATCCACTGGCTAATATTTGACGTTTCTACCAGAGGTGGATAAAATTTTAGCTTTTTGCTGTGTCGATTGGATTAAATGGGATTTTTTGTTAGTGCTATTTTACATTCATTTCCCACTAGAATTGAAAATGTTCCCTTTCATTTTATTCACATCACATTTTATTATAGCTAAAATTACCAAACTGTTTTCCCAGTTTTAAATAAAAAAATAACATAAAAACCATAACTTAGAATTATTTTCCGAGTGAATGCTTTTGTTTGTAAATTATATGTAATTTGTGTACATGATTGTACAACAAAGTTCGTCATTTGTTAGTGGAAAAAAGAAAGATAAAAATTTCACCAATCAACATTTTTCAAACTATCAATTTTACTTGTTTTTACATGATATTGCTCACCTGAATTACTTTTTTTATAAAAAAAATATGTTGAACTGGTTTTTACATAATTTTCACAATGGGTAGTTTTCCCATCGTATGTGAACACTACTGCGCTACATTTGTCCACCGAAAATCGACTTGGAAAACCGAAACAAACACAAAGCTCTCGTCGTCTCTTTCATCCCTTCATGGGTATATACAGATGTCAAACATTAGCCACAGGATAATTTTTTATGCAGCTCCAGAGCCGGCTAATTTTTTGAAGTCTATATTCACCTCACTAGCGTCAAAAATTAGCCAGAGGATAATATCTTAACGCAATTGGCACACAGCCCTAATCACTTGACCACAAAAAAGTTACCAATCAAACCTCATATGTTACACAGTAATGTACATATTTAGTGCCTTTGCACACTTGCGTTTTTTTTAACGCGCGTGTTTTTTTCCGGAAGAAATAAAATAAAATAAAATATAGTGTGCATTGAACAACTTGCCGCTTCATGATCGCGCGTTAGAAAACCCAAGTGTACAGCCCACCGGTACTTAATGTCCTTAGATCCCCGCTAAATAAATTTCAAATTACACTCTCGATTTTCAAAAAAGTTACTTCGATTAATGCAACTTCTGTCCTACGAGTACGCAAATGTTTATTCACTTGTTTTCATTTGTATGTTCTTCTTCTGGTTGATTATCGGTGCCGTTATTTCATAGTTCGTTTCTTAGATCATTTGTTCGGGAATTTCATCTGTTTGGTTCATCAATTTGGGTGTTCCAAAAAATATTATAAAATGATCTATTAAAAAAGAAGTGAAATTTTATCCGAAGTTGATAAGGTTGTGTCAGTTAACATATTTTGTGTAATACTTAATGTTCGCAAGTCAATAATAAGACGAACAACGGCAAACAGAAACGCACCTAAACAGAAACGTGGCTAGAGCTGAGTCTGAACCGGGGAAACTTGATACACTTCAGGATTCGAAATACCCATATGGAAAAGGTGTTAAAAGCAAAGAGCTAAACACATAGCCACTTTGATATCAATTTTTGTTCAAGAACCCGACAAGTGCAACGACCTCGGTTATTGCAACTGTTTTAATTTATGTTAGCTGCATAAATCGAGTTTGTACTGTATGTACATACATTTCGTTTCTATGTTCTCTCTCAGTTTTTTTCTCAGTTTCCCAGTCTTATCGATGACAGTTCGAAATCTCTATCACATATTAGGTCTGTCAAGCTGTAGTACCTACACTTCGAACGTACATAGTAAGCATTATTTGGTTGTCATGCAAATCTGCCAAGTAAATCGTTCAATGTGAATCCCGCTATTCTGACTACAATTTGAGTGCAGAAATAAATTGATATTAGGCCCGTTCAGACACGGCGAAAACCGCGCGGTTCCCATAACTCAACCGCCAGAAAATAGAACCGCGCGGTTGTAGTTCTATCGAGTGATATGAGACTGTTCAGTTAATTCTCTTAATTTGGGATATAAGGTTACACATGGGCCATGTGACAACTGACAAGCAACCATATATTATTGGATATTATACCCAATACCTACCTTCTTTTTAATTTTTTTTGTAAATGAAAAGATTTTCGTCTTTGAACTGAGGTGTACGTGGTTCCCCCAGTTTCTGAACGGGGCGTAATACCTAGGATTTATTTCCCGCCTAATGCGTTCACATACCGGCAGAATACAACACAGTGTCGCTCTTGTATTTTCGTCCTTTTTTTTACTCTTTCTGTCTTTGCATTGATTTCTTTTAATTTACGGTGCGCCACGCCGCCTTTTTGCCATATTTTTACTTTTAACTCTTTCTATTGTTATCGAAAGAAGCAAACAATAATCTTGATATCACCGACATACTTTTTTACAAAATAAAAGTCCCAATGCGTATACTTCTTATATTCATTGCAAACTGACCTGATTGGATCACATCGGCAACACTTTTTGAAAAGCTTTTTTTCTGTTTTGACAACTCTCGTTCTGTGCAAATTACCAAATCGTATTGGTGGTATAGGTTTCACTTTTGCTTACGTTTATGCTGCACACATTTAAACGATGTCAACAAAAACAAGCGCGACCTACCAGCAAGCATGTTTAATTATGTGTGCGTTTGTATTCGTACGATAGAATTCTTCCCAAACTCTATCTCTGTCTCTGTCTATACAGCCCAATCCCACAAGAGAAATTTTTGACATCTATGTAATTTTCAAGGCCGTTTACATAAGCCACTATGCTCCCTCATGTTCTTCACTCATTTTCAGGGTCACGTCAAGTTGGTTTCATACAACTTTCGTTTGCTTTTTGTTCTTTATTTTCGGGGGTGGCATAGCGCATAGGTAAAACCGACAGAAAGTGGAATGAGATGAATAAATCGTATACATTCATCATACAGGTGTACATGTACTAGTACTATGTATACAGTACATGTGTAGGAGATGGACGAGAAGAAGTGATGAGTTAATCGGTTGGTGTTGGACAGAAGTACAGACCGAGAGACCAGTGTTTCTGTTGTGTCATCTTATCTGACGTCTACAGTATCGTCGAACTATTAATTTTGTTTTTATTATTCGCCGAGCACCTTACGTTTTTCTTTATCGATCGACGTACATATGCACACATAAAACGCTGTTTTATGGTTCAATTTACGCTAATTTCGCTTTCAGTCTTTTATTACATTTTGTCTTAAATGATTTTAGAACAGCACACGGCTAAAACGTCCCACGGAAGCATCAGGTTTGGCCCACTTAATATGCATCAATTTTTAAACTCATTTTCACACTGGTATTTTTTATTCGTTAACTCGTTGTTATAACTATCTACTCGTACAGTTACGTGAGTATACTGATTTGGACATAAATTGAATGTCCACTTGTGAATAAAGTGTTTCAAGCTTTCTTTTAAAAAAAAACATTTAGTTAATTAACAAAACAAGAGTAGGTACGAAGATTAATTACTTTTATGCAGGAAGGTTCATATGAAGACATATCTATTAACAGGCAAATTAAAATTTCCCATTACATATTTAGATGCTGTTATCCAAATAAGGATCATTACCGAGCGAGAGCCAGAACAGAGAAATTACAACAAAAAATAAACTGGAGATCAGTTTTAACCCAAATAGGGTGATGACTGATGACAGTAGTAGGCATCGGCTTAGTTTTCACTCCAATTTTAGTTTGTAAATTAAGAATTAAATTGAAATGTTCAGTAATTCTGTGTGTTTGAATTGTTAAGTTTGTTAAATAGGTACTAGTGTGCCCGTGCGAGAACTCTCGGAAGAGAAAATCTAACCCCCAAAATCCAAACTTCCTATCCAACATCGAAACTTCCCATATGATTTCCATCTGTCAACTGGTGGAAATCCCATGGAGATTCTACAAAATTTCAAATTTCAGAACATTTGTTTTGATCAGTTTATTTTAATTTGAAAATTTATAAAGTGAAAGTCCAATTCGTCAGTGCTCCAGAAAATTCTCTTTCTTTTGATATTGATACCCCATTTGTTAAGATTGGTTAAGTGTGAGAACCGCAAATGGTACCTATACTACAGAAATAATATATATAGTAGGGTAAGGTCAGGAGGTTTTGACACGTTAACGAACATTTGGAAATATCTTAAAATCCAAATACAAATTCAAAGTTTCAAAATTTACATAAGTTACAATATTATTTTAGCAATATAAAAGAATTAATGATTAAACGATATAAATATTTTTAACAGAGTTGTAAGGTTTTTTCCAAATCCCAAAACCTCCTACCATGAAGGAGGTTAGGAGAGGGATAATAAATCAATCTTTGTTTATTAGTTCAGTCTACTTTTATTTAAGTTTAAGGACGTAGAATTTAAATAATAAAATAAATTTACCAACAGAAAAAACATTTCAGAAAAACTTAATTTAAAACTTGTTTCATCGATGTTGAGGTGGGGACTTTTTTGTTGTTGTAAATATTTGTCATTTTAACATTCTAAAAAAGAGTAAGAAGTTGTTTTACCACATAATTTTTATTTTGACTCATAATCGAGGATTCGACACTTTGTCAATTCCTCCTTCAGCAAAAATGTTAAATCCTCCTGTTTGATTATTTTTGGGACTAATACAAGAAAACACTTTTGTAATGCTGCTCAGGATAAACTATTGTTTACTAATGATTTTAAATGGAATGAAAGTGCACTACATTGCACTTTCAATGTCAAAAACTACATAATTTAAAATATTACAGTTGGATTGCTTACCATAAAAGTTAGATGAAATGGGCACAAACATAAAAAAGACGTCCACTTCGCTTATCTCCTAGACCTTAGTGATTGTTTATTTATCACTCAAACCAATCGTTATTAACTTCGCTTTCTCATCATTTAAAGTTCCGCCAAGGTCTTAATTTTTCAGAAAAATGCTAATGTCAATTCCTCCTGCCTGTCAAATCCTCCCGACCTTACCATATATACATATATGATATTAAGACTTTCGAAACGTGATCTCAAGTAGTTAGCCACTTTAAATCCAGTGCTCAGCGATTGTACATACATAAGTACAGTTAGAACTCCCTTAACGCGGTGGATATGTTCCAGTAAATTCCAGCGCCAAACCAAACAGCGTTTAAGGCCGGCCATCCACCATCATTCATGAATGCCATTTTCGGCACTTGCGCACTCATGAATGCCGGTGAATGGGGCTGCGTGACATAGTGCAAACATTCTTGAATTCCGCACTTATGAATGATAGTGGTTGGCGATGAGTGTCACACTTTGCTCATTTTGCATTTGACCGTCGAAGTATGAACATGAAAATAGCAGTGAACGAAGATAAAGAGTTTTGGCGGGAATTTAGCTTTCCATTTTAAAAGAAATAGCCTTTTTTGTTCTTAAGAAATTGTGTAAATGGCAACAAGCAAGAACGCGACTTTTTTTTTGGATCCTTTCGGATTGGAAATTTTGTCCAGTGGCAAGAAATCGTAATGTAGCTGAAAGGAGTTGTGTAAGGGATATAGAATCTCTTATTACCGTTTTTTTGATATGTAAATATCTTAGCTCTCGGTATGGGCACATTTTTCGCCGTCATCCGTCACGCGTAACCAAACATAGTATTAGGGCATTCCCTGAAGGTGTATGATTCCCTTAATATTAGTGTGCATTCTCTGTTTATCCGCCATCATACACAAACGTACGTATGTTCACACATCAAATTTCACGAGTACCCTGGTACCCCGCCTTTTTTTTGTATCATTCCTGCGGCATAGGTAAACCTTTGCCTTTTAGGGAACCAATCCTTTATCCACCAGTTACGATAAGATTACTTTACTTTACTTTCGGTGGCGCTACAGCTTTGGGTGAACCTGTGGCTGCTTCTCGCAACCATTTGTGTGTGCGCTTTTTACTTTTGCACGAATGGAAGGGACTTACAGTTTTTTGCCGACTCTGAACGGCGAATTGAGAAGCTCATTGACAAATTATACTCTTTGATTGCTTGTCAGACATTCGAAGGAGGGGACACCGTGAAAAAACCTTCAGATGTTGAACCCGGGCAGCATTGGGTAGTAGTCTAATGGACTTACCGCTAAACCACGGTGCCGATTTATGATTACGTTGTTTTCTTGTTTGGGTTTTTTTTCGTCACTCAAAATCTTGAAAAGAACAATTAATGCCAAGGCTTCACGCATTTCCAACGTAGTTAAATGTAGTTCGTCAAAGCAGAACCTTCTATTCTATCTCCCCTGTGGAGGCAAAACTGAGGAATGTCTTTCATGAATGATAGTGGATGGTCTCAAAAAAAAAGCAAACAAAAAAAAAATAACACGCCGGGAATGGGTTTTTAAGAAAACTGATTTACGTCTTTCGCATCGCAGACTTGTAGTAATGTTCTGCACAAAATACAAATCACATCATTTTGTAATACCTACTTAACAAAACCTGAATTTTGTTTATATGACTGTACAAAAAAATCCAATTTAAAAATCCAGGCTGACCACAACCGCCTATGGTAATTTAGTTATTTTTGTTTATTTTCAGTCGTCTCGTCAGGCGCCTTATTATATCATACAAAAGGTAAGGTTGATTGACAATAGGAGATAAGTTTTCTAACCACTGTCATATGCTAAGAATTTGGGTTGACAACTGCGTACAGTAAGACCCCGGTAAATTCGGTAGTATTGGGATTCTTTCTTTAGGTGGCGCTAGAGTTCGGGTTGAACCAGGGCCCGTTTCTCCCAACCATTTGTGCGTGCGTGTTATACTTTTCTTTTGCACGAATGGGACCTGCAGTTTTTTTCCGACTCCGAATGGCGAGTTGAGAAGCTTCTCATGACAAATGGTACTCTTTGATTGCCTGTCAGACATTCGAAGGAGGTGGCACCGTGAAAAACGATTTTCTACCAATGTTATAAACAGTTTTTCGATTTAAATTTGGTTTATTTTCATCGTTATAAAAGGTTTCATCGTTATAACCGGCATCATTGCAACCGATTGCAAATTACTTTGAGTTAAACGGATTTTGGCCTGAACTTTGAAAATATATCTATATATCCGGTTCATCGCTATATCAGGTTTTGTTATAACTGATTTCTACTGTCTCAGTGTTCATCAATCTCAGTGTTCTCCACTTTCATCGCATGCCCTTCGCTCTTCCAAGATGTTCTTCCAAGTGTGTTATATAAGCGATTGATGAATGATTCGTAATGCGAAAGTAAACTACGGTTTGTGCAGTTCGTAAGTAACTTGGTCAGGACTTTGAGATTTGTTCGTTATAACCGACTTTGACTGTATTTTCATTAAAATATTTTTTCTTCAACCCAACTCAACAGCAGTTTATAACTCGTTGTTTCCTCGTCGCTTGAACTTCTTATTTAGGAAGTTCCAATGTACATATGTACAAGTACATATATGTACCTACCTAAATAAATATTTACCGTTTAGGAAGTTAAAGGCTAATTTTGTTTACATTTATTGTACCTACTTAAAACGTTCTCAAATCGCTTTTTGGAAACGCCAAAAAATGTTGGTTTTTTTCATTCGTGCAAAAATATAACACACACACATTCATAGGTAGATGGTTGCGAGAAGCTAGGCTCGACTGCTGACGCCGAATATTTATTTATTGGCAGAAAACCGGCGAAGCGAAACAAATAAAAAAAATCATTATAATCTATAGGTTGAGTTTAAGCTCGTTTTTACACTTCTCAACTTGGAAATTAAAATTCATATCTACACAAAAAGTATCTAATGAAAGTGAGCCAATTTATTTTTATTCTTTTCTTGCAAACGTAACATCAATCGAAAGTAACAAGTTAAGGTACTAAAGTGACGTTCGCATTCTTACATACATCCACACGTATGTATGTATCTAATGTACATTTATTTGTCTGTCAAGAAGTGTCAACAAATAAAAAGCTCTTATACGAAACAAAAACAAGCTTACCAGTTGTTTACAATAATTTTATCTTAATGGGAGGCATCTGCAGCGTTATGATATAATCCCAAAAAAAATCTCATAAAAAGAACAAAACAACTAGAATGGCTTGATATTATTTTAATTTGTTGCCAGTATAGGTATTGAAAAAAATATGATGTTTTCGTCATGATTTGTGGGTGCTGCTGGGCTGGAGGGGCATATTATACCTTCTATCTGTATTAGTAGTAGGTATACACGAGTAAGCGATAGTAATTATCGAGTAGGCTATTTAATTTGTTTATAAATATATAAAAAAGAAAACAATTAACTAAACTTAGCCACGCTTAAACTTGAACAGAAAGATGTTGATTGGGGATGATGTATGGGAGAGGTTTTAATGTATTTGTGGGGGAATATTATTCTGACAGTTTGTTCATATCGCTTGTTCTCTTATTTTTGTTTTTTGTTCCAATTTCCTTACCAGCATTTATTTTGTTGTGTGCTTTTTTATTTTTCGTGAGCTAAAAATACAATTATTTAATTTGGCTTTTTTTGCAGTTTTTTTTTTTTTTTGGGCGATAGGTGGCTGTTGTTATACTAGATACACAATTTTTCGTTTATTTGTGTACACACAAAACGACATGACACACATGAAGGACAGTGGGCGGAAGGGGAGTGTATTTTTAATTTGGCAATTATTTTTTTTTTATCAAATAGATGTATCTATGTAAATGTAAGAACAATGTTTGAATAGAAAACCCTTTTCTATAAGATCGATCGTGAAATTATTACACACACATGCACATACATAAGTATAATTCGATTGTCGCTATTAATTTCATCACATATACAAATGCAAATGTTAAAATAAATTGTTTATTTGCGGTAGCTTGTGTTTGTTGAAATAATTGCAGCGATATACATATACATATGTACTTAGTTGGTAGGTACATACATATAGATATTGTATAGCTGAAGAAATAATTATTGAAGGTCAATGATAAATTTGTTTTGTTGTGTTTTTTTTTTTTTGCACAATTGTGATTTTTTTTTTGTTTGTTTTTATTTATGAGGGGAAAATGAGAAAGTACAACAAAATCGATAATAATAATGAGATAATCTTTGAAGTTTTTTTTTTATTATACACAAGTATACTAAGGGGATTTGAATACACTTAAATATTGTCAATCTTCAACGGGGCTAAGAATAAGTCTTTTTGGTTTTTTTCTTTTCAGTGTGCAGTGCATATGTTTGTATGAAGCTCTAGAATTCTAGTTGAAATTGCTGCTGGTGAATTTGTTTTTTATGTAATAAGTGGTACAAATATAATTATGTATTTATATTCATATGTACATATGTGCTTACAGCTGTGTTCAAAATAATAGGAGCGGTGTTTCACAAACTGGAGAACGGCGATTTTTGTTATTTTTTCACCATCTTTTTTGTTAATTTTTTTTTGGGAACAAAATTCATTTTATTAAGCAAAATGTAGATTAAAAAATTTAACGCAAAGTAGAAAATAGATTTATAAAAAATAAAATAGTACTTCAAGTCAAGCACGTATCAAATTTGCCAAAAGTCATGCCGATTGCCCTGCGACGAAATGGCGCAATATACATTGGACGGACAAAAGTTAAATTGTCCTATTTGCTGGAACTGGTTCCCAATAATATGTCCGACGTCCGCCCATCACAGAATATTTGCCCCAGTACACGGTAAAAACTGGTAAACAAGGTGGTGCGAAGGTCATCGTTTGAGCATGTTTTTCGTATTACGGAGGGGACCAATACCCCTGATAAATGGTAAAATGGATCAAAATTTGAATGTACAAATCCTTGATGAAGTTATGCTCCTGTAAGCCGATTACGAAATGCCGCTTAAATGGGTGCTCCAACAGGATAACGACCCGAAACACACGAGTAAAAAGAAAAATTTTCGGTTCGACTCTATGTATATACCACAACGGTGTGAGGTTTTCTTAAAGAATAAACGATTTTATACCAAGTATAAGTTTTTTATGAACACTCCTATTATTTTGAACACAACTGTATGTATTCAGTAGTCACGTTTTAAAAAAATAGTTTCATCAATTCACCCTTCCCGTATTGGTTATCTGTTCGTTTGAGTTACATACATATGTATGTATGTATATTATGTATGTCATGTATAAAAGTGTTTAATAAAATAGCAGTGCATCTACAAATGCACTATGAAATGCATTTGGAAAATATACCTACTTCATGAATTTATCAAATAATAATTTTTTTTTCAATTTGGTACCTTCCTAATTAATCTAAGATTTATAAAAAAAATGTGTGAGCCTCATTCACATAAGCTCACGAGTGAATACTTATCCAATCCAAAGCAGTTGTATGTGTATGAGAAGAAGAAAGTTGCCTAGTACAATCGATAGAAAATGTGTTATAAAATTTAGTAAATATGTTTACATATATAATAATATACAGCTGATATTAATTTTGATCGATTAATATAGAAGAAGTTAATAACTTGACTCCAGCGCCACATATCGGGTCCAGATTTTCTAGTTTTCTCTTTAGGCACTATACCAACATAAACTGCGAATATGAGTAATTTTTGTCAATTAATAAAGAAGCTATAAATAACTTGACTTCCCCGCCCCCTAGTGAGCGGTTTTTCCATCTAAGTCATACTTCAGGTCCCAGACTATCTCTTTGCCAAATTACATTACAATTGGTTCGGCGGTTTAGACGTGAAAAGGTTTTGTTAATAACTTGACTCCAGCGCCACCTAGCAGGCGTATGTCCTTCCAAGGGGTCCAAGACTATCTCTCTGCCAAATTATATTACAATTGGTTCAGCGGTTTAGGCGTGAAAAGGTTTTGTTAATTACTTGACTACAGCGCCACCTAGCGAGCGGTTTTTTCGCCTATGTCCTTTGTCAGGTCCCGGACTACCTCTTTGCTAAATTACATTACAATTGGTTTAGCGATTTAGACGTGAAAAGGTAAACAGATAGACAGACAGACAGACAGACAGACAGACAGACAAACAGACTGGGTAATTGCTTCTCTAATCCAACATAATGGTTCAACTCCATTACAAGATACATTTTTTCAAATCATTATTCGGGCACCTCCATGCTTAGCAGTCGGTAGAGTGTACTGAGGCTGGCATTTTACATTAGCTGGTCTTCTGACATATTTCCTAGATCCAGTCAAATATTTTAACTTTGGATTCATCGGTCCAGAGAATATTTCTCCATTTTGACAGTGACCATTGGCTGTGTTCTCGGGCACATTACGTTTTTTTTTTGGCGGAAGGGGGACTTTCCTCTGAATTTCTGCTTTTAATATGGCCTTTAGGAGACTCTTTCTTACTGTAACAGCACTAATCTCGAGATATGAATCTTCGTTGATGATATAAAAGGAGCACGCTATGCTGTTCTTATGATTTGGGCCTCTTCCCGACCAGTTGGTTTTCGCCGTTTTTTCTCATGTTAAAGCATTTTAAACAATTTTTGCTGAACAAACTAGCTTCTCCTGAATATATTTTTGTAGGTTTTTCCTTCATTTTTCAAATTTTCAATTAAATTCAGCTTTTCTTTCGAGCCGTGTGTTCTTGGCCCATTTTTAAAAAAATACCTAATTAGGGCTATCAGCAATTCCGGTGAAAAAAAAAATTCCACCCGAAAATGTTTGTTCCCAGGAAAAAATTTCTCCTATCATGAACATCCACCGACATTTATTTCCCCCGGAATTCGCAAATTGTTTTTGAAGCTTATACGGTATTCACACCAGGGCAAAACAGCTAATTTCGTTGCGAATTTCCAAATTATGCTCGAAATGAGGTAATTTCCCATACGAATTGACATATCGAAGTTATCTCATTTCAACATAATTTCGTTGAAATTCGTTCAAAATGATGTGAAAATAAAATCGAACAAACTTAACTTGAATGCAGTTGAATGACAATGACAGCACACAATAATAAGGGAATATTAAAGTTTTCGCTGCGCAAAGATTAAACAACGGATTCTTATTGATCTCGGTGATCTAAACACAAAAGAAAAATTATTCAGTACTAAAAAAAAAATATATCGCTAATTTAAAAGATATTTAGTGTTTAGTAGTTATTTCCGTAAATAAACTATGTGGTTGAGATTATAATTGTCAAAGCTACTGGCCCCGTTCAGCATAAGTAAAGTGATATAAAAACGAAAAATATAATGGAATAACATACAAAACACAAATATCTCATGGAATGGTTTAATAAATATGGGATGTTATCTGAAAAAAAAAATTTAAGTTGAAGTTGTACGCCGTAGAGGCACTCTGATCAACATGTGGAGCCAAAGAGCGTCGGCCATAGGATTCGTACATACACAATATCTGTCCATTTATTTGAGGTCCGCGCCCATTGGGGCACTCTACTACAGTTGGCTCTATAGTCGACTTGATATCCACCCGAGTGCCTGACAATTGTTGATATACCCGGAGTGGCAAAATCCACCCGAAAAGTGATATTTCAACATATTAACCCGAGACAGCGCCACATCTATCCAATGTTAGCTATATAATAGTCAACTTAATCTACCGAACTGTTTAACAATAACATCCAACTATTATTATTACTATACGTTATACCTATACTTATGTATATAAAAAAATAATTTAATATTAAAAAAAATTATATCATGGCACCGTCTTAGATTTACTATCGTAACTGAATGCATCCATTCACGAAATTAGTAAGCGTAGGTATGAACACTTTTTATTTGAATCTCGAAATTATCTCATTTCGACGCTAGTGTGAATCCCATATTAGTTCGAATGTTTTGACAGTTTTAAATTATGGTTTTCTTCAGAAAAATAGAAAATTGTGACGAGAGCAAGCAATACCTTATAGCCGCAGTTTAATTTAAATTAAGTTATCGCTTTGTGAAAACCTTTGTAAAACAATTTATAAGTCCCAATCAATTCAATTCAATTCAATTCAATTCAATTCAAAAAATTGCGTTTCTTACCCCGTTTATATGACAACTCAATGCGAATTGAATCGATACGCATTGGTTCAATCTGCTCATATAAACACCATTTCGAACCGAATTGAAATACTCAATCCGCATTCGTTCATTCCTGTTTATAAACCGCATTGAAAATTTAAAACCGAATTGAAATATCATATAAACACTTTCAATTCGCATTGAAACATTTTACTCTCTCGCGCTCTCACCTGTCATCTAATGTCAGGCAATAGTGTAGTTTTTAGTTAATTAATTTTTATTTTATCAAACTGTCAGTTCAATCAGCTGTTTATTAAATTCTCTAAATTTTCTCACGTTTATTTTGGATTCGGTTTTGAATAATTTCATGTAAACACCAACATTTCTATGCGGATTGAACCAATGCGCATCGATTCAATGCGCATTGAGTTGTCATATAAACGGGGTATGTGTTTTGAAAATGCAGATAGCCTAGCATTTTGATTACTAGCTGAGGAGCAGGCCCAAGAGGAACAAAATAAGCAAAATAAGATGCGTAAGGAGAAATTTGAGAGATAAGTCCAACCACTTGGAATTACCACAAGCATTGTAAATAGAAGCAAAACAGCGTTGCAAAATAGTTTATTCTTTATTTGTCATATTTCAGAAATACTACAGGGTAAATAAAGCAGTTTTTAAATATTTGCTGGTACTCTCGGAAAATCTTCCCGCATCAAAGAAATACTTTGCCGTTTCTCCCGTCGCGTCGTCAGTGCGTGTCTGCGTTTTTTTGCGGAAGGTGGTTACCAAATAGGAGTGGGAAAGGACCAAGCTGTTCAGCTCGTTCTCTAGAAGTTTCCAAAACTTGTTTGCGTCTTTGCTCCTGTTGGTTGTGAAACCATTGGCAGTGTCCCGATTTTCATCAAAGAAATTGATCATGATCTCCAGCTGTTTTTGATTGGTTGAGTTGGACCTTAGTTCACATAAATCGAAGTTTCTTGTAGAAATGTAGAAAATGAGAACTTTAAAGAAAATGCACATACGTGTTACAATTCTCGATACTCAATAAAACTTGTACAAACAAAGGTCACAATAACTTATATCTTATTTATTGCTGCCTTTGTTTTGGTTTTCCCCAATAAATAAACTAAGGAAAAATTCTGGTGGAAATCGCGTTGGAATTCCGGTGGGAATTTTGTTCACGATAGCCATTTTTTCCGGGGGGAAATTTTTTCCCTCGTTCGAAATTCATTCACGATACCTATTTTTCTAAAATGGGAAATATTTCGGTGGGGAATTTTATTCATGATAGCCCTGAATAGCGAATAACATTTAGTCAAATTAGAGCAAAGTATTTGACAATTTCAATTTAACGTTGGAATTCAACGAAAATCTTATTACACTTACTACAAAGCTCAATAATTTATTATTTACATTGGAAAAGTGATACGAAATTGTATAATTTTTTTTGCTGATTTCTTACTTTGTTCAAGTACCTAAAACATTTTATGAAATAAGACCAAAGTAGGCACGACTTAAAAGATAGAATCCAGATCCAGAGATTTAAAAAACGCACTGCTATTTTATCGAATACAGCCGTATTACTGACTAAATAAAACAAATAACCTAACATATGTATGTATGTCTGTTGACTGTTGTATCCACATAATTTTAGTTTATAGCTATTTTTTTAACGATTTTTTTCGGTGTTTTTTCAACGATTTTTTTTTTGTTGTTTTTTAATGTTTTTAAAGTTTTAACATTTGTAACCATATTCTCCTTTTCCTACAAGTTTTCGCATTCAAAAAACATTAAAACAAATAAGTGTGAAAAAATAGGTGTTTGCTATCGTTTATAATACCATATCTATGTTTGTAATTATTATTTTATTCCGTTTTTAATCTTATTTATTTTTAAGAAGAAAATCCGAACTTATTTATGATAATTTTATTTTTTTATAAGTGGTGTCGAAAAAATGGTGCAATATATTTGCTCAAACAAATGAGGAAATAAAAACTCAACTCATATCCGGACATGGATAGAGCTCTTGGTCCATTCCATTCGTTGATCGTAAAATCTAACTTTATACATTTTTTAGAATAACTGTGAAGTGCTTTCACTTTTAACCTTAAGCTTATTCAGATTAGTTTTCCAGATTTATTCAAAAAATTTATTTGTTCAAGCTGAAATACTAGGTATAGTCAGTTGTTTCTTGTTTAACACCACTCAAGTGAATGTCATAACAATTCAATCACCTCAGCTCGAAGAAAAGTATCGGGGGAGATATGTATACAGCTGGTTGAAGGTGTGCTTTGACTTGCTCCAAGTTTATGTAATCATTTTAATGAAGCAACATAGGTATGCAGTGTATGTATCTATATCGTCGGCAACGGTATTTCTTTTTTATTGCCTGAGATACTTTGCCTCCGATTTAGTTCACATCGTTTTCCAGTTGCACTTGAGTACATAAATTCAACTTCGATTTGAATTCTCTTTTGACTCTTTTTAAAATATATTTAGCATACTGAACTGAGAGGTCTAAATATTGCTATGTAAGGCGTGTTTTATTAAGATACGAGTATTCATACTGTGTTTTTTTTTAGTTTTTTTTTTTTCATACTATTCACTATATTACATATATGTACATATATACACAGATGAATATGTAAAAAAGCCTTTTTGGATTGGTTTTAAATATGTAATACATTGCAATATACGTATATTTGTCCATACGTATTGTAGATATGCTCTATTCAAGATGTCTGATAACAGTCTAGATATCTGTGAACGACTTAAATTATAATAAAATATGTATTTACATATATACTTTATTATAAATATACAGGCATACAATTATACATATATGTACTTACAAATACCTACAGTAGAATCTCGGAGAGATGAACGAATAAAAAGCTTTTTTTCGAAATGTTAATTTTTTTGAGTATCAAATTTTGGTCGAAAAGGAAGAACTATAGTTAAGACCAGAAATAAAAAAACATATATATATATATATATATATACAGTCAAACCTCCATAAGTCGACTTCAGTTTCCCCACATTTTACACTCCATAAGTCGACTGTCTGTAAGTCGAATCCCTCTTTAAATCGAACTTTGTGACATGTTTCATCATGTTACTTTCATAGAAAATTCTCTCCATATCTCGTACAAAAGAGATGAGAAGCAAAAGAAATTAAAATTATTTACATACAGATACATATGTAGTAGGCACATTTTTTTTATTTTTTTTTTGCATGTATTTGTAATGAAATACGAAACATAGTAGCTTCTACATTTTGCAATTGAGTTTGCTCGTGTCACTTTTATTGTAACCTCATAAGTTGGTCGTCGGTAATTTTTAACCACTTCGTTCAGCAAAATGTCGCCGCGCAAATTAAAAACTTAAAATTTAAATAAAAAATGTTTGAATATTGACGAAATCTGATGAAGTAAGAGCGGCATTTAAAAGTATAAGATGTTTTCTGGATACCAATAAAGGGACTACTCAACTTATATGCAAGAATTTCGACATAGTTGAAGATTATTTTAAAAACATTATAAATAAACGTAAACTTCAAACAACAATTACCGATTTTTTCAAAGTCAAGGAATAATTATAAAGTTAAAGTTTAAATAAAAAACAATCAATAATAATAAACACATCTTTTAATTCAACTGAGCATGTGCACTCTGTTTTCTGGGTGCTCCATAACTCGAACACTCCATAAATCGAACACATTATTTGAGCCCGTGACGATTCGACTTATAGAGGTTCGACTGTATATATATATATAGCAAAACAACATTTGATTTTTAACAATTCACACTTTTCTTTTAAATTTAAAAAAAACTTTGAAATGAGAGTGAAATACTTTCAGAAAGAGGTCAAAATACAAAAAAAGGCAAAAAACGTAGTTTTTTCCAGATAAAACTAAACTTAGGGTACCTTCGGGCATTATGGCGCACTTTTTTTGTTTAGTAAGTTATAAATTTAATAATTCAATGATTTAAACAAATAAAAAATTAGGTTAAAAATGTTTTACAAAAAACCATAATGCCCTATACATAGGGCAATATGGCGCATCCTCTTGGGCAATATGGCGTGATGCTGTACTCGTGATTTGATTTGCCACAGCTATAACAAGTGTTATTGAATGAAGTACACGAGTTGTGGGACCACTTGCGACTTATTAAAATTGTGACTTGGCCTGTATTTTTCTGCCTGTTCAAAGCCCATAGAATCCATATGCGTGTAGTTTCCTTACACGAGCCACAGTTTTCTGCTCTTTTTCTACTTCTAGGCATGTGGGAGCACCTAAAACATGCTTCTTGTCGTCATCGTTCTAGAATCTTAGTATTAATTTTGTTAACATACTTCATATTCGAACTCCATAGGTGCGAGAGTGCACCATAATGCCCCTACGGCAAGTGAGCCTTATTACAAAAAAGACGCATTTGCAAAAAACTTAAAAAAAAAACGACAGATTTTCTTTGACTGTTACTAATCAATGCCACCAAAGGAAAACCAATATAATTCACTTCACTTCACTCTATACACCAACCCCGTGCGTTTTATACTTACGGAGCCACACGCAAATGAAAAAGAGTCTAAACTCTAAAATATATGCAGATGACAAAAGTGGAGTATTTTTATTGAAATCTTGACATGGCACTCCATCAACGAAGACTCTAGTTTTCTCATCGTTTCATTTTGTATAAGCAAATCGGAAATGTGGTATTTACAAGGTGCGCCATAATGACCCCTGCGCGATAATGCCCGAAGTCACCCTAACCAAAAATAAAAGCCAACAAAAAAGGACACAGATTTGTCAGATTGCGTAAATTTTCAAAAATAAATTTCCTGGGCTAAAATTTTCAGCATATGGAAAGTACTCTCTAATGAAAAAACTACGAACTTTCTCCGCACGCGAACAGGATTTCTTAAAAATTTATCAATTTGCTGTTTTAGGAGCGTACGCGAACCGACATTAGGCATTTCGCTAATCCGTGTAGGTAAAATCCTCTAATTTTAACTCGATCATCCGGACCGAGTATGTATTTTGCAAAAGTTGGGAAATCCCCATTTGTAACAAATAGTATTTCCCAGTGAGAAATGTAATTCTTCTGTAAATGCAACCACCTCGCTAATTGCAACTGTCTATAAATGTATAATAAATTATGTTGTAATCAAGAAGTAAGATACACATAGTCAAGAAGTCAGGAAATTATTTATTCGTTTAACCCGGGATTTACGATTATCCGGGTGAAGTTCGAACCCGCTTAACTGAGAGTTGGCAGTAATAGATTACAGGATCCATTTATAAATAAACCAAGGAAAATGCTATTATCACATTCGAAGGAATCGAGCAATACCCTATAATTCTTCTCAATAAATCGCTGAGCTAAATATACACATGCCTAGGTGAAACATAATCAAAAATAAATTTCATCGACATTTCGATGCGTAAACAATTTGACCAATCAAAACAAAAACATTTTTGACATTACACAACTTTGAGAAAGTTCCTAAAGACAACATTATTAGTTTATATAGGAATAGGACTGTATGGCATATAGAACAAAGCGTTCAGCTTCTGAAGTCAATGGCGTTGAAAGAGAGCGATAAGACAAGTTCTATGGGTGTACATGTGTAGTGTATGTTCTTTCTTTTTTTTTTTTTTGGTGACATCCGAACAATAAGTCAAACCCCATTATTTGTATGGAAATATGTATATTTTAATGGTAACGCATACACACAAAGGCATGCAACTAAGATAAGTGACAGAGCAGTGTACTAAATACAATCTCGATGATTTATTTATGATAATTGGCGTCAAAATCGAACGCGAAGCATTGTTTGAAAGCTTATTTTGAGTTAATATGTATTTCATTAAATACAATCATACGTGTAACGGAACTGTCAAGGCTAAAATAGATAAAAAAAAAACAACGAGAACACTGTGTTTGATCAAAAGAGTGCGTGGAACTTTAGAGACACGTCATAAAAGAAAATTACATTTAAAACGATTGAGTGATATTTTGGTACAAGTATACGTAGTGCGAGAAAGAGAAGGAAACTTTTTGTTTATAATCTTAGACAAATTACAGTTAAATGTGTAATTAATTAATGGTGTAGACGTATGAAGAAAGACTCGTATCTGAATGATTCAACGGTGGATCACATTATGGCTGTGTCTGGATTTATAGTTGTACTCGTATGTTGTTTGAGGAAGTGCAATATATTATAAGTTCAGTACAAACATACTTATGCATGATAATGAAATACAGTGCACTCTCGATTTTTCCAACCTCGATTTCTGCAAACCTCGATATTTGCAACCTTCGTAAATGGATTTACTTTTATCGATTTTTGCAACAAATCCAAAAAAAAACACAAAATCTAGATTTTCGCAACTTTGGGATTTGACTTTCGCAACATATAAAATGTATGTGTGTAAATTTTAGTATGCAATGTTGCAGGCAAAAGCAAACATCTGCCGACATTAGGCGTTTTTTTTTTTTCAAATCTATATGACTTTTACTAATGAAAAAAATAATTCAGGCTTAAGCTTACCTACAACTTCTGGTTTCCAAAGCACTAATAGCACTTATATAAAAAAGGTAACAGTAAAAGAAATAAAATACTATATTCAACACAAGATTAATCCTAAAAAAAAACTCTGGGTAGGGTAGGTGTACCAATACCCGGCCAGTCACTAGTATCCGGCCACTCTGCGTTAAATAGCTGAGAATAAGTAAATTATTCGTTATTTCCATGGGCAACCAACTATTTGGCTTTAGTTTTTGACCTATTTAACATGCTGGTAAAGTTTTGACAACAGTGAACATTTCTAAACCGCAAAAAAAATAAATGCGCAGTCTGTGTAGTTCGACGAGAAAGTGAGAACTGCGTTTTAGAGTAAGCGAGTGTTAGTGGAGGTATCAAACAAAAAACGTAAATTTCTATGTTTTTTTTTAAATATTTACCAACTTATCTTTTGTTTTTCTGTTAAGTTATAATAATTATTAGTCATAAAACGTGAAAAAACTGAGAGTTTTAATTTTTACATTATTATTAAACGGTGGCCGGTTACTAGAACTTTTTTTTAGTTAGGTGTTCAAGTGTCCGGCCAGAGTGGCCTTGTAGGTATCCTTGTGGAATTTCTTCACAGGCTTGGAGGGATATATACGAGCAAAAAGAGTGAGCTAAGCAAGAAAAAATCGATGCAGTTAAAGATAACCTGGCCGGATACTGGTGCAAAGGTGGCCGACTACTGAATTTTAGTGGCCGGGTACTGGTGAAATTTCACTTTTTTGAAAAAATAATTTTTAATTTCAGATGCATGAATCCAATTACATTCAGCTATTTTTTTTTTAAAAACTTAAAATTGCCATTGTTGTGCAAAAAAAAAAATTGTTTCACTGATTAGGTGAATTAGTTATCACGGATCAAAGTAAGAAAAAGTGTTAGGTGGCCGGATACTGGTACACCTACCCTATGATCTTACTACCGGACAAATATTAATAGAACTACCCCAAAACGCACTTTTATACCTCCGAAATTTATTTAACGCAATTTTTACGCTAAAATACTTCCCAAAGGTTTGGAAAGTAGCCAAAGTGAAAGCAGTTCCAAAACCTGGAAAAGACGCTACTCAAGCCGCTAATTGCAGACCAAAAAGTTTACTGCCAATAGTATCAAAGTTGTAACAAAAAATCCTAATAGACAGACTACAACCAATAATGGACGTAAATAACATAGTTCCCAGCCACCAGTTTGGACTTAGACGCAAGCACTCAACTGTACAACAGGTTCACCGCATAATCAACAAGATATCGAGAGATTTAGACGAGCTGAGCTATAACACGGCAATTTATCTTGACATTTCAAAGGCCTTTGACAAAGTTTGGCATAAGGGACTTTTATACAAACTACAACTCCTACTCCCTACTGACTTCTTGCTGCTCATTAAAAGCTATATTGACGACCGCTGCTTCTACGTACAACACAGAGATGAGCACTCAAATCTTCTTAAAGCTGGAGCTGGAGTTCCCCAAGGAAGCGTCCTAGTTCTTTATTATATCTAATATATACATCTGACATTCCTACACCTCAGACAAGAAACGCAATGATTGCGACTTTCGCAGATGACACAGTAATACTAACTTCGCACAAAATTCTCGAACAGGCGATCTCCGAACTCGAAAATCATCTAGACGTTTTATCCAATTGGTTTTAAAAGTGGGGCATACAAATAAACGAAGACAAAACAGAAACACCACAAGAAAAATGACAAATCCACCAACTATTAAACTTAACGACAAGACAGTAACTTTAGCGAAGAAAGCTAAGTATCTGGGAATGCACATAACTTGGAAACAGCATATACATACTCATAAAACGCAATCGAATCAAGGGCAAATTTAGATAACTATTTTGGCTGCTGGGAAGAAACTCGGTTCTATCTATAGACAACAAACTGCTCATTTACAAGACGATCATTAAACCAATATGGACATACGGACTTCAGCTGTGGGGAACAGCGAGTAAATCAAATATTAACATCATCCAAAGACAGCAATCGAAAATATTAAGAACGATAATAGACGCTCCATGGTATATTTCCAATGACGACATCCATAAAGACCTCAAAATAGCGACAGTAATGGAAGAAATACAAAAGACAAGCACAAAACACAAAATCCGGTTACTAATCCACGATAACAATGAAGTCAACTCTATCCCGCTACAAGAAATAACCAGAAAAATAAGACTAAAGCCCCTCAGACCATCAGACCTAACTCAGAGACTTTAATAAAAAATTTAAAAATTAAAACAATTGTAATCTTCACTTTTTGAAATTCGTAAGTTAAAAAATAAAAAAACCCACCTTACTGTAAAACAAAAGTATGTTAAGGCACTGGCCTTATAAGCTATCATATCCTGTTCTGTAACAACAATTACTAGGTGTCCAATTTGGACAGATGTTAATAAATAAGGGGAAAAAAAATCTATATAGGCTTAACATGTTTCCGCAACATGCCATAAAATACACAGCCGAATGATCAAAAACGTAAGGGTTGACTAAACTCTACTACAAAAAAAGTTTGTTGAGCCATCTTGTTTCTTTTTGCAATTATGAAGTAGCAGTGAAGCTTAAATTTAAGACATACAATGCTAAGTGTTGGAAAAAAGTAATCAGAACTCTTGATCATTGGGAGGAAGAGGTATGCGTTTCTTTGATTCTAATTCGGGAACGAATTTTGTCAGAAAGGTCTGACACCACAACAATGCTTAACTCCAGGCGAGAACTTCGGCAGCGATGACGATGACATCTCTGAATGGATCTCCGAGAATCTGCAAAACGTAGAACCGCTGCATTAAGGTTATGAAGAAGAAATGAATGAATTTCTTTTTTCTGAAAATATGACTCAGGCTTAAATGTACACGCAATTTTATTTTGATAACTCCGAGAATAGTGTGTAAACCTTTATTAAGAGTTTTAATTTTCTGTTCGACAACAACAACAGCGCCTGTTTTCATTAGTTGCTAAAATCGAGAGTGCACTGTACTTATGCAATGCAATAAAAACAGTTGTATCTTTCTGTTGAAATTCTCAGAAACACTGATTTGATCTCAAGTAACTATGTACTTCAGTTAGGATTTACTGTGTATATTATATATACATATGTAGGTACATAGTTTAGTGAAACTTCATATCAGTTGTGTATCGCAATTAAAAAAATCTACACATTATACTGAGTAGAAAAAGTCTGCGTATATTATGCAATTCCAACATTGCTTGTCAACATTTATGATAATAACCTAATAAGTACCTATTGAATTTTTCTGGCTGCTAAATGAAAAGAAATTACCATTTCTACCAATAGTTCATAACGGAAGTAAGGTCAATGCTTTGGATGAATCGGAAAATAGCATAGGCCACATGCATCCATTCAAACAGTGATTAACAATTTTAAATCATGGGAAAGATGCATTTTAACCCTTTGTTGACCGACGGTACTTATAAGTACCAGCATGTTTAACTTCAAATAGGAACATATTTAGAAACTAAAACTAAACAAGACTTTTAAGTATTATATAACCTCAATGAAATTTGTTTTTTATGTATGTTTACCTTGTTTTAGCTCCAGATATAACGCGTTTTCTGACATCATATTCGATTTTGAAGAAAGTAATTTTAGTCGAATTCGGTACTAACAAACTAAATTGGTATTTTTACACAGTTTCGATCCTTTATTGTTTTAAATGCTTATGTATTCGAAAGCAAAAAATATCATAGTTAAATAAAAAAAAAACCAAAAATTTTTTTTTTTCTTTTTATAACTTTAGTTATAGGCTAACGGTACTTTAGAGGCTGAGCTTCGTATTTCGTCCCTACGAGTCATTGAAAAATCCAAAAAATTAGTTTTCCATCTTGAAATATCCTCAACTAAAAAATTCTTCAAAAAAAAATGGAGATTATAACTTTTTTTAGTAGCTTGGTCAACAAAGGGTTAACACCTCGTTCTGGTCGTCCTTCAAAGCTATTTTATAGAGAAAGGCACAGTGTAATGAGAATTTAGAAAGAAGCCGTTGGCGCCAGCATCACAGATTGCCAAAAATATTGAGGAATAATTTTATACAAAAAAATTTGTGCACCTCAAAAAGTTCGGGTATACCTACTCGTAAAATTCACATTGCATGGAGAAAACCATTTATTCGAAGAATCAATCAACAAAAATTACTATTTCTGAAGCGCATATCAAAAAGGTTTTTAAAACAAAGAAACAAAGGACTAGTATGAACGGAAAATGATTTTTTTTTTCATCATTTGCATTATCTCCAGTTATGGCATAAGCTCGCACGTGTCGAAGTGACTCTTATTGGCTCCATCTAATAATTGATAATTATTAAATAAGTGGATACGATAACAACAAATACCAACAACACGTAACTTGATATAGAAAACAAAAACAAAGAGCGAACCTTTAACTCAATTTTTTATTTAAAAGAGCACTGAGTGTAGCGTCTGAATTTTAAATACACAACAGTTGACGACAAGAATAGTGTCATATTCTTAAAATTGTGTCTTGGTCGCTGGTGCATCCATAGCCTATTAAAATTTTTCTTTTTTGGCTTTGTTCTGAGTGGAGTGGGTGAAGCCCTATATCTACTTGTTTGGACTTATTTAGTATTAAGCTATGGCACGATCTCCTTTTTTAATAGTTAACAATACATACATCTGAATATCACCCAAATGTACCCCAATGAATGATGTTCTTTGAAAATGTACATCTTCTTTTTCTTAACTTTTATCTTTTCTAGTCAGGAAATCTATTCCTTCCAATACGTTTCCCGATATATGGAAGCATGCCTATATTATACATACACACAAAACAGGATCGGCCTAAAGAAAGTTATAGGCCTATTGCCAATTTATCTATAATCCCGAAATTGTTTGAATAACTTGCTTTGGAGGGAGGTATAGTGAGATTTCCATCTCCATATAATGACAGACGGGAAACGAGCAGACTTTTCAACGGTGTTATTGAACTGACAAGTGGGGGGCAGCTTGATGGTACAGTTGTTTAGGTAAGACTCTAAAGAATATTTTAAGAAATGAAACCAAATGGAGGGGTATGGAGCACGCTTGTTCTGCTCCGTTGAACTTTCGCAACTAATGATTTTAAAAATTCATAACTGCTTGAAGAATAAGAAAATTTAATCTACGATAACGTTAACGTTTTCTTTAGATATGCTGTAAAACGTATTTAAAATTTTAAAATTATTATCAACTTAGAGTACAAAGCCCTTCGTTGTATGCACTAAAAATGGTTACATAATGGAGCGACTTCAAAGCTGTCGCAACTGTTATCATAAGTGCAAATATTTCTCCATTCCATCGAAATGTGTTATCTAACTTAGGTTTATACATTAAGAATGCAAAGCCACTAAACGTTTCAAACAATTTAAAAATTTTGATTTTTTTCGCCTCTCAAACTATCGTGCGCCGCTTAGAAATCGGTGCTTCGCTGAGCTTAAGACACCAAAATGAACCGATTTGCACCGTTTAATCACGTGTGATGAAAACTGTATTTTGCATAACAACCGTAAAGGATATGGGCAGTCTTCACCCAGAAAAGGTTATGGTGACAATTTGGTGGACATCGCAAGGACCTATCCACTTTTAATTTCTTCAACCAGCGGAAACGTTAAATGCAGCCAAATATTGTGAGGAAATCGGCATAGCGCATGCAAAATTGGCTGAAAAGCAACTTGCGTTGGCGAATAGTCCGATCCATTGCTTGGCAATGCCAGATCCCATACACTACGCGCAACGGTGTAAAAACTGCTACAGTTGGGATTTAAAATTCTTCCGCATCCACCGCACTCCCCTGATGTTTCTTCAACGGACCATCACGTTTTCCGCAGTCTGGAGTCGTTTTATCGTTTATCTTTATTGTATAAAAAAAAATATTCGCTTTTAACTTTTTGGCTCAAAATCGGACATTTTACATTATTTTTTAGGTACAACCTAACACATCCGAATAAACGACCTGAGGTTGTGGTAAAATAAGTGGAGACTATCGTGTGGCCCATCTCCATAATGTTAGTGGGGGGGGGTA
This sequence comes from Brachyopa scutellaris, assembly GCA_949775065.1. Classification (NCBI taxonomy): domain Eukaryota; kingdom Metazoa; phylum Arthropoda; class Insecta; order Diptera; family Syrphidae; genus Brachyopa; species Brachyopa scutellaris. Next base: position 82,283,363 of record OX459112.1, on the reverse strand, counting down.
TCCATTTAGAATGCTTCAAAATAACTCATTTTTTAACAGTGTTTTTAAAGGTGATAAAATAATTAAATAATTTTGAAGTTGTAACATCATTTTATTCGAACTATGAAAATATAAAAACATTTTTTTTTTCACAAAATGGCGGCTCAGTTCAATTTCTCTTCAGGTGTCTTTGTCTTTGACGCGAAGTCCAAAAGTGCTGCTTTTGTCACTCTTTCTCTATTTATATTTTTATTAAAAAAAAAAATTAATTTCTATTTCTGACACATGCATGGGAAGGATAGACCTACCTATAAAATCATAAAAAAGTATAAAATTAATAAAAATTAGGTACGTTCTTTAATAAAATGTCCGAATTTTATACTGTTTTTTCGACATTTTTCATCCTCAAAAAGTAGTTCATTTAAATAAAATCTGTAAAACTTTAGGTTTATCCTTCCGCCTCACAAAATTTCAGCCAAATCGATCAATAACTTTTTAAGTTACAGCACGAGCAGTTTTTAAAAATACGGATTCGAGATAATCGCGATTAAAGTTTCACTGTACTGCGTATGGTATAGGTACCTACTATATGCGCTCGACTATATGTGCGATAACTCTGTAAATATTTAATATTTTAATTTTTCCTCGGGTCAATATACTCTCAATACAGTAGAAATCGGTTATAACAATATCGGATATAACGATGAACCGGCTATAACGATATACAGTCAAACTTTGATAAGTCGAACTTCGATAAGTCGAACTTCGATAACTCGAATATTTGATAACTCGAATGAAATTGGTTGGCAATAGCGCCAAGACTGAAATTTACATGTAATTTTTATTTGATAACTCGAACTTCGATAACTCGAATGTCTTGATAACTCGAAGAGATTATTTGGCATCACCTTCGATAAGTCGAATTCTGAAGGGGAATTCTCAAATTCTGCGTGTTTTTACATGTTCGTTTTACATAGAATGCATCGCTTTCGGGGGCACTGTGTTTGTATGTCCTATGACCTGGTATACATACGTTTAGAAAATCTTGATTTCGTTATGTGTAAGTAAGAATATTGTGAAATTTCTTGTTAGTAGGGGCTAGAACACACACTACAAGGTTGAGATTTTGAAGAAAACAAAAAAACTAACATAACTATGAGAGACTGTGTTGATGAAAAAACCAATGCGTGGAATATTGACGTTAAGTCTGAGATCAATTCTAATTGCTTTAAAAAAGCCGGTTTTGGTGAATACTTTGAGTGGGAGGAAGAGGATGAAATTCCTTTGATTTTCATATCGGAACGCTCAAACGAAAGAAATAAGGGATAAATTCAACTGCAGGTGGAATTTGAAGCATGGGAAAATATCAGAAATATACAAGGTGTTACGTATAAAGATTTTCTGCAGGTGGATGACGATATTGTAACTTCGGAGTCTCCAACAGATGAAGATATTGTCGAGATATTCAAATGTGAATCCGAATCTGCACAGCTTGACAACTACGATGACAGCGACAGTGATGCAATGGAGGAAGATTTGATTCAACCACCTTCAAACGAGTTGGTTGCAAATTCGTCAAGCATCTTGCGTTTATATTTAAAGACAAATGAAAAAACAACCAATTCTGTATATAATGGTTTAAATTGCATTGAATTTTGTTTTTTGAAAATCAAAATAAGAAATCCACAATTCAGTCATGTATAACAGACTATTTTAAATAAAAATTATGTTCCCCTACGTTTTTTGTGTAATATATGTTCGCAAATAACTACATATTTAATCAATTTTGCATTTTACTTGATAACTCGAAGTCTTGATAACTCGAATTTTTTTTGTGGCAAGTGATGGTTCGAGTTATCGAAGTTCGACTGTATTTCCAAAGTCCAGGCCAAACTCCATTTAACTCAAAGTAATTTGCTATCGGTTATAACGATGCCGGATATAACGATGAAACCTTTTATAACGGTGATAATGTATCAGATATATGTCAAAAAACTGTTTATAGCGATGAAAAAAAAACGTGTTCTTATGTTACATGCTTGCTATTTTCATTTAATTTTTTCATTCTCTTATGTTTGCGAAAGTAAACGGAAACTGAGAGGAGCCGGCTGTCATTATGTGTGAAGTATACAATTTCTGTATATTCGTATATTTTCTTATGCGTGCGTGCATATGTGTGCAAATATATATTATGGTATGTATCTGAAGCATTCAGTTAGTCTTGATTTTTTTTTAATCAGTGCTGCGGGCAGATAGTTTGTCAACATAGCGACACTTAATAAGCGAAAATTGCCAAAAAATATGAGATTATTTCAAAAATTGAAAGTGGGGCCAGAATTACTTTTGAATAATGCCGATAATTCGAAAAGCAGATCAGGAGACCGAAGAAGTGCACGTTCCATCTATAAACGAAGCACTTACTGCAGTGGTAACAATAAACCGTTTTATGCTCCTGAATCCGGTATGGGCTGCTTCAAATTCAAATTCAAATGTCGGAATCCAAACATCGGACAACTTTCAATTATTTTACACAACCAAATGTACAAAACAATGGGAAATAAGCGATTTCTTTCCTCGACAATTTCATTGCATTTGAAGTGATCTTTTTTTAATAAAGTGTTTCTCTTTCGACTTTTTTCGTTTTTTTTTTTTTTTTTTGTACTATCGGATATAATGATGAAACGGTTATAACGATGAAATTGTAAGGTCCCTTCGACATCGTTATAACCGATTTCTACTGTACATTATATTTTCGAAATATGAATAAAAAAAAAAATCGGGATTGCCCACTTTATTTCTGTAGACATTTTTGTATGTAGGTATGGGAGCTAAAGTTTAGCGCGAGCACTCTTCATAACTGACCCATTCACAATTTCCCTTCAGGCCTGCAGTTAATTCCGAAAAGCAAACCATGGAGATAAATTGGTCATTTGTAAACAAGGAGGGGATTTATTGTACACACAAAAAACAAGGCCTTCCGACATTACCTACTTTAATTATTTACACAGGAAAATATTTCAGTGACACATAAAGCAATGTTAAGTGGGTTCAATGCATCTTGAGGCTGAGGGGCAAGTAAAAAAAAACATTTCAATTTCATTGAGTTAAAGTCATGAATTTTATTATCGTCTGATAAAATTAATAAACAATAGAGCGTACCTATCTATTTTTATTTAAATTCAATACCATAAAAAAGACTATACCTCCACCACACCTACACCCACTTCTCACACCAGTTCACGCATTGTTTGGCGTTTGCCACTGACATTGTCCGATCAATTCGCGCATGCAACCTGTGAAGTTCTTGACAACGGCAAAAACAAAAAACAAACAACAACAACAACACAGCTAACGTGAGAGATTTCAATGTCAAATTCATAGATGACCCGAATGGGACTTCGTACATTCAAACATGTAGATACAGATACATAAGTGAGGTTAATTATCTTTACTTTCCTTTAAGTTTGTTTTTGGCAATTTTTTTTTATTTTTATTCTTAAAAAGGCAAAATAAACATACCTATTCTATAATAGTAATGAGACAAACAGACACCCATACCAATACACATTGACGGCGAGAGACTCTGAAAGCTTTTGTTTTGTTCCCCCAACCCGCACTTCTACAAACAAAACTAACCTTGAAAGTCAAATTAACGTGACCAGTGTTGCATTTGGGACTGAAATATCGCTTCCCTTTAGTACTTATTTCTCGGTTATGAGTTCACTGGCTTTTGTGACACAGTGACCTAGTTTATCTTTATTTGTATTTACATGGTGAGGAAAAATGGTGGATCGCTTTGCAGACTCTTACATCAAAGTCGATCACGTAACACATAAAGGTTTAGTTACTTACCGTTAATAGAAAATAGAGCTAAGACAATACTTCTGCAGTTTTGTAGTCCAAAAAAGTGATACAGGAAAATGTACATACGTATTAGAAACATTTTTATCGATTTTCCATAAGTTGCTTAACTTAACCTTTGATACAAATTATTTGAGCACAAAGACTTGGAGAGGTCATAGAACTGTGCTCCTTTGATGTTGATGGAGACCAAGCACTAAACGGCGCGCCGCCATGGGCAGAAGAGAAGATTTTTGGGAGCGGGCTTTTTGTTTACAGGATAGCGGTAGGTGTCATTAAAGTGGTTCACTGTACACGTAATGTCATTAAACGGTGACGTTCATCGGCCGCCAAACGCGTTAACTCAGTTAGTTGGAGCTGCAGAGTCACAGTGTTAGCCAACCTGCAGATACCTCACTACCTAATGAGAATTATTACCAGCTACATCAATGACGGGACCCTTTACTACGACCCTGATGAAGTGCCAAAGAAGTACAAAATCACAGGAGGAGTACCTACCTCAAGTCAGTGTTTGGCCCAATACGTAATGTACGACAGGATCCTGAGAATTCGAAAGTAGAGAGGAGTGGACATTTTGGACAGTATTTGTTGTGGCAAGCACATTGGACCACAAGTATCTGAAAAATGTATTCATGTGATCAGGGATATCAGGTCATGGCTACAAACATCAGACTTGGAACTGGCAGACCACAAGACGGAAGCAGTGCTAATTAGCAATAGGAAAATAGTAGTACTATACAGGTTGGTGAGCATACCATCGAGTCAAGCCCATGCATCAGATACCTGAGAATGCTATGGGACCACATGCTTAACTTTAAAGACCACATGATATATATAGGTGAGAAAGCCTCCCGGGCAAAAGCAGTGTTGTACAAATGAATGTCAAATATTGGATTGGTTGCCTGAACCAATTAGAAATCTGCTAACAACGTCGTGGGCAAGTCGATGCTTATTTACGTGTCTCCTATATGGGCACCAGAGACCGATGTGAAATCCTACATGAGACGCATGAACACGGCATACAGAATCACATCGCTAAGAGTACGCTGCGCTTTTAGAACCGTGTCAGCGGAAGCAATCAGTGTAATCTCGGATAGAATGCCCATCGATATAGAGGCGAAAAAGTCAGCGACGCAACGCGGAACCGAGTTAGAAGAAAAGAGAACCATCAGCGAGGCCATTTAGGCGGTGTGACAACACAGATTGGACACTAAAACTAAAGAAATATGGACACATACACTGATAGAGGAGTATGTACATATAGTAACGGGTGATTCATGTAGATGTACTTTATTTTATGACGCGTGAGATATTTCAAAATGTCATGGTATTTTTGTTCAGCATTATTTGACATTTCATCATGGAAAGATTTAGCCCGACACAGCGTCTACAAATTATTCAGCTGTACTACGTAAATCAGCGTTCTACGAGGAATGTTTTTCGTGCGCTTACTGCAACTTATGGTCAATATAATCAGCTTACCGAACGTACAACTTGTTATACCATCGAAATAGACCGTATTCAGCACGTACTGAAGAAAATATAGCGGCGTTAGCTGAGTGTACGCGATGACCAAGATGAATCGATTCGGCGCCATTCTCAACAGCTTGGCCTGTAGTATGCATCAACTTGGCGTATTTTATGTAAGGATCTTGGTTCAAAAGCCAATAAAATTCAACTCGCGCAAGAATTGGCCACCGACCTTTCGAAACGTCACCCTTTCAGTGTTTGGGCTCTTAAAAAGCTTGAAGAAGATCCACTGTTTTCGATCAAAATTTTGTTCAGCGACGAGGCCCATTTCTGGCTTAGTGGCTACATCAATAAGCAAAATTGCCATATTTGGACAGAAGACCAACCCGAAGATATCCAAGAGCTGCCATTACATCCAGACAAAGCAAAGGTTTGATATGGTTTATGGGCTGGTAGATTCATCGTTCCATATTTCCTCAAAAATGAGGCCGACCGGAACGTAACTGTTATCGCGCCATGACAACGGACTATTTGCTGCCTAAATTTGAAGCCCCTGTTCTAGCCTACATTGAGTTCCAACAAGACGGCGCTACTTGCCACACAGCCCTTGAAACCATGGCTTTATTACGAAAACAAGTCGGTGAACAGTTATTGGAAGCCAAAATTACTCGCGTCATTCGCCAAATATCACTCGAAATACTCGAACGCGTCATCGAAAATTGGAATTTCAGAATGGACAATAATGGCCGCAGTTACGGCAAACATTTGAAAGAAATTATCTTTAAAAAATAAATGTAAGGAATGGTTCTTTTTATTGCGATATTGTAAAGTTGATTTTTGTATGGACTTTTTATTATTAGGTACCGAGTTTAACTGCTTACTGTGAAAATATATTCTACCACAATGTCAAAGAATATTGGTTTCCTTTAACTCGTTTTAAGTTGTCTTTTTTTTTTCAAATTTTAGGTTTTCGATAAAATTTGGCTTCGGTTTTATACAAAAAAAACACTGGGGTAAGAGTGCTGATTACTAAAGGTGGAAAACTATAGATTGCACTATCGATTATAATCGATAGTTTCCACTATGGAAAACAATCGACCCTTTTTGACCACTATCGATTGTTTTTGATAACCATGTAAATATAGAATTTCAAACATTTCTTTAACTGGTCGATACCTAACGAACGGAGTATATTTAAAACTTCACAGAGGAACCCGATCTAATAAGCCAACTGTCAAAATGGTTTTAACTTAAAAAGGGGATTCCCCGTTTTATGAGTCAGTAACGTAGGAATAGGAGCATTATTAATTAGAATCTAATCTCTCTTGGTGACGAAAGCTTATTTGATATTAGGAGTGTTTTTTTTTCAAATGTAGATAGACTAAACATGTTTCCGCAACATGTTTTCAATGTAAAATACAACAAAACCTTAGTCTGGATAATTATCCAGTCTTATTTTTACTTGGAGAGCTTTTTCGAAGTCTATATAGATTTGAGAAAAAAAACACGCCTATTGTGCATTTTAATTTTTTAATGTAACCCTTAAAAAAAAAAACTATCGATATATGTATGTCGATAACTATCGATAGTCAAAAGCCAACTATCGAGAATTGTCGATGGCACTGACTATCGATATTTCTCCACCTCTACTGAGACCACTCGATAAGTTATAAACAAATATTAGTCTTTACGAAAAAAAATAACATTTGCAACACTGTCCGAGCTTTTAAATCACTAAAAAAATAATGCTTGCAGTCACGCATAGGGATAGATAGATATGGATGTATAAGTATATCGCAGCCGCAGCGTACACATATCTTGACTTACTACCACCACTTCAATCTCAATGTGCTATTGTATCTGTTTTGTTTTGCTCTTGTCAGCTGATTATATGTTATTCATAAATTAATTCAAATAAGTAGCTAGGTACATACATATTTACATACAAACATATTACATATGTATGTAAATAAATAACAAGCAGTGTGTTTTGTACGTACATTCACACATATAAATGGATGTACGAATAAAAATATTCCAGATATTCCCAACTTCGGCTTTAATTTACAAAAATAAATATTGTTTTCCGCAATCGAAATTACATATTTAAATAATAAAAAGTGAAAGCCTTCAATTAATTTAATTGCACTCACCCAACTATGTTCGATAAATCTCGTACAATTATGATCTGCATTCGCTCGCACTCACACTCACACAAACACAGAGCTCTCGATCAACACAATTAATTTAAACGATAAAATTATGCAAAATTCCAGTTTGTCTCTTCTTATTTTTTTTTTTTTTTTTGAATTCAAAATATTATTTTACCTTTTTTCACAGAGATGACTTAATTCGATTTAGTATATTAGAATAAAAGCAGACAAATTCAATATCAACTAAAACCAGCGCAACGTCCGAATCACAAAAAAGTTAGAAGCTCTCTGTCTCGTCTAAAGAAGTCATCCATCGGCATAACAGGTGCTGTGTTAGGGGATGGCTGCAAGGAGGTCGACGACGACGATGATGGTTCTATTAAAAGGGAAAGCTTTCTTTAAACTTGATGTTGATTAAAGTTTTTGTTTTGTAGGGTAAATGTGCAGTGATTTTATACGTTTATTTATTTTATTTATTTATTTCAAATTGTATTTCACATTAAGATAACGGTATTTTTATTTATGAAGGCTTTAAAGAAATTTAAGAGTACTTCGAAATGAAGCTAAAGATACAATTCTCCAAAATTCTCCAAAGCAGCCAATCCAATCGTTGGTTTATGTTTAATGTTAATACGTACATTAGGCGCTTTTTTTTTCAAACCTATATATAGATTTCGAAAAAGCTCTCCATACAAAAATAAGACTGGATAATTATCCAAGCTAAGGTTTTGTTGTATTTTACATTGAAAACATGTTGCAGAAACATGTTAAGTCTATATAGGTTTGAAAAAAAAACACGCCTATTTTTAAGAAATTTTCATACATCATACTGAACAACCTACGGAACACGTCAATGGGTTAAAAGGGAATTCCCCGATATACAGGAAAGCGACACACATTTTTCGCGTTAAAAGACTGAGAATCGCATTATAGCGAAACCGTGTTGTAGAAGTACAGCGTTATATGAGGGCTTGCCGCAATTCATAAAACGCGTTATAGTGAATCCGCGTTGTGAAAGTACCGCGTTATACGAGGGTTGACTGTATTTTGTCCACGGTTTTGTTGCAGATAATGTGGAATACTATGCCTCGTATACTACGGAACACTATTCCACATTACCCTCCAATTTTCAGAACCCCGATGTTTGAGGTGCTTGATTTCACAAAAAATATCTCTCAAAAATAAACTACATATTTGAAATTAATTTTAGAATGTAGCCAAAAGATAAATATATGTACATATAAAATAAATTAAAGTCGAAGATTTTCTAGGTACGTGGACTTTCGTTGCAGCGATTTAAAATAAAATGGGTATTCCACAATACCCGAACTGTTGTTGTTTACTAATGGACATCGTAGCGCAAGTGGTTAGTGTGTCGGACTACTGAGCCAGCGGTCTTGGGTTTGAATCCCGCCGCAAACACCTAAAAAGTTGTTCACAGTGCCCACCTCTTCCGAATGCCTGACAAGCATTCAAGAGTATCATTTGTCATGTAAAGCTTCCCAACTCGCCGTTCGGAGACGGCAGAAAACTGTAGGTCCCTTCCATTCCACAGTGTTCCGCGTAGTACATATTAAGTGGACAAAAATATTTTTTTGACTATTTCATGTTATTCTTATGAGTTAACTATATTGTAATAAAAAACTTATGTTTTAAGTGCTTTATTTATACGTTTTGATACTAACTACTTTATAGGGCAAAAAAACAAAAAAATTAAAAAAATTAAAAATATTCATCATCACTGCTGCTATTAATGAGTGAGTCTTCAGAATCGAAGTCTTTATCTGATTCAATATTTCGTTTCTGAGGTAATGGTGGGACAGCAGGGCCGATTAACAGAGCCATAACATGGGCTATTGGGGTGACCTACAAAAAAGAGGATTACTTTTTTAGCGCACTCTGATTTTTTCACGGCCTATAATTAAGAAGTCGAGTTTTGTATCAAAATAAAAATTGACCCGGTGGCAAGGTGGGGCTCATATTTAAAAGTCTATGCAAAAAAAAAAATAAAAAATGCCTCAAAAAAACTTACATCTTATAATTAAAAAAATCTTTAAAAAACCAGTTAAATAGACTTACAGAATTTATTAGAATAATCTATTCACTTTGATTACTTGAATCCATACCAATTTGGTTTAATGTTTCACACAAAAAAATTAAAAAATTAATTAAATACAAATTGAACATTAATTGTGCACTCGACCTGTTATGGTAACACACTCCACTTTGACTTGCTCTAAAATCATTTCCACGCTCTAAAATAAAGAGAAAATTTGAATTACTTATCTTTCAGTTATCCTTTATAAGAATTGCGTTAGCAAGTACTCTCAATTTTGTCATGAATTTTTTGAATTTTGTCCACTTATTGGTGTGAAATGGAACTGTGCATTCCTGCAAAAATATAACGCGCACACACAAATGGTTGCGGGAAGCTAGGCTGGGTTCTACCTAGGACTGCTGAAGTCAAATATTAATGGCCGAAACTGGCCTAGGTCATCATTCCTCGAGCCACCCAATATAGATGTGTGATGTTGGAGCTCTGCTTTCTAGCGGCGTCTAAGGGTGGGCAATGGGCATCTGGTTAGGTGTTCTTCGTCTTGTACTTCGTTTCTATTGCATAGTGTGCAGACGTCTGATTCTTTGATGTCAATCTTTTCAGGTGTGTTGCTGGGCAATTGTGTCCGGTTTTTAATCGTAAAAGTGCTGATGCTTCTTTCCGTGGTGCTTGAACCAGGTAAGTATAGAGACTTTTTCCTATTCCATTGTTCTGCGTTCTTTATGAAATTCTCTGTTTGAGAGCCAGGTTTTTATGCTGTGCAATCGGTTTAGTAATGTTATGGACGCCGGGGTTTTGTTAATAATCTTGGCTTCTTTTTTAGCTAGGGCGTCTGCAGCTTCGTTTCCCAGGAGTTTTACGTGTGCCGGTACCCACTGGAATTTTACACGATGTCCTTTCTGCTGAAGCATGGTAAATAGTCGTCCGATATTTCTAGCAATTCGCGTTTCTGTTTTGCTGTTGTAACTGATAAGTGATTGTAGAGCGGATTTTGAATCCGATAATATTGCGATGTTTTTCGTTCGATCGTTTCTGTAAAGTATGTAGTTGCGATAATACACATTTGATGGCTGCAAGTTCTCCTTCGACTACCTTTGAGTTTGCTGCTCCTACACTGCGCGAAATAACTATCGGACAAGCATTTCTATTTGCATTTTCTCAAAAAACAATAAAAATTTCTTAATTATTACAAAATGTTTTCATTGCGTTGAAAAATTGAGTGTTTGAAGTAAGACATAGCGGTACTTTTAACTCTCTCAATGTCCGTATATTTTTGTTTTGGGTTGTTCTTTCGTGTGTTATTAAGCAGAAAATACACGATACAGTCGTTGTACAACGGTTGTATGCAATTTGCGGTTGTATGCGGCGATTGTATCGTGTGTTAGCTAGCTTACGACGGTTGTACGCTTTGATTCGAAAACCTGCGGTTGGATGCGCCGTTGTATGGAAATCGCACGCAGATTGTATAGTGTGTGTGCTACTTACAACGGTTGTCCCGAAATTGGTACAACTCGCGGTTGTACAACGATTGTATCGTGTATTTCCAGCTTTAATTTTGCGTTGCGAAATAAATATAGCAGACGCGAGTTTCAGTCGCACGTTTAAGTGACGAAAGCAATTTTAAACCGACAAAATCGGTGTTTAGTTGAATACATTTAATGTGTTTAATTAAGATTTAGTCAAATACACCTTCTGTTTTTGCAACCAACAAAAATGCCTAGGGGAAAAGCACTGTCTCTGGACGAGAGGCTGGGAATTTCAAAGAAATGACTTAACCGTTAGACAAATAGCGGAGAAAATATGCAGGAATACAAATTGTGAAAAATAAATTGACATGTTGAAATTAATGGAGAAATTGAAAATACCGCGCCTCTATCGGTACCGTTCCGGTGTGTGGGTTCCTTTAAAGCAAGGAGGATGAACTTTCTCCATCCGGGAACTATTAAGGGCTGAACCAGTTCCGCCAGCTCATCGACTCTTTCATTCTACTCTACGACCGGGAATCCAGAGGATTTTTCATTGCACTTTTCTAACAATTTGAATGATATTAGGTCTGTTTGATGTCGCCAGCCCTAGGGTACACTGACTAGTGTCAATTATTTTCGTGGTTGTCAAAAAACCCAGTGCAACCCCCATTTCATCGAACGCAAATACCTTGACCTGACAACTGGCATTCTTTGAAAATTTAACAGAAATCAAATTTGGTTAATTTTCATATATTTTTGCACTTGTTTAGTTCGTTGTTTTATTAAACTAATCTGAACAGAAAAAACACAAGCACAATGAGCTAAACCAACGCAATGAAAAATAACCAAATGACATATCATCTGATTTAATGTTTTGAAAGCCCTTTTTTCTTGCACTGACGAAATACTCGGGGTAAATCCAGTGAAGAACCAGTGACCATCATTGCAAGCTTTGTTTGTTTTACAAGTTCAAAAATGACTACCGTCGTCCGAAGATCTTGCGTTAGTCGTATACAGCCATACAGACTTTCGTTAGACCACACAAAATCAAAGAGCTATAAAACCAGAACATACGATCCCAATTGTAAATTCAATTATTTATTTCGCTCTTCTTTTAATCTTTAAGTCTTAAGGTATAACAACAGCTCTTTGGCTATCTCTTCAGCACATTGATGAAAGTTTCATGCGGCACCCGAATGTTAGCAAACATTCTCATCTTTTTCTTACCCTCAGCTTGTTGCTTCAATAGTTTCATCCTCCTTGTGACATCTCCGCCATACTACAGATGAAACTCAAAATAGATATCGCAGTTGGGATAATAAATTATTATTGAACTCACCAACTTAGCTGTAACATCCTTTCGGTATGCTTTCAGCGTCTCCCTAGCCAATATTTTACTGCCCACACATGCTTGTATGGCAATCTGAATCATTTGTCTCGGTATCAGTTCCTTAAGCCTTGCTACCATGTCCTTTCCAATTACAGTCGCCTTTGTGCAATGGACGATTCGAGAGAATTCCTCCACTTTCTTACCATTCAAATGGATGTCCAATCGCACAACATTGGTCAAGTGATAGCCGTGATCCTCGTAATTGAAGCTGGCGTAACCTGAACTAATCGACTTTAATCGATCGTTGAAATCGAGAATGATTTCGCTCAGTGGCAGGATGTATTTCATAAGAATGCGGTCGTTGTCGATGTTAATGGAGCTCTCTTGAACGCCCCGGCGATCGACACAGAGGCCAATGATATCTCCCATGTATTCTATGGGAGTGATAATCGTGCCTGAAGAAAATTATGTTTTTGAATTTTTTAAATACATATAAGCAAAACTCTACTACCTTTGACGAGCGGCTCATAGTACTCCTCTACGTGTGGGGGCTCTGGAAATAAAGCCGCGTTGGATAGCTCTAAATTCTTCTTCCCTAGTTGCTTGATCATTTTCGGGTTTTTGAGCGTCAGGCGATATGTCACAGATGGAGCTGTAATAATAGGTTCGGCGCCATACTCTTGTTCAAGTCTTTGGCAAAATACCTCCATGTGAAGTAAACCAAGAAACCCCAATCTCCAGCCTTGTCCGAGAGCTGGGCTTGAGTCAATATTCACCGTCACCGCTGAGTCATTCATCACCAGTTTGTCAATTGCTCCCCTTAGCCCAACATGTTTCGACTGATCGGCTGGATAGACTCCAGCGAAGACCATCGGCTGTTGGGGCTTAAAAACTGTTATCGGAATGGTTTTGGTGTTCTTGATGTGAATCGTGTCTCCGATTATGGACTCCTTGCTGTTTCGCATATTACAGGCAATCAAGCCTACTTGACCGGCAGATCTAGGGAAAACATTTCAAGCTAGGAAGTTGTTTTGCATGAAAGTTATTACTTACATGTTCTCCACGGGAGTCTCAACTGGTCGCAGTAACGAAATGCTTTTGATTGGATATGACTTTCCCGAGCTAACCAATTGAATTTCATCTTTAATCGACAGAGACCCATTGTGCACGTATATTAAGTTCAGCGCTCCACGATACTTATCGAACCAACTGTCGAATATTAATGCTCGGAATGCACTATCTCTGTCGACGCTGGGTGGTGGTATGCATTCAATGACATGCGTTAGAACTTCTGCGATTCCTGTGCCTAGTTTCGCTGAAACCTTAAGATTTATTTAGTGACTCATTCTCTTACAACGATAAATTCCTACTTTTAACACCCTCGATGGATCAATATCGAACAAGGATTGCAGATCTTTGATGACACGTTCTGGATTCGCATGCTTGATGTCAATTTTGTTCAATACAGGAACCACAGCTAGTTTTCTAGATTTAGCCAGATGATAATTGGCAACAGTTTGAGCCTGAACTCCATGACAAGCATCAACTAACAGTATAACTCCATCACAGGCAGCCAAGGACCGCGAAACCTACAAGAAAAGACCATTTTTAGGATCTGCACTCCTAGATAAACTTTATTCACCTCATTTGAAAAATCCACATGGCCCGGTGTATCGATTAAGTTTAACAGATACGTTTCATTCTTGTATTCATGGACGATTGACACCGTTTGTGCCTTAACAGTGATACCACGTTCCCGTTCAACTTGTAAACTGTCGAGCACCTGCTGATTGCCCGAGTCCTTTGATATGGCACCAGTTAATTCCAATAGACGATCGGCTAGTGTGCTCTTTCCATGGTCAACATGAGCAATTATACTAAAATTTCGTATCCTTTCAATTGGAATACTAGAGAAATCCTTCGGCAGCGAGTCTGATTTCGTTGATGTTGCACAAGTTCGCCGGAACAGTTGGATGCTTAAAAAGGTAGTGAAAATTACATCGAAGCACCGGCGTTTTAAGACCATACCATAAATGAAAGTTTTTTTTTGGCAGTTGCACTACAAAACTACGCAGATTTACAAACATTTTCAATAAATTTTGCAATTTTAACTTAAGAATTAATAAATATTCATGGTTATTGGCGAATTTATCTTCCTCGTTCAAAACAAATGTCAGGCAATGTTATTACAGCTGATTAGATCTGTCAGATTGCGGGCGCGTTCGTAGATGCTGTGCGGCACTGCCAGATTCTCATAGTTTTTCAGTTTCGTTTTCAATTAATCGATATATGTACATATTATGTATATTGTTGTTATCGGTGTTAAATTTGTTGAATAAAAGAAGATTCGAGATTCATGGATTCGCCCTTTAAAGACACAAGTGATTATTGGGTGCTAGGAAAATTAAAAAAAATGTAGGTACGGTTTTTGAAGATTTTCAACGAACAATAAATAAATTTTTAATAAAAAATAAAAGTTAGTCTCTGGTTCCCACTTCTATATACTGTAGAACTATAAATATAGTGTAGTGAATTTCAAGCGGAAGCCCTGCTTTGGGTGAAGAAGAGGAATTCAATTTCTATTACAGATTTTACGGTTAGCTATTCAGCTATAAAATCTCTGGACTCAGTCTCACCCACATTAATAATTACTTCAAGCTGATGCTCATCTCTTATGGAGATGGGGGACCAGTTAAGCATTCGTATTTGCTTTGTTGCATGCCAGAGACCAGAGATATTCCAAGTTACTGCAAAACTGTTGAACTTACCAGACTAGGTAAAGGGTTTTTCATTAACCCTAGTACTAGTACAGGGACTGGGGTAAAATGTTACCCCACCGCTATTTTGAAACCAAGTTTTGAAACCTTGATTTTTGTGTTACTACTACAAATTTTGCGTGAATCCATTTTTAACGTTTCTAACGATCTGGGAGCATCCCATATATTTTTTCTATATTTTTTTATTAGTAGTTATTTTCAAGCTGCTGTCATTTATTTATTTTATTTTTATCTGCCTGTGCATTATTTTTTATGCCATTTTCGTTGACAATTGTCAATTGTCACTGCTTCTTGAAAGCAGTCCATTTCGTGCTTAAGTTATACTTGTGGAAAGTGAAAGTGTATTTCAGGTATGAAATTTGATTTTTTTTACCATTTATACATAAAAGGAACCATATTTGACTATTGCAATTGTGAAAAAGTTGTATACTTTTATTTGTAGATGTCTAATCTACGCAGATTCAAACGCGATCCAACATTTGTCCATAAAATATTTTTTTTATTATAATGTGATCTAAAAAAGAATCACGCTTAATTTTATGTGAATAATCTTGCCATATCTGACCCCTATTTACCGTTTACTTACATTTTTTTTTATTTATGGGGTAAAATGTTACCCCAGGCTTTAAAACTTGTAAATAAATCTTGCCCTGTACTAGGGTTAAAAGTGTCTTAACTTTCAAATTGAATAAAAAGAGTTGTGTGTGATATGACAGAAGCCTTTATTGCGGATTAAAGTACATTCAGTAGTACTATGTTCTAAAAACCACTTCATTCAAATGGCCTCTGCGGCTTCGTTTACATGACTCGATCCGAGAACTCAGATTTTGTATGCCGATTCTACTTTCAAACCTAACTATGTATGATATTAGAATCGAACGTTAGTAATGCCAACATTTTCGCAACATTTTCGAATTCCGAACGAGTCTCGCATTGTGTTTGACAGATAAAAGAAAAATAAGATAATTTATTATTTATTGTTATTAGTGAAACAAACAAATAATAATAGGTACTACATATATTAACATGGCCAGTGTCACATTTTGGTTTTTAAACGAAGAAAATCAGGATTGCAGTGGTCAAATTGATCTCAAATTGAGACGTCTTTTTGTTTGTACATTTAGATGATATGTACGCACGAAATATATTTTAATGGTTCTATGCAATATTTAATAAAATATGAATAAACACAACAACAAACACATTTACACTACGATTATTTACGAATTCGAACGATTTTGACATTTACCTTAGAATTAGGGAGTACCAAATTTCCGAGAGAAAATAATATGATGTTCGAGATTCGTTCGATTTTCGAATACAAGGCCTTTCTATAGAATTATAGAGTACGTATTTTGCGAATTCGAACATTTTTATTGTAGAATCGAGTTACATTGTTGGGCCCCGCCCCAGGCTGGATCTCACCAATTGTTTAAACGATGTGGTTCTTCAGTGCGTCAATCGTTGTTGGTTTGGTTGCCATAAGCCAGCGACTTAACTCTTACAGCAGCCTGAACATTAGAAAACACTTTTGCGGCAACAACTTTTGCTATTTCATACGGACATATGTAGCTGCACTTTATTTACAAAACTATGTTGTTCACAAGAATACTTATTTTTGCCTACAGAATAAACGGTAGTAGAGACAAAATAATATCTAAGTGGTTCAGAACTTGTACCACCCTCGCGAATTAGAAAAAAAAACTGTAGTTCAAATTTTGAACCAGCAGCGCTGTAAGAGTTAACGCAGTCCGATGAAAAAGTCGCAAGGCGTTAAAATGCGATATATTGGCGGCCATTCCACATCACCTATTCTGGAAATAACGCGTTCTGGGAACTTTTCTTACAACAAATCCATTGTAACGCCCGATGTATGGCACGTTGCAATATGTCGTCCGGGTCTATGTCATGCAATTGAGGCCAGGCCAGTCAGTCACAGTCTGGTCAGTCTGTATGGCCCAATGACGCCTCCTGCCCAAAATCCACACCAAATAGTAACTTTCTCCGGAAGCAATGGAGACTCTTGATAATGCTTCCCAAATATGGCAATTTTGCTTGCTCACGTAGCGTTTTAACCAAAAATGTGCTTCATCATAAATATGTATTTCGTAGCTCGCGAAAAGTTTGGAGAACAGAACACGAATATTAGTAAATTTTAACAATTTCGACGCGTTGATTAATGGTGCAGCGATCCATGGTAAAATGGTGACTATGACAGAACACAAATGCCAACGCATGATAGCATTGCTACTTGAAACGTCAGAGCAATAAACTGTCAAAATTCGGACATATTGACAACCCCATTAAACATTCTTCCCGGCAAAGGGTGGGGATAGGTATACATCTTTCCACTTGCAAGCTATTACTTTAACCAGACGTAGTCAATGGGGAAGTAACACAACGGACCTTGTAACCAAGCAGATCTTGCCCAAACTAGATCTCAAAAACTCTTACTTTCTATTATCGCTAAAAAGAATGCAAATATGTGCCATGACTGGACAATCCTCTCGAACGATTTCTTGGGATGCGGGAGGAAAAGGCAGAAAGAGGAAAAAACTCTTCAATTACTTTGTAGGGGAGACTGGGGCACATTTGAACACATTTTCCTTTGAAGGCTTCTTAACACCAGTATATTTGATATATTGGTCTTTAAGTTATTCACACTTTGCGAAGTGATATTACCTTTCAATTTAAACCAACATTTGTGTAAATTCAATAAAGGCTTATATTTTTTTTAATTTTTTTAAAAAAATAAGTCCTAATGTTCAAATGTGCCCCAAGCGGGGGCAGCTTTGAACAGGCCTCGGGCACTAGAAGCTATGCACCTTAGAACGTGTTCAAAAGTGTCCCGTCCATTTTGTTCAAACCTGCCCCAACATGCGTAGTGATACAAAATTCAGCATAACGAATTATGTATGAAATATTTAGCAAAAAGCTAACCTTATTCTTATTCCAAATTAAACGGTGCCTCCAATAAATATTTCTCACAAACAGAGACCCTCACCACAAAAAAAAAAAAAAATTATAAAACTAAAGGGTGATTTTTTAGCTGGTTTGGTTTTGGCAACACTGGTTTTGACAGCTGACGTGTGTTTAGTACCTTGTGTCACTGTCAAACAGCTTCAGTTTGGTTTGCAATTTAACCATGGATCGTCTTACAAATGAACAACGCTTGCAAATTATTGAATTTTACTATCAAAATTCGTGCTCGGTTCGAAATGTTCATCGCGCGCTGCTTCCATTTTATGATCGGCATTCTCGACCTTCTGAGCAGTCTATTCGGAAGATTGTGACCAAATTTCGCACCAAATTTACTTT
Source organism: Brachyopa scutellaris (assembly GCA_949775065.1). Classification (NCBI taxonomy): domain Eukaryota; kingdom Metazoa; phylum Arthropoda; class Insecta; order Diptera; family Syrphidae; genus Brachyopa; species Brachyopa scutellaris. The sequence goes on along the minus strand of OX459112.1, from coordinate 82,264,953 downwards.
GTTGGACATTAAACCACCAACACGTTTACGTACTGTGCGTAGTGAAGAAAATATTGCGGCCGTATCAGCTAGTGTGACAGAAGACCGCGAAATGTCGATTCGGCGCCGTTCCCAGCAGTTAGGCCTTTGTTACAGCACTTTTTTTTGCCCGAAATGGAAGTTCTTGACTTGCATGATATGTGGTTTCAACAAGATGGTGCCACATGCCACACAGCACGCGAAACAATGGCGCAATTGCGAGGCGAGTTTGGTGAACAGTTAATTTCACGTTTCGGGCCGGTCAATTGGCCGCCTAGATCGTGCGATTTGACACCATTAGATTATTTTTTGTGGGGGTATGTCAAGGCTAATGTCTATAGGGACAAGCCCGCTTCGATTGACGCACTGGAAGCCAACATCCATGCATTCATTCGTGAGATACCGGCCGATATGTGTGAAAGAGTATGCCAAAATTGGACTCAGCGGATGGGCTACCTGAGACGCAGCCGCGGTCAACATTTGCATGAAATTATCTTTAAACATTAAATTGCAAGCTTCAAACTATCGATTCAAATAAATATTTCATTCATTTTTTCGAATTTTTTTTGTTTTTTTTTTAAAAAAAGTTCTCAACCTCTTAAAAAATCACCCTTTACATTGTGTGCATACATTCTGCACTCCCGGCTACTGACAGCAACGATTGAGGAAACCCCCGAAAAGTGTTGACGACTAAAGATAAGGGTATCGCCATGTGGAAATTTTGGTTAACGCTTTAAAATATTTATTAACTGAGTTGTTATTAGCGATGTTCAAAGCTGCCTCACGTTCAAGGGCGCCCCAGTCTCCCCTATGTACGTTTTCAGCTCTTTCATGCATAACGAAACGCTATCTAGGAGTTTTCTACTTTGATTAACTTGGTGATCTAGCATACCTTAATAGATATACATACATAATTGGCCTCTCGCACTTCATCCGAAGCTCTTAATGGTTCGAAGGGTAACTTGGGAAATCTCCTCTAAGATCCTTGGTATCACAATATGTAGACCTCTTTGCGTCTAACTGTACTGGCTAAATGATGGAAGCCACTTCTTAACATTACCTTATCTAGGGGTAAAGTTGAAAAAATTGAATTTATGTCTTTTTTTTTTTGAGGTCCAGTCTAGAGGCTATGTTAACCATTTTCCACTCCGTTGCATTCGAAATTTTATGGCTCTTTTTTTCGTATAATTTACGGTAAATAAAGGACATGAAGGACAAAAAAAAAAAACAGAGAGACAGACAGATCTAGGTTTCAACTAACTCTACGGGTGGTGTCCAGGATAACTCAAGAGCTACATATATTTACATATGGTTTTTGTAGTTGCTTATAATTCGCAGTTTTTTTTTCGGATATTCCGTATTATCTTACTGCCAGTGTCATGGATTGCTCATGATCTTTCAGTTTCCCCTGAATAATGATACATATAATATGAATCTAAATGTACTCGTACTCATATACATACATTTGTATTCGTATTTACATTAAATATAAAAGAAATGCACCTGCTACAAATTGCATTTGCAAAATTCAAATGTAACACCGTCTGTCTGGATTCAATAACATTTTTCCTGCAAATATCAGAACATTACCATCGTCTGCATTCAATTTATCAGGCTTTATGGAGACGGTTTCGATTTTCTTTGTTTGGCAACGGTAATAGCTACTTTAGACTTTAGAGGAAATTGCAAATACGCAAGCAAAGCCCAGCCCCGGTGCAGTGTAAACAAACGACACGGGAATAACATGGTGTAATAGATGTTGTTTCAGCGATTTATCTATGAGATGAGAACAGTGCCAAGCAATTTGCCATTTGGATGACACTCACAAATAGGTACATGCATATGACTTTTCAAACAGTTTCATTTCAATATTTGGCTTGTATTGTACAGTCTAGAGGAAAAGTCTGACTATGTCAGAAGTATGCCGTGACTTGGCGGTTTTTTTTATCTGTCACTACCCGGGTGACTACATTTCAAAAATAATGGAATTGGACCATTTTGAAAGGATTGGCAACTTTGGGACCACTCACTAGCCGGATTATCAACACAAAGCTGGGTGAGTCCTCACTCCTCATCCAGAAAATTTTTAAGCAGGGGCACCTCCCAATATGGTGCTCTTTGGAACCTTGTAGTAAAGCTACTCTTCGAAGGTGCGGGATGCAAAGTAGTCGCATATATAGACGATGTCGCTTAACCTTCACATTGTCGTTATACACCTGGGTATAGATCCCGATTTTCAATTTCGAATAAATCCGAGGTTTATTAACCGAATCTAAAACCGCTTCTGCCCAGTGACTAAAATAGTGAGTTCTATTGTAAAATGAAACTTTTTTTTTTAAAAAAAAAGTAATGTTCATTATATTTTTGGCATTTTTTACTTTTTTTCGACCACCTTGATAATATATACCAGGGTATAGAAATTACTTTTTCATATGTTTTCTGGAGGAACTGTCAAAAATGTTACTAAAAATGTTTCTATTTAATTTTGTTTTGTCTGTATAAAGAACGGTTACTATTTCTTAAACTTTATAATTAAATAGCAAATGTACATACGTGTTTGTACATATATGTACATATATTAGTATACGAACATTACAGTAAAATTGTTTGATCATATGGATCGGTGAGGGTTATTTATTGCTATGAAGTTTTGAATTGTATGAAGTAAAGAAAGCATTACATATGTACATATTTAGTAATAGATTCTATTGAATTCTTACCTATGAAATGTTGATATCATAGATACATATGTAGTTACTAAATAAAGGTACACAAAAAGATAGAAATAATAACATATTCAAAAGCAAATTGAGTGTGGCATTCCTTCCATTTTGCTTTTGTGAGGATGTGTACTTGGCAAACTTTTCTAGAGTCCGTATAGCTCATAAATCATTAGAAATAAGAAGGCCAGGTACATCTCCATCCATCAAATCATTGGGAATGCAAGGAACATTCCGCGGTTCTCGTAGCTGTTAGACTCAGATACTTGCATGCATTCTACAACACTTTTTGTTCGAATGTGCCTCATAGCTCTTTGAACTTGAGCTCTTTTATTGATGGGTGGAATGCAAAAGTGTTAGCAAAAAAAAAAAAAAAACAGGCCAAGCGCGAGTCAGTCTCGCACTCAAAGTCTTATTGTTTTTGATACCTAAAAATGATACGAACTTCAGCATATTTTTGAGGATGTTTCTAAAAACATATATACATATGTTCATTTGTATACATACACACATGCATTAGTTTTTTGGAACAGATCTTTAAGCTGTGCTCTAGTTTGCTTATCGATACAGAATGATAAGTTGTCTCAAATATGTGGACACCGAAATGTATAAATGTGCCAAAAATAGATAGATATTTTAGGTGTTGAGCGAACTAATAATCGTTCCGTATTACCATATGGGTACGGAACCCTAAAAACCAATTAGGTAGACTAATATAAAATACTAACAACCCCAACCAGTGAACTAAATAGATAAGAAATCTTTATAACTTGAATAAACACACATTTAAATCAAAAAAATAAGCTACCTAACTACTTACGGTTTTTTGTTACATATTAATTTACGTCTAGTGCACTACATATGTCATTAACGCAACTGCGTTGAATTGTGAAACAAATAAAGCACGATAAAACACAAATGACCGCTTTCCATGCTCTCTTTGTATAGCAATCTTTGCCCATCCTTCCACAGCTCGCAAGTTCGTTATCTTGCACAGACGGATGAGTTTGGCAGCGATGTCAAAACTAGACACGGCTCTATACATCCCTCCATATGCTGTCATAAGCGCCCTTGAAATCGATGAACAGATTTCGCACTCAGGCAGATCCTGGAAAAACCCAAGAAGTCCAAGTCGAGCAATTGGAATAGAAGCATGTTTATTGCCATTATGTAAAAGGACTGCTTTTAGACGCCAAGACGCCAATCACTTCCCAGATAGGTCTCCAAGCCCATGAATGTCAGCAAGCCGCTCACATTAATATAATAAACAAAACTTTCATCAGAAGATAATTATTATCAATTTTATCTCCCAAAGTGATGTCTTTCTAATCTAGTGAGCCGCAGTGTACATATACAGTGTTGCCGCTGAGAAAATGTGAAAAAACAGGAGATCTTCTGTTGTACTTACTAAAGTAACAGGAGATTTAAAATTTCGTCCAAAAATCTATAAAATACGATGTTTTTTAGTAAAATGTCTATTGCATTAGGAAAACGTTTTTTAGCACTACATAATTTGCTGTTGCGCTGACTTAATTTTATTGATATGTCGTTTCCTTTCAGCATGTCGTATAATAGTCCCCTTTTGTCGGGTTCATAGAAAAATGTTCGTTGCGTTGCAAACAACGCATTTGCATTCCAATTGTCTGGATTTTCACTGAGCCAATTTTTAAAAAGGAACCTCTTTCTTTAACCATCTGTTCATATAATACTTTGCCTTTTCCCTGAATTTAACTTGAAAAGGAATTAGATACAAAGTACGTAAACAATAAATACATAATACATATTATGCTTTTGTTGAGCTTACATAGCCAAGAAAAACTAGAATCACGAAAATTAGCAACGTCGATCAGTCTGTCTCTCCTTCTTGTCCTTCATGTGCTCGCGCTGTGTGTAATCATTATAAGGGTATTCATATTCCCTTTAGCGTGTGTAGGTTATACAAAAAAAAAACGGCCACTTTAGTTCCTTTACTTTCTGCTCCAAAAATAGTAAGTTATTAAATTTCATGGACTGGGCGTAAAATTCTATCAGGCAGATGCAAAATTACGAAAAAGTAAAGTAACGCGTTTAACCAAAAAAGTTACAACAAAGGAATTGTCATAAACATATGTGAAGCAAAAGTTAACAAAATGGTGTTGTATGATTTTGGATTTTACAGAAAACTCTACTCTTAATGATATCCCAGAACCAATGCAGTATGCAATATATTGCGAAATGCAAATTTCAACATTCAGAACATTCAAATTTCACCTATGTTCCTTTTTTTCCAAATTACTTCTTGCATTAAAATAAGAAAATGCAAATAATTCAAAACAAACGGAACAGCTTACTTTGACAAATTGTGAAATAAATGTCAAACTAGGTCCGTTCGGGTACTTTTGCATCAGATATGTGTTTTATGACAAATATCGAAGAGTGGATGTGAAATTCTCTCAAAGATAGGAAATTTACGAAAAAGGAAACGAACGCGTTGAACAGCAAAAAATGTATGTGATTTGACAGTTTTCATGTGATCTGCCTAAAGAAATTTCTTGTGCCAAAATTCGCAGCATGATTAGATTTATTACTCTTTCGTGGGTACTCTTTTTTGCGAAAAACTACGACATTTTTGCGTAAGCGAACGGGTTTTCGTAACTTTTCATACATAGATGTTCGTAGTTTTGGGAGCGTACGCAAATGGACCTACTCACATAGACTTGTTTGTTATTTATTTTACTATTTATTATATATTATTAGTTGTTAGTTATACATATTTGTTATTTATTATATAGTATATATTATTTATTATTTGTTATTTATTATTTATTATTTATTATTTATTATTTATTATTTATTATTTATTATTTATTATTTATTATTTATTATTTATTATTTATTATTTATTATTTATTATTTATTATTTATTATTTATTATTTATTATTTATTATTTATTATTTATTATTTATTATTTATTATTTATTATTTATTATTTATTATTTATTATTTATTATTTATTATTTATTATTTATTATTTATTATTTATTATTTATTATTTATTATTTATTATTTATTATTTATTATTTATTTATTTATTATTTATTTTTTATTTATTTATTTATTTATTTATTATTTATTATTTATTATTTATTAATTATTATTTATTATTTATTATTTATTATTTATAATTTATTATTTATTATTTATTTATATGTTATTTATTATTTGTCAATTTATTTATTTATTATCTGTTATTTATTAGCTACCTAAATATTGTAATTATATATGTATGTACATGTAAAAGTTTGAAATCAAGTTTGATCTCCTCTTCTCTCTTCCCTAGATATCTAGGCTAGCTTTGAAATTTAATTGAAGGTTTTTAGTAGCTTTTCCTTTACAAATAATTAGTAATATTTTCTCTTCCATAATTATTATAAATTTTTCAGTAGTAAGGTAGATTATACGTATACCATATCTCTGTAAATTGTGCAATATAGTTTTAAGAACAATGTATTATTTTTCCGCTACAATAAACATCTATCTATAAAAAAAAAACATAGACTTGTAGTGCCAATCACCAACCAGGAATAATAACATGGGTTTGGGTTTACCGTAGATTATTTGTTGCTTTTTTTTCATATTAGCCTTCCATTTCGAATTTTTTTTTTAATAAAAAAAAGTAAACTAACAGGAGAAACGGACTTAAAATTGTCTGGGAACAGGAAACAGTAGATTTCACTTTTTCGGAGCTAAATAACAGTAGACTCCTGTTATAACAGGAGAAATGGCAACAGTGTACATATATACGTTTCTGTTTGAAAAGTTTATTTATTTACAAGTGGTCGTTATATTTCGGCAAGTAACCAATTTTCCAGATTCCAGAGCAGAATTTTCTGGTGATTTGAGGCATTGAAATATGAATACAAAATTGTTCAATAAATTATTTTATTTAATATCTAAGTATCTAATGTTACAAAATTCACAAGAGTTTTCTAAAACCGATATCTCAAGCCAACCATGCCACTGTTATCGTTGCGCCTAAAGTTTCGGGCAGCTTCGCCATAAGCTTCGAAGTTCTTTCCGATTTGATGATTGTAGTTAAGACTTGCACTGGTTCCATGTCGACCACTGTGTTCCACTGCCCCACCAATCCGGCCCTGTGGCGAACGTGCGTTCCTAATCAACACTTCGCCATCTTCTAATGGGAGATCATCTGCAAAGGCCTGTAAAAACAAGCAAACGCTTAGTAATCATTTCAATTAGGCGGTTTAAATGTTATCACTTACCAATTCGTAGTTGTTACTAGGATATTCCAAGTTACCTTCTGGAAGGGTGAAACCCAAAGCAACAGCGAAGAGTCCGCACAAAATGATAAGTTTAGCTGACATTTTTGAATTGGATTTAGATGCGTCTGTTGGTTGATAGAACTCGACTGATGATTTGTTGAGCATCCCCATAATCTTTTATACAAAAGCGTGAATGAATTTCGAAGCGCTAAAACTCCCCTGCTGATAAGGTGTGTGAGACTGTTGTCGTTTGTACATTGACGTCGATTTCTGAAAACGAACGATCGGGGATTCCCTTATCACTAAAATAAGAAAATAATTTTTTATTTTAAAAAATTGGTAGTTTTTTTTTATCACGGAAATTGTAATACAAATACTGGTCTTGATTTTTGTGCTTTTACATTTGTGTGCTATTGTTCTTCTGTGGGTTGATTGAAAATATTGCAATTGCTGTCACTTAATCTACGAGCAGAGATAATTATACATACAGGGTGTCACAGTATAATTTTTTACCTGGAGATTCCTGAAGTTCCGGCGTACAAAAAATCGTATGGCAGGGGGGTCTATTTTCACCCAAACTAGTTTTCCTAGGCCAAACTGATTTTGAATTATTATTTAAGTAATCAAATGGTTCAAATGGATCAAAATTAAAAGGCAATCAATGAGATGAGTAATATTTATTCAAATAAAGTCTACTTAATTATAAAAAAAACAGTACTTAGGCTAGGTGTACACATGCGATTGCAGTCGCACGACTATGCAGTCGCAATAAATAGAACATATGGCTTTCAATGTAAGTGCGCGCACATGAAACCTATCAATCGCAACGTATCATGTGCGAGCACTTTCATTGAAAGCTATATGTTCTATTTCTTGCGACTGTCGCACGACGCACTACACGACTATTCAGTCGCAAGAAATACAACATATAGCTTTCAATGAAAGTGCGCGCACATGATACGTTGCGATTGATAGGTTTCATGTGCGCGCACTTACATACATTGAAAGCTATTTTTGAAAGTTTTGAAAGTTCTATTTTTTGCGACTGAATAGTCATGCGACTGCAATTGCAATCGCATGTGTGCACCTAGTCTTAGCCAAGTCTTCGCCGACAAAGGAAAGTACCTGGGTCTCATCCTCATCATGAAAAAATTTAGTTGGAAACTCAGAATCAAGGAAAGAGTAAAGAAAACTACCATAGCCCTCTACTCTTGCAAGAAAGCCATTGGCAGCAAATTGGCTGTAGATAAAGCCATACATTGCGACAACCTGGGGAGTGGGGAAAGTATAAAGTTTGTCTGTGTATAAGTGAAGTACTAAGAACAACACCCCCCGCAGCACTAGACATCCTTCTTTATCTCACGCCCCGAGGATGCAAATGGCAGCTAGCGAAGACATAAGGCTCAAAGATATCTCACAATGGTCAAGTAACTACAACGGTCACTTAACAATATTAGAGAAGTCAAACATTGACTATACTGTACCGAAGCTGAATTTCGATCAAAACCTTAAAGTCACTATTCCCGATAGATTCGCTTGGGATGACATAGGAGCTAAAAGAGATAAGTCTGTAAACATCTACACTGATGGTTCTAAAACCAACGACGGTGTAGGAGGAGGTGTTTTCTCAATCAGATTAAATCTCAATCCTTCCTTCCACTTCCCTGATCATTGCAGTATGTTTCAAGCGGAAGTTATGACGATTTCAGAAGCACTGTCCTGGATCAAGTTGAATGTAAGATCTACTAACGATATAAGCATTTTCTCGGATAGCCGGGCGGCCTTGAAATCCCTGGAATCAGTCTCATCCACTTCTAAGACCACCTCACTTTCATCTCTAGAGAGACACCTCTATACCTAACCTATACTACCTATTATGTGTGATGAAACCTGTCCGAAGCGTTAGGTGTAAGGACCTTTAAGATACATTTAATATATATTAATATGTACTACTTATCTTAATACGTAATATGCACCTTGCGGCACTTCCACGAAGTTCTACCTGATCCACTTAAATCAGCGGTTAATTGTCATTCGGCACACTTTCTCACGGAAAATTAATCTCTTTTGCCGGCCTGCATACATACATACATACATAAATATCCGCATGGCACAAATGAACACATTAAACATCTGACACAATTGCAAAGTGCGGCACTTATTCCAATTAGATAAAAAAAAAGGATACGGAGCAAAATAAGTCCATGTCCCAGTTCTTCCTCGTTCATTGATACATAAAGCTACCATTCGCGTGCTACGAGTATTTATAGTACATACGAGTACATACTTCTCAAATGTACGTACCGAGTGTCTAGCTCTAGATAACTTTGTCTCCAACTCTTTGACAGCTGCTTTTATTTGTTAGCACGTTTTTCTTTTGATTCATGGCACTACGGGGATGACTCAGTTGTGCTCCTTTCTCCTCACGTGGATAACGAGTGAAAATGGAAAAAAAGGTGTCGTTGCCGTATCTTGTTAATAGAAGTGCCAAAGAAGCTGTGCAACACATCTTCATACTTACGGATGCGGTGTTTGCCAGGAATGTATTAGTTGCATGTCCTTTAACAATAATTTCTAAGGTACAACAAACGGTGGAATCAATGGAAATTCCTATTCTGTCACTTGGAGGAAGAATAGACTTATTGTTACCTATAAATTGAATGTGAAAGCTGTGAAGGTATGATTGGAATGCTGAATGGAATTGGAATGTTTCATGTTCGCTCGATGAAAAATGGTGTTCTAGATTTGGTAAGCTTGGGGATACCATTTCCAGCTTTATGCTAATTTAAGGATCATCACGGATAGTAGACAAATTTCCGAGTACGGTCAACGCTAACTGACAGTTGTCAGTGAGTACACAAATGTAAATACAGTGATTTGCAAAATAATAAGGACAGCAATCAACATTTTGGAAAAAGTATCATACTAACATACTTTGACTTTCCAACAAAGATCCTTCATCGAATTTAAGTCTAGTGACTGAAAAAGTCAGCTAAAAATTATTTGCAAATCTCTGACGGGAGATTCAATCTGCAACAGCCACCTCTTACTTACTTACTTAACGGGCTCCCGATCCGTGAAGAGTCTCTGCCTGAGACACGGCAGCCTTCCACTCTCTTCGATCCCGGGCACGCTGCTTCTTCGACAACTCCGCAATGCTGAAGGTATCTTTACTGGTAACTGCCTGTATGGTGTCTGCTGGTGTGGAAGTCTTAATTGAGTTAATATGGGAATTTGAGATATCGTAAATTTTGTCACCGACTTCAGCTATTCTATCTACAGTGGCTCACAGTGAAAATGGCCCACCCCACACTAAATACATTTTCTAAGAAAAATTCTGGGAAATCCATCGAAATTAATAGCGAAAATGGTCAAATTTATTCTTGTTTCAAAAGCAACGAAAAATTTAAACATTTAATAATAAAAGCAACGAAATAAGAGCAAATGAGGGAGAAGAGAACGAAATTCATCTCACAGTGAAAATGGCCCAGATAGCAAAAGCTTCTCAAATAACTGTTTTTTTTTTAACTTTTAGAACTGTAATTTTTTTTTTATCTCCGTATTACTATTCCACATTAGAACGCAAGTGCAGAAGTCGCTGACGCCCATGTAATTTATTCATTTAGTTAACTTTTGCAAAATGCGACCTCAATAAGTTACAAAAATCCAATAGAGCTACGAAAATGAATTATTAAGCATTTTATGAGTGGAAAACGCCAGAGAGAAATCTCTAAAATTGTAAAAAAGCCAAAATCAGCCCCAAGAAGATGTTTTCTAATCATGATGAACGTTGGATTGTCAACTAATCCGAAGAAAATCCAATGCTGAGCGCACCAAAACTAAGAGATATGGTGGAAAAGCATTTGAAGATTAATTGCAATGCTGAAACTGTTCGGACATAAATAGGTAGATCTGGATCAAATGATAGAATTGCAAGGAAGAAGCCATTCATTAGCCAGACGAACAAAGGGGTTCAATTGAAGTTCGCTCAGAACCACATAATGAAAGACTTTCTGCTTCGGAAAAGCGTTTTAACTACGGATGAGAGCAAACATAACCATTTTGGATCAGATGGAAGGGTAAACGTTTGAAGAAAGCCGAATAAAGAGATGAATCCTAAGCATATGCGTCCCACAGTTAAGTCGACAGTGGTCATCCTATGGTCTGGGGTGGAGCATCAGCATTTTGGGCTGGTAGCTTACATTTTATTGAAGGGAATATGGATAAATATCAATATTTAGATATTTGCAAAACAATTTAAAACAATATCCTGAAAATTAAAGATAGATTGATGGAATTAAAGATACTTTTCAGCTCAATCAAGATAATGATCCGAAGCACCCGGCTGGAAGTATTAGGGACTAGATGTCGTACCATTGTCTAAGAGTGATCAAGACCCCACCGCAATCACCGTATTTTATTATGATTGAACATTTATGGCAAAAAATTGGAAATTGAAATTCGAAAACATGAAATTTCCAATGAAAATTACATAAAGAGAGTGTTATTGGAGGAATGGTAAAAATTAGTCCCGACTATACCAACAAACTTGTAGAACTAGTTCCAAATCGACTTAAATCAGTTACAAAACAAATAGTTTGCCTTAAACAGTACTAAATATTGAAATATTAACGTTTTTTTGACAAGTTTTAGAACTTAAATATTACTGGGCCATTTTCACTGTGAGATGAAATTTGATTTCATATTTGTTTTTTCCTATTATTTCGATGTATTTGTTATTGAATGTTTAAATTTTTTTTGTGTTTTGAAAGAAGAATATAAAAGTCAATTGAACGTGAATAGTTTCAATTTTTATTTTTCTTGAGTTCGTTGAATTTTTCGTGGAAGATAAGGTTGGTTCGAGGTGGGCCATTTTCACTGTGAGCCACTGTAGGTCATCTTGTCCGGTTGCAATCAAAAGTGTTCGCATATTTTCGGGCAATCTGTCGAAGAATAATGTATGCATGATAGCCGGATCGCAGCTTCATGTGAGCAAGGATGGCTGTGGGCTTTTTTCGTCAGAGTCATCCCCTCGAGAATGCGTCGCAGTTGCGATTCGGGTGCCGGAGCAAAATTGTTCAGCATCCGTTCCTTTAGGGTAGCAAATTTCTTGGTCACGGTTGGATTTAAAGCTAGATCTCCAACTGCTCGCAAAGCTTCTCCCTCTAGATATACTAGTACATATGCGTAGCGTTCGGCATCACTACTGATACCCCCAAGTTGGAAAGTCATTTCGACTACTATTAGGTTATAGTAGTACTTTTTAAAGTACTAACAGTAGCAAAGTGGCATAAACGCCACATTATTACTAACTTCTATATTTATGGCCAAAAAAGGCTCATATTCACAATATAATGTTGGTTCAGTGCCAAAAGAGAAAATTATATAATAAAATCTGGACCCGATAGGTGGCGCTGGAGTCAAGTTATTAGATCTATATGCATAAAAATGAATGTATGTACAATGTACATATGTATGTTTGTCTTTTATAGACTCGGAAACTTCCCAACCAATTTTGGTGAAATTTTCAGAGTACGTTTTTCTTAATACAACATAGCATCAGTGCGGTGGGCACCGTAACGCAAGTGGTTACTGCGTCGGACTACTGAGCCAGCGGTCTTGGGTTCGAATCCCGCCGCAAACACCTAAAAGTTTTTCACAGTGCCCACCTCTTTCGAATGTCTGACAAGCATCAAAGAGTATCATTTTTCACGATTGAGCTTCTCAACTTGCCGTTCGGAGTCGGCAAAAAACTGTAGGTCCCTTCCATTCTTGCACAAATATAACACGCACACACAAATGGTTGCGAAAAGCAGGCCCAGGTTCACCTCGAGCTGTAGCGCCAACTAAGTAAGTAAGTAATCAGTGCGGTTACTCAGCAACCGGTGGTTTTGGTACCTGTCATACAAAATTTCTAACTAGATGGTCTAGTTTCAATTCTATCTGCCCTCGCTCCGTCATCCATCATCGATCCATATATTTTTGACTTTTCAGAAAGTGATCCATTCACCCATTTATAGGCATGTACAGCTCCCAAATCTCGTTTTAGAGAAGATCAAGGTTTCTTCCTAAGTCCAGAGATGGCACCGGCTCCTGTGCCTATCCGCATCTCGGTGCAGTCGAAGTGCCGTTGAGGCCTCTAACTACAAGATTCCCAGGATCACTTCCATTGCGCATATTACCGCTGTACGTGTTGCACCTCTGCATGTCAGATGATTGACCCTATACAGATGTTTCTTGACATTTTTCTATGAGGCTTTCGCCTACCATACAGTCGATGTATAGGTGATGATGGGTATAATTATTATCGTATATTATGTTTGTGCATAATGCAGTATGCTGGCCTCAACGAGGGTCACCACCCTTGTCCACACCCGTTTGCACCGATGCAGCACCTCTTTTCCTTTTCGGATCTTTTCGTATCTTAAGCATGATAATATCAAGTCAGTCCAGTACCTATGTGTAGGTTGTCCTAGATATTCAATGTTCTTTGTTCCGAGCCAAAGGCTAGTGAAAATTATGCGATCTGTATTTTCCGCATTGATTACATTAGGTATATGGTTTCGCTTCTAAGCTGGCACTATAAGGATTCCCAATCAATCGATATTTCACCATCGAAAGGACTCCAATTCTATAGCTAATCCAAGTTATGTTAAAGCTAACAGAACACTCATAGAATTTAAAAGCTTCTAAACCCACTTTCTGGAAGAAAATTATTTTGATTGACGCAAAAGGGGTGCAACCCGGTTTCATGGTTTTTCGCCTGGTGTACAAGTTACGACAGAAGAAGGACATTGCACAATGTGGCATTGGTTTGAGGCAGCATCAAGTTTATCATGCAGGTGTTGTCCTACTATAGGATCTACATATCGAAGCTATTCAATGAGTAGGCAAGATTATGCGTTACTCATGTACGTATTCCTTCCGAAAATGAATTGGCATTCGGTTATAGTCCTTCTCGTAATAAAGCAAATCAATGACCTGGTCAGGATGATGAATAGCAAAGTCAGAGATGCGAATGTGTTTTCAATTTCCTGGATGACTGGTTGAAGTATAATTTTCTTGATTTGGGTGTCCTGAAAAGTTCAGTTTTCTAGTCCATTTAGTATTGTAGCCACAAGATAGTGGGAAATGTTTTCTGGTGCCTAATTCCTTTGAAAATAAGTTCGATACAAATGAAAATTTGTGGTACAATATATCCTTGTTAAAACTAATATCCTTTTGCACTGTGATGGTGTCTTGTCCTGGACCTAATTTAATTAACCCAAAAGCTCGTTATTCTGTACGGGTCGGGTCGCGAGCTGGGTTGAAGAATGTCTTTGGTTCCTTTGGATTTACCTCAGCATTCAGCACGGCCTTCATCTTCGCTTTCTAATAATTCAGTCTATGTCACTCAAAGGTACCAAGAAGAAGAGCTTGACGGCGCTACGTGCCACATAGGACATAGCTAATGCTACACTCGATTTGCTGAAGGATAAGTTTTGCGATTGGATCTCCTCACGACCGACGAGGAACCTGCAAGACTTCAGAATTTAAAAGAACCTTATAACCGTTGTCACGGGTAACATTATCTGAAAGTAAGAAACTGATTTCTGTGATTCCAAATAAAAGGAATTTTAAACTTATCCTTTTCTATTCAAAAGATACCAACTACGGGTATTTTTGGAACCTCCTCACTTCCATTCGATTTGTAAAGAAACCGACTAGTAATTGTAATAAAATCAATGCTGACGTGCACCTGAGTGCTTTTCCCAATAGATACTTACATTTTATCTGTGGATACGAGATCTGAATGTTTCCTTGGCTGGTCTCCCCTAACCAGCAAAAAAAAAGAAAAAATGCACCTGCTCGCAATAACATACAAAATGTATGTCGGTCCTTATACCGCCCCCATTGAATTGAATATCGAAAAGGGAGTTCGAATTACAGAAAAAAGGCTCTGTTCAAAAATAGAGATAATCTTATTTTTACAGAAAACGATTGGGGTGCTGCACAAGTAAACGACTTTGTAGTCTTATTAGCAGCCGCGCCGGCAGCGGCACGTGTTCGACCTCGACGTGTTCATTTCACAAATTTTAAATATCCAATGGCCTTGCAAAAACTATCCAGGACCACAATACAGTAGGTACATCCATGTCGTTTCAGTTTCAATAGTTGCCTTTCCATCTCCATTACAGTCCCGCTTAGACACTGGGACATTTTAATACTCTTCTGGATTAAATGCGAAAAGAGAATTCAGAACATTTAAACCGCTGTACTACGTGACAAAACTTAAAAACTCCATGATGACTGAAGTTTTGATGATGCAGTCATCATCTACTCTCGAAAGGGATCAATGCCTGGTATCAGGTTTTAATTATACAGCCAGAACTTTTCGAATCCTTTGTACATAGTAGAGAGTCTTCAGCGCCCGTGGAAAGGACATTTGTGTAACATGCTTTCGGTATTAACGAGAAAACGAGCAACCGAGCACGTGTAGTCACAGGAAGGGTTTGCAGATTATCCATTCCCGCATTCCGGTTAAACTGTGAATATTCCATTATTCGAAATAGTCCAGCTGAAGGGACGGTGTCTGAAATGGAAGCAACATTACTTATAAGGACAATAGGCGACTAAAGCACGTAAAAATTAACGCTTGGCATTAACAAATGTGAAGTATTATTCGGAAGAAGGGAAAGTTAGCTTGTATGAAGACCAGCATCTAATTGTTTTGGGTGATTTTAATTTGGGAGACATAAAATGGGAGTATTCAATTGATGATAAATGTTTATTTCCTTTTAATATGAAAAAAGATTGTGAGTTTTCATTTATTGATTCAATGTTCTCATTTAACTTATTTCAAAAAAATAATTGTCATAATTCTTTGAACAGATTACTTGACCTTGTGTTTGTTAATTGTAGTGTTAATGAAGTAATGTGTCCTTTAATGAGAAACTCTATTCATCATGTTGCACTTTGTTTAAATATAGAATTGCATACTTCTTATAATATGAAATCTGATAACAATTCTACTGAAATTAGATTTAATTTTTCCAAAGCTAATTATAATGCTCTGAACAATTTGTTTAATTCAATTGACTGGTTGAATATTCTTTCTGGATTACAGCTTAAAGACAATTATGATGCTTTTTTAAATATATAAAATTATGCGTTTGTTCAATTCGTTCCTTTTAAAAAAAAAAATAACAATCGCACCCTTAAACTACCTTGGCAAAACCGTAGATTACTTAATTTGAAAAATGCAAAAAATAAGGCTTATAAATGATATCAAAAATCCAGTAGTGAATTACACAAAAAACATTTTTGCCAATTACGTCGTGAATATGATTTTCTTAATAGGTTTCTTTACAAACAATATGTAATGAACATTGAATCTGAAATTTGAACGAATCCAAAGTGTTTTTGGAAATTCTTAAACAACAAAAAAAAAGCTAAGTGGCATCCAAAGAAATATGGAATATGAAGGTGAAATTTCATGTAGTACTGAAGCCACATGTGAGCTATTTGCGAGGTTTTTTGAGTCCATTTATGTTAAGCATTCAATTTCTAATAATCATTTGGATGATAGTGATATGATTTCGAATAACTTTATAGGCTTAGGCACAATACATCTCTCAAATAATGATGTCATTCAGGGCATTCAGTCTATGAATTCCTGCCAAAGTCCTGGTCCTGATCATATTCCTTTTGATGCTCTAAAGTCTAAACCAATGCAAATTCTCCTTATCAGTTCCTCTCTGCATCCTTTTTAATCTTTCTTTGTCGTCTGGTGTTTTCTTAGATGAATGGAAACTTTCATTTATAACCCCTATTTATAAAGCTGGACATAGGCAAAAAGTCGTGAATTATCGTGGCATAGGCAAACTTTCAGCTATTCCAAAACTCTTTGAGTCGATAGTAACCAAAAAGCTGTACTTTCACGTTAAAGAACAAATATCCTTAAACCAACATGGATTTGTATCTGGAAGATTAACTTCATCGAATTTGATTCTGTTCTCAAATTATATTTTTGAATCAAGTGAAACAGGATACCAAGTTGATGTTATTTTTACAGATTTTGTAAAAGCATTTGACACAGTATGTCATGAAATTCTTATAAATAAAATCAAGTCATTTGGAATTCATTCCATGTTACTTAAATGGATCTCCTGTTACCTACAAAATCGAAAACAAATTATTAAAATTGATTCTACTGAATCTAGAACCATCGCAGTTTTGTCGGGTGTCCCCCAAGGAAGTCACTTAGGTCCCCTGCTTTATAATATTTTCATTAATGATATCCCAAAATTACTGCGTTATGTTAATTGTTTAATGTATGCTGATGACTTAAAGATCATTTTACGTATCAAAAGTATAGATGATTGCCAAATTCTTCAAAAAGAGTTAAATATTATTGTCCACTGGTGTCAACGCAACCGACTTTTGCCTAATATACATAAGTGTCAATCTTTCTCTGTTCATCGTATTTTAAATGTTATATTATAAAGGGTGATTTTTTAGCTGGTTTGGTTTTGGCAACACTGGTTTTGACAGCTGACGTGTGTTTAGTACCTTGTGTCACTGTCAAACAGCTTCAGTTTGGTTTGCAATTTAACCATGGATCGTCTTACAAATGAACAACGCTTGCAAATTATTGAATTTTACTATCAAAATTCGTGCTCGGTTCGAAATGTTCATCGCGCGCTGCTTCCATTTTATGATCGGCATTCTCGACCTTCTGAGCAGTCTATTCGGAAGATTGTGACCAAATTTCGCACCAAATTTACTTTGTTGGACATTAAACCACCAACACGTTTACGTACTGTGCGTAGTGAATAAAATATTGCGGCCGTATCAGCTAGTGTGACAGAAGACCGCGAAATGTCGATTCGGCGCCGTTCCCAGCAGTTAGGCCTTTGTTACAGCACTACGTGGAAAATTTTGCGGAAGGATTTGGGCGTAAATCCTTTTAAGATACAGCTGGTGCAAGAACTAAAGCCAGCCGACCTACCACAACGCCGAATTTTTGGTGAATGGGCTCTTGGAAAGCTGGCCGAGGATCCGCTTTTTTATCGAAAAATTGTGTTCAGCGATGAGGCAAAATTGCCGCATTTGGAGTGAAGATCAGCCAGAAGCATTGCAACAGCTACCAATGCATCCCGAAAAAGCCACTGTTTGGTGCGGTTTATGGGCCGGCGGCATTATTGGGCCATATTTCTTCAAAGATGATGCGAATCGCAGCGTTACTGTCAATGGTGAACGCTACCGAGCGATGATAACAAACTTTTTTTTGCCCGAAATGGAAGTTCTTGACTTGCATGATATGTGGTTTCAACAAGACGGTGCCACATGCCACACAGCACGCGAAACAATGGCGCAATTGCGAGGCGAGTTTGGTGAACAGTTAATTTCACGTTTCGGGCCGGTCAATTGGCCGCCTAGATCGTGCGATTTGACACCATTAGATTATTTTTTGTGGGGGTATGTCAAGGCTAATGTCTATAGGGACAAGCCCGCTTCGATTGACGCACTGGAAGCCAACATCCATGCATTCATTCGTGAGATACCGGCCGATATGTGTGAAAGAGTATGCCAAAATTGGACTCAGCGGATGGGCTACCTGAGACGCAGCCGCGGTCAACATTTGCATGAAATTATCTTTAAACATTAAATTGCAAGGTTCAAACTATCGATTCAAATAAATATTTCATTCATTTTTTCGAATTTTTTGTGTTTTTTTTTTAAAAAAAGTTCTCAACCTCTTAAAAAATCACCCTTTATAACTATAGCATTTCCTCGTTTACACTAAGTAGAATAACTGTAAATAAAGACCTTGGTGTAATTTTTGATGCTAAGCTTACATTTACACCGCATATTGATTATGTTGTTGCTAAGTCTAATTCATTGCTTGGTTTTCTTAAACGTTCTTCTCGTGAGCTCTGTAACCCGTACACTCTAAAATCAGTCTACATGTGTTTAGTTCGTCCTTTACTTGAATACTGTTCCATTATCTGGTGTCCGACTTATGCCAATTCAAAAATTCGATTGGAAAGAATACAAAAGAATTTCACAAGATTTGTTGTGAAAAAAATGAAATGGAATCTTGGTGCTATGCCCCCGTATTCAACAAGATGTGCTTTAATCGGACTAGATACCCTCGAAAAAAGGAGAAATGTTTATTGTATATTGTTTGTTCATGATGTATTTTCTTATAGAATTATATGTCCTGATATTCTTTTTAAATTTCAAATGTATACACCAGAAAGGATACTTCGTCCACGTAACTTATTGTTTATTCCTAAGCATAGTTATAATTATGGTCTCAATGACCCTTTAACGAAATGTATAAAACTTTTTAACTCAGTATGTACAGAGATTGACTTAAGTTATGATAGAACTAAGTTTAAATTATTATTATTGGATGTTCTTGGTCCTAACTAAATTTTTTTTTTATTTTAATTTCATTTTTATAATAACATATCTGAAATCTGTTAGAGTTAAGCTCAGTAGATGGAATAATAATAATAAACTAACTAAGGAGATAGGAAGGTTGCCGGGTTTGCTGAATCTCATGAAGGGAGACTAGGCCATGGTACTTGAGCTTTGAGCACGTTATCGAGTGAGTAGCCGAAAATAGTTTTGGAGTAGGCAGAGACATGCTCGCGCCTGCGAATGTTGCAAATATAGCGAGCAAGTCCACGCAGAGTTTTGGCAAGAAGCATCTTAGTCCTAATAGGAACATAGTGTTGTGTTGTCCAGAGAACTCGCAACATAGTTTTACTGTTTGGCGCGAACATTTGAAGTCATGCAATAACTTATTGCGAAGAAGGGAGTGGTTGACTATGTTGAAGGCTTTGGAAAAGTCAAACAATCATTTTTATTTTTTTCTCATCACCTGATGCTTCAGAAAATGATGGTGCAAAAGTGCACCATTGGCGGTTAAGCGACATTATAGGTAGTCACGTAATAGGATAGGCTAGATGGCTATGCACTGCATTCGGTAGTATTCATTTAGACCAGAGTAGGTCCACTGTGTTGCCAAGGAGCGGATTCTTATCGGAACTTTTGGAACCATTTTGAAAGTTGGATAAATTTCCATATTTTGTTCATATCCGTTAAGGAAATATCTTGTAGGTCTATAAAGAAATATTTTCCCAAAATCTTTTTTTAAGCGTTAAGGAGGAGAGTGCTGGGCAGCTGCAGAGGAGGTGATAGGTGGAATACTCTTCCTCCTCATCTATGCATATGTGACAGTTATTGGCGATAATTCTTAGCCTACTGGCGTGTCTGCCTATTGCACTATGACCTGTCACTACGCCAACTAGGGTGCCGATATGTGCTCCGCTAATTTTTAGCAGGTTGTTAATTTTGCGTTGATTTAACTAAGGGCAAGTTTGCTTGGTGTGACTACACATATCAAGGTTATGCCATCTTAGCCTGTTGCAGTGCCTGCGTAGAGATTTTGTGCCTTATTGTGGTAAAATTCGCCAGTCTTATAACTTTTCTGCCTAATTCGTCTGCTTCACAGTTACATGGTGTACCACAGCGGAACCAGGAACCCAGCACAACGTGAGCATCCATCTGCTCGGTATCTCGTTCAGAGATGTGCGATGGTGTCTAACCAATTTCGATCTTATAGTTATCGGTGTAATGAAATTTCGTAATTGTGCACCGACGGAAGACACTACACTCACTACAGTGGTATGGAAGTCTTAAAGACAATTTCAGGCTGAGCTGGCCTGACAAGATAACCGCTCCTGTACCATCACCTGTCTTGGATCCATACGTGTAGATCTCCAGTCAAGATTTGTCATTTAGACAGATATTACCTACCCATTCCTATCGGCTGGGACTATCAGTTTTATATTTGCTTTTGAAATCTAGGAGTGGAGTCAATGTAGGCCGTAAATCCTGTACATATTTAGGTTATTCATTGAAAGATTTCTGGCTATAGGATGACAGGATGTAAAATGATTCGTTTTTTTTTCGAAGGTGCATATGAAGTGCCTTGGTTTGAATGAACTGCGAAACATTTGAAATTGTGTTTTTTGAACTACTGTAAAAGCATCATACTTCATACTCATACCTTTAGAATAATTTAGTAACTGTTGGTTCACAAAAAAAAAAAAAAAAAAAATTAAACACTTACAGCTCAAATGCCGCGTTAATGCTTATATACTACATACATATGTATACCTACATACATATATGTAGTACGTACATACTTACTTAGTTGGCGCAACAGCTCGAGGTGAACCTGGGCCTGCTTCTCGCAACCATTTGTGTGTGCGTGTTATATTTTTGCACGAATGGAAGGGACCTACAGTTTTTTGCCGACTCCGAACGGCGAATTGAGAAGCTCAATCGTGACAAATGATACTCTTTGATGCTTGTCAGACATTCGAAAGAGGTGGGCACTGTGAAAAACTTTTAGGTGTTTGCGGCGGGATTCGAACCCAAGACCACTGGCTCAGTAGTCCGACGCACTAACCACTTGCGCTACGGTGCCCACGTACGTACGTACATATGTACTTATTATTATGTATTTAATATTTTTAAGTTACTTTTTGAAAATACAACAACCAAACCACAATTTAGGTAAACAATCAAACCTGTATTCGAATGTAGAATTTACCTACATATTGTATGTACACACGTACAAGTATGTTGATTAAACGCCAATGGTGCAAATTTGCACCACCAAAGATTCGATGTCGATTTTACAAGACCTAATAAATGAATATACTTGTTTGAGCTTGTATCTATTAATTTCACTCTTTGATAGCATATCCATGGCAGTCCTTGCTCAATTTGAATATTTTGAATATTTAAAATTTTTTTTTTTTAAAATGGTCAATTTTTAGATGTTTTTTCATCTGTCTACCATTAATTATTACAAAATATAATTTTATATTTTAATATTGGTTCCATATACTACATAAAGAGAGGTTTAATTTAAGACCAAAAACCTTTAAGATTTTCGGGATGTTCTTACTTTAAAAAATGTTCAAAGTTGGTGGTGCAAAAATGCACCAGTGGCAATAAATGGGTTAAGTGAATACCCTTAATAATTTGTCTTTTAATTTATAAAATTGGCAGAAAATACCTAAGTCTTGAGCCCCTTATTCCCAGAATAAAATTCGTTGCGAGAAAAAAAATCGTTGCGAAACAAAACTCGTAGTTTGTGGTGCGAGATTTAGAGGGTAAATTCCTAGAATTTCAAAATTCGCAACGAAATTTTTGACATACGAGTTTTGACATTTCAACAATAATTGACATTTGTGCAAATGTAATTTTCTTCGTCATTTGAGAACTTAATATTTTGTGTTATTTTCCCCTTTCCTCATAAAAGTATTTTGAACAGCAAATTAAATTTTTTTTTTTCACTAAAACAGCGGTAAAAGAGGAAATGACGTTTAAAGGCGCGAAAATGTGTAGTTTGACTTTTTGCTACTGAAAATTAATACAATTGTTTGCTCTTTAATTGAAAACAATGTCAAAAAATCGCATCGAAAAATAAATCGTTGCGAGAAAGAACGGTTTCTCGCAGTGAAGGTGCGAGAATTATGACATTTTACGCTACGATTATTTTTCTCGCAACAATTTTCAAGCAAAAATTGCCTTAGGTAATATTGCATAAATTAGGCTATTTGTAAGGCAATTCTGCACAGATGAAGTGACACTGGATTTACCTAAAGCATTATAAGGCAACGTGCCTTAGAACAAAGTAGGTTCAAAATAGCCTTAGGACTAAGGTAACTTAACACATGATTAAAGTAAATTTTACACATGTTTTTCTCTGGGTGTATGAGGAAACCTAAAACTAATCATTTCTGTCCAAACATTTCATTTCCCTGTAAAATTTCAATATTTAATTGTGGCAAGTTTGGCCAGCCTCTTCCAGATTATTAAAGATTTTTTCTCTTAAAAATTCTTTCAAAAAGCAGCAATGGCCCGACAGTCACAAAGGATATGTTCGATATCCTCCGATGTACTAATGTCAATGCAGTATCCGGGCAGCATTGCGTAGTAGTCCAACGCACTTACCACTACATCACGGTGCTCAACTTGGATACACTATGTCCCTCTTTTTTGATCATCTGTTGTCCACCATACTTTGGATTGTGCTATGTTCACCATCTCGACTACAGGCATTGCCCTCCCCCTTGTCCCCCTTCCTTGCTAGCTCATCAGAAAGTTAATTTATTTCTGCGCAAGAGTGTCCAGGCACTCAACAAAATTCGACCGTCTGCTTAGTGATTTAAGAGAGACAGAGCGACATCATTCTACAATTGCCGATTTAACGATACACGATTCTAGTGTTCTGAGCGTGTCCTGAATGTCGCTGTATATGTTGATAACCTTATCCATTTTTAGCTTCGTCACCAACAACTCCGCCGCTCTCTGCACAGCTATAGGACCTCTGTCTGAAATACACTACATTCGTCTGTAGTAAGTCTAAGACACGTATTTAGCTCCAGTTCTTTTGAGTAGATACCAGAGCCCGTGCCATTGTCGGTTTTCGATCGATATGTATAGACTGCAATGTGTTTTTGCCGTGAAGGCGCTGTGTGCTTCCAAACTTCTCTCTCCGGATACAGCGTGTCATACGGTCTAGCGAAGTCCAGAACTGGGTGGATGTCATCCGTTCTATCGAGGTTACAAATTTTAAGTTCCCTATGAGTCAATGACCATAGCTTCTATTTCTGAAGTAGCCTAAGTAAGTAAGTCTAGTCGCACTTTTGCTTATCAGGTGCGTATGCAGATCGAGTGACGTTAGGCACAGAAAAGTATCCAGTGCCGCCGTGGGTGTTGGGCACAGGGCTCCCGGTATGGCAACACCGGCTGTTCTCTCTTCAGAGCTGCCATCCACCAGACAAGTGCCCCGTACGTGAGTATGGGTCTGACGATCATTGCCTAGAGCCAGTGAGTGCATCATTGCCGGCTGAGCACCCAAGTTCTTCCTGCTATTCTTTTACAAATAAAAATAGTTAAACATACAATAAAGTTTGGAACTAAACACATAACGAGTTGAGTTAAGATGAAGTATAAAATATAGTATTTTTTGAATGGTTTTTAAATTATCTAACAGCGTGTACCTACGAATACAGTGAACAAAATGAAATTGCAAAGATTTATCACTTGTAACCGAATTTATGTCAACTTTTCTCTCCATTTACGTCTGCGAGTTGACATATTGAATTTCGTTATTCGATTTGATTGAGAATAAGATTCATTCTACTTTGGCAATGAATTCAAGATTCTGAATCCGAGTCGATTGAAGCACTGATTTCTCGCAAATCTAGCGTTTTATTAATTTGTTGTCTCGTCTCCGTTTTATCAATCGAAAAGGTGTCTTTTTCTTTTTTTTTTTTTGCTAAATCCTGATGAAGTTGTACGATTTCGGGGAAAAGATTACTTTGTCTTCTCATCTGGTTCCTATAGGAGCGATCGATGAAACCCATCGAGTACTTGTCGGCTGAGAAATTACTATGACATTGGCGAAGTGTAAAAGAGTGCAAACGGGCTGGCGGCGCGGCGGAGTGATGTCGGCAGCAAAGAGAGGAACCCATACGAACACTAAGCCTTATCCTTATCTGATTTGCTTACGTGAGGGTTGATTAAATTTATTTTATTCGATTTTTTTTTCGCAATTTTCAATTTGAAATTTACAGGATTTCTACGTCTTCTAGGTGGCAGCTGGCATTTTGATTGAAAAGGATGAGGAAATTCGGTTCAAGTTGTAGCGGTAGGGGTAATACGAATCCAATTCGTTGTGAAATAGACTTGGGGATTTTCTTTAGAAATTACTTTTTGTAAAAGTGGATGTACTTGGCACTTTATTTCAAACAAAAATATACAAATTTCTACAATTGTATCAAAGTACAACAAAGTTGTACAAAATTAAGGTAGTAATCCCCCCGGTGACCACCCTGTATCATCCAGTTATTGTGCTAGATCTAGTGTTGAATCAATAATATATTTCTTGTTGACAACAATGAACCGACTGATAACTCATTAAATTATGATAGCTCATTAAACCCTTCGTTAACCCTTTCGTTGCCAGACCCGAGTATTCTTGGGTTTGAAATTGTGCCTTTGGTGCCAGACCTGCGAATTCTCGGGTAGTTTCACTGTAGGGCCAAAGTAAATTTTTGGCGCTGGCATTAATAACTGAATCCCATATTGTAGCCTGGCATTTGAAATAGATAGAAAGATATATTTTTATTTCGTTATAAAATTACAAAGGCACCACACAATTTACAATACTTACTTACTTAGGTGGCGCTACAGTCCGGGGTGGACCAAGGCCTCAACCAACAACCTCTTCCAGTTAGCCCGGTCCTTAGCTAACCGCTTCCAGTTGCGCACTCCAAGTTGGTTGAGGTCTTGTTCTACTTGGTCGCGCCACCTTAGGCGAGGTCGTCCTCTGCTGCGCTGACCCTCCGGGTTAGAGTTGAATATTCACAATTTACAATACAGAGATATGATATGATATGTACCTACAGTGTATCAATCTCATATTCGTACACTAGCTATCACGGATAACATTCAATTCCTGATCACAAACGGCTTGAAATATTAAGTTTAATATAGCATAGTTATATTACAGGATATCAAGCAATTGCACTCCATCTAGTTTTTGAAAGATTTAACATTCACTTTGGTTGTGAAATAGAACAAAGTAAAAAATGGGCACAAAAGTAGCTCAATTTCGTATTCGTACACCGATCGTTTATTTACTAAAAGATAAAAATTACTGTTATGTTGCCTGTCAAAGTTATCTTTTGTATTGAATTATAATTTCTCAAAGTGATTTAAAGAAAAGAAAAATAATTTTGTGATATTCTTAGAGATTTTTTTTGGAAAAATGGGTAGAAAACAAGGTGAGACATCAAAAGAACTGCGGGAACTGATAATCAAGTACAACAGCGATGGAAAATCTTATAGTGAGATATCTAGTTTGGTTAGTCGGCCAAGATCAACCATCCAAGCAATCATTAATCGCTTCAAAAATGAAAACCGTATCGAAAATAAACCACGAAATACCTCTAGAAATGTATTTAATGCACATGATAAGAGAATAATTATACGAGAAATTCAGAAAAAACCCAAATGTAGTGCACCAAAACTGGCAGAAAACCTTCGTCGTACTTTGAATAAAGATTTTTGTACAGAAACACTAAGAAGTTGCATCCGGGAACATGGGTACAATGGAAGGGTTATGCGTAAAAAACCTTTCATTAGTTCAATAAACAGAAGCAAGAGATTGGAATTCGCTAAACAGCACCAATCTAAGGATTTCGACTTCGGGAAAACGGTAATATTTACAGACGAGTTTAAATTTAATGTGCATGGGTCGGATGGCAGACAAATGGTTTGGCGAAAACCAAATACGGAATATTTTCCACATAACACACGGGGGACAGTCAAACATGGTGGTGGTTCTGTAATGGTGCGGGGGTGGTATCTAACGGTATCTAACGACCGCCTCCCACTGTATCAAATTGCCATTTATTGATAAATTGGTAGACGGTAAGAAACAAGACTTTCTTTTTCTAGGGAAAAAGATAGTTTGAATCTTTTCCGTATTCACTTTTATTTTCCACTTACTATAAATAATATAATATTAATATTTCTGCCGCATTTTGCAGATTCGTCCGAATTCATGCGACGAGTATATTGCAGTATCATCGGCATACACGGCAATTTCGCATTCCGGTAAGTTTGGGATGTCTGATGTGTATAAATTATATAATATTGGTGCAAGAACTGAGCCTTGAGGAACGCCTGCTGGAATGTTGACTAAATTGGATGGACTTGGACTATGATTGACGTATACTCTGCAACAACGACTTGACAGAAAACTTAGAACAATTTTACATAGAAATATGGGGAAATCGAAACTAAGCATTTTGAATGCCTTTTCAATATCGAGAAGTATCGATCCTGTTGATTTTCCTACAGCACGATTTGTCTTTATAGAATTGCAAATTCTGAGAATTTGGTGGCAAGTGCTATGGTAACGCCTAAAACCAAATTGTTCGTTGGGGAATAGATTTTGGTCATTAATAATTTTTAACAATTTGTCTTTCAATATTTTTTCATAAATCTTACTTAAGCCACTTAACAAACTAATAGTCCTATAACTTTCCGGTCTATGAGCAGGTTTTCCTGCTTTCGGTATGGGCACTTGTTTGGCTTTCTTCCATGCAGTTGGGAAGTATTGCATTTTCAGGCATGCATTTATTACATAAGTAATAAATTTAGTACCAATTTTAGGTAGATGTTTTAAATAAATATTTCTTATGCTGTCCAGCCCACCAGATTTTTTTAGAATCAAATTGTCTATTAAAGATTGTATATTTGCTTCGTTCACAAACTCGCTCGCCGGTATCTCCATTACTGCAGAGTTCAATGTGTGTATCGAGTTGGATTCCAAGGAGTCTGTATTTGCATCCCCTAGATGTTGAGCAACAGAATAATTTTGTGCGAATTTATCGCTGAGTACATTGGCTTTGTCAAAGTCGGTGTAGTATATGGTACCACTGCTTTCAAGACTTGAAATTTGCTTATTTCTATTTTTAACAACTTTCACTATGTTCCAGAAAGGTTTAGATGCCTTATCCAGTCAGCTAAGCTTGGAGTTCCACACTTCATTGCGTTTATTATAAATGTATTTAGCTATTAGATTGCTGAGGTATCGAACATGACTTTGAGAATCAGGTTGTCTATACCTCTGCCAGTTCCGCCTATGCATGTTTCTCAGTCTTATGAGTTCTAGTATGTAAGCCGGGAGTTTCATACAGGAATATTTTTTTTCAACTTTTGGTACACTACAATCAGCTGAACTTAGTAAATGTTGAATGACAATGTTGTCAACATCTTCATTGCTATTTACACTTTCTAAGCTCGTAGGTACGTTTCGCAGTTTTCTTTTAATTTCAGTGCGAAAAGTTGTCCAGTTTGCGTTTTTAAAATCTTGAACATAGTGAGCTACTTTTTCACCTGACCATGGAAGTTGACAGAGGACTGGATTATGATCTAAGGACAGATCGCTTATATATAATATTTCTCGGGTTGGATTTTTTGTATGGTGACAATTTAAACTCGATTTTGACCTTGGCAGCGAAAGGGTTAAAATATCTTAAGCCCCTTATTCCCAGAGCAAAAATCGTTGCGAAACAAAAATCGTAGCTTGTGGTGCGAGATTTTGAGGGTACATTCCTAGAATTTCAAATTTCGCAACGACATTTTTGACATATACGAGTTTTGAGATTTCAACAATTGACATTTGTGCAAAAGTAAGGTCTGTTTGGTAACATGCTAGTTTTCGAAAGTTCTACGTAAGCTACATAGAATCTGACAGTTTCATGGCTCTCAATTTTTTTTACTCTCATTTGGCTCTCTCTTTGCGATGAATTATCTGCAAGACCAATTCCTCGGGGTGGGCCGAGCCAACTCTGTCAAACCAGCCACCTGACAGTTTGTGAAATGTCACAATCTTCATTGTTAGTGGAAAACAAAAACAATTTGATAGGTTTGACCAAGTGTTGTTTGAAAAGCGTTTGTTTACTTTTGTGCAAGTTTTCTGTCTTTGAGAGGAGTTCTCTCTCTTTGAGAGGATTCTACTATTTGACAGATCTCAATTCCGTGTGCCAAAAAAGATACCAAACACACCTGTAATTTCTTTTTTTGTCACTCATATTGAATTAAAAAATTTTTTCCTTATCACTCATATTGAATTAAAATTATTTTGAACAACAAATTTAAATTTTTTTCTTTTCACTAAAACAGCGGTACAACAGTAAATGACGTTTAAAAGCGCGGAAATGTATATGTAGTTTCCCTTTTCGCTACTCAAAAGAAATACAATTGTTTCCTCTTTTGTTGAAAACAATGTCAAAAAATCGCATCTAAAAATAAATCGTTGCGAGAAAGAATGGTTTCTCGCAGTGAAGGTGCGAGAATTTTGACAGTTTACGCTACGATTTTTTTTTTCGCAACGATTTTTGTCCTGGGAATAAGGGGCTTTAGGCTATGTTAGTAGTTAGCACTGA
Organism: Brachyopa scutellaris; assembly: GCA_949775065.1. Taxonomy (NCBI): domain Eukaryota; kingdom Metazoa; phylum Arthropoda; class Insecta; order Diptera; family Syrphidae; genus Brachyopa; species Brachyopa scutellaris. The sequence goes on along the minus strand of OX459112.1, from coordinate 82,235,912 downwards.
AAGTGGGATGGACTTTCTCGGCACTGCGTCCTCTAGTAGTAGTAGTAGTAGTTAGTAGAAGAGTTTTATCATATAAATATAAAGGTGTTTTTTTAGCACTTCTTTTTTGTGGCAACTCTGAATTAACTGATAGGAAATCTGACAGCTAACACCATCTTTTTATTCAGTATTACTTGGCAAGTCATCATGGTAAGACTTAATGCCCCTACCTATAGAATTCGGCGGCGTGCGTCGTTCCGTTGAAGGTTGACGTTGACGTTGCCGGAAAGAGCCGTCACATAAAATCCGTCGCATATCTACGTTGACGTCAACGGCGATGACAGTTTCTCAATATTCTCACAATCCTCCCACAAATTTATTTGCTTACTCGCAATTTGTGAATGCGTGAACTTCCAACGGATCAACGGACTAAGAAAGTAGAAAGTAATCCTACTTTTTCCGTCAAAGTTCATATATTCAATGGTGATGGGCCACATTCGATGACATAATTTTCTTTAGAAATGGGCCTCGAAGATCGTGTGACTTGACGCCGCTGGACATTTGAAATTGTTGGTCTATGCGGATAAGCCAAAAATGATTCCAGTCTAGAGGCACACATCGAGCGAACCATTCGTGAGATATGGCTTCAATTACTCGAAAAGTTGGTCTTAAATTGCAGCTTGACGTTATATCCTCCTCTGGTATTTATTTGAGACCCGTCGACAGGTCTTTCTTTTTCGTCTTTTGTCTCAGAGGTTCCAACATTCCCTGTAGTCGCTTAACATAATTTCTTAGTCGCATTCTCAATTTTTCAATCGCTGTTCACCATGCAACATTTTTTCGGTATATTCGTTAATCACTCAAGAATTTCGCTTTCAAAACAAACAACGTCCATGCTTTTGGATTTCTCTCCTCATTGAAACATCTAATATGGCCTGGGTAGGATTAATTGACTTAAGTACAGTACGAGTACTCGTGCATACCACAGCACACAAAAGTCCGGTACTTCATCATTTGGAATACACGATTCTATATCCGATGGCTGTCAGTGGATGGTGGAAATATACCAAACACCTGCACAGCTTTCGAACAAACTACAAATACATTTAAGTTGTTTGTGTGCAGTGTGCTATCCATCAGCTAGTGCAACCTTCCACTTATCCAAACTTGAAGCGAGTGGAATTCGACCAACTTCACCAGAGAGCTGAACTTCATGTACATCAGTGTCTTTCCTGTATCTAGCTCAGCGCGTAACAGTATTATGTGTTACCACAAAAATACGTGCTTCGAATACACAAAGTGGTATTTGATGCGAATCCGTGTTTATTTTTTTTTTCTTTTTAGAATTTCAGGTACGCTAAAGGTGATGTGGAACTACAATCGTAGATACATTCGTTTAGTGGAAGTTGTGCTGTGCTGGTGGTATAAGAGTCCGTGGATTGCAGTGTGAGGTGAACATTTGCTTTGGCACATCTGTTTTGTGGTGGTTGGACAGCAGGGAGAGGAAACGTTTTTTTTTCTGGTTTTAAAGAACGTGTAGCTGAGCCTGAAGTGATTATTTAAAAGAAAAGCAAACTAAACCACACTTGTTTGCTTATGTATGCTGGCAAAACTTATTATTTGATTTTAGAACTTTTTCCATACGTAAATATGTATGTAGGAACTTTTGGTAAGTTTTAGACTTTAATTATATTGCTGTGTGTCTTATTGCAGGATTTTTGTGACCTTTCAAAAACTTTATTTGAAGAGGAAAATACTTTTTTTAAAAGCTTTATTTCACTTTTTGTGAGGGAGAAATCTGGATTACGATTCCACATCCACTTCCAGGTATCCAATCATGCTATGCACACGTGTATAGGCCCGGTTACAATACAATATATTATGTAGTACTAGCTGACCCGTGCTCGCTTTGCTTCGCCCCCCCCCCCCCCCCCCCTTGCACTGTTAAGACAAAACAAATTGTATTGGAGATGAGGGCCGAATTATTTTTCCGAATTCACCCACTTAGAGATGAGATTACAAAAAATTCTCTCTAAGTGGATGTTTCTGTTATTATAGAGCAATGTACTGTGCTATTATAGTGCGTTGTCTGTCAGTTAGCCAGTGAACTGTTTTATGCATAGAGAATAGCTGACCCATGCTCGCCTTGCTTCGCCCACCTGCAACTTTTAAGAGAAAACAAATTGTTTTATTCTAATACATTTCTATAGCCAAGGTACAGCTGTTGCCCGCCTGCCATTGCCCGTGCACTTTTTTAAAATTTGAATTTGCTTTTACCATCATATTTATCGTAGTAGGCCGGGCACAAGGCATCAATAGAATGCTATTTCAGTAAATACGCAGAAATTTGAATATGCCACATAATGTACACTTATACACACACTATGACGTCACCTACTGCTGCATGGCTGTTGGCTTCGGTCTCTGCTGATGAAAAATTAATGGCAATGATTTCATGAATTGTTTAATGTTTTTAAAATAGTTATTTATTTATTTCTCAGCATACACGTAGAGTTAAGAAAAGATTAAGATCTTTAAATTTGCGTATATATATTGACTTTATGCAAACATATTTTGCTTGCCAATTCGTTTAACTGCTTTAAAGTTAGGAGTTAATATGTGGGTCAACCTCAATAAAATCGGTATGAAAAAATAAAAAAAATATATTTTCTTAAGAACAAACAACATTTAAACAATAAAAACATAGCCTAACTGGTTTTAACGAAAATAAAGATTATTATAGAATTATTTCACGTTAATCGGTGCAGTATTTGCGGAGATCATCGGTAACAAAGTTTTTTGAAGTTACGTCTTTATATAATAGTAATGATGTTTGATGACGTTGTGAATCTAATATGGCGGACGGCTAAGATGGTGGTTAACCGTTTTTTTTGGATGTTCACCAATTGGTGTAATTTGTATATCAGATGTTTCCTTGGTACTTTCTCGAAAGTCGCGTTAAAGTACACTAAGAATGCGTATGCTCACTCGTATATAGCCTTTTCTATCCATGAGCATAAGTTACTGCCTTTGATTATGCTTGTTTTATTCTCAATTTGCTAATAATGTCCTGTAAGTCGGCTGGCTTATTGCCATTTAAGCCAGTCTACATATTTCCACGGTTGACCTTTTTCTCATCGCCGTGACCCATTTATTGATCAGCTGCTTTTCTTCTTGAAAAAAAAAAAAAAAATATTCCGGTCCGAGCTAATTCGATGTTAACCCATGTTTTGCAAGCGAGTCCGACCTTTGATTGATTTTAATGTCGATGTATCTGTTACCCAAAGCCGTGTTACTTAGTTTTAAGATCAGAAAACAATTACTTCTTATTACTATTTATTGCTACTTATTTTCCTCCTATACATTGACCATCAAGCCACTCATTGCTCGCTCATTTGATTGAACAGGCGATTCGGTTTTTATGGTTCGTAGGTCTTTCAGTCTTATCAGTCTTCTGATTAATAAATGTTTTGGGGATCATATGTAAGTACTACCCGCTACTAATGAGATTCGTTTGGAGCTTTGTATAAAGCGAGATAGGCTTCTAAAATTCGTTCGTGCTAGGTCACAAAGGTTGTTGAAGCAATATTCACCTACACAGGTGTAGTTTTCTTCTATACGAACGATATGGGCATGAACAGAGGAGATGAGTAGGTAGTATCTTCGTCCTCTTCTTCGTCCCTACAATCTAAGTCGTTCGAAAAGATGCCAAGCCTGGTTGCATGTCTACAACAATTGTTGTTGCTAATTTGCGGTATTTTTATTGACAGAAGACAGTGCGACCGTTTCAGATCCAGCATAGGCCAGATTGATAAGGCTAGTGGATCCGTTTTCCCATCTTATATTGGTTTGGTTTTATTGACTGTATCAGGTTTAAGTAACTTGCTTGTAAGTAGCAACGGGCATACCCAGATTTTCCTTGTCTGGTAGAATAGGTATTGTTGTTCCTAATTCAGGGAGCTTGGCAGCTTTATAATTTCCTGGAATGTCTCTGTGCCCGGCACCCTATAGAGGGGAATAAAATTGAGAAGCAATGGTTTCCTAGGGCAAGCGTTCATCGAAATGTGCTAATAGCAACCGAAGACATCGATGTAGGTAGGTAGGTAGAAGTGGTGGTTTCGATGGAGGGAAACCCAAATAGCGCGCGGGGCGCCGTTTTGATACCACAACCTCAGGTGACCCGTTTATTTGAAGGTAGAGTTGTGATATTTATATCCATCCTGTGGAATTTAGGAAGAGGATCAGCTCTCTAATACTTTTCCCAGATATATCTTTGAGGTCGTCGAAGAATAGCTTGCCCAGTGTGCGTTGCCTGGCTCTCGCCAGAGCCGGACATTTGCACAGAAAGTGAATTAGAGATTCTTTTTCATTTTCATTTTTGCAGCTACGACAGAAACTGTTGTGAGGGATCGATAGTTTGGCTGCATGGTCTCCTATTAGCCAGTGTCCTGTACTGACTGCCACTACTCTAGCGATGTCTACGCGTGTTCTTAGTAGCAGTTCGTTTGTTTTAGACCTGTTGTAATTTGGCCATAACTTTCTGGATATGACACAGTTTGTCAGACTGGTCCACCTGAGACCGGCTAATTTTAAGAAGTGTGAGAATATATTGCCCTTAACAGCACCTATGGGAATATGAACGTTTTCCGCTAGTGAGCTGTTAAGGGCTGATCCTCGCCTGGCAAGTTCGTCGGCTCTCTCGTTACCATCAATGGCGCTATGTCCTGGAACCCAGAGAAGCGTGACTCTAGCCTGGTTGCACAGGCGGCTGAGCTGTTCCTGGCAGCGATCACTAATTTCGAAGAGGTGGTTGCCGAAATTATGGCCTTAATTGCGGCTTGGCTATCCGTAATAATAGCGATATTATGTTTGGGTGTTGGGTCATTTATTAGGTTGCGACAGGCTTCGAGGATCGCCAGTACTTCCGCTTGGAAGACGCTAGCGAAATTTGGAAGACGGTAGGACTTAGATATGCCGAGTTTTTCCGAGAAAATTCCCGCACCCACACCGCATCGATGTCGTCTGTGTATAGTTTTTTTTATGTTCACACCTGTCTTGCGCAATATCTATTCCAGCACGACCCTGGAGAAATTTTATAATAGCACAACTTCCTTCTGAGTTAAAGTTTGAGATTTAAAAAAGTTTGGAAGAGCTGAGAATCACATCAAGCTTGAAGCGTTCGCAAAATTTTATATAAATAGGTAAATTCTTATATGCAACATGAAGGTAGCATAGATTATGCCACGATAGTTCATGCAAGGCATATGTGACCTTTTTTTGTAGATGGGGCTTACAGGGCTGATAGATAAGTCATCGGGCATGATTTAGTCCACCAATTCTTATTGATGATTTCGAGCATCACGTCCATGTTTGAAGAGCTCTGCTGGTAGACTTAGGGTCGGTGATCTTGTTGTTTTTTTTAGCTTTTTGATAATGAAAACATATCCCACTCACTGCATTTCTGTGATGAGGTTTCCTTTTGGCAAAAACTGCATAGAGGCTCGCTTACAGAATTTTCTATGATTTTTTCACAAAGTTCGGGCTCTATCTAATCTAGGCCATAAGTTGACGCATGTTGTTCTCAAACGCGTCAAGTGTTTGTCGAAGCGTTTTTATGGATAGCCCCAGAGAAAGAAATCTAATGATATCAAATCTCATCATCATGGTGGCTAATTGATGTCCCCAAATCTTGAAATTAGGAAGCCGTAAAAGTTTTGACGTAATTGAGCAGTTGTTTCACGAGCTGTTAGTGATATTGCATCACCCTGTTAAAACCAGACGTATTCCAAGTGAAGCTCTCTCAGTTTTGTCCACAAAAAATCAGTAAAATCACGGTCCGATACTTTGAGAAAATGCGAACGCTTGAACAAGTTGAGGAGTACCGCCCTACAAAACCCGTTTGCACCAGATGGATAGTCCTGTATATGAGCAAACAAAATATTATTAAAGTGTCAGTGCAGCAATAAATCCGAGGGCAGGACTTTGTGCTAAACATTAATTTGCCATTCATCGTTTTAACATAGCATCCCATTTCCTTTCTCGGTCCCAGTCAGTTGGCTTCCTCCAAACTGCGGTCTATTCTGCGGTTATATTCAAATCGTACCGCACCACTACCACCACAATCTCAGAAGCTGTTTAGTGCACGATAATAATAACAGCGGCGAATGAAACTTTTCTCATTTCCGCAAATTCACAATTTTCGCTGCAATGGCACCCGGACAGGGAAGTAATTCGAATGTTAACCAAATAGAGCCGCAACTAGGAACTTTATATTGCCACAGCTATCGCTGGTGATGATCCTTAACGCAATAGAACATGCAGCGTCATCGGGCGTGGAAGTGACACTTTAGTCAAACGACATCAGATCCATGGGAATACTACCAATTGTCTACGAGTATATGAATTTGCTCCTAAAAGAAGGGTGCTTGAGTTGGATAAGGGTGGCTACCTATACCCACTTCGTGTATTTGAAGATAAATTAGTATGAGTGGAGCTTGGCGCGTACAAAAGATGAAAATCTGCAACTACTGGTAACAAACGGGTGAAAAGGTTTTTCTTTTAATTTTCAGTTTAAATGGATAGTACTTTTTATGACTGGTACACCTGCGTTAATAGTAAAATTGCAGTTTTGTAGGATACCAACTGTCGTTACAATGGCAGCAATTGAAGAAATTTTACGGGTTTTTCTTACGGCTTTCATATAGCTGCTATAGAGTTGTTAAGGGCTTTCGGTAGAAGAGAGGATGTAATCGGTTCTAGGTGAATTCAACGTCATTGTATTCAATCACACTGAAAATTAAATGCTGTAACGCCTGTATGAAATGTGTCAACAGACACCACCCTAAATCTCATTCCGTAAATATTTTCATTCACATGTACATACCTTTGCCTTAACTTAAAAAAAATGTGTGAGACTTATCCGCATAAGCTCACGGGGGAAGTGAATACTTTTGCAATCCAAAGGAGTTGTGTATGTGTAATGTGTAAGAGAAGAAATTTGTCTAGTACAATCGATGGAAAATGTGTAATAAAATTTAGTAAATATGAATGTAAACTTTACTATATTTTTGTAATACAAATTATGAAAGGAACAGCTATTCAAAATTCCATTAAATATAGAATTTGTTAATAACTCGACTCCAGCGCCATCCATCGGGTCCAGCTTTTGTAGTTTTCTCTGTTGGTACTATACTAACATAAATTGTCAATATGAATCATTTTGGTCAGTTAATAAAGAAGTTGCTAATAACTTGACTCCAGCGCCACCTAGCGGGCGGTTTTTTCACCTAAGTCCTTCCTCAGGTCCCAGACTATCCCTTTGCCAAATTACATTACAATTGGTTCAGCGGCTTAGGCGTGAAAAGGTTTTGTAAATAAGTTGATTCCAGCGCCCCCTAGCGAGCGGTTTTTCCACCAAAGTCCTTCCTCAGGTCCCAGACTATCCCTTTGCCAAATTACATTACAATTGGTTCAGCGGTTTAGGCGTGAAAAGGTTTTGTTAATAACTCGACTCCAGCGCCCTCTAGCATGCGGTTTTACCACCTAAGTCCTTCCGTAGGTCCCAGACTATCTCTTTGCCAAATAAAATTACAATTGCTTCAGCGGTTTAGGCGTGAAAAGGTTTTGTTAATAAATTGACTCCAGCGCCCCCTAGCGAGCGGTTTTTCCACTTAAGTCTTTCCTTAGGTCCCAGACTATCTCTTTGCCAAATTACATTATAATTGGTTCAGCGGTTTAGGCGTGAAAATGTTTTGTTAATAACTTGACTCCAGCGCCCCCTAGCGAGCGGTTTTTCCACTTAAGTCTTTCCTTAGGTCCCAGACTATCTCCTTGCCAAATTACATTATAATTGGTTCAGCGGTTTAGGCGTGAAACGGTTTTGTTAATAACTTGACTCCAGCACCCCCTAGCGATCGGTTTTTCCACCTAAGTCTTTCCTTAGGTCCCAGATTATCTCTTTGCCAAATTACATTATAATTGGTTCAGCGGTTTAGGCATGAAAAGGTTTTGTTAATAACTCGACTCAAGCGCCCTCTAGCGAGCGGTTTTACCACCTAAGTCCTTCCGTAGGTCCCAGACTATCTCTTTGCCAAATAAAATTACAACTGCTTCAGCGGATTAGGCGTGCAAAGGTTTTGTTAATAACTTGACTCCAGCGCCCCCTAGCGATCGGTTTTTCCACCTAAATCTTTCCTTATGTCCCAGATTATCTCTTTGCCAAATTACATTATAATTGGTTCAGCGGTTTAGATGTTAAAAGGTAGACAGACAGACAGACAGACGGACGGATGGACAGACAGACAGACAGACAGACGGCCAGACAGACGGACGGACAGACAGACAGACAGACAGACAGATGGACGGATAGACGGACAGACAGACATACAGACAGCTGATGTTTTCTGTATACATATTTCCCCTGTATGGAATCATTTCCACGTTATCGAAATACAGTTATCGAAATCTATCGTGACGCAGTTATCGTAACAGTTATCAAAACAAATACGTCGCTAAAGAAGTATTCACTTCAAAAACGTACATACATATGTTTATAAATTAACTTAAAAGCTATACACGCTGTATTTGCATAATTTCACATACATACATACATTTATTTATTAATTTAACGTAAAATCAATTGAATTACTTTAATGTTCTCTTTCAATTTAATTTCATTCATTATAACAAATGTACAAAACACTTTTTCTATTTAAATTTGAAATGTGCTACCTCACTGTAACGTGCAGTCTTTTAACACACAGAACAGAGCGAAGAAATGTAGAAAACAGATTAGAAGTAACAGACCGTTACAGTTCTGTGTATAAAAGGGCGGCACGAACGAGAGCTCAGCGCAGTCAGTGAATAAGCTTAGCATGCATACGAAGTATTTTGGAGCTACTCTAGCATTCACACGATTGTAAGCGATTATTTTATTGCAGACGGGTTGAACAACCTATTGGTCACCCGGCTCTTTGAAAACGCAAGTTGGACTAAATTTTCAAATATTGCCTAGGAGCATTGATTTAATAATTTAAAGTTTAAAGAAATCAATAAAGAGGAATAATAATTTTGAAGCCGTCGTCTTTTTATTATAATTGGATTCCCCCAGTTACAATGCTTCAATTGTTTTTCTAGAGATTCTGGAAGAGGGGAGCCAAAGAGAAGTTTAAACGACAAGAAGAAGGATACCATTTATCTGCGAAACTTGGTGTCGGACACAAAAAAAGAGTTAGGGCTGTACTTGTCATATGAGAAGAGTGTGCCATATTTCGTAACACAAGTAGAATATTGGAAAATATTTAAGAAGAGAATTGTATGTGTACTTTAAACAAATAAACAATTATATAGCCAACAAGCTAAGCTAGTATTAGACGGTTTGGCCATATGTATAACATAGCAACTTTCGCATGGCACAATTTTCTGCCATACGGCTGCATGGCACACCTTGAAAAGCATACAGTGAAACCTACCTTAGGCGGACAGTGACGTTGACAACATTTATATCCGCCTAAGGGAATATGTCCGTTCAAGGGATGAACATATTTTCATTTATCAATACAAAAATAAATACTGCAACTTTATTTGAAACGATTAACAAAGTAAAAAACGAAAACAAAACAGAACAAAGATAGGGAATCTTTGCAAATGATTTCTGTTGCAGCTGCATGGATGAGGAGGAAGAAGAATCCACTTAACAGCATCTGTGCCCGGCGCTCTCCTCCTGAAGATAAAGAGATTCTGGGAGAATATTTTTTAATGGTGTGTATATACAAAATACGTCATACACATTGGTAGGCAGTCATTTATACATACATATACAGGGAGCCGCCTAGAGCCAGAATGTACCGTATAATTCTAAATATGTGTGGTATTTATGTTGTATTTCGTCATTTCGTTTGCATCTGATGCTACTGTGAGCAAGTATGTTTCTTTCAAATGCAAATCAAAATAAAAGCAAAAACTAGGATTTTTTTGTTTTTGTCCGTCTAATGGAATTAAATTAGAGTTTAATACTTCAAATGTTAATACGCAATAGGCACGTTCCAGTTTTCTCATTGGCGTTTCCGTCGAGCAATTTCTGCGGAAGCGGCGCATAGGGTAGAAGTGGTGGTTTCGATGGAAGAAAAACCCAAATAACGCGTAGAGGGCGCCGTTTTGATACCACAATCTCAGGTGACCCCTTTTATTCGGATGTAATGTTGAGATACTTATATCCACCCTGTGGAGCTTAGGAAGATGATTAGCTCACCAATCATTTTTACCGGATATCTCTTTAAGGTCGTCGAAGAAGAGTTTGCCCAGTATGCGTTGCCGGACTCTCGCTAGAGCACAGAAAGTGAATAAGCGAATCTTTCGCTCTCTAGCGAAGAGTTTCTTGAAGTTAAGCTTGGGGATAATGTAAGCCGTTGGAGACATAACCAGACCGTTTGGTAGGGTGTCCGGGATTTTACTGTGACCATATGTCTTAGCAGTCCAGCTATGAAGATCAAGTTGCAGAAGGTGCAAAAGCACTGAGAATTGGAAACACTACAGCTGTATACACCCATAGTGTTATCTTAGGCTCTAGTCCCCACTTTTTTCCAAAGGTTTTGTTGTAGAATGCTATGCATGCTTGCTTGACCCGTAGTTCTATATTCTTCTCCTACGTAAGTTTAGAGTGAAGGATGATGCCCAAATAATTAGTACTGGAGGGGATAGTGAAAGTGTTTGTCCGTTTAGTTCGGGGAGATCAAAAGTTTGTACTCGTCGCCCAGGAGCTAACTTTATCCAAAGCATTCTCCATGATTTCGCTAATCACAGAGAAAAACTTTTCTGATACTAAAAAGACCACGTCATTCGACCCCATTATTGTCTAGGCGCACTTAAATCTTGTTCATTACCATCAACCCTAGTAGAGGCGAGATAACACCACCCCAAGGCGTTCCTCTGCTTAGAAATTTGGTTAGGTTTCTGTTTCCTAGGGATGCCTGACTTCTGGTTTTTAGCATGGATACTATCAATTGGCCAATTAACCCCTCTACGTCGAGCTCAGCGAGAGATTGTTGAATTGATTCAGTGTGTACATTGTTAAACGCTCCTTCTATATCCAAAAAGGTAGCGAGAGTGTAATCTGAATAATGGATTGTATGTTTTATTGCACGCACTACCTGTGGATCTACCTTTGAGATATGCGTGCTGAGAGTTAGATAGTCTTCTAGAATCTTTCGTACATGGATATCAAGGATTCGTTCCAGAGTTTCTAGCACAAAATAGGTTGATAGGCCTGAAATCCTTTCTTAGATGCTTGACCTCGCCTGTCAACTTTTGGGATGAAAACCACACGAAAACGCCTCCACCACTGTGGGACATAATTGATGAATATGCTATGCATCCTCAAAATATAGGGACTAGCCACGGAATTGCTAGGTCTGGCCCCTTTTGTAGCATAATAGGTATAACGCCATCAAGTCCCGGGGATTTATATAAGGAGAAGCTATTAATAGCCCAAAAAAGTTATTTTCTTTTTGCGCGGCAGCGCGTAGTATTATTTTTTGTTGGTTGGGCAACTGGATGTAAGATCTTTAAAAGATACTAATAGCCCAGGCTATTATATAACAAATCCGTACACTCTTCTACCAGTCTTGATCTTCTAGGCTTACTTCCATGTATTCCACCATGTGATTAAAACCGCTTCGGTTTTTTGTTCCGATAAGTCAAGGCCTGCAGAGTAGTTTTTAGCCAAGCATTGATATCGGAGATCGCTAAGTTTATTATTGATTCTATTTCGTGGATGTGTTTTGCCATGATTAAAGTGGCGTTATCATCCACAAAACCTATAATCTTCACCATTGGGGGCATTTGCAGTCTGAGAACACTCTTATACATAATGTTCCACAGGAGAGGGTCTAAAAGAAATCCGCATCTGGACTTTCTTTAGGTGGCGTTACCTTTCGGGTGAACCAGTGCCTACTTCTCGCAACCATTTATGTGTGGGTTTTTTTAAATTTTTTTTTTGCACGAATGGAAGGGACCTATTGGAAGGTGAAACAATCTTTTAGGTGCTTGCTGTGATTGAACCCGGGCAGCATTGCGTTACTACGTCCAAAGTCCAACGCACTTTCCACTACACCACGGCTCTCATTAAATTAATGAAATGTGGTTGAAATGTGTGAAACTGTGAAGAAACATTACATTTAGTTGACATTGTTTTACGTAGTTTCCGACATTCCATAAAACATTTATCAGCATTAAACCCATTTTGTATTCATTTTCGATAAAGTTGTACAAAAATAAATTAGTAAACCTTCCCGATGAATACAATTTCTTCGCCCCCCTCCCTTTCGTTCAATAATCTCCAATTACTGTTAAAGATATCTGGACCCAACCAAAGATTTATTACTCCCCAAAGGTTTATGTAGAAATTTATGGCTTCAGGATATATCACAGAGAACGTCTTTACTTCCTATCAATTTTCGAAGACAAACAGTGACACCCGTAGAGCCCATATTCATCCCACGATAAGCTTTGAACTTTGTGGTTGTAGTTCTGTCCAGTAATATCGCAAATTTAAATTATTGATATAATCCTTTTGTGGTGGTTTGGGACCAGCTGGTTGCAATCTTGTGAAGAAGCCAAATACCTATGTAATGTACACAAGTAAATACTCCAATCGAATCGACAATAATTAAGATATTCATCAGAAATAGGGATATGGAAAGTGGTATCTGGAATCGGTTTATATCCTTTGCTCTATAGACAAAGCCCTGACATGTGGAGGAGGCTTTTAAAATAGAAAACTATTGATTATACGATTTGACATGATGTTATTGAAAATGATACAAAATCATTGTGGAGCTACATAAAAAAGAGAAAGTATTAAGTGGGAAGACACCATTCATCAATCGAGAAAATAGTTAAACAATTTGAAAGCTTTGATACAATAGACAACCCATAGAACGTCCGGGACCGACCTATGCCGTATGCGGCTTAGTGAACGAAAAATTTGATATCTTATTAACAAAGTGAAATAAAAGCCTGCATCAAGTACAGTTAGGTTAGGGTAGCGCGCTGATGAGAATGGTAACATCCTAATCACACTTAGCTCTATATGGATCCATTGTGGTACCCATAGTATGTTCACACCCGTGGTGTTAGTGGCTGGGTTCCAACCATCCCGATGGTGATCCATCGGATAGGTCGTCAATGTCTTCGAATAAGAATTCGCCAAAGTCTCTGTTTCTCAGTTAGCAGAGCTTAGGGCGGTAACAGAGGAAATGGCCTGTGTCTTCATAAGCCTCTTCCTCACCGCATCCCTTGCAGATATCATCATCATCCAATCGAAGTTTTTTCATGTACAGTCTTTCTGGCCACAGTATTTTTGATACATTACAGGTGGTTGATGATTTCCACCTGCTATTTGCCTCACTTGGTGATTTCCGGTAAATTGTGGAGTGGAGGTTTAACCATTTCATCTTCTTGTTCAAAGTTTAGGGTTGAGCCCTTTCTTGCCAGTTCATCTGCGGCTTCATTGCCAGGTATTCCGCTATGACCAGCGACCCAGCAAAGTTTTACGTTGTTCTGCGTGACAAGAACCTTCAGTTCTTCGCGGCAATACTTCACAAGCTTAGATGCTATTTTCGTAACAGTTATAGTTTTTATGGCCGTCTGGCTATCAATGTAAATTGTGATATCCTCAGGCGTTATTAGCCGCGTACAGCAGTATTAGCCACAATAACAATACGAGATCTTGCTTTTCATTTGGATATTTGTTCGTGATCCAAAAAATTAGTTCGGCTATTTCTCACTAGGATGTACATTCGCCTGTGAATCTTGCTTGCTTGTGTCTGGGCTTAAAGGTATGTGATAAAATGATAATTTCGCGCTAAATGTCCGTGTCTGAGCTAAAACGGTGTGTAATATAAAAAGTTTGTTTCATTATGACTGTGATCTAAACCGCAACAGATCAGCATAATAAAACACGGATATTGTCATCATTGACACCAATTGGGTAGCCTTTGTCAATGCTAGAATCTCAGCTTGGAGTACGCTGCTGTGGTCTGGGAGTCGTATGGAGCTCCTTAACCCCAGTTTTTCCGAGTAGTTTTTGAAAACTAAAAGATGCATTTCTGTAACTTATAATCTAGCAATATTTATTTCCAAATTTCAGAACAATATGTAAAAATGGAGACGAGAAAGAGAAGGAAGAAATTCGTTTTGCCTCCAATAAAGGGCAAACAACAAAAGTCACCGACGAAAGTAATGATGTCGATGTACTCCACCAGGGCGAAAATGGTCGCCGTCATCCCGCTTAAAACTGGTCAGACAACCACTGCTAATTGGTATACTTAAACTGGCTTGTCACAAGGTTTCCATAATTTACTAGGACACCGAAAAAAAAGAGGAACTGCGCCGGTACTTTTTGCACCACGACAATGCGCCAGCGCACACTGCTGAAAAAACTAACAACTTTTTTGCGCTCTCGGGCATCAATGAAATTCGCCCCCAGTACCTTATTCTCCAGATCTAGCAACGTGGCTATTTCCGAAAATAAAAAAGGTTTGAGGGAAAAAATCTTCATATCCAATGAAGAGATTATGTATTATTAATGCAGTCAATGTGGAAATCGAAAAGCTCCAAAAAGGAGATTTTGAAATCTGTTTTGAAAGATGGATCTATCGGCTGAAAAATGTATTGAAATAAATGGCAATTATGTGGTGAAAGTAAAAAAAGATGAATATCAAATATCTAAAGTCAATATTATTTTTGTGTTTTATTATTTAATTAACTAAGCGATCTTTTATTAGTCCCTACGGTCTTTTTAACAGCTGCATGGGATGTATTATCTATGCTGTTTCTAGCCTCAGAGACTGCTTGGATATTATTTGCTAACTGGTACAGAGTAAGCTCCGTAGACCTGCCCATCTTGTATGCATATTGGCGGAGGCATCAACCGTACATCATTCTAGTATAGGGTAACGGCTCTAGTCGTCGGCCACTTAACTTTTTTTTTAAACTTTTCTCTTCTCCAGTTACTAAAGTATTTGATAAAAAACGTTTAAGAAACATTTCATTGAATGTCCAAACAAATATTAATCGATAGAAAAGAGAATTTTTAATTAAAACCTCACTGTTTTCTAGAAATGACCAAATTAATGGATAAAAGTCATATTGCGCTCGTGGTCGGCCGCCAAATTTAAGTGGTTGGCCATAAAAGTTCTAGTGGTCGGCCAGGTCCAATAAATCAATGGAAAGGACATATTCAATGATCACTTAACGGTTTATTTGAATGCAAAACATTTAATAAATAATATTTTATTATTTTTAAATAGCATAGAATAAACAAAAAAACACTGAGGCCCAATACACACGGAGCAACTGGAAAACAACTAAACCTGTTGGCGACTCGGGCTACAGCAGAGTATATCTAATAATTAGATGTACTTTGCAAACCAGTTACGGACTCAGCTGTGACTTGACTCCACACACAAGGAAGCTCATCAGTAATCAAAATCACTAGTTCGTTCAGTGTCGTCATGGATACCGGGAGCGAAAAACCTCCTCCACTAGCAACAGGTTGGTCTGTTGTTCGCTCATATGCGACAAACTAGAAACTGAAATCAATAGGCAACCCGAGACGGATTACCTTTGGGACCCTTTGGGGTCAAATTCAACCTTTTTTGATTTTCTTTTGGCACGGACCCCAGGACCCGCCTTTTTGAAAATCATCGAAATTTTACCCCTTTTGAAAAAATAGGACCTTTTTGGACCTATTCTGTAAATTGGGAAACAATAATTGATACATTCAACCGAAAACACCTTCACCTCTTATAGCAGACATCGCCATCGGCAGCAATCTCACTTTTGCATTTACCCGATTTCTATCTATGGTTGTGTTTGCCAACGCCAGAACTACGAAAATCTACGAAAAGTTACGAAAACCCGTGCGGCTACGCAAAAATTTCATCATTTTTATTTTTTTCAAAAGAGAGTACTCACGAGAGAGTAAGAAATTTCCCCATGCTACGAATTTTAGCACAAGAAATTTCTTTGGGCAGACATGTTTCATGCTTTGTTGTTCAACGCGTTCATTTACTTTTTCGTAATTTTACTATCTTTGAGAGAATTTCACCCTATATTTGGTGCAAAAAGTATGCATGGACCTCTCGTAAATGAACTGATTTTTTTTTCTTTTTGCTTTATGTATTTTTAAAGCAATAAAAATAATATAATAATACTAATCCTATTCTCGAATTTTATATGGGACCCCTTTTGTTCGCCAGGTAAGGGGTACCTTTCGGAAATTTTCAGAGGTAACCTTGCCCCGACAGGCAAATCAATAGCTGACAGGTTACAAACTGGTTTTTGTGAATCGAGTTTTCAACCAGTTGCGTCGTGTGCGGCGTCCCATTTGATTACACAGTTTACGACTCAAAGTATACAATACCACTATAGCCAGGGTTGCCGCTGAAAAATTTGAAAAAGTCGCAAAATAAGTGTCATGGAGCAAAAAAAGTCGCAACAAAAACAAATAATAGGTCTCTTCGTTTACTTTCTGCTCACAAGTCTTAAGTGTAAAAGCAGACTAAGCTATTAAATTTCATGGAGTGGGAGTAAAATTCTCAGAGGCAAAATTTCGAAAAAGTAAAGGAACGCGTTTAACCACAAAAGTTGCAACAAACGAAATGTCATATACATATGCGAAATAAACGTAAGCAAAGTGGTGTTGTACAATTTTAGATTTTACAGCAGGGTCCACTCTTCATGATATTACATTGCGAAATGCAAATTTCAACATTCAGAACATTCAACTTTCATCTACATAATGTCCCTTTTCTTTCCATTATTTTACTTTTTGCGTTAAAATAAAAAAATTCAAATAATTTGAAACAATTGGAACAGCTGAGTTTGACAGATAGTTCACTTTTTACCGGCAGAAATTTGTTGAGTAAGAATTCGTAAAATTTTTTAAAGAGGGGAAATGTTTGCTCTCTCGTTTCTTCTCTTTTTAACTCCTTTTTTTGTGTCAAGGAACGCGGTTGGTCTAGAATTTGTACGAATTCTTAACAATTTTTAGGTAAAGAAACAGACCTAATGTAAACATGGTAACGACGTCAGACCTCCATATCCATTATTATTTAAAAAAAAAAAACAAAAAACAGGAACGCATTAGATTATATAAAAAAGGTGTGAGTAGAGTATGTACCAGGTACTCGTGAACTTTGATGTGTAAATATATACAGAGAACGTTGAAGTCACTATTGCAATGCTATTGCTACATATTACACTGTGTGAAGGAGAAATGAATAAAGAGAATCATACACAGAGAAGAGAACTAATACCTAGTTTGGTTATGCGTGACGGCGAGAAACTCGTGAGGCCCATACCGAGAGCTAAGAATTTTACACATAAAAAAAAAAATTAAATTAAACTAAATTTGTACAAAAGGAACACATTGAAAAAAATAAATTAGTTAGCAACAAAGGAATTTTTATTGGAAATATATTTTTTGTACGAAAAAGTCTCCAAAAAATCTGAAAAGGGTCGAAAAGAGGTGTTTTTTAAAAAGTCGGGTCATAGTCTCTTTGCTTCAAAAAAGGATCAAACTGCGACTAAAGTCACATAGCGGCAACGCTGACTATAGCCCATATGTTGCACATTAGCCGAAACTGAATATTTTTACAAAAAAATAAAATAAAATATAAAATTAAGTTGTTAAAACAAAACTTGCAGTTATTCTACGTAAATGAAATATTGCTTTTACCAAATAACTGATCATCTGGTTTCAAATAGAATTTCTCACTGCACACAATAATTTTTCGTTTTGCTGAAAAAAAAAACTCGAATGCACACGAAAACTTTTAAGGTTTTTAACTTTGTAAATGTTTAATTTTTTTAACTTGATGAAATACGCTCCTCTCACTTTTTTATATTTGCTTATTTAGAAATAGTGAATTAAATAATTGCTATTAATCTAAACACAAGTTAAAAAAAAAAAAAAACAACAAAATAACAACAAAGAACATTTATTGCGTCGCTTATTCCTTAAGCTTCCCTTGAAGCAAGTACAGGATTTCGTTTTAAAAATAAAGAAAACCAGGCCTGCAATCTTTGAAGGGTGTTTTCCTTTTACTGTCTTTAATTATCTTCTGAACAGTGTATTAGTAAATTAGACAAATAGGCCGATACCAATCGAAAAAGGCTTCAGTGGTCAAACACTAGCTTGGTAATTTCAATAATCGGCCGGCAGTGCGCCGACAACTTTAGTATCTGGCCGAGCACTAAAATTTCTCAAATATTTGTTTGCTTAAGGGTAAAATCAGTCATTATTAATCTTTCTATACTGTGTGTCAAAAGATAAATTTGAGCTACATATGTATATAGTGCATTTGTTTAATGCTCGGCAATACCGGGCCGAAAACAGAAACTCGCATTAAAATGGGTGCTAGTAGTCGGCCACCCCCATTGATATTAATATTATGTAATCTTTGCACCACTAAATACACACCTTATTCCTTAAGAACAATACAAATTGATTAAAATGTTATCTTTCAAATAAATTATAATATAAATTAACACTTTTGTAAATACGCGGAACTAAAAAAAAAAAAAAAAAATGGAATCACCGCATCTGCTGCAGTATTTGCGTAATAATATCAAATTTGAGGCTAGATGTGTAGGGCATAACTGCTTGTATCTGCATCTTCACATTAAGAAATTTCCTAGCGGTATTTATATTACATGAAGAAAAGGGTAAAAGTGGCCGACCACTAATGCCTTGTTCATTGTTTTAAGGACGAATGAATTCAGGCTTATGGGTCTTTCGGACTGAGGATGTGTATCATCTTTCCTCCTCATTTTGGGGATGAAGATTACCTCAGCTCTACGCTCTAAGTTACCAAGAGCCAGGTAACCTCGTGTTATTTTTAACAGAAGTGCCATGATTTATTGTTGCCATTGTTGTAGAACTGCCTGAAAAGTGCCGTTTGGTCTAGTAGATTTGAAGGGCTGCAAGGTATTCAGGCCCCAGTCAAGTGCAAAGGTACAGTGCATATCCTGTTGCTGTTTGGTACATCGATGGATGAACTTTATAGAAAAGACTCGGTAGATGACCATTACAATAGAAGGGAGCTTCTCCTTGGTAGTTTTTTAACTACGCAATGACCTACCAAAAATGCACTTGTTATAGTTTTGAAAAATATTGTTCTTTCAAAAAACATGCTCTTCATCAAAGCACATTGAAATACAATAATTATTAAAATGATAAATAGAAAACCAGCTTTTGACAGCGAACAAAGAAACAACAATTCCACCAAAACTTCTCGAAATATTCACGAGAAGGCATTAAATCAGTTTCACTTAGGCACTCCCAACAGCATTAACATCCTACCACCGACTTATTAAGCACTTCTAACGACAATTAAATTATTTTCATACAACAATCGCTTCTACCTTCGCGGGGCAAACGTAATTAATTACACCCAGAGCGCATAAATTTAATCCTTTGAATGTGGCGATGAAAACTATTTCCTTCCTTTACCGTGCCACACACTCACTCTCCACCATAATCACATTCAAAATTAACGCAATCATCATATCCTCATAAATTTTCAATCCCATTCACAGTGACAACATTAATTTGCAAACCAATTTGCATTTTCATCTCTCTCGTTAGAGATACTCGGCGTCTTATACCGCTGAGCTGAAGATAGAGATAGGAGGCAGTCAAATTCAAAAGAAAGGATAATGAGTACCTCATCACAGAAGGTTGCAGCAAAAAAAAAAAACAAACAATTCTGCTTCACTAGAGAGGTAGATCGCTGCTACCGCAGAGGTTTTAGTTTTGAAAACATTTTCAAGGCTCCACAAATAGGGCTTAATCAAAGGAACAGTAGGTGCACTGCCTCTGCAGCACGGATTCATCATTTTATTAAAAAGTTTTCCTACTGCCGTTAGGGCGTTTAATACTTTTGAGGGTGTTTTTGCAAATCTTGGGTTGTTTTTTTCCCGCCGTCATAATCAAGGATGTGAAGGGATGTCATTTAATTTTTCCAAGTTTCACAAAACTTTGAAGTTTTGACAGCGCATAAAGGTATAAGCGGTCATTAATTTTTGCCTCAGCGAAAGAAAGACAGTTTCACAGATTGCAGTTCTGAAGCCATGCACGAGCAAAGTTGATTGATTGAGTTAAGGACTGCGCAGGTAGTTGAGACGTGACTCTATGGTAAAGTGGTAGAGGCGAAGTTTAATTAAAATTGATTAGTCTGTGGGTGATTTATTCCCTATATCCCAAGCTTCGCACATTCGATTTACTTTTCCTGTGCGCTGCTATCATAGAATCCGTCGCAGATAATGTGTCACTGAAAGCCCACGATATCCGTAATTTTACGGACCAAGAAAATGCGATTCATCGACGTACATGCATCATACATCGAAAATAAAACTACTACACAAAGCCCTATGGAATGAAAAAGACTGAACATGTGCAATACGCAGAGTCTTGTTCTTCACCATAACATCAGAACCTAAAATGCAAAATCTAAGTCTTGCTAAAGCAATACACTGAAAGAGGAAATGTTCTGCAGTATCGTCGACAATATCCATCAGCCACAGGCATTGTGTACCTTTACAAACCCAACTAGGCTAGGTTTGGTTAGGAGGTTCGTTTGCAGTAAATGCAATTTCACCCAGAGGCCGTAAAGGTCCGTTGTGAATACCCAAGTTTTGCATGTAGAAGGGAAAGAAAAAAGGTCTGTAGGCGGTATCTTAGCCAGGTCATCCGGGCAGTTGAAGAACCATGCTACCATACAATATAGGCGTCGTTCTTGAAGAGCCGGGCATTGGCATAGAAGGTGTGCTATAGATTCTCTTTCACCCTCATCTATGCAGTTTCAACAGAAGTCATTTGTAAGGATGCCGGATCTTCTGGCCATGTTTCCTATTATACAGTGTCTGGTTGTAATATCGACGAGTACATGGATTCGCTTCTTCTCATAGAAAGTAGGGATATTGTTCTTTTCTAATCGACTGCGGGCCACAGGTTGCGGGTTATGGCACAATCTCGGCTAAATTAGTGGTGATGCGGTCTATTAGATGTTTAGCTGTAATGAAAGCCGGTAAAACCTGTCTCTCAGAGCCTTTCCTGGTCAGTCCGTATGCTGCTGCATTCCCTTCTATTCCTACATGTCCAGCAGAGTAGAACTGTATAGTGTTTTATCGCTCTAAGTGCCGTAAGGCACTCCTTAATGCATTTCGAATTCATTAAAGTAAAGTCCAGTACTTTAAGTGCGGCTTGCTGACCGCGCAAAAAGTGATTTCCTATTATACAGTGTAAGTGTAGTAATTGAAGAATAGGCGAAACGAGTTGGCCTTGAAGTAACCGAGGACAAAACCAAGTACATGTTGTCTACAAACAAAAAAACATCTGTCCAACGCCTAGGACAAAACGTCACTGTCGACAACAGTAAGTTCGAAGTGGTTAAGGAGTTTACCTACCTCGGAGTAAACATCAACTCCACGAATGACACCTTAGTGGAGATTCGATGAAGACTTCCCTAGAAAACCCGCTGCTACTTCGGTTTGGCAAAACAAATGGGTTCAAAACTCCTAACTCGAAAAACAAAATGCATGCTGTACAAAACATTGATCCTGCCAGTTCTGCTGTAAGGAGCCGGAAAGCAGAGCAGATTTTGAATACTTTCGAGAGAAAAATTCTTCGTCGCATTTTCAGTCACGTATGATAGGAGGGCGAATGGAGGGGAAGATATATCCGCGACCTCCATGAGCTGTACCAAGATGTGGATGAAGTCCGAAAAGCCAAAACACGTCGACTACACTGGCTCGGCCACGACGAGCGAATGGACAACAATGCTCCAGCAAAGAGGATCTACGAATCACAGCCCCCAGGTTCGAGACGACTAGGAAGACCGAACCTCAGTTTTACGGACCAAGCTATCGCGGATGCCAATGCGCTTGGTCTAGATAACTGAAAGCAGCGTGCCCGGGATCGGAAAGAGTGGAAGGCTGTGAAGTAAAGTAAGTGACCAAAGAAATGTAAGGCGGGGTTTCTGAAAGCGCTTATTGCTGGTTTGCTATCAGAGTAGATGCCAAGGGTGTGACGTTGAGTTAGAATTTCTAATCGCGCAGTTTGGCAAAGACCTCTGCCTGAAATAGAATGGTCATGAATGGCTCTAAATGTGCCGGGATCTCGAAAGGTGGGTTTGGCCTGTTTTATGTGAACCATCTGTATATAATGCTTTCTCATTGGCTTTCGCCCAATACTCTTTTAGGGAAAGTCATTTTAAAGCTGTTCCCAGGATTGCTTCATTTTACCGTCCAGCTGTACAAAAAATCGGTGAGCATTCAATACACGACTCCTTTTTAGATACAGTCGACTCCGCTTAATTGAACTTCGCTTGATAAAAAATAACGGGTTCATCGAAATAAAATCTTTTTAACCATTTCAAATGTACACGAGGCTGGCTTATATGAAATACATATACCGTTATTTGAAATAACATATTGAAAAACTAAGCATTTCAATTCTATTCATTCGATTCGCATTGAATGCATATTTGCATCGTATAAAACTGTTGCAAATACAACCTTTGGCTCAAAGAATGGTCAATAATGATATCATTTTTATGCATCAACTGATCTCAGGTCTGATTGATGCTTCTGACTTATTATCCTCTTAAGGATTAAACTTTCGTGGGGGATCGCATTACCTGCGTAGTATAGAGTTACTGCATATTCTTCATCGTAGAACAAATTACGGGATGCATGAGCCTATTAACCGCATGAGTAAACTCTATAATTTAAATGTAAACTTTCTTGACTTTAATCTTAACAAGATTACACTAAAAAATGTATTGCGGAATGTAGTCCCTCGCACATAAATACTAATAATGTTATGTATTTTTCTTATTTTGTGTTTATTTATTGCTTGTGGTAGTGTTGTTAAGTAGCGTAGCCTAACCACTAAAACCAGCAAATGATGAGCCTGTTGATGTATATTTTGCTTTTGCCCCGGCAAATCTCTGCTTGTGGTTGTTGCTTGTATTAAGCACACTACGACACAGATCTGATGTCGTATTTAAGTGGAGTCGACTGTAGTAAGCTTTCAGCTTTACATTAACTTATTTGTTGCAGAATCCTTTTTCTATTGAAAACTCAATACCCTGACGAATACCCCACATAACAAAATATCTCTCAACAGATGTATCTACAAGTTTTGAAATGTTTTATTCATATCTGAGGCACCCTGTACTTTCATTCCATTGAGAAGTACATAGTATACAAGTGAGACAGAGCTCACCGTTCGTACACTCGAACAAATTAAGAAACTTTGATTGGGTGGTTGTGGTAAATGTGCTGGCGGATACAGTGGAATCCCCTCAACTGGTGGCTCATTATTAAATCAGTTCAATGAGAATCGATGAAAACTTTTAAATGTGGTAATCGTGTGCCAGTTCTTTGTTTTTAGTGCTTGTTGATTGGAGACTGTGGATCATTACACTTGCTATGGCATAGCGTCAGGGAAGCCATGTGCGATGAGTAAACGAGATTCGCTAAGAACGTAACGAATGGTGAATGAGTGATGCGATAATGCTTATTGCCGACAACTTCAGAATGATTGCCACAAAGAGGTCAACATTTTAAATTCAATTCATTAAATGTTAAAGTTTGCAAATTAATTGTGAAGAAGAACATTAGGATAATGAAGAAGAAGAATAAATTGAGTTTGTAGACAATGATTATAGAATTTTCAATTATAGATGTACATAGACCGATAGTTTTCCTAAAGAAACCACTTAATAAAAACACCCAAATAAACATATAATAATATAATTTTTATTTCTTTTTTTTTTCGACAGGAAAGCCAACTTATTGGCCAACTGACAAAAATAAAATCCCTGATCTCGACGACTTCTTTATCGCAAAAGGGTTAACTAAACATTTGACGGAAATCGAAGAATGCTATGATCTATGCTCAGATCACTCAGTAGTCACTCTGAAAATAGGTGGGAGTTTAGTTAAAAATGAAGGACGGCCTAGGTTAACGAGTAACAAAACTAACTGGGACACTTTCAGAAGAGACTGCAAGGAAAATGTTGCTTTAAATGTACCGCTAAAGACACCGTTCGAAATTGAAGAAGAAATCGACAAATTCGTCGAAGCCATCCAGAGCTCAGCGTGGAAAAACACTCCTTTGCGGAAGACAGCAGCACGGAACAATAAAGTCAAATACCCGCCTGAAATCGAAGACCTCATACGAGAAAAGAGGAGAGCGCGCAAGAGATGGCAACAATCCCGCGCGCCACCGGATAAAACTTATTTGAACCACCTTTGTAACAAGCTTAAAAATGTGCTGCATGACCTAAAAAATCACGAGACTTCTACTTACCTTGAGGGTCTGACCGCTGATAAGTATTCAAACTACTCTCTATGGAAAGCCTTGAAGTCCATAAGGAAACCTGTAGTGCACTCGCCGCCAATTAGGAAAGCTAACGGGGAATGGGCAAAAGAAGACAAAGAGAAAGCAGAATTATTTGCCGATCACTTAGAGGAAACGTTCAAGCCGTTCGATGGGCAACCGTTGATCAAAGATTCGAATGATAATATGGCACCCGACAACTTTAAAGTAAAAACTGTATCCCTGTCCGAACTTCGAATGACAGTAAAAAAACTGAAAAATAACAAGGCTCCGGGATACGATTTAATCACTGGCGAAATTTTGAAAGAGCTACCGAAAAAAGTGCTGGTTAAGTTAACTTAGTTTGCGCTACAGCTCGAGGTGAACCTGGGCCTGCTTCTCGCAACCATTTGTGTGTGCGTGTTATATTTTTGCACGAATGGGAGGGACCTACAGTTTTTTGCCGACTCCGAACGGCGAGTTGAGAAGCTCAATCGTGACAAATGATACTCTTTGATGCTTGTCAGACATTCGAAAGAGGTGGGCACTGTGAAAAACTTTTAGGTGTTTGCGGCGGGATTCGAACCCAAGACCGCTAGCTCAGTAGTCCAACGCACTAACCACTTGTGCTACGGTGCCCACGCTGGTTAAGTTGCTCTACATAATAAATGCTTCTTTAAGACTATTATATGTCCCAAGGCAATGGAAAGTCGCCGAAGTTATTATGGTTCCAAAACCGGGGAAATGTGCAAATGACAAGAAATCATATAGACCCATTTCACTTCTGCCAATAATATCTAAGGTCTTCGAGAAACTTCTGCTGAAACGATTGCAACCAGTAATTGAAGAAAGACACTTGATCCCGGATCATCAATTCGGCTTTCGGGTCAAACATTCCACAATCGATCAGGTGTATCGAATAACGAACGAAATTGAAAAAGATTTAGAAGGGAAAAAAGTATGCTCTAGCGCTTTTCTCGACGTATCGCAAGCCTTCGACAAGGTATGGCCAGGGCCGGACCTTACATAGGAGCGAGTGGCGCAGCCGCGCCAGGCACCAGAAAGCAAGAGGCGTAAAAACTAAAAAAATTACTATCCAAAAAACAGATCTACTCGTTTGCTAATATGTATTTATATTCTTCACAAACTAATATTTCTCACCGTACTTCTCAAATAACAATACACACATTTCAATCACTGTACTTTAAAAAGTCCACACACATTAAAATCACCAAATTTCCATATAAATATGCACATAATGTTTTTTTTCTATCCCTTCCCGTTCCCACAACATTTCATTCTCTTTCTCACCATAGCTGCTAATTGGTATAACAGACCAGTTAGCAGAATTTTTATCTGTACCCAACTACAACCAGAGGCAAACATTTGTCTCTGCTGCAACCATAGTAGACTCTGTTGTTTCATATTAAATATCCAGTCGACCCTTCAGCCCATTGCCAAAAACGAAATTTTCACTGCCAACATGCTGTGGAGCAGTCTTATCATACCGCTCCATTTGCGCCTACCAAAATCCATACAAATCATCAAACATGTCGGAAGTTGTGGAGCAGGATTCAAATTTTGCGCCAAGGCAATGCGCCTACCTAAAACGATGCGAACTTCAAATTTGGTTTCGCAACCTTGTTCGATATATCAAAACGTTCGATTTGACTGAAGAGAAAGAGAGTCAAACTCAGTTCATACGTAGTAAAATTTATTGTTACATTATATATGTACAGATCGCGACAGAAAGATAGCACATTTGCTTTTTTTTTGGATCCCTTTTGCATTGTCGTGTTTTCAACCAATAAAAAATCATTTCCTTCTTATATGTTGTGCATTTAACATTTAATTGATAACAAAACAAGACTACATAAAAAAAATGCAACCTGCGGTTACGAAAACAAAAAAAATTATTCAATTCAGAATATTAGCACTTTAAGTGGTAGATAGCACATTTTTAAAAATATTGAAAATTAGTATGAAATATATTTAATGCCTTGATTCTCCTTGGCTTCGATTATATTAGATTGTACGCTTGATATACATAAGTAGAAAGGAGCAATTAACTTTAGTAGTTAGAATAGTGGACCAAAATACGAAAAAGTTTAAAATTAGAGAATATTTTTTGGGATTGTTGTGAAAAAAACAACTGGGTCTGGCTTAACTGATTTAGTTTTGAATGAACTTGCTGATTTGGATATTCTATTAGTGAATTGTAGACGACAAGGGCATGATAATGGTACTTATATGAGAGGGAAACATTGCGGTATGCAAACGAGAACTAAGGTTTTGGAACCTAGAGCTTTGATGATGTTCAATGCTCTACTGATGCAGTTGCATTCTTCGATAAAGTTGAGAGTATCTATGTTTTCTATTCAAGTTCTGTAGGCAGATGGTCGTTTTAGAAAAAAAAAACATCTTAGTAGTTTGACTCTTAGGCTGCGGTTATAATATGTAGCAAGCGTGTAATACAAGCGCTTAGCTCGCGTTTTAAATTATCAGAGCATTTTATCTCGCACTTGCTCGCGCTTGTAAAAATTTGTTACCAACCACCATGCTCCAATAAAATGCATTTAATTTAAAGCGCGAGCAAGCGCTTGTATTACACGCTTGCTATATAACCGCAGCCTTAAGCAGAATAGATGCAATAAAACCACTAAAACTATACTTGGGAGATGTTTATAGGCTCTTGTTGAAATTTCAAAAAATTATGATCAAAGAGTCTAAAATATGCCACAATCTCTTGGTAGTAAGCTTAGCGAATTTAAATTTATTTGTTGTGTTGTTATTTGGTACATAATATTAGACACAAAGCAGTATTTGCCTTAAGCTTGCAGTTGAAATTTTGTGTTCAATGAAAAAGTTTTTAGTCAAACTAAGAACTAATGACAAGTTTGCCGTTAATAATGAAAAACAAAATCAGCCAGATGGCCACCACGAGCACGCATACAGGACCATATCCTTTTCATGAAATTTTCCATAATCAAATCGCAAAGTGGCTGCCCTATGTCCTCGATAGCCTCACGAATTTTATCTTTGAGGTCTTGAATCGACGCTGGGCTGTTGGCGTAGACCTTGTCTTTCACGTGGCCCCAAAGGAAGAAGTCGCAAGGTGTTAAATCACAAGATCTCGGTGGCCAATTGTGATCACCTCTTCGAGAGATAACACGGTCCGGAAACTTTTCCCGTAAAATATCAATGGTTTCGTTGCTTGTGTGGCACGTAGCGCCGTCTTGTTGAAAGTAAACGTTGTCCAGATCAATACCATCCAACTCCGACCATAAAAAATCACTAATCATCTCTCGATGCGCAATCCATTCACCGTAACTGTTGAACCAACCTCATTTTCGAAAAAGTAAGGTCCAATGACCCCGCCGAACCATAAACCGCACCAAACAGTCATACGTTGAGGATGGAGAGGCTTCTCAACAATAACTCTTGGGTTTTTCGAGATGCGACAGATGCGACAATTTTGCTTGTTGACGTAGGTAGCCACCGAGGTGGAAATGGGCCTCATCAGTCAAGATGATTTTTCGATGGAATTCCGGATCATTTTCATGCATTTCAAGGACCCAATCAGCAAAGACACGACGTTGTTGATGATCGGCCGGCTTGAGTTCTTGTGTTAACTGAACTTTATAGGCCTTAAGACCCAAGTCTTTATGCAAAATACGGTGTAATGACGTTTGTGGAATGCCCAATACCAAAGAACGACGAGGAATGGACAAACCTGGGTCTTCTTCAACACTTTGGGCAACAGCAGCAATATTCTCAGTTGTTCTTGAGCGACGTGCACGGGTTTTATTCTTCACATCACTAACTTGTCCCAACAGCTCGAATTTTTCCACCAATTTCTGTATTGCGGTCCGACAAGGTGCTTCACGACGACCAAAAAATGCTTTAGTTTTGCGAACTGTGACTGCAAGATTTTCACCATTTTTGTAGTGAATTTTAATAATTTCAATGCATTGTTGAAGCGTGTATCGTTACATTTTTAGTAATGGCGTAGTTTTTACTTGTCAAATGTCAAAGAATAAAAGCTTCAAAAGTGACAGCTACCGAAAGAGGGGGCCATTCACAATAACACCTCTCATTGGAAAACCCTATATAATGTGTGTTACCTGCGAAGCTAAAAGCTTTTCTGCAGGTGGCTCAGTTTATTGCTTGCAATTAAGCTTGAAAATTTAAGGTTGGTTAGCATTTCTGTATGAAGTTAAGTTAAATATACATAATTAACAGAACATAGGATGTAAAAATAAAAATGAAAACTTAGTTTTAAGTTATGGAATTCAATCTTAAAAAGTGAATTTTACATAGTTATTTTTTTACGTTTCTTGAAATTTCTAATATTTTTAATGTTGCTCGGTAAAGAATTTATTATTGTAGTAGTAATTGTTGTTTACTGCTGGTAGTTCGAGAAGGTACTGGGCTCGTCTTCGCGTGTTTTGGGCATGACTTTAAGGGTGCTGAAAACGAGAGTCATCGCAGTACTCAAGGATTGCTGTCATCTTTCAACAGGGACGCTACAAAAGTAGAGCGACAGGGACAGCAAACGACGCCATATTTCTTGCCGCTCTTTTTTCTATTCAGTAAGGTTTGCCATTTCATGATGGAAAGATATACGAGCCAACAACGAGTCGAAATTATTAAAATTTACTACCGAAATTCGGAGTCAGTGGCCTCAACATTAAGAGCGCTACGTCCAATTTATGGTCGTCATAATCGTCCTAGCAGATCAACAATTGAGCGTCTAGTGGAAACATTTGAATCCACAGGCACAGTACAAAATGTTCCCGTGCCAGTGAGACAAAGAAGTGCCCGTAGTGTCGAGAATATTGCTGCCGCTGGCTGAGGCTTCAGTTGAAGAAAGCCCAAATGTGTCTCTCACACGTCGTTCTCAAGCGTTGGGCATCTCTGTGACGTCGTTGTGGCGAATTTTGCGAAAAGATCTTGGCCTACATCCTTACAAGATTAAATTGACGCAAGAACTGAAGCCGCTTGACCACCAGAAGCGTCGTATGTTCGTGAATTGGGCTGAGCAACAACTTGAAAATGATTCGGATTTTCATCGAAAAATCATCTTCAGCGATGAGGCTCATTTCTGGCTGAATGGCTTCGTCAATAAACAAAATATGCGGTATGCGATCAAGACCGGCACGTTACTGTGAATGGGAATCGCTACCGTTCAATGATAACGGCGCCACAAGCCACACAGCGAATGTCACAATCAATTTATTGGAAACCAAGTTTGGAGAACGTGTTATCTTACGAAATGGTCCAGTCACTTGGCCGCCTCGGTCGTGCGATTTGACGCCGTTAGACTATTTCCTGTGGGGCTACGTCTAGTCTATGGTCTATGCCAACAAGCCAGCGACGATTGATGAACTTCGTACGAATATCGAACGTGAAATTGCAGCAGTATCGGCCGATTTATGCTTGAAAACCGTCGAAAATTGGGTTCAGCGTCTGGACTACTGCAAGCGTGCCCGTGGTGGCCATGCAAAAGAAATCGAGTTCCATACATAATGGCATCGAACGTGCTTTCACAGGAATAAAGAATTTCATTGATATCCAAAACCGTTTTAGTTTTATTTAAAAGAACTTTTGTAGCGCTCTTATTGAAAAACCCTTAACTACTACTTACTATATGGTGCAGTGCAATAACCCACACGGAAATAAGGCCCGCGGTATTAATAATTAATAATAATAATTTAAGAATGTAAGTCCTCACACGCCAGGTATAGTAATTAATGTTTTCAGCAATCATTCATCATTCACCGCGGATATAAGTGATTACCGGTAAGGCAGTTGGTAAGTGCTTGCCACCCTAGGACATCCCCATGTAAATGTAATCGATAGTGTAATAAGGAAAGTAAGTACTAGTAGCTACCAATCAGCACTTACCGAATCGAGTTGGTAAGCAGTAATTTCCTACTGGGAGCTTTCATACTACAATGGATCCCATTGTAGCGTTTAAGGGCGCAATTGACCGGAAGGGCGTTAGTGATAAAGCCAAGATCACACTAAAAATGGGCTAGAGGAATGTGCATCGATGACGAATGTGCCCCCGTTTACCATATATATTTTGTGTTAGATAATCTAGCGAGAACAGTAATTGATGAAATACATAAATGAATAAATAAACCATATTTTCTACAGCATCGCAATACTTTCAATGTACACACATATGTATACTCGCACATATTGGAGACATCTCCACGACATGGTTTTCCCTCTCCCAGGATTCTTCGAAACATTCAAGTAAATATAAATTTCAGAAAATCTCCTTCGTTTCATATTGTAATCGGTGTAATCATATGTACTCGTACGTACACTTTTATTGCAATCATCATCAAAATTATGAATGTGACAGTTCCCGTCGTGTTTTTATAGCCCAGATTATTATGATGTTTAATCTCGTTAAAAAAAATTGTTTCCAATCATTAATAATCGATTCCAGAATATAATTTACACGAAAAAGATAAAAATCAGAGCTTTGCATAGAATAAGCAAAGTACAAACAGTTAGCTGGTGACATAACATAAAATGACAGTACAAACCAACAAACCCCACTCTCATGAGTGACTGTGTCAGTTGGTTTGTTGAAACACTCAAACTCAACGAATTTCAGAATGTGACAGAGACAGTAGCAGGAGAAAAAAAAATTAACAAGTATGTACTATAAAGAGGAAAATGGAATTTTTATTACACGACTTGCCCACTTTATATCTAAACAAGTGTAGGTGTATCTGTTTATGTTTTTTTTTTGTTTTTTTTATTGTAAACAAATATCCATACGTGTATGTGTACACATGTTCACGAGGATAAAGGTCCAATCTTCCGCATGGGGAACATGACAACGAATCCGTTTGTAGAGTAATAAAAATGAATAAAACACCGTGTGACATGAGTCCGTCATAGAAGCGGCAGGGTGGAGGCGTGGGGATATTTTTGAATGACATCCAATTTGTGACAAACAATTGAAATAAAAAAAGGGAAATATAAAAAACGGCGCGGAAAGGGAAATCACAAAAGTCTAAACATTCATCGGAGGTGGTGAAATTCAATTAACCCTTTTACACATCAGGACATATATACATATGTACATATATGTATGTATGAGTAGTGCATCTGATGTTCCAATGTTCTGATTCTGTTCTTTTTTAGATTTAGATTAGTATGTAGTTATGTTTCTCCAAATGTAAAAATAGATTTACAATGTTTTGAGGGTTTTTTTTTAGCCATCGCATCGTTTAAGGTATGGCTTTGGCTTTAATTAAAGATATACACGTATAGGGTCATCCAACAAGAGGTGTCATTTTAAATTTTGCACCATTGTTGAACTGTCAATTTTCAACATATCAATGCGATAACTGTTGATAAGAAAAAACTAGGAGGTTATTATATATGGATCGATACATACTCGCACAACGTGTTGAAATATTGAAGATTCAATTCAAAAGCGTTCAAAATATCGCGGAAATGTTCCGTAAAGTTCGCACTGCTGTTCGTCATCATCAAGCGCCTTCTCGCACACTTCAGTAGTGAAATTAACCGATAAATTTGAAAATTTCGGACAGGTTAGTGCTGTGAAGACTCCAACTACATTGTATCTGTTCGGCAAGGTCAGCTGAAAATATCGCCGCCCTAGCTGAGAGTGTGACCGAAAACTCAGGTGTGTCCATTTCGGGACGATGCGATGATAGGAATTGGGCATATCCCCAAACGCTTTGCACTTCATTTTGCATAATGATCTTGGCCTACATGCTTTATGATTTAAAATGACATCTCCTGCAGCTAAAATTCGTCGGCTATAATCTTGGTTCTATAGCCAGATGTTTCTACGCAATAAGCGCAGAGTGGGTTCTAGCTCCAGGCTTCACCTCTCTATTCAGGAGTGAATGTGGTCTCGAATATTGTAGTAGTCCAACGCACTTACCACCACGGCCACGGCGACCACCGTGCGCCCTGAGTATAAAGAAAAATGTACACACGGCGCCTTTTTGGTCGCGGGAGCTCGTGTGCACAGTTCTATTGGTTTTCTATATACTCATAGCGCGCGACCAAATGGGATCTTCTAACTTTATGTAGATCTCATGTACTCACCACTTACGTTATAAGAACTATATGCAGACACAATCACCCCTAATACGTTTAATAAAACACAACTTTTTGCAGAGAAACAACACTTTCACTGTTCTGTAAATGTCAAACGTCAGCAAATAAAATTAATAAGCCTTTCCGCGGGGAAGGAGAGCACACATCCTCCCCTTAAGGGATACCGAAGTGCGTCCACTTACATATACCAGCAGCACACATGGGAAGCCCGGTTGGTCTTCCTTCCCGATATACAACAATTTTTCTAATCAATTCAGGATTTTGTTTAATAAAATATCGAAACGTTTGTCATTATTTATTCCGATTTCGTCAGCTTTTGTGGGATGAAATCGAAATAGAGTTTTGTTAAATCCGTTCTGATTTCTATTTGACGAACAGTTTCCCACCACCACCCAAATGGGATGAGCTTGCAGGGTGTACGTATACATCATCCCGAGATGGGTGTGCCTGCCTCTGCCGCAAATTTATGCATGGGCGTAATATTGGCAAACATTTTCCAGTGGAAAATCCAGGAAACTAATATTTATTCTCAGATGTGCGACACCTTCTGCTCCTACTCGCTGTGTTTGGTTCCTCGATGGCATTATTCCACCTCCGACGTGATGGCAACACATGCGTTGGGTTTGTTGGGGCCCTTTAGTGTCAGCAGCAGAAGCAGCAGCAGTGCCAGAATAGCAACTTCGGAGATCCCAGACGGGTACATATCGAACACATCCTTGAATACATTTCTGCTATGTTCTCTGCGATGTAAAAAAAGCGGTAAATAAATTTGAATAATACGATTTTTGTGTTAATTTTTTCGGTCTGCATAGCTGGGTATGGTGACTTTAAGTCAACATTTGCAATTTAGGCTGCCGCCCTTTTTTTCTGCCGTTGCTGAAATAAAAAATTTGCATAGGTATACCTACTTCGCCATCGCCATAGAGGAACTCACTGTATGGTTGCGGAAGAGGTGTGAATTATTGTAAGCTGAACGAATCCTTTGGAGGATTATAGATATGTAGGTACGAAAGAGTAATAATTTTGGAGAAGAAGTAAGGTTTGTGATATGATAACGAGACTTGGGTGTGAAAATGCAAAGTAAATATCACATCACGTAGTCAGACAAAACATATCGCAATGAAAAATGAAATAACCACCTGGAAACACAATAGCTGGGGTAGAAGTGGTTTAAATTGGGTGAGCGCCGCGCGTGCTGTGGCATAGTGGTTTGTGCGTTAGACTACGAGGGCTGTTCGATAAGTCAGTGACTTTGATGCAAGATGGCGCTCGGATTGCATTGAGTTGTTTCCGTCATATTTGTTTCTTTCTAGGCATAGAAAAAAAAACTTAGACAGATCTGTCAAACATTGATTTTTTTACAGTGATCGAAAGAACTTTGGTTTGTGTTATTTGCTCAAAATGGAAAAAAGTGAATTTCGTGTTTTGATAAAACATTACTTTTTGCGCGGTAAGACCATTAAGGAGACAGAAAATAGACTTAAAAATATTATGGAGACTCTGCTCCCTCGCATGGGATGGCACAAGAGTGGTTCACTGAATTTCGTACGAGCTTAAAAGACACTGAGCATCCAGGACGTCCAAATGACGCCACAACGGAAGAAATGGTCAAAAATTGCAGCTCAAAGTTCGTGAGATAGCTGGGACAGTAACCATTTCAAAAGATAGCATCATACGTATCCTGCACGACCATTTGGACATGAAAAAATTATCGGCAAGATGGTTGCCGCGTGGGCATCGTAGCGCAAGTGGTTAGTGCGTCGGACTATTGAGCCAGCGGTCTTGGGTTCGAATCCCGCCGCAAACACCTAAAAAAAGTTGTTCACAGTGCCCACCTCTTTCGAATGTCTGACAAGCATCAAAGAGTATCATTTGTCACGATTGAGCTTCTCAACTCGCCGTTCGGAGTCGGCAAAAAACTGTAGGTCCCTTCCATTCGTGCAAAAATATAACACGCACACACAAATGGTTGCGAGAAGAAGGCCCAGGTTCACCTCGAGCTGTAGCGCCAACTAAGTAAGTAAGTAAGGTTGCCGCGTTTGCTGACGATTGATCAAAAACGGATTCGGGTGAAGTTTTCATAGCAGAATTTGGAACATTTCAAGCGTAATTCAAGTGAATTTTTACGTCGTTTCGTAACAGTTGATGAATTCTGGATACACCACTACATGCCAGGAATGAAAGAACAATCAAAACAGTGGACTTCTTCAGACAAACGTGCACCAAAAAGGCAAAAACGGGTTTGTCGGCCGGAAAAGTCGGGAGACCGGTTTTCTGGGATTCCGACGCACAGTGGTCGATGTTGTGTCGCTAGCTGGACTTAAATCTTAAATAAACTTTTTTTTAATCTTTTAAAGCAAAATTTATTTAATTATGATTCTAACAACATACTAATGCTTCAGGTGGCAAGGATTTATTTATTTTTTTTTTTTTTTTAAGATGCCTTTTATCATTAGATCATTAGAATTAGATCAAAAGAGGGGCTGACACGAAAAAAATTCCGCGCAGCTATTTGCTTTCGGAAATTGTTGGGGGGGCTCACTGGCAGTCTACATTTTGGTAATTCGGAACTAAATTTCCTACAATTTTGATCCTTATCAATTTTTCCCTAGGATCGATATTTTTCGATTTAGACCCGAAAAGAGGGGTAATTACAACTTCGGTAATAACCGAAAATAAACGAGTTCTTCGATAAAAAAAATTGTACGGGCAATTGAGATTCTTTGCAAAGCCAAGACTCTTTAAATTTCAAGAACACATGCAGTATAATGTCCCTTCGCCGCCCACTTTTGGAAAATTAGTGATACAAACGTTTCGGCGTAAGTTACGCATTTAGTATGCTGTTCATCACTTATGTTTATGCCCAATATGGAAAGCTTTGAATGCACATACTACAACTTTATTCACTCAATCAGAAATGAAAGATTTAAAAAATCTGTCATCACGCATATAGAGTAAGATATTTCTCTTCTAGTAATAAAAAGCGGTCTGTTGGAAGAGCATTGGTACCTTTAAAAAATTTAAAAAAAAAACTTTATGCCGGGTCTTGGCACGTAATTTATACACTAAATTAAAGTGTAATACTGGAACTTGACGGCAAAATAACTTTCGTAATTGGACTATGTGGTACTTTTTTTTTTAATCTCTTTATACACAAAAATTGATTGATTTGGTTATCACTAAATTGATGAATATAAAACGTCTTTTTTATAATATAATTTTTATAACTATTTCAATTTATTTTTTTGTTTTGTATAGTACTTAAAATGAGGAATTTTCAACATATTTCAGTTTTTATATAGATCTTTAAAATTGGTAAAAACTTGCACTTACAATGACGCAGTCAATTTTTAACTGAAACAGATAAAATCAATCTGAACTTAAGTTGCAACTTTGTGGAGCTTGTACCGTTATAAAATCAAGTATTGGGAACATTTCTTGGTTTGAACATGTCATTTGTATAGTGCTCTCTAGATAAAACGGTAAAAAAATTAAAAAAACGAGTTTGAATTTTTTATTTATGACCAGCTAAATCGTACTAAATCGGCCACTGTGCGACGGCGTAATCTTCATTAACTATTTGGAAAAGGGAAAAACGATTACCGGATAACAGTACTATGCCAATTTGATAAATTTAATGCAGAATTGATGGAAAAAAGGCCTCATTTCAAAAAGAAAAAAGTGCTCTTTCATCACGATAATGCACCACCCTATTCTCCAGATTTGGCTCCTATTGAATATTTCTTGTTTCCTAATTTGAAAAAATGGCTCGGCAGAAAAAGATTTTCATCGAATGATGAGAGTGCCGATGCAACAAATGCCTATTTTATAGGGTTTGAAAAATCATATTTTTTCGAAGGGTAAAAAAAGTTGGAAAATCATTGGGAAAAGAGTATCGCGCTTAAAGAAGCCAATTTTGAAAAATAAATTAAATATAATAAATTTTTTTTGAAAAAAAAAAACCTTTTTAGTTTCAAAGTCACTGACTTATCGAACAGCCTACGTATTACGCATTCTGTTTCCGATTCAACCCCAGCAAACACCAAAATGTTTTTCACACTGTCACCTCTTCCGAATGTCTGAAAAGCACTCAAGAGTAGCAGTTGTCATGATAGTCTAAGAGCCCACAGCAATTTTCGGGTGTGAAGATATAACCATGAAAATGATTACTATTATTATTAAAGGGTGAGATGTACCGCGACCTTAAAATCTATTGTGCTCCCTACAAGTCCTAGGTGAGGGAACATCCACTTCGTCATTATTCCTATTGGAATCGGTTAGAGGGAGCTTCGCTCACACCTTGCCCAGGTGAGAATTCCATAGGTCACAGCACTTTATCCCAACGAATTTCTGTAAAAATCGCAATAGGAGATTGGGTGCTCTGCTGTAATTTGGTATTTACCGAAGCACTTGAATCCACCAGGATGTGTTCTGGACTCATTGCAAAATCTGCATGAGTCTTCACCTGAGATATCCCTTGAGTTGGTTTTTGTTAAGGATGATGCAAGATTTGAATCCTGAGTTTTTCTCCTGTTTGTCTTCTCCAGTGCTCGGGGCTCCTCTTCTATGGTGTGTTCTCCTATGCCCCAGAAGGGTTCAGGGCCTACAAATGGTGTGAAAGCCCTAGATATTTAAAAAAATTAAGTGGAGGAATCCGAAAATGTACATATATAATGAAGATGATGTTGATAATGAATCATCGGATGAGTTTGATGATGAATAGTTTAATGGCGTTCCAAAGTTATTTGTAGATACGTGTCATAGTTTCACACGCTACGTACATAGTTATAACCTACAGTTACGGACAAAACAATAAGACCACCGAACAAATTTCAGAAATTTAGTTAACAAAGTCAAGATTTCAAACATTTTTGATTTTTTTCTTTTTATTTACCTTATTATAAACAGTAAACTTATTGATAAACAAAATTCAAATATTCATATTAAATTTTAAATAAACAAAATTAGTTAAGTAAGACCTAAAGTTCGTATCTCATTTTCACTGAAAAACAAGATAATCCTGGGAAAATTCGGACTTTTACAGTTGAGTTTTCTTTTTTTTTCGAAAAACAGGATAAAAGTTTATAGTGAAAACATTTTCAAAAGCAAGGTATCAAAATATTACGTAATAAATTTTTATCTGTGTAATAAATCTGTTCGTTTTTTTATTTAACACATTGGTATTTAGATTTAACAAAAATGGACGATTGGGACGATAACACTAGGATTTGGATAGTGCGTCGCCATCATTCTTTGGGGTCTGTGATTTTAGTCCAAAGAGAGTTTATGCGGACGTTTGGTGGCATTTCTCTGAGCTGTTTTGCCGAGCCTGGGACTGGGACAGCCACAAAAAGCCCTTATCACAGAAATTCTTCAGTTAGGACACAGGATACCATTGCTGTTGTAGCTGCTGCCATACAAACCGAACCTAGCGTTTTGACCTGGAACCAGCGTTGTAAAAGAACTAAATCTTTTGGGAGGGTAATTCATCTAGAAATGATTTGAAGTCATTTTCAAAAAAAAATATTGGGATTTATAAAATCTTAAATCACCATTCTGTTGAAGTCTGTTCAATTTTTAGCAATCATCGAATTATATTCAACTGAGTGAGTTGAAGTCAGTAGTGAATCACACTAATATTATAAATGCGGAAGTAACTCTGTCTGTCTGTTCCCCGAACCAATCATAATCGAATTCGGCACAGAGATAGTCAAGGACCTGGGGAAGGAAATAAGCTCGCTAGGGGGCGCTGGGGTCAAGTTATTAATAAAGCATTTTCACGCCTAAACTGCTGAACCAATCATAATGTAATTCGGTACACAGATAGTCTGGGACCTGAGGAAGGACAAAAGCCGAAAAACTGCACGTTAAGGGGCGCCGGAGTCAAGTTATTAATGCCTGTCTTTTGCAAAACGCCATTCGTTTATGTGGAACTTCTTAAATATTGCTTAAGAGTTCCTCTTTATTTCTTGATTTTTCTTCGCCATGCTCATT
Organism: Brachyopa scutellaris; assembly: GCA_949775065.1. Lineage (NCBI taxonomy): Eukaryota > Metazoa > Arthropoda > Insecta > Diptera > Syrphidae > Brachyopa > Brachyopa scutellaris. The sequence goes on along the minus strand of OX459112.1, from coordinate 82,197,427 downwards.
TTTTACAATCGCTCACAAGTTTTCCAATGGATTTAGGTCTGGAGATAAGGAGATCCAGCTCATCAGATCAATGTTATGCTCCTGTCTCCGCCTATTAACTCTAACCACCGTTTGCTTAGAGTCATTATCCTGCATAAATTGCTACCTCAATGGCATTTCTCACTCTACATCACTCTTCTAATATTTTAATGTTCAGATTCTGGTCCGTGATCTCCTTCATCAAAAATATTGGATTCAAACCATGCCAGAAAAAACACGTTCAGATGGTCTATCTATCTATATATCATAGCCCCACCAAATCGTCTCGTGTACGTCGTCCAAGGTTTGATCGTCTAATAGGAGTCATTAGTCAAACAAATTACTCTCCCTAAAAAACAACAAAGTCGTTTTTGACTAATACTATTCAAAAGAAATTAAAAAAAAAACTTACGGAATGAATGTTTCGTAATGAATGCCCGCAACCCAATTGGATAACCTCACTTTTTACACGCAAACTTATTTTCTGAAAAAATTATCGAATTGATAAATATCGCATTGAATTTCAATTTATCGTAAAAACTATTCGGAATCAGTGTAATGATACGCAGAACTCGAATCAATTGCAGCAATAAAAATAGTACATTTGCACAGCCTAAATCAGCGTATAATGCCATTTATCGAGTTGAGGCATTGATCAGTGGCGTTTATTCTAAGGTGCGCAGGTGTTCTCCGCACACCCCAACGAAATCCATCTTTAACAATATCGCGCTAACAATATCTAGTTGAGTTGTAATTCAAAAATGCTCAATTAAAAATACTGCTTTAACATCCACTTCTGTTCACTCTGTTGTGCCGCACCGTCGCGTCATAGCCAAATCAACCAAACCAAACACCGAAGTCAAAATCCCAGTACCAAAATGTATATAAACCATTCAATACAAATTGACGTCGAACAAAATATTCTCCTCTTTTCGTAAGTAAATCGAACGGCGCGCGCCGTCATACATACTTTCAAAGCTTTATCAACCTATCCAAACCAACAAAACAAATTCAGTTTGACGTCAACTCGCCCGGTTGTTCTCCATTTACTAGCGCACCAACTCAACGGAAATATCCATATAAAATAAAATTCTACCACATTCAAAGTCCCAACAATCGTCTGTACAAAAACATGAATTTGGGTTCTCCAGAGAACTGCGCACCCAGGATCGATGCAACACATTTCTACCCTTTTCTTTAGTGATGGTGAGCAGCAGCGTTGCCACAATGCTACTTTTGTAGCAAAAGTGCTACATTATTTTTCAGCTTTTTCAATTTGCTACTTTGCTACTTTAATTTTAAAATTTGCCCCATTTTGCTACATTTTACTTTTGAAGTCACATTGACCTTTTTTCGAAGTTCACTGCAAAATAGTTTGTTGCTGTTTGGTAATGCTCTCTGTTTCAATCCCAATAATAGGTCTATTCAATGAAGCTGTGCTGGACCGAGAAAAACAGTAAAGTAGAAGGTTTTTGTGTTCAATAAGAAGAGTTTCTATCCAAAACTGATCTGCTTTGTGTTCAACGACTCTGTTCTAGACAACTTTTCGGCACCTACTCTTGAGGTAGAACAGATTTGTGAGAAATGTTAAAATCAGCTGTGTTGCACATTTGATTGTTTTATTTGAAGTGAAAAGTGTTTCGACGAGATTAAAGTTTACCAAATGGGAGAAATTGAAAATCAATCGCAAAAAGGGCGATCAGTTATTGTAAAATGCTATAAATAATTTGGAAAACATTAAGTAAAATAATCATCAACGCAGTGCAGTGTCATTTTTGACAATAAACATAACTTTCAATGCTGACTTGATCTAAAATTTTTCACAAATCTGTACTGTTCTGATCTGCCTTTTTTCTCATTGAACAAAGCTTATTCATTTGAAGGTGAGAGCTGAGTTTTCTATTTTGTGCATCCCAAACATGCGTTACCTTCTGTCGTTTATTTATTCTGTTGGAATTCAAAAACTGGTAAACTGCCAACTAAAGCAAACAGGAAAATTGTTGCATTGCTTCTGTTAAGTTTAGACTGGATCAGAAATATGATAAGTTGTACTTATGTTATTGTTGCAGATTCGTAATAAGCGAAAAGAAAAGGAGGAGGGAAATAAAAATAAACAAATAAATAAATATGGATAGTATAGAAGAGCATTGCCTGGTCATGTGGATTCTCTTCCAAAAGTTATAAGGAAGTGTTTTCCTGACTCCAAGGTAGCACAACATATAACTTGTGCTAGAACGAAAACGACAAGTGTTATAAACAATCAGTTTTTGTAAAATAAATTGATTGCTCTTACAAACGTTCTTCTTTTGTTTATGCTACCATAGGCTACTTTTCAGAATGAGAGATTTTGCTACTTTTGCTACTTTCCACAGTTTTTCGGGCTACATTTGTCCAAAGTCAGGCGGCAACGCTGGTGAGCAGGTGAGGTGATGTTAGCTGTGGGTATGATGTTGCTTTTCATATTCTGTTTTATTTCGCATCAATTTGAGTTCTCCAGCAAACTGCGCACCCATATGCTCGATACAACACCTTTTCTATCCTTTTCTTTAGTGATGAAGATGTTAGCTGTGGCTGTGGGTATTAAGTTGCTTTTCATACTCTGTTTTGTTTCGCATGTTAACGTTTGTTTGGTTGAATTTTGTTCGATTCTCTTCTCTTGATATTAGTATTTGTTCGATTTCGATGTGCTCTATATTTGTAGAACTCCATTCTCCATCCCCATATCGACTAAGCGAAAGCAAAAAGCAACACAACACCAGTCGTTTTTTTTTTTGCAAGCCTATATAGGCTAAACATGTTTCAGCAGCATGTTTACCATGTTAAATGCAGCCTGGATAATTATGCAGTCTTATTTTTACTCTGAAATCTTTTTCGCAATCTATACGGGTTATAAAAAAACACGCCTACTAATCATTGTTCATTCGCATTTTGGCAGTAGTAAGATGTGCATGTAGTTCTTTTAAGCCAAAGTATATAAGAGAAAAATATGACCTGTCGATGCGCTATTGAAAAATGATTGGAGAAACTATATTTGCAATTAAATTTGGAAGAAAAACTGGAAATAATTAGTTCTGGAAGGCCAACACTGTCTCTTCCGGATTTGATTTGTAAGGTGGAAATTAAAAGTAAATCTTTTAGTAGACATTTTCAGTTTTTTAACTATGAAGGAAAATTTTGGTCGGGTGGCTGCCCCATTCTTAATAAATTATTTTGTTGGCCTTGTTTACTTTACGTCCTCGTGGTGGTCCTGGAGAAAACTGAGCATAGACGTTTTTATCTAACAAAAAAAAGTAGAACACCCTGCTTCGAACATCACGGCACGTCACTGGCATTGATCGCAGCACAGCGCCATCTATTATTTGTCTCGTTAACTTCTCCACCCAAAATGCACGCAAACGTCTTTTATCACAATGAATTTCACAATTATCCGAAATTTTTCAAGCTTCGCAACGAATTTTCCACATTTACATCAAATCATGCGATAAAATGCAAAATTTCGTCGAAAAAAAATCGCGTTTTTCCGGGATTTTGCGAGTTTTCCACTAAGAATTTTATATTTTTCCATTCGAAAAGCCATACCGGAATAATTCCACACAAAATTCCATACATTTCGATTTTTCCAATTTGCCGACTTTTCCGGAGGGTTTTCCCAAAATGTTCCTTCTCCTGGCAATTACGAATAACTGAAAGAAAATTTGAGTCAAATCGGCCCAGCCGTTCTCAATTGATGAATGACTATACATTTTTTTTACACTATTTTTATATACATATATAGATTTTTCATTTCCCGGGAATATTCATTCCAGATGTTCTTGGGAGAACTGCATCCTTTTCTTTCGGTGTCTAATGGCAATGAGTGGCACATGTTAGGAACTTCTTCTGAAGAGATGATAATCTTCAAGTCTCCTTCGTACGGTTTCGGAGCAGACTGGCAGGTCCAACTCACGTTTCACGCCTTCAGGTGAATTAAATAGGTCTTTCTAGGACAGGCATGTGATCATCTCTGCGCGATGTTTTTCTTTGCCGAACAGTTGGCATATGAGATATGGAGTTTCGATGGCCGCAACTGTACGTAGTCCTATACAAGAGGGCTCTTATCCATAAACTATAGAACTCATTGCCTCCCAGCAAGCATTCTGTTAGGTCCTCAATAAATTGTGCAAAAAAACATGGACTGAGCGCACATCCCTGTCAAAGTTTTCCAGGATTTGTAGAGTAGAGCAAAAAAATAAATATTTTAAATTCATCGGGAATAAACTGAGGCAAAATTATTGTGTCGGGAAATAATGATCAAGCTCAAGAATCACGCAGATGTTCAAATAGGGGCATATTAAGCGTCAACCGAAGAAAGCGAACGAAATGTTTGAGCTGCTGTGACTTTCTCTGATGAAGACAACGGGACTTTCTTCTCCATCGACCGCACCGCTTCATATTCATATTTTCGTATTTACTGAAGTGTTCACATATTAAATTTAAGATTTGCCTCACTCATCGTGCCTCCTGAGTGCTGCCTTAAATCCTATTAACAAGGAATTCCATTTCGGAAATCCTGCTCGCTCACACATTCGCTGCTGCCATTATTTCTGCCGCGTCGCGGAGCGTTTCTTTTTTAATGAATACCAGATTAGCACATGGGATCTATATACACGCTCATTCGAGTGAAACACCACGCACAGACACGCGTAATAAGTGCCAAGCGGCACATAAATCCAGGCTGCTGGATATGGGAAGCACCCCCCTGCCGCAAGGCGACCGTCTTAAAACTTAATTCGGAGCTGCGAATCCCCACCGCGATATACGAGTACATGGTGTGAGCATGGACGGATATACGACGTGTAATTTAATGCTTATGATACTTATTTCACGGCGTTTAATATTGAGGAGCCGCTTCTGAAGTAGCACGCGGGCTACTGACTCTGCTGCTGCTGCTGCCTCCAACGGGTTAATTGTTTTCCTGGTTTTAATCTAATGAAATGCGTCATATTGAGTTACAAATGAGTAATCAGGGATTTACTTTGTAGGAGGAGGGAGGGTTGGAGATTTATTCGTTTCATGTTACGATGACACTAATTGGAGGGAGAAGTCGTGCAGCAGGAGTGAAAGCGAGTATAAAGCTCCACAAGGGTGTTAAGTGAATAATTTAATTTGATATTAGTCCAAGTGAAAGCGACTTGTTTTTTTTTTCTCTGAGAATTAAAGATGCGAAAGTTCATTCGTTAAAAATACTTTAAACATATGGGGTAGGTATGCTTTTATTCAAAAAAAGGATAAAATGCTGACAATACTTAGTTTTGTGATACATAGATACACTGGTGATCACTTGGATGAGGCCATACATTTTGCAATTGATTTTCACTCTTTATACATGTTGGAGATTTTGTACCCGGAAACTTTTACTACCTGTGAACAGGTACATATTTTCCCAACAGGTATTCATAAAATTAAAGGGTAAATAAAATACGACCGTTGGAATTTCCCAAGATCAAACAATGAACTACTTGAAAAGCGTATAAAAAGATGCACAACTAGGATGAGGCCATTGCGAATACAAAAGACGCTCGATATAGTGAACATCGATATAGTGAACAATCCAATATTTTTATTTTTTTTAATTATCTGGATCCTGCCCCAAGGCTGATACTGCGACCTGAAAGATCTGTTGTATCATAGGATAGTAATTAGTCCAAAAGGCAAAGCACCTTTCTAATAAAGGCGAGTAAGTCCTTGGTTGACGCATTTTTTAATTCATAAGGTCTAGGCAGTTCTTTGTGTAGGGTACGTCGTCTGACCCCGAAAAGTGCCGGGCAATCAAAAAGGACGTGTTCGGTTGTTTCGACCTCTTCCAAAAAGAGTCGACAATCGGTCTCGCTAGACAGGCCTAACTTGTTCAGGTGGTATCGTCAATCCAATACAGTAATCACACGATATTTTATGCGGCTATTCTAAATAGTGAACATTTCTTTGAACCTTATAGCATGCAAAAACACGTCTAAAACTCATTAGTGCTATGCAGTCGGCAGTATCCATACAATCGTCCAAATTTACAGTTGGTTCTACTCATCGTGTTGTGCGAGAATCTTGCATGATTATGTATGTTTGCAGTGCAAATACAAAGTGCGTGTTGCTTATTTTGTTATTTTGTGAACGATCTTTTTTGTGACCATGTCTCGTAAGCATTTGACTCTTACAGAAAAAAGTTATATTTTAAAGCAATTATCGGATGACAAGTAATATAACATAAGTTGTTGCTATACCCTAATACTGTAAACAAAACAAAATTTAAGGTGTTGCGGTTACATTTTTGGCCAAAAAATATGAAGTAGCTAAATCTACTGTCTGTAGTACATATTAACAAAGAAAAGAGAGGCAATTACTGCAAAACTGAGCGACACCTTTTTAAGGTTTTAAGTACATGGAATGTATAATTTTAGTTGCAATTTACGTTTTTTACGGATGAGTTCTTGTTTTTGTTAAAAATAAAATATTCTTTCTTATAAATATTGGCTTGTTTCTTAGTACAGTAAAACTTGTGAATAGTGGAATCTGCGAATAAAAGAATCTTGCGAAACCTGGATAGAGGACATTTTTGGATGCCAATTTTTATTTCCTTCATACAAATTCACTCTTATATAGTGGAAACCTGCGAAATCTGAATACTGCAAAATTTTTCAATGAAATTTGTTTTTTTTTTGTTTCACTCTTCAATAGCAGAATCAAGATATGAATACGCCAAAATTCATTAACATTTTATCGGCTTCGTTTCCTTTTCGGAGAATTTTGACATTTTAACTGTTTTTTTTTGTGTGTGTCTCATTCTACTAGCGGCTACATTCAGCAAGTACATATTCTGAACTTCAATATCAAAATTGATCGAAAAATAATAAAAGAAATAAGGTTGCCGATTGTGGAAAAAATTGCGAATAGTAGAAATGCTGCGAATAGTGGAAAAAAATGTAGCACCGAAGCATTCCACTATGCGCAGGTTTTACTGTAATTGCAAAGAAAAATTGTAATTATATTCTATACTAGCTGGCCCGTGCTCGCTTTGCTTCGCCTGCCTACCACATTTATGGGATGTAGTTGATGGAATTTTGATTTACTTTGCTGTCTTAATAGACCAAGAGCCCGCAGTAATTTTCGGTTGTAAATAGTAACCAAAAGAGTCACTGTTACTCTTATCACGATTCCTCCGATAAAGCCGAACATGAATCGCAATATAGGGTGTCCCAGTTTAGAGGTAGATATAATCCGTTAACTGTAAATTCCTGCAGATTAGCGGACAACAAATCGTATGACAGTGGGGTATATTTTCAGCCCGTCGAAGTAAGGGACCACTTTAAATGATATTACTTCTGAGCTAATACAGATACAAAAACAATTCCTTAAATTTCGGAGAGGCAATTAAAAGCGCATACGAAATGTTGAAGACTTTATGTACATCTATGCAGTCATAAAAAAGTTATGGCCCCTTAAACTCAAAATTTTGAAAATTGGTTGTTCCAATTTCTTACCTCAAATGCATTTTTCTCAAAACTTTTACTTCATAAAAAGCTCTTTTTTTACTACACTTTTATCTTTGGCGAATTCTCTTAAAATTATGTTAAACAACTTTTTCACGTACGGCTAACAGCGGTGGTAGTAAAAGCCATTTTTCGTCAGATAAAATTGATAAAAAACTATGCAAAACAATACATATTTCCTATTGAAAGCCGGAATATTTTCTTTCGGGTCCATGGCAGCGAAATATTCTCATGTGGACCATTTTGCTGGCCACTTGCTGTATCAATTTGATGTAATCGAGCATTTCATTTTAATTTTGCATTTCGACTTATGCACCCAATATCAGGTCGATTTGATCGCTAACTAATTTCGCTTATTATTTTTTAATTTAATTGCCAATGCCAAATAAATGATAAAAGATAAAACAGAACAGATAAAGAAGAAGAACCCTGCAAAAAAAGGTTAAAACTCAATTCCAATCCAACTCAATAACCTTAAAATTGCACTCAAGTATAACACACGAAATACAATTACACGAATACGACACACCCCTTTACAAAACTTTACCAGCTGCATTACAGTGTCCCCACTTCATTTTTTCCAAATTGTAGTGAACAGCTTCAAAAATCGTAGTGTTTCACAGTAAATCGAACTACACTACCCCCCTTTCACTAGCACACACCCCAACCCTTTCATCTTAGCACAATTCTAGATGGGAGCACAACGGGCCCGATCCGTGGCCTACGTGAAGAGGAGTGATCCTCACCCTCACAAACCAACCAACCAAATCGAAGTGATAATGGTTTTTCCAATTTAAAAAGAGTAGAAGAACTTGCCACTTGCGATTGCGACGGCTTCGGAACTGCGGATTTCTTCTCAGTTCTAAATATAATTGAAAAAGCATGGTAATATGAAGTACTTACATGCATATGTATGTTTATAATTATGAAAGCACTATTAAAAACGTAATTCGTACCGCTGAATTAATTGAAAGTATCGCTTCATGGTGATTTTCGATTAAATATAGGAAATTATATAATGTGCTGCAAACGTTACTAACCAGTTACCACCAGACGATGCAATACGCAAATAACAAAAACCGTTATTAGTACATTAGGCGCGTTTTTTTTTAAACCTATATAGATTTCGAAAAAGCTTTCCATACAAAAATAAGACTGGATAATTATCCAGGCTAAGGTTTTGTTGTATTTTACATTGAAAACATGTTGCGGAAACATGTTTAGCCTATATAGTTTTGAAAAAAAACACGCGTATTGTTGCGCTTGCGGTGCGGGTTCGACTTTTGACATTTCTACAAAATATTCCACTGAACTGTAAAGAAAAATGCAGCTTAAGCTGAACGTTATTCTGAAATTGTGCATTCAGATCATTCAGTCCGAAATATTGAATCGTTAAAACATTTTAACAAGAATTATTGCATTTTCTTCAGAGCTATCATATTTTTTCTCAAATTGTAGTGTTAAGGAATTTTTCGTAGTGGCGTAGTGAAAAAGTTGAAAAGTAGAAAAAGTGTAGTGAAACACTTGAATTGTAGTGAAAGTGGGGACACTGGCTGCATACCTGCATTACTCAACTAACTTCTGTAGTGTATACACACATACATGAACATAATGTAAACAAAACAGAAAGAAAAAAAATACGCACCAATAAAACCTTTGCGCTCACGCTGAGCAGAGCAGACACATACACAAATCCATTTCACTCAGATTTAACGCGTATTTATAGGAAAAATGAGAAATACAAATTACGAAGAGAGATCGAAAGGAAACCAAAAGAAGAAAACACCACTGAGATTGGTTTCAGAACAGTGATCAATTAACAAATTAATTAAAAAAGGTATTTTGCAAAGATGTTATTAATATTGCTCAGCTTGTAGAGCACGTAGAAATATAATTTTGGACTTAAAAGACGCGTATTTTAAAGCTCTTAAAATTGATCTGAATTTCAATAAAATAGACGAAGGACAAGTTTACCGTTTTTAGGTTCAAAGTCTAATTATTGAATTTCTTGGTTTTCGCACTTAAAATCAGATATTTTTTTTATGCACGAATCTGCTCCTTATCAAAACCTAATCAACACAAATTATCAAAATCCGTTTAGCCGTTTGCTGTGTAGGTCCATGCAAGGAATTTTCACTTTGTTTTATATTATTAGGGATTCACATTAGAAACATACACACTTTGATGAAATTTGCTTCAAGGAGTCCACGCTCGTTACAATGAACAATCTCGCTCCAGTGAACAGGCCTGGTTGTTATTAGTTCACTATATCGACCGTCTACTGTATTTCGCTGCGGGAGTTCACATCAGCTTTTTTTTTCAAAGTTTTGTTAAGAATATTTAATAAAGCGTTGAAAGAACTGATTGCAAAATGTAAGGCCACGTCCAAGTGATCGCCAGTGTATATACATATGTATGTAAGTATATCGGCACCTTCTTGTTTATTAATGTTCGATTTGATTTCGTGCGATACTACGGGGGGAATATATTTTAGGAATTCTCTCCATCGAAGTAGAGTCATGGACTTCTGCACGAGGAGAAATTGAAACAGAAGTACTAAATACAAATGCATTCACAGTAAAGGCTCCCATAAGCGGACACTTATTTTCCGGAACCAATTTCCAATTTCCTATGCAAAGTGCGTTCTTAGAAACGGACAGCCCTCATAACCGAACAAAAAACCTCCGGTCCCATGGCTGTTCACTGAGAGAGAGATTTCACGGTATATACAGGGTGGTCCGGTCTGGGATACAGATATTTTGGGATTTGATTCATTGGTTCATGTTATGAACAAAATCGTATAGGAGGGGGGTCTCTCTTGAATACCCCCTGAGATACATGGTGTTTAAAAAAGTTCCTTCAGAGAAGTAGGTACCAACAGTTGTTCAATTATAACTTCTATGCCCGTTTTCACTGTGCGAGTTTAAGTGGTGTCGATCCAGCAAAAATCTCAAGATCAACACGAATTGCGTTTTCATACTGCAGGCTTAACGATAAAATCCACTCAAATAGTCCTTTAACTTAAGCCACCGGTTTCCGCGGCTTAAGTGTCAATCCAGAGAGTAAACTGTTGCCGTAAGTGTACCAAAATAATATGAACCTCAAAATACAGTACAGAAAACCTACCTAAACAACGAAATGTTTTATCTGGTAATGCGACTCTCATTTTATGCAAGTGGAGGGGATGATTCTGCTGATATCGCTGCTCGCTGCGCTCGCGACTTCAGTTGTGTATCTGTTTCTTCAGGATGCACAGGAAGGGGTGTGCATTTTTTTGTTTTCGTCAGCATACTGCGGTTTCGTCGTTTTTTTAATTAAAAATGATTTAATTGAATTATTTTTATACTTCCACACATGCAGCGGCTTCTTTTTCTTCTTTTTTCTTTATTCTCATTGTATATTTTCTAAAAAGCACTTGACAAGGAAATGAAAACCAAATTTCGTTTGACATTTTGTGTTCATTCACAATTGCCTTTTTCCATAAATGGTTCACAATGACACTCAATCCATGTTCAATCCTACACTTAAATAAACCGACACTTAATCTCGCACAGTGAGAACGGGCACTAGGGTATTAAACTCAGAGCAAAAAAGTAGAGCTCACACACACATTTGCACACTTAGGCAGATTCTGGGAAAAACCCAAGAAGTCCAAATCGATACCCACGCCTGTTAATCGATTTCAAGGCCGCCTATGACAGCATATGGAGGGATGAATTTTATAGAGCCATGTCTAGTTTTGACATTCCTGCCAAACTCATCCGGCTGTGCAGGATAACGATGGAGAAAGCTCGCTGCTCCATCAAGGTCGGTAATGACCTCACCGAGACCTTCGATGTTAAAAAAGGATTCAGACAAGGTGATGCGCTGTCATGTGACTTCTTCAACATCATACTTGCAAGAATTGTTCGAAGTTCACAAGAAGGAACGATCTTTCAAAAGTCCGTTCCACTACTTGCATACGCCGACGATATTGACAACATTGGTAGAACACAGCGAGCTGTCACCGGTGTGCGTTCGCGAGTTTAGAAATGGAAGCGGCTAAAATGGGTTAGCGATAAACGAGGGCAAAACAAAGTACTCGTATATGCTATCAACAAAAAGGGACACCCAACGTCGACGAATTGTATAGAACGTCTTAATAGACAACTACAACTTTGAGGTAGTAAAGGAATTTGTCTACCTCGGCTCTACTATAACATCAAAAAATGACATCTCGTCGGAAATCTTACTCTTGATCGACTAAGGAGACTATGTGAGCCCCTTACCATCCCAGTTTTACTATATGGAGGTGAAGCATGGACTTTATCGAAAGCGGATGAAGATATCCTTGTTCGCTTCGAGAGAAAGCGAAGAATCCTCCGTAAGATATTCGGTCCCGTTTGCGTTGACAGATTTTGCAGGAGAAGATTCAACCATTAACTGTACGATCTGTACAGCGACATCGACCTGGTCAAAAAACTGCACATCAACGCTCCGGCTCGGAGAATATTCGATTCTAACCTGGGGGTCAGCGAAACAGAGGACGCCTAGCCTAAGGTGGCGCGCACAAGAAGAATAAGACCAACTTGGAGTGCGCAACTGGAGGCAGTTAGCTAAGGACCCGGCTGTAGCACCCCCTAAGTAAGTAACTAAATACATTCATCCTGTTATCCTTTTTCGGGCACTATCATTAGCTAAATGCACCCATATTGGATCAATACATATCACTACGGAGAGATGCGGTGGGTCAACATATTTGTTACCTGAGACAATGAAACCCTCGCGCTGTCCTTAGTTCCAAGAATTGCATACATAAAAGTACAGAAGGTGCTTGACCAATATCTTTCGCACATCACTGTACCTACTATATAATGGTTAATACATACATTGATGCTGGGCCATTAAACTTGGAAGCTGGAAACAAAAAGGTTCACAGGTTCACGAGCAGATAGTCGGCACTGTGATTCTAAAAGGATTTTCAGAATGAAATCAATCGATTGCCGTTCTAATTGAACGGAACGACGACACTGCCGCCATCGGAAGTGGTTAGTAGCATGCAACAGTGGTCCTTTTAATTTAATTTCGTTTGCTTGGTCTTCTTCTTCTTATTCCTTTCGCCTTCACGTACACTAAGTGGACAAATGTTTCCTCTTTTTTTTTTGGACCAACTCAATAGCACAGCTGGTACAGATGAAGAAAAGTTAAGGAATTTAGGATCGCCATTGCCCTCACCAATGTCCAGTCCATCCTCATATGTGTTAGAAGCGTGCGTAGGAGTAAGGATGTACATATGTACCCGTATATTGACAAATCCGCTCGAAGAAACAATTATATAGATGACCTTTCCATGGCATAAAAGGGATTCTCTGTGGTTTTGTTCTTGGATGGTTATAGTTAGTGCTGAAGCGGTCGTTAAGTGAATCTTATAGTGTTCGCATTTAATTTGGGATTTTATTGGCAATGGATTTTTTGTTCTCTATGGTTATAGTTGGCGTATTGCTGGTAATTTGCCTTTAAGGAGCTGGAAGTATAGGAAAATTAATTTTAGTTGTTTAGTTCCTGAGAAAGTAGTTAGATGTTGATCAGCATGCTATGGAGAGTCATGGAATACAAGAGCATGTATAGAAATGTGGAACGAGATTCAATTTGAACTTTATAAGTTTTCGTTTTTTTATTTATAACCCGCCGAAGAACCTTCATCAGGGTTAGATGAGCTGCAGAGAATCCATGGAATCTGAAATTAATTTTCAATGTTGGAAACCACATTATATACAAACAAAGAGTTCAATACCGTTTCGAAATGTTGTTAAGACTGGTTGCTCATGTCATAATCATCAAAAGATGATAGGTTTTCGGAAGTCATATGCCTGAGAATTTGAATTCTTTGCTGGATTAATGGTCCCACGAGTATTGAAGAAAGTAGGTCACCCACGCCAGGACCTGATGTGCCGTGGGAATGCTGGCTCGCATACTCTAACTCCTTCTATGAATTCTATTCCTCCATGGATTAGACAGGATTTAGGATTTACTCAAATCATTCGATGGACGTGTGACAGCACACTGCACAGGCAAGACCAACTGGACAGAAGTAATGCTGTCGGAAATAAGATAGCGTCCGTTGCCCGGAAGCATCGAGTCTCTTGTGACGTTTATCTGTAAGGTTAATCCGTTGGCTTCCGCATAAAAAATCGCACCTGGGCACCCTCCCTTACTATGATGGTTCATCATACTTTTTTTGTACTTGAAACAGTCAGACTCAATTCATGTCCATTTCAACCGATCCTATCCGCTTAGTGAACAAGCTCTGGGCGGGAGTAGAGCCCATAAACTCTAGCTAGTGATATAAACAGCAGACCACCGATTCGGCTCCGAAGTCTGAACATGCTTAGTAATGTAGGCTTGTTGTGTTTGCTGCATACCTACTACATAATATGTCTATACTCTGTGCCACAAAAATTGTCAGTACAGGGAAGTAAGGACGTCTGCCTCTCAGTCTTGTTGTAATAGCTTGCATAAGCTTGTCCACGTTATAAGCCCTTACTCTACTACGTATTCACTAAGCGCTAATAGGTTTTATCTATGAAAATCGCATTTCGGACTTCCAAGTAGTGCCGTTTAGGTCAACGGTGGTTATGTAGTTTTTTTTTTTTTGCAACATAAAGTACTCCGGTGAATTGAAACCCGCTTATGTGAAAAACGCGGTCAGCTGAAAAAAAAACCTCAACCATTTTTTACTTTTCATAGAAAAGCGTCCGCTTAAGGTTGCTTAATAGAATGGGAGTTAATACAAGGTGTCCTTAAAAAAAAAAACACTATTAAGGCCGCGAATGAAAAAACAATGGCTTAAATGGGCTTAATTGGACTCAAGTCGAACTCAGGAGTAATATTTTCGGATTAGTCCAAATTCAATTTATTTGACCCAGACGGCAATGCGGTGCTTCGCCGAAGAAAATGTAAATGATATGGTATTCCGATAGTTGGATTTTACCCAAGCATTCCCTTTATACAGGGTTTTTCAACAGGGGCGCTACAAAAGTAGAGCGACAGGGACAGCAAACGACGCCATATTTCTTGCCGCTCTTTTGACATTTCTCTTTAGCAAGGTTTGCCATTTCATGATGGAAAGATATACGAGCCAACAACAAGTCCAAATTATTAAAATTTACTACCGAAATTCGGAGTCAGTGGCCTCAACGTTAAAAGCGCTACGTCCAATTTATGGTCGTCATAAACGTCCTAGCAGATCAACAATTGAGCGTCTAGTGGAAAAATTTGAATCCACAGGCACAGTACAAAATGTTCCCGTGCCAGTGAGACAAAGAAGTGCCCGTAGTGTCGAGAATATTGCTGCCGCTGAGGCTTCAGTTGAAGAAAGCCCAGATGTGTCTCTCACACGTCGTTCTCAAGCGTTGGGCATCTCTGTGACGTCGTTGTGGCGAATTTTGCGAAAAGATCTTGGCCTACATCCTAACAAGATTAAATTGACGCAAGAACTGAAGCCGCTTGACCACCAGAAGCGTCGTATGTTCGTGAATTGGGCTGAGCAACAACTTGAAAATGATTCGGATTTTCATCGAAAAATCATCTTCAGCGATGAGGCTCATTTCTGGCTGAATGGCTTCGTCAATAAACAAAATGTGCGGTATCGGTCAGGCAGCAATCCACACGTACTCCATGAGTCATCATTGCATCCCGAAAAAATTACGGTTTGGTGTGGTTTATGGGCCGTACTTCTTCCGTGATGATCAAGACCGGCACGTTACTGTGAATGGGAATCGCTACCGTTCAATGATAACCGAATATTTTTGGCCCCAATTGGATGATATGGACTTGGAGGACATGTGGTTCCAACAGGACGGCGCCACAAGTCACACAGCGAATGTCACAATCAATTTATTGGAAACCAAGTTTGGAGAACGTGTTATCTTACGAAATGGTCCAGTCGCTTGGCCGCCTCGGTCGTGCGATTTGACGCCGTTAGACTATTTCCTGTGGGGCTACGTCAAGTCTATGGTCTATGCCAACAAGCCAGCGACGATTGATGAACTTCGTACGAATATCGAACGTGAAATTGCAGCAGTATCGGCCGATTTATGCTTGAAAACCGTCGAAAATTGGGTTCAGCGTCTGGACTTCTGCAAGCGTGCCCGTGGTGGCCATGCAAAAGAAAACGAGTTCCATACATAATGGCATCGAACGTACTTTCACAGGAATAAAGAATTTCATTGATATCCAAAACCGTTTTTGTTTTATTTACTTTTATAACTTTTGTAGCGCTCTTATTGAAAAACCCTTTATTATGGTATGGGGACAGTAACACCATAGTGTTGGATAAACTGGGCTCAGGGGCTCAGTAAATGCTATGCTATACCGACAAATTATAGAAAACGATGGTGTGCCTTCTTTACAGCAACTTTGCCAAAACTGAGATAGTGGGATTTTTCAGTACTTGCCCATAGAACGAAATCGGAAATGTTTTACTTTTGCTTGTGATCTGTAATCTAACACTTTTAGAAACTGTTAAGTTAAGTAACTCTAATTTAAGGTACAAAACTAAAAACATTCTTTGGAGATTCTTTCTCTTCTATGGCCTGGTAATAGCCTGGATCTTAACCCTGTTGGCATTACATGGGCAAAAAAAAATATAGAGAAATGGCGAAAATTTGTAAGTTAACTGGAAAGTTCAATAAAAGACGCCTGGAATACGGATTTAACAATAACAAAAAAGGTGGAATAACCAAATATTAGGTTAATTTTACATTAAATTAATTCTTATTTTATGCTATTTTATTATTTTAAAGTTATACAGTAAAACCTGTGAATAGTGGAATGCTTCGGTGCACATTTTTTTTCTACTATTCGCAAAATTTCTACTATTCGCAAGTTGTTCCACTTTCGGCAACATAATTTCTTTTACTATTTTTCGATAAATTTTTATATCGGAGTTCAGAATGTGTACTTGCTGAATGAAGCCGCTAGTAGAATGAGACACACACACGAAAAGAAACAGTTGAAATGTCAAAATTCTCGGAAAAGGAAACGAGGCCGACAAAATTTTAATGAATTTTGGCGCATTCATATCTTGATTCTGCTATTGAAGAGTGAATTTGTATGAGAAAAAAACAAAATTCATTGAAAAATTTTCCAGTATTCAGATTTCGCAGGTTTTAATTTTTTTTTTAATAGGAATTTTGATAAAATTGTTTGCCTAAATAAAACGTAAAATTCCCTTCTACAATGCAAAAATTTGTGAATTGTGTGGTCAAATTTTGACAAATATTTATTAGAGCCCCCGCAGACTACATACTTTCTATCGGCCTATAGTTTAGTCGGATTGGGCTGGTTAGTGCGCACACTGGGTCGATTAAGAAGTCGGGTTGGTACTGACTGCGCACACTAGACAACAATCGGCCGACTGTTCTCGAACGATTTGCTATTGCTAATCGTTAAGCAGATTTTGCAGAGAAACAGTCGCTCAATGGCAGTTAATAAACAAATTTCCAGAGATGTAATCATAGTCTTACCCCAAAAAAATGCCCATAATTCCATAGAAGAAATATCCAGAACTTAGAGCAAACTCATTTAAAACTCAGAGCAAACTTACAGGCCGAACTTTAACAACAATAAATATTTTGGGCGTTATGACATTAGACAATTACTTTGGGCGATATGTCATTCCATTTGGGCTTTGTGACGCTTAACACCTTGGAATTTGGGCGATGTGTCGGTTGTTGGACGTTATGACATTTTCCAATTTGGGCGTTATGGTTTTGGGCGATAAGACCTAACGCCTTTTATAACGTAGGAAAAATTTTGATTTTTTCATGAAAGTTTAAAAAGAATTATGGTGCGGGAGTTTTTTTTTGTACACACGTGTATTTTCCGTACACACACCGAGAAAGGGTTGATGGCGACGGGTTGGGTATGATTGACCGCATTTTAAAATCTCGTTTTCAAAATCTCGCATAACAAAATACTGCATTATCATAATCTCGAATTGTGGGAATCTCGCAATATAAAAATCTTCCAAATCAGAATATCGAAAGCTAGAATCTCACGAAATAAAATATTTAAATTCACGCGAATTAATAAATATTTTATTTCGCGAGATTCTAAATCTATATTAGCTATGTTGCTAAGTAGGTACCTACTCCAAGCTCAAATAATTGCATTATATTAAGTACTATGTATGTATGTACATTACACAAGACGGCCTTTAGTAAGCGGGATTTTCATAATAAGCGAGATTTTGATAATATACGCGATTTTTATAATGCGAGAATTTCAAATGCGAGATTTTGTTATTCGGGTTTCTTATAAAAAAAATGCGATATTTCGTTATTAGAGATTTTGGTTTGCGGTTAATCGTGGCGCTCCCGATGGCGACCACACCTATGCAAGTCAGTGGTTTGGTTTTTATGTCAGTGCCAATTTGTCTAATTGAGGTCTAGGAAAACATATACAGGGCTGGCTCCTCATCGCTTAACCATTAAGACGATCATCGTCCAAACGATTGTATTAAACGTTTGCTTCGTGTAACATCACAATCGGGTTGTCCGGTCATGTCTTCCATCGTTTTAACCATCGAGAATGATATAATGGGATTTTACCGGTATTCAAAAAATAGTTACAATCATCGCATTTAAGATGTGCCTCCCCTTTCTATTGAAGAAAATGTCCTCACTTTCTTGCGGTCTTTACAAATATAGGTGAGTAACATCTACCGATCTCCTAAATATGCAAATAAAATCTCTAATACAATTTGAAGAACCGAAAATATGGCTATTTGTACGTACTTCCTGGTAAGTATTGAATATTTGTGATAGAACCACTGCTTTATTTCCTCCTTTCTGATTTCATTGTCTGACAAAGTTTTAGTTCCAATGCTTTTATGGTCTCGGAAACTATCTCTGAAAGGATGCTTTGGCCGACGGAAATGCCAAAGTCGTTCCCAGTCAACCATTGGTAGCCACCTATAGCTAGGATTTCCAAAGAAGAACCAAGTCTTAAAATCGGGGGAATACATGTTGACCGCAAGCCGCTTCAATTCAATTCAATTCAATTCAATTAATTTATTTAAAGCATAATGGTTTGTACATTAAGACTTAGTGTTTTATAATACTTAGAGAGTAATGTTGACTTTAAACAATTTTAGATTTTAGATTAATTAACATAATAAATTAAAACTAGAGAAAGAGAAAGAAGGGAGAAAGAAATGATAGTAGAGAGAAGGATATAAAAGTAGGTAAAGAAGGAAAGAAATTTTCTACTGCTGTGCTGTAAAATGGTCAAAGAGTACAGTTTTGAAATTGGTGGCGCTTGAGATACCCTTGATATGCAAAGGTAAAGAATTCCATAGCCGGATAGCATGAACAAAAAATAGGCGAGACGAATTCAAATACTGAAAGTGACGTGTATTGATGTTAAATGTTCTTTGAGAATGTGAAAACTCTATTTTAGAAAATAAATATGGCGGTGACTTAGTAATTATAATTTTATGCAGAAATATCAAGTTCCTGAAATCCATGTACCTAAGCAGTGAGCAGCCCAGAAACCTTCTAGAGTACACTGAAATTCTGTCGAATCTGCGAATCTGCATATACATATCTAAGAGCATCATTAAAAGCTACTTGAAGCTTATGAAAAGATATTGAATCAAGGCTACTATAAACCACTTCAGAGTACGCTATTATAGGAATGATGAGTGTTCGTACTAGTCTTTGACGAGTCTCTAAAGGAGTGAAACTAGCCGACATCCAAAGTTTGCGTAAGCAACCATATATTCGACCTACTATAAGGTTTATATGATTGTAGCAAGACAAATTTCGATTTAGAACAAACCCAAGGCTGGTAGCAGACTCTACCAGTTTCATTTTAGTGTCATTTAACCATATATCCGGTATAAGATTAAGATGGAATGACCTATGGGAGATCGGAATTGCTTGGCATTTTGTGGGATTAAGAACTGACCCATTATTTGATGCCCATTTATTTATTGCATCTAAATCTTCGTTAAGGTATGCAACCTGTTTATTTATATTTTTAAATGGCTTTGATAAGTAAAGCTGAACATCATCCGTGTAAAGGTGAATGGAAACATACTTACACACAGAAGGCAGGTCATTAATGTACAGGCAAAATAAGATGGGACCCAAGATTGATCCCTGAGGAACTCCTTGTGTGAGGGACTTTAGAGCCGAACATTTGTTATCAATGACAACTCTCTGTGATCTGTCACACAAGAAACTTCTAATAAGTTTTGTGGCTGCTTCCCTAAAACCGAATAAATTTCGCATTTTCCAGCAGAGAATTGCATGGTTCACCTTATCAAAGGCCTTTGAGAAATCCAGAAGACATAGCAAAGTTAAGAAACCTTTATCAAATTCCTGTCTGATATCATCTAAGATCTTGACCATTGCAGATGAGCAGCTATGACTTTTTCTAAAACCCGACTGAAGCGGGCTCAGCAAAGAATTCGAAAAAATATGGTTCTGTATTTGTTTTGCCAAGACTTTGGATAGATAAGGTAAAATGCTAATAGGTCTGTAGTCACTAGCAATAGAAGTATTTGGTTTTTTTGCAACTGGTATTACTTTGGCACATTTCGCTTCTTGGCAGGTGTTTAAAAAAAACTCCAGGTTGGCAAGTTATTTTCAAATCAAGAATATTTCAACATTTAAAGCACTTTAAAAAATTTAGTCTGACATTCGATTTCAACCAAAAATACTTACAACTAAAATCTAACACAAGATGCAACATTTTGATCTGAACAAAGGTTAAAGTCATTTTCCGATTCTTGAAATTGAAAACGCTCTCTTAATATCCGCTTTGTTCGAATCACAATTGTGTGTGTTTTGAACTCCATGACAGTTGTCATGGGAAAACATTTTCCCTAGCGGCGGCATTCAGCCCAGATCCTTCTTTGCGGTAAATTAAATTCTATAACCCAACAAACTATCGTTTTCCTCTACAGCAACAGATGGTTTTCCCTCCCCGACTGGGTCACAGTGACTGGACAATGGACACATGAGGCCAAATGCAATTGAAAGTTTTACCGATTGGACTGGGACTGGGACGGAATACTCAGGAGTAGGACACGATCTCAGATTTTCAGTTGTCTGGAGTTGATTTAAACTTTAGAAGAAACCAAAACAAAGGGGAAGTCGAACTCACTTCCTCAACTGTAACGCTGGTCTACTCCTCTGGTCGTAGTCGCACTTGAGGCTTTATAGATAAGAATTTTAATTTACTACTCAAGTCTTCAAAGCAGCACCCATTTATCATCGTCAATATAGCACCCCTTTCTCCTTTGGTTGGTCGTCCATTCTCTGTTCATTGGTTTCCAACAATGGACTTTTCTTTTAGTGCCATTTTGCCTTCATTTCCTGTGCTCTTCCGAGTGCAATCGATGAAGACGTCGCATTAAAACACAAAGGACATGATGCCGGGAGCGGGCGACCGAACGGATGACCAAAAGAGGTTTGGAATGAGTAAAAACGCTTTCTATTGCACATGAGGTCAAACATAAACTGGGATAAAGAGTGCTACGGTCGGTGTAGGAGAGAAATTCCCCCGGGGTAGGTTTCCTTTAAAATATAAAACACAATTATCGGACGTTTTAATATAAAAGATGAGGAACGATGTCAAGTACGCGCGGCAGAAGAAGGATACTCGCAATCTATGATATCCTTGTTGGGAGAATAGAATCGAAGTGGGAGTCAAGTCCATATATAAATGTGGATGGAGGTGTACGCTTTTAAAGCTTCTTTTGTGTTTTGTAGCGAAGGGCTTAATGAATACCGTGTACAGGAACAGGAGGATGATGGGACTTATGTTTCAATTGCATACGGAGTCATATTAGAGAGAAAATGTACCCTGTAGTGCTTTAACTCTCACACGTTCTTTATTAACTGGGGTTAATATGGGCGCTTTCATTTTATCATATCTTGGATACTTTTGAACTAATAAATGTCTTTTCATTCAAAATCAGTGACTAAATATTTGATATTTTTCGGAAAATATAGAAAAAAAATAAATTTTGACGGTTTTTCGACTGATTTTTCGTCAAATTGTAGCTTTTGTATGAAAAAATTCTAAATTTGTCCTATAGTTCTTACTCTTTTTTAGGAAAACAAACATACATGCATGCATACGAGTTTGTATATATATAAACATATAGATATGTATGGACATATGTATATACCGATGTTTTTACATATGACATGAGTATGTTGCACATACAGTTTCAGTTGGGTGGTATCTGCAAGCTACATCTTCAAATTTCTGAACAAAAGAAACAAATTTGTTGTTTAATATATTTCAGTACCTCTATGAACATGCATATGTACATTGTACATATTACAGTAGACGCTCGATATAGTGAACTAATAAAAACCAGGCCTGTTCACTGAAGCGAGATTGTTCATTGTAACGAGCGTGGCCTCCTTAAAGCAAATTTTATCAAAATGTTTATGTTTTTACGTACAATTCATCGAAAATAGAATATAATTACAATTTTTCTTTCCGATTACTAAAAAACCAGCCAATATTTATAAGAAAGAATATCTTATTTTTAACAAAAACAACTCTTCCGTAAAAAACATAATACATTCCATGTACTTAAAAAAAACAAAAATACAACAAACTTAAGCTGTGCTTAAGTGACGTGGTCACAAAGAATATCGTTGAAAAAATTACAAAATAAGCAACACGCACTTTGTTTTTGCACTAAAAACAACCACAAGCTGTGAAACAAACAAATACTCTAAATAGTGAACAAACTTGTTCACTATTTAGAATAGCCTGTGCAAAATATTGTGTGTTCACTATATTGGATTGTTCACTATATCGATGTTCACTATATCGAGCGTCTACTGTATATTTACAGATTAGTAGTTTCGCACTTCGTCATTGTCAAACTACGCACTTAGGCTTCCTTCACTGTATGCAACTCTTTCGTGTTGCTCTTTTCCATTTTTTTTTTTTTTTGCTGATAATATATGAAGCAAGAACTCTAATTTTTTGGCGACCTGAAGATTCTTCCTGAGAAGCATGGCAAAAATGGCTGATAGGTCTAGGTATTTTGTTCAATTTGATCAATTGGAATACCTAAAATGCGATTTTTAGTGTTACTTTGCCCACATTTCGAGGAATTCCAGCTCTTCTAGTTATTGTAGGCGTACAAAAATGATGCTTCCTCAACTCTTCAAGTAACTCTCTGCGTTGGCTCGACTGTCTTAGACAATCGTATTATCGGACCAGAAGATTAAGTCAGCTACATATGAATATGTGTGCATGTCCATGATGTTGTAAAATAGAGCCAGCGGTTTGTTTTCATCTTAGTTGTGTTTTGACCAAGCATTTGATTCATCACATCCACACCTCCTTTTGTTAAAGACTGCGTATGCTATTTTCTTCATCATCAGAATGAAGTGTATCAAGAATCGATTTCAAGTTTTGTTGTTGTACTTCGTGTGCCAATCTTGAAGAAAAATCATATCATGTATCAAATTGCACATCCTACATCTACCTATCTAATTGTATGTGATATGTAAATTCTTTACATGGATAATGCCCGAACTTGAAAGAAATTTAAATTTTATTTTGATCCATTTTCACACAAATGAAATTCACAAGTGTAGGTACTGATTGAATATGATTGTCAAACAAATTTGATGAGGAAATTCGCTCAATTCACATAAAATTTAATTTTCCAATGTAAATCGTACTAATGGGGGATTCCCCTTGTTATTTTCCAGGTGCTCAAAAAATATAATTTAGAAAATTTATTCAAAAAACAACAAAGAACAATTAAAAGGAAGACAGGAAGTAAGAATTTTGTTTTTGTAGACCATAGAGCCCATAGAAAGAGGAAGGGAATAAAAATATTAACCTGGGTTAATAAGGTACTGATTAAGGTGCAAAAATTGTCGCCCGTGTGAGGGTTATGCGACGTCCATTTAAATGTGTTGTCTGGAAGTTATTATTTACAGTAATCAACCGAGACAGTGCGAGTAATTAAGATAACGAAAAAGCCTTCAGGAAGTTTTTCCGTGTGATGTTTTGATTTGTGTTGTGTCACCACAGTTATATGTCTTAACTAGCCCGTAGATGACCGCCTCCTGTGATTATAATAATGCACATTATACGACTGGACCACTAGTTTTGTCTTTCTTTGACTTGAGTAGCCCTCTTAAAATATATCCAGTCATAATATACCTTAGACTTGTCATCCTTTTATTTATCATTCCTAACATCACGTCCCGTCGGTGTCGTCATCACTCTCGCCGTTGCCGTAAGGATAGTGCCCAACATATGCAGGGCAAAACTTTTGGCACTTTGGCTGTTGCTTCCACCAAATTTATAATTTACAGAGATTTATTTGGTGATTCCAAGTATGGCGACTATCGTCCAGTTACCGATTCTTTGGAGTTGGCCTGTACCGGTTCTCTGCCGTCCGAGATACAGGTTCATTGGATCAGTCCGATGACTACGAAGTGCGTCGTATTGGTTTCTTTGTGGGTTACTCGTCTTCCATACGTATGATAAGGCTCACTTCTGTCTCAGTGGCTCTTTTAATAAGCGAAATCATCGCAATTGGAGCGAAGAATATCCAAAGGTTATCCATCAGCTACCGACGCACACCGAAAAATACACTGCTTCAAAAATGATCAACATCAATGGTGCCCGGTACAACGCTATGATCGACGAATGGTTGTTTCCAAAAGTGCGTCAACATGGTGTGCAGGATATTTGATTTCAACAGGATAGTGCCACATGCCATACTTCCGGCGAAACCATCGAATTATTGAAGGAAGTGTTCGATGACAACATTATCACCAAAAATGGAACTGTTGCCTGCAAGATCGTGTGATTTGACGCCGTTGGAATATTTTCTGTGGGAGTATTGGAAGTGGGCACCGTAGCGCAAGTGGTTAGTGCGTCGGACTACTGAGCCAGCGGTCTTGGGTTCGAATCCCGCCGCAAACACCTAAAAGTTTTTCACAGTGCCCACCTCTTTCGAATGCCTGACAAGCATCAAAGAGTATCATATGTCACGATTAAGCTCCTCAACTCGCCGTTCGGAGTCGGCAAAAAACTGTAGGTCCCTTCCATTCGTGCAAAAATATAACACGCACACACAAATGGTTGCGAGAAGCAGGCCCAGGTTCACCTCGAGCTGTAGCGCCAACCAAGTAAGTAAGTATTGGAAGTTGTTGGTCTATGGATGCCAGCACGTCAACAACAATTCCAGCCTTGGAAGCGAACATCTAGCGCACCATTCATGACATACAGCCTGAAATGCTTGAAAAAGTGGTCGGGAGTTTGAGCTCCAGGATGCAGTACTGAGTCGCTCCCGTGGTACCCATGTAGCCGAAATCATTTTTCACGATTAATGCCATATAATCAAATGCTCATTTGCCAACCTTGCGTGTGTTTTATTTCAATTTCAAATCCTACAGCTCTTATAAAAAAAACCACCGAGGATAGAGCTGTAGGACCGACTAAATTTTATAGAGGTATTGGTGTAGATAATTTTATCCTAGGTTAGGTTAGGCTAGAAGAACGCTTCCCCGCCCACGTCTTTTTGCGCTAGGTCACTAAGATCGTCGAAGAAGTAGAGCTTATCTACTACGAGAAAGAGCTGGGCATGTACGAAGGAGATGTGTCGAGCTTTTTCCCCCTTCCCCGTCTCTGGAACTTTTGCAGAAGTGGAAAGGACGTCTATAAGGAAGTGTCCTGTGATGACACCAATAATCGTGCTTAGCTGAAGTCTTTTCAGGGACAGAAGGTAGGCCAAATTTGTCTGGTGGCAAGGCAAGTGGAAGTGTGGAACCACCTTCCCATCTTTTTTTTTTTACTGTGCTAAGTTTGAGTGATATTTTATAAATAGCAAGAGGCATTGGCATATCTATATTCTTCTATTCCGTTACTATAGGTATAGTTGTTCCTATCTTAGCGAGTTCAGCTGCTTTACGGAAGTATCTCTGTGCCCCGGTACCCAATATAGTTAGGTGAATGTTAAACTGCTCAGCCAGTTGGAGGTGGTCTTAGAAGTAGATGAGACTGATTCCAGTGATTTCAAGGCCGCCTGGCTATTGGAGAATATGGTAATATCACTAAAATATATTTCGCTCCTCTTGACCCAGGATAGTGCTTCTTAAATCGCCATCATATCTGCTTGAAAAAAGCTGCCGTGTTCAGGGAGGGGGATGTATGGATTAAAAATACACCTCCCCCGACACCATCATTGGTTTAAGAGCCATCAGTATAAAAGTGTATCGACGTGTCTGTCATAGCTCCTAAGTCTTCCCAGAAGGAGGGAATAGTGACCTTAAAGTTCTTGTCAAAATTGGTCTTCGGCACAGTATAGTCTATGTATGTTTTCCGGAGAGTAATGTGATCGAGAATTGAGAAGTGACCAATGTACATAGTTACTTGACTACTGTGCGATGGTTTTGATGAGTCTAATAGCAGCGCTGGCTGCCATTTGCTTACCGGTTATATCAAGGGGTATGGGTGATATACTAGGATGTCTAATGCTGTGGAGGTGGTTGATCTTAGTGCTCCACTAATACACAGGCACGCTTATCTTTGTACCTACCTCAGGCTATCGCGATGTATAGCTTTGTCTAGGGCGGTCCACTAGATAACTACGTCATACATCAGAATCGGTCTAGTAACGGACACATAGAGCTTATGCTATTTCCTGCCAATAGCTTTCTTGCAAGAGCAGAGGGCTATAGTAGCTTTCTGTACTCTCTCCTGGAAATTTAGTTTCCAGCTAAGTTTTTTTTTTCTCGAGGATGAGACTTAGGTACTTTGCGTTTTCGGACTTGTATCCTAAATCGTACGAATTAGGCCAACTGACTGTGTCGTCGTCTTGATGTTTCGACCGTCCAGAACCTAGGACGTCCTCAACGTTTCTGTATCACTTGAATTCGGCTACAATAATAGGAATAGTCATTACTGACCATTTGCCTAAGTTTAGTGGAATCATTTAAGTTTGAAATTCTTTTAGTTTTTAGTACCTTATCTAACCAACGGCCCCCTTTGGTTGTTACTCACAAAGATACACATTGTAAGATTCACATTCGAATTGAGTCCTGCAGCGCAGGACTGTTCAACGTGGAGGAATCATAAAAAATGATTGGACCTTATTACCGTTTAAATCATAAAAAGCGAAAAGTTGCATTAGGGATTTTTTTTCTCAATTTTTTCTTCTTACAAATTTCAAAGATAAAAACGTTTAAGAGCCTCCTATCGCATTCGCATCTAGCTGATGTATGCAAGCGCCAACCGAAGGGATGCGAATTAAAAAGCCATTTGTTTTAATGGGGTAATCTACTTACGGGTTTTATGACAAACAAACTGAGTACGTTCCATTCTTATGCTACTGCAGTTACTCTCTGTGCTTTCGCCTTCTGTTTCACGCTAATGGAGTGAACATGAAAACCGAGGATCGTTTTATGTCCTTGTGTCCCTTCGGGTGAAAATTGTTCCATTCAATTAGGAGAGAAGGGCACAAAGTGTAAGAACTCAACCTTTGGATGTATACGTAGTTGTAAAATTCAAAATAACTGCGCTTCGTTCGATAGTTTGCTTGCGATGGTACCGGGATTTATTGCACCATAAAAAAAAATAGTGGAGAACGATAAGAATATTTTCTGGGTACATGTTTTTCCAATAGCCATGGGAGCTGTGTTACTCTGTTGGAACTATGTACATATGAATATACTTAAATAATAACAAATTTAAAAAGGTTAGCAAAGTGAAGACTAACATTAGAAATAAACTATCACCATATTAGGCAGTTATGAATTATGACCAGGGTTCGGATTTTGTTGACCAAAAAAGGCAAAACTATAGCGCAAAAAAGCAAAGGGCGCACAGTGGTTTGAGAGGCGAAAAAAATCAAAATTTTTAAATTGTTTGAAACACTTATGCCCGTTTTCACAGTGCGAGCTTAAGTGTCGATCCAACGATAATCTCAGGATTACCACGAATTGCGTTCCCACAGTGCAGGCTTAACGTAATCCTGCACTTAAGTAGTGTCATAACTTAAGCCACCGACTTCCACAGCTTAAGTATCGATCCAGAGAGTAAATTGTTGCCGTAAGTGTACCAAAATAATATTAACCTCCAAATACAGTACAGAAAACCAACCTAAACAACGAAATGTTTTATCTGGTAATGCGGCTGGCATTGCGACTCTCATTTTATGCAAGTGGAGGGGGATGATTCTGCTGATATCGCTGCTCGCTGCGCTCGCGACTTCAGTTGTGTATCTGTTTCAACAGGATGCACATCGAAGGAAGGGAGGGGTTCGCAATTTTTTTGTTTTCGTCAGCATACTGCTATTTCGTCGTTTTTTGAAATAAAAATGAATTAATTGAATTATTTTTCTATTTCCACACATGCAGCGGCTTCTTTGTCTTCTTTTCTTTTAATTTTAATTGTATTTTTTCTATAAAGCACTTGACAAGGAAGTGAAAACTAATTTTCGTTTGTCATTTTGTGTTCATTTACAATTACTTTTTTCCATTAATGGTTCACAATGACACTCAATCCATGACTTAAATATACCATACTTAAGTGGTGACTTTGGGAACGAAAACTTCTTAAGTGACGGATTTGTTCAATCCTACACCTAACTAATCCAACACTTAAGCTCGCACTGTGAAAACGGGCATTAGTGGCTATGCATTCCTAAAGTATATAAGTTGGATAACACATTTCGATGGAATGGAGAAAAATTTACACTTATGGTAACAGTTGCGATAGCTTTAAAGTCGCTCCATTATGAAACCATTTTTTGTGGATATAGCGAAGTGCCTTGTACTCTAGTCAATATATGTTCCGCGACAAGTTGATATTCATTTTAAAATTTTAAATACGTTTTACAATATGTCTAAAGATTAATTAAGTAATTTTAATTTTCATTTGTTTCGAATTTTTCACTTAAAATATTCACTGGAGTCTTACCTAAACAACGGTACCATTTTCAGCTGCGTCAAGCTGCGTCCCCGCTTATAAGTTCAAAAATACCGTTGACAAATCAGCTCTTTTTCAGTCTGTCGTTATATGGAGATGGGAATCTCACTATACCTCCCTTCAAAGCAATCTAATTTTTTCCTCATTTGATAGCTATTGTTTCAACTAGTTTGTGTGCTAATTAATTCATAGTAGAAATAATTTTAGGATGTGACCGTGATTTTTTCATTTAAGTATGTAGTTTCGGAGATAAGCGCGGGGAATGGAATTTTTCACACATTTCAATAAAAACATTTTCGGCAATAACTCCCAAAGTTTCTTACAGAAAAATTAAGGAAAATATTTTTGAAATCTGTGCTTTGAGCCCTTTCGAATGATATCCAACATGTTATATGTTTTAGAATTTTTTTTTTGTTGAGCTCAAATTTTGGCCACCCTGTATAGTTGTTTCGCAATATTTTTCAGTGTTAAGTTATCTTAAATATGTGGAATACCGTGATGTATGAGTGAGCTAAGTTTCAAGTTTCTAGGTAGAAGTAGAACGTTTCTTGATGTTTTTATCGTGACAGATATTTTAGACTTAGAGCGAATTTATAATGGTTCCATGTTACCATTGGGTACGGAACCTTAAAAAATTATGAAAATACAAATATAGGTAAATACATTTGAATTTATTTTTATAAAAAAGTCAGTAATATTTATTCGTCAGATATTAGTTTTTAGCCGATTTTTAATGTATTTTTTTATTTAAAATTTTATTATTTAAAATGTTAAATAGTAGTAAATAGTAGTAAAAAAATACAAACACTTTGGTGAAAAAATCATCAAAATCGGTCCAGTACTTTAAGAGATATAGAATTATTTCGGTGCTTCCATACAACCTGAACCACTGTGGGGCGTACTCCGCACTGCCTGAAAGTAAACTATACTGCTCAAAGATGGAAATAGATAAGTAGGTTAGGTTAGGTAGCAGTGGCTGCCGGTAACAAGTACCAGCACACTTAGGCCTATAGAGGCCCATTGTGATACCAAAAATAGATAAGTAAGTTTCAAAAAAATTTATTTGAAACATTTATACATTTAAATGTGTTATATCTGTTATAGATTTGTGATTAAACTGAAAACAAAAGACATTCTGCCAGCCGATGGCCCACCTCATGAAGAAGAACGCAATGCGCAATGCAGAAAACGTTCTTCTCGGCTGTAACTTGTAAGTGTTGATGAACAAATTTTAAATACATAGTGATGATGGTGAAATATCAGTTGAGGAACTTCGGGTTGGTATTGTGGAATACCCATTTCTACTTTGGACTTAACGGACAAAGTGTAAGATTTAATGCATCCAAATTTTGTAAGGTTCCATATAGAAGTATAAACTACCGTTCAGTATCCTTTGGTAGGATTCTAATCGTAACTATAGAGTATTTTGATAAAAATGTGCTCCGACCTCGAAAACCTAATTTTTAAGAAGTTGCGGGTAATGTGGTATACCTTTTTTTAGCTGAAAAGTTTTAAGACGGGTGGAATGTGGAATACTATACCACTATAGCCCATGGCTAGTCTTTCACATTAGCCGAAAATGAATATTTTTACAAAAAAATATAATAAAATATAAAATTAAGTTGTTAAAACACAACCTACAGTTATTCTACGTAAATGAAATATTGCTTTTTCCAAATAACCGATCAGCTGGTTTCAAATAGAATTTCTCAGTGCACACAATAATTTTTTGTTTTGCTGAAAAAAAAAAACTCGAATGCACACGAAAACTTTTAAGGTTTTTAACTTTTTAAATATTTAATTTTTTTAACTTGAATAAATACGCATGCTGTTCTTACTACAGTCACTAACTGCTGATGTAAAAAAGTTACCAAACTGTACTTAGTTTCTTGAGAAAACCGCCTATCCCAGATTACTCGCATATTCCACAATACCCGAAGTAACTATGTATAACCACAGACAACAGAAATATACAGATGTAGAATATGGTATACTTCGAGTTTAGTTCTCTTCTTTTGTGTAGATGACTCCACTTGTTCTGTTTTTCGTTTATTCTATGATCATGCAGGTTTTAGGTTACATGGTCGTGCGAGTCAACCATCCTCCAGTGTGTTGTGAGTCACAACTTGTGACTTCGGTATACACACATTTTTTTTATATTTCATTTTGTTGTAACCCTTTATTTTGTCTACTTATCTCAATCGATCTTGCGAACGAACATATACGAACGACTGACTGGCTGGTCGGTGTTTCTGGATTTTAAACTGTGGTGTGTGTAGTCATATTTTGATCTGTGGTTGTTGTTTTTATTTGGTTTTATTTTCACATTTCTGTGAAATTTCGATGTTCTTTGATTTATGGTTGAGCGATTTTTTTTTTGATTTGTAAGAAATCAATAAGAAAATTTCTCCGACAATTTTTGCATGTCCTTCAAATGAAAAAATAAAAATTTAAGTAATTTGTGGAGGCATAGGTACATTACATAGACATATGTACATAAATTTATGTAGTTTTATAATCAAGGGGAAAATATTTTGTTGGGCTCCTGTAAAGGCTTACAAACTGGAAATCAAAACAATGCCTACCTACTGTTTTCTGTATCATGTACATATTATATTTGACTAGCTGACCCGTGCTCACCTTGCTTCGCCCCCGCTGCCTCTGCTAAGGCAAAACAAATTGGAGATGAGTTCCGAATTTTTTTCCGAATTTACCCGCTTAGAGATGGAATTTAAAAAAAACCCCTCTAAGCGGATCTCTAATTCTCTATGCCATTAAAGGAATGTACTCTGTAAATGAAATTAACGCTTTCAAAGAAATTGCATATTTTATTGCAATCACAAAAACCAACGAAATGGTCTACTTTTCCCGCCCTTCTGTTGGGCCCAGCGTTGTCAGGTTGCGGGATTTTTCCCCGTTTCCGGGGATTTTCGGCCCAAAAGGGGAAACGGGGAAATAGATTTCAAAACGGGGAAAATGAACTGCGTTCAAAAATGTTTCCATTCATTGAAATTTTCAATAAATAAATACTATTTAATAAAGCAATAGATTAAATATATAAACACAGGAATACAGTGCGTTGGCTGAAGGTTGGCCACAGCGCATGCGGCACTGACTTCAACCCTTTCTATATACAGTGGACGTGCAGTTTAACAAACATCCGATTTATCGAATACAACGAATCAGATTTGTTCCCATTGGTGGTTCTATATTACGAAAGATGCAAAAAATGTCCACTCGGTTTAAAGACAAAATACATAGGCGCAAATTCATAGTCAGCCCATGAATAGTGCCTATAGCCGACTATAGTTACAGCCGGCACTAAATAAAAAAAACCGGCTATAACTGTTCGTTATTCGGAAACATATTTTTGCCTGTGTATTAGCTGGTATCGACTTTGGTATGTTTTTGTAAAGTGATTTGAACGAACAAACCCAAACGTCAAAACAAACTCTAATTATTTAAAGTGACGTTTGGCTCATTTTAAATTTCGAGCTGGCTATAAGTTTAAAGACGACTATAAGGTGACTATGAATAGCAAAAAGTATATTTTAGGTTATGTAGATGAATAAATTCTTTTATCGTCGGCTCTATCTGACTATGAATTTGCGCCATTATTTTTAAAGGAAGGTGAAGAAAAAAAAAAAGTTTCCATTAATAACACTGGTCAACACTGGTTTTGGTGCCAAGAAGCTGTAATTAATTTTTAACTCATAACCTTATACTGATTCAATTAATAGCAAAAATTTCGATTTCCTACGTGTAGTTTTCTAGATTTTGACTTGTACAGAAAAATACAAATTTATCTAATAATCAGCATTTATTACATTATTATATGCATAAAAACTTAATTTTTCCTGAGTTTCGTGAATAATGTGTAGTGGGACAATCACGTTGCATCCCCCAACAGTAGTCAGCCATAATATGCCGATCCCATCGGCCTTGGTACCTCTCTTCCATAGTTTTTAGGTCCTGGTGAAACCGCTCGCTTTGTTCTTCACTATAGGATCCAAGATTCCCCGGAAATTGTTCAGGATGACTGTGGAGGTAGTGCATTTTGATGGACATATTACATCCTAAGTTTTTAAAGTAGTAAAGAATAAGGCCAGGCACTTCCGTACACAAAAGAATATCATTTTCCGAATGGAAAAAAGGTAGCAAGTCTTGCTCTTTTCTGCAATAGAACGTCACTTTTGTACCTGACGCCAACAAGTTTTTTTTCATTTAATCTACATAGAAGCCAATACTTCTACAGAATCTTAAGGTAGTTCAAGATCCCTTATTAAATCATTTAATTCTTCTTGGGTAAAAGGTTTTGGCTCTGTAGACGCTATTCCGTCGAAATCACTATCACTACTCAACTCATTAAAGATTTCTTCAATTGATGGCTCTCGGGTAGAACAAAATGTTGGAACAGGTACTTCCTCTGAGTGTGGTAAAGGTCTGAATAAATCATTTTTTTAACGTTAACGCCACGAAAATTAACACAGCAGAAGTAACAGTCACCGAAGTGATTTTTTTGCTCCTTCCATTGCATAGGCACTCTGAGCCTCATATGGCTTCTTTGACCATTGACCCACTGTCTCAAGTGTTCATAGCACATTTTATAAACAATTTGGGGTATCTCCGGCTTGTATTCATCCACAATTTTCGACTTGAAGTAAGAAAAGTAAGCAGTTTTTATAAAATCTGATTTTCTGAACTTTTTAACTGTGTATTCGCCACGAATGTAACAAATCACATTTGGCTCATTTAGACAACTTCTTCGCATTGAAGACATAGTATTAAATACAATTTATTTATAGATATGTAGCGAGAAGATAGCAAACCGCGCGAACGAAAGGACTGATTACAGCCAGTATTCAAAACTGAAGGTAGCTCCAAAACTACACGTAGGAAAAAAAAAATTTTTAAATATTTTTAATGTTGGGAATGCACACCTAATACAAAATCACTAACGATATTTCGGCACCAAAAATCTTATTTTTATTTGTTGACCTATGTAATCGATGAAAGAACTGACGTTTCAACTAAAAAAATCTATGTGTTTGCGAGATATTTTGATTTTGAGAAAGGCAGTGTAAAAGATAGATTTTTGGGACTACTTGGTTTGGAAAAATCCGACAGCAAGTCGTTATATTCAGCAATTGTAGATTTCTTTCAAAGACTTAAAATACCATTTAATTATCTTGTGGGCTTTGCGTCAGATAATGCTTCCGTTATAATGGGGATGAGATCTGGGGTAAAGTCACTGCTTCAAAAGCATCAGCCAAACTTCTACGTGTTGGGGTGCGTAATGCGTGTGTCAGTCGCTAAATCTTTACTCTTCGGTGGCATCAAAGAAATAAATTACCCCGTCATTTAGAAGCATTTGCCAGAAATGTTTATTCGTTCTTTGCACACAGCCCTAAACGGCAAGTTCAGTTAACAGAGTTCCAAGAATACTTTTCGACAAAAGCTCAAGATTTTCAATAGCAACCACCAGTTCCCCTTTGCAACACTTTTTCTTGTCGTATGAGCTTGAGACCAATGCAGATATAACGCATAGCATATGCTCGGAATGGACAGATAAAAACAAAATTTATTTCCCATTCCTGGCATATACATATTTTTAAGATAACAAACAAGATAAATATATAATTTCAAACAGAATCTCCAAAGATTCACCTTTTGCTTCCTACCATAAAAGCGTTTCTCAAAACCATTTTGCAAAATCTTTTAAAGCTGAACAGTGTGATTCAATTTTAAAAAAAACCGCCAAGTGCGAGTCAGACTCGCGCTCTAAGGGTTCCGTTGTTTTAAAACTACACTCAGAAAAAAAAAGTTGTAATCACAATAATTTTATACTTTGTCACAAGAACAAACGTTGGTTAAAATCTGCTCAACAACTAAAATTGTTAATTCAAGAATTCTCGGTGTTAATTACTACATAAGAATAAAAGTTCTTAAATTAAGAAAAAAAAATGTACACTTAAATTTTTGTGCCAAATGAGGTCTTGTTAAAAAGAATTAACAATAAAATTGTTGCAACAAGAATAAAGAATAGTTAAGAATTTAAAAACGTGAATTGTTGTCTTAAGACATTTATTTTTGGCAGAAACTGAGAATACAGTGGTGGTCCAATATAACGAATGATATAATGTCCAGTTGCATTCGCTAAATCGAAAAATTCGTAATATCGAACACATTTTCCTTGTACGAAACATAGATATATATATATATATGTGTAGATATATAGATATGCATTTACTCAATTCTTGCTTAGAACATTAAATAAATGTATAAATATTGTTTCGCATTCATTACATTTTAATACATATTATATTACAATGCGAACATTCTTTGATCAAGAGTCTCTTTTTTGCGTCGTAGAACTGAAAGATGTTCAAACTCTGTTTCGGGGCTTAGAGTTAACATATTTTTCCAGCACTTGTCAATCACAACCACTGATATTTTTTGCCATGCCAATGCAATTAGGGAAATAGCTTCAAAAAGATTTAGCTCCTTTAGAGCATTTGTTATGCATTTCCCTGAACTTACGATTTTGCTCAGCAAGCTATTTCTATAAAATAAAAAGCGAATGGCATTTTTCTGGTCCATTGATTGGATTAAGGGTGTTACATTCGCTTGCATGTACAACACCCACATTTTTTTCCATGTGCCGTTTCCGAAACATATATGTACATATGTATTTCTTAAGTAAACTTGTCTTATTTGTTTTTCAAAGAATGTACACAGATATTGTAACAACATTCGTTATATCGAATATCGATTTGTTTTTCGTTCGCTATATAGAGACACTAATGCGTTTGAAAAAAGTGTTCCTTATATCGATCATTCGTTATATCGGCATTCGCTATACTGGACCACCACTGTAATGTAAATTGTTGCTTCAAGGAAATCAATGTTAACCAATGTTAACAATGTCGAAAATACTTACCCTGGGTTGGAATTTTAAAGTTAAAAAAAATATTTCTTGCTAAGACTGAAAATCAAGAGCTTATAATTAAAAAATTCAAAAATGACCACACTCGTTTTAATAATTTTATTTTAAGTTTTATTATCATGTACAAAAACAAATACCTCAAACCAACCATGCCACTATTATCGTTGTGCCTAAAGTTGCGGGCAGCTTCGCCATAAGCTTCGAAATTCTTTCCGATCTGGTGATTGTAGTTGAGTCTTGCACTGGTTCCATATCGATCGCAGTTTTCCACTCCTCCACCGATTTAAATGAATTGAATCTGCAAAGGCATATTTAAATAAGGAAAAAGTATCAATCAATCATTGCAATAAGATGGTTTGAAAGTTATACCAATTCGTAGTTGTTGCTAGGATATTCAAAGTTATCCTTTGAATTTGCATTTTTGAGTCTAAGTTCTTATTATTTAAAATTCACTCTTTTACCGATCTGCACTCATGATTCACAATGCAATGTAAGAAAACGTAATGAAAAGTAGTTATAATTTCCGACGACAAGAATAATTCATTCTTAACTCGACAACAAGTTGTTGCGCGAAGATATGATTTGTTGAGAATTTAAGAATTTATTTTGTTGCCTGAAGAATTAATTTTTGATTTGATAATATAATTCTTAAACACCAATGTGAAGAAGAATTCTTTTCCACCAAGAATTTTTTTTTGATGCAACTTTTTTAATTGTTAATAAGTCAACGGTTGAAAGTATTTGGATGGAGAACAAATTGTTAGGCCAAACATTTTCAGCAGTTATTAGCCGTGTTTTTTTGAAACGTAGCTAGCCAGTAGTTGCTAGCAAAGTCAAATTTCACACGTAAAACAAATACAACAACCAGCTGGCTACAACTCTTGATTTTATCCGCAGCCAAAAGCAGCTGGCTAGGAATGTTGCGATATCTCATGGCAAGGTGGCGCTTAAAGCGATTTGTAGAACATTTAACGGACTGCCGTGTACGAAAATTATATAATTTCAATTACTAAATGATGTTTCACAGAAATAATTCACTATATTATGATTTCATATCACTTTATGTAAATTATCCATTGAATAAATTACCGAAATTAATTGTTTTCACAACAAATAACAAAAAATCGATTTGGTTGAATGCTGAATACTTTGACAGTTCACACTTAACAGCTGATCGAAATCACACACATATGACCGAAATCACACACACCAACTTGGAGGTAAGTCAGCTGGGTTCGGCTGGCTGGGAATCGTTTTAATGAACGACTGGCTAGCTACGTTTCAAAAAAACACGCCTATTGTCAAACAACAATGTATTTCTTTTGCCTTACGTATGATATTGTTATGAAAAGAATTTTTATTTTTGAAAAGTTAAAAATTTAGATTGTTGTTTCAAAAAAGCATTTTTGATTCGAGTATCCAATCTCAAATAGAAATATTTAAAAAAAAAAAATACTCGATAAAACACTTTTCTTTTTAATCTAACAATTTTTCGCTTTTGATAGTATGTTAACACTTACAAATATTTATCCTGAGTATAAGATTTTTGATACAACAACGTCAAACCAAATATTCTAAAAATACATTTGTTGCCACAAGAACTAATGTTCCTGGCAACAATTTTCAGCTTACATTTTTTTAACAATCGAAAATACTTATTTCAATAATGTTTTTTTTTTTCTGGGTGTATTTATATTTATTTTGTTTAAATAAAAGTTTCGTTTCGTTAAACACAAAAAACGAAAACGACCCACCTTTATATTCAATTTACAAAATTATAATAAGTAATATTTATCACTATACGAAATTGGATAAACATTAAGAACGCGGCTGAGTGTGTAGCGCGACCATTCACTTTTTTGGCACTGTAATACTGAGTTTTGAGGTCCCAGGTTCGTTTCCTGGCAAAATCCGTAATTTTATTTATTTTTACCCGACTACGCAGAGGAAGGGTTATGATTTTAACAGGCTGGGTTTGTATGTATGTATGTATGTAAGGATGTCACCTCGTATAGCCTAAACTATGGAACCGATTTCAACAAATGAGGTGTCGTTGGATTCGTCTTTATCCGGAGAGTGTCCAAGGCTATGTGGCGGACTACCTCTTCTTTTTTTTTTAAGTTTACCCGACTAGTCTTTACAACCGCATTGATAGTGGTATCAAATAAAAGGGCTTGGCGAGTAGAATAAAATACGATAAGACGTAATTGTAAATTCAATATGGCGGATCTCCGCTATCTTTACCACATCCCGAATATGGGCATCAAATGAAAGGGTTTGACAAGTAGAATACGACATTGCTTGCTTACACATAGACAAAACATCTTTTGAAACTAAAAAGTTGTAAATAACGTATTTATATAACTACGCATTCTAGGCGGCATGCGACCACAGCTATACTCTGAAAATAATTTTTTTTTTTTTTTATAATCTACACACGCTAAAGGGGAAATGAATACCCTTTTAATGTTTACACCCAGCGCGAGCACATGAAGGACGAGAACGAGAGACAGACAGATCGACGTAGTGGTAGGAAACTCAGATGATAGGTTTCAATTCAACTAACTCTATGGGTGGTGTCCAGGATAACTGGAGAGTTGTGTATTATTTTTGTACTTGCTTATGATTCACAGGAGTTTTTTCCAGATGTTTCTTATTATAGTTTGTGCGATCAATTTCTTCAGCCATATCCAACATCCTACTGCCAGTGTTATGCCTTCGCAGAGTTTCGTACTTTTTAGTTGGTTTTTCCCGTAGTCGGGTTTTAGTTTTTCAAACTTAGTTTTTGATTTATTTTTATTTTGTATGCCAGCACAATTTTGGATAGCCAATAATTTCCCCAAAATTATTGTTAATCGAATAGTGGAATTTCTCGACGTGAATGTCTCAAAAACTATACAACTTATGAGATTCGATTAGGTCTTGTTTAAAAATATAGTTAATCATCTATAAACTATAATTTTTTCATATTTTCGACTTTAGTAGTTTTCGAGACAACAGTAAGGGGCTTTTGGTATGATATTTTTCACACATTTTTGGCAAAAACTCACAAAGTTTTAAACAGAAAAAATTAAGAAACACATTTTTTAATCTTAAGAATTTTATTTAATTTCGGAATGTTTTTTTCTTTCCAAAGGTCTAACGGTTTTGTCAGATGAAAAGATTGTAAATAGAACTGCGGCGAATGCCTGAGATTACACTTACGATACAAGAAGAAGCGCATGTATGTATGCTGAGTTGATATAAATTTATTTAGGGTTGCATTGGTATGTAGGGATTTTTTTATGCCCGCTAGTGTAAGAGAGAAAAACCTGCTCTCATACTTGTGGACACTGAAATTCCATTCGTGTGAGCAAGGATATATCGTACAGTTAAGAAGAAAGAAACGTTGACAAATAGCACCAAAAATGCAAAAAAAAGGCAGTGTGAATTAAAAAAGGCAAAAAAAGGCAATATGAGTATAAAAAAAGGCGAACTCAACAAAATCCGTTCCCTGATTATGACACTATTCCAGATAACCCCATTCAAATGGAAGTAACGCTCTCTTAAGATGGGAATCACTCACTTCACTGAATACACTATTCGCATACACACATAAGACAAACTTATCAACGGCGCCAACTCCTCGCTCTGCAAGTAACCTAATGAAATACCAATATTACATCGGCACAAGGATAATGGGATCACTTATAAGTTGCCAGGAGTTTAAGTCTAAACAACGTCAAGCATTCTCACAAAGGATGTATTAATTACGCCCAAGACCGTTCCACTTATTTCCCACTTAATTAAGTTGACGTACATACGTGTCTCACAGTCTAAGCATAGGCATCGTCTTCCGCAAATTCATTTGCCCATCTCACATCAGCATGTTACTCATTGCTTCATATTCCCTCTTTTGGTTATTTGGCAATATTTTGGGTTTAGCTCATCTATCTATCTTTTGATTTAATGAATTTACCAGAAAATTAATTGGAAATGTGTGCCTCGACTGGCGATAGTCGGAATCGAAGTCGCCATGCCATCATCGTCCTCTTTTGCCTCTCTGCTTATTACTTTATCATTTCTTTGCAAATTTGTCGCACATTTATGTATTGATATACTTACTGCCCAGCACCACACCGCTTTGATCAGAATCAACTTCCCAACAGCGCCAAGGGGATGAAGGCGCCGTCGCCTTACGATGAGAAGGATATTTCCTTTCCTTTGCATGTTCAATTTTGCTGTCTCAATAAGGCTCCAACTTAATACTGCCAATCAATTGAATGAGCCACTTTCGCTGGCGATAATTCAGTTTGCAACAGTAGAGATATTAGCAGCAACGATAGTGGGATAGTACAGTGGTCGACATAAAAAAAGATCAATTGACGTTATGGTTTTTTTTTTGCGTTTTTCAGATGTGGTAGTAATATTCAAAATGCATTGAAAGTGAAAATTTTAATGATTTTATTTATTTGTTTTCAAAACTTTTGAATGCAACCACAAACTACTAAAGGCGACTTACAAAAGTAAGTGGTCACCGTGGCCGTGGTGGTTAGAGTGTTGGACTACTACGCATGCTGCCCGGGTTCAATCCCAGGAAAAACACCTAAAAGTTTTTTCACGGTGCCACCTCTTTCGAATGTCTGACAAGCAATCAAAGAGTATCATTTGTTATGAGAAGCTTCTCAACTCGCCGTTCTGAGTCGGCAAAATACCGTAGGTCCCTTCCATTTCGTGGAAAAAATAACACGCACACACAAATGGTACCAGAAGCTTGGCTTGGTTCTAAATAGGACTCCTGGTGCCGTATATATTTTTTTTAATTATTTTACAAAAGTAAGTAAGATCAAAATTTACTAATAATCAATTTAATCATTTTAAAAATTTTCCCAAATCTGTTACAGTTGTGACGTTCCTCAGAATTTTCCATCCAAAATATGTAGTACGCTGGCACTTTAAAATCGCACTCAAAAGAAAAAAAACATTTTGCATCAAGATGCCCTGATAGGAAATCCAGACGCGGGTGCTGTGGAAATAAGGTAGGCACTGACTGGTTTTAACTTGGCAAAGCCCAATGTTGTAAGTGTTACTACACATCAATTGTGCTTATATTACTTCCAGTTGGTAGCTCTCGGACATTGGTCGCTGCCCATCTGGGTTCGGCTTGCTGAATTTATAAGCGCGTGTGCTGATCAATAGAAAATAACAGCACTATAATACACGTCAGCGGGCGAATTCCCTTGATGGAACCAACTGCAGCGTTAAATTTACAGTTCCAGAACGGAGACAAAACTTTATCTGAGCTACTCCGACAAATTGGGAGCCCAGGTCGATAAGGATTTCCATATACTAGTCAGGGTCTTGGAAAAGAGTTGGTGGCGGGTGAGCCCCTATTGTGCCAATGGCAGCGCCCACACCGGTGCACCCGGCCCGTTGTCCTAGTGGTATACAAGAATCTGGCCCTCCAGGTTGGGGGTTGTGCGTGAGGTTAACTACTTAACCACGTACAAGGAAACTAGATACAGCCAATAGCCTCGAAAAAGGACGAATCCACTGTTGATAACCACGCTAAACGAAATAAGGACAACGACGTTCGGATCTGTAGTTGGAATGTTCGTACACTGAACAGACCATAAGCAGCCGAATAACTAGCAGAGGCCCTAGACTGCTATAAAGCACATATATAGCTGTCATACAGGAAGTGCGATGGTCTTGCTCCACCTCGGACTGTAGCGCCATCTAAGTGAGTAAGTAAGACGGGTTTCCCACAAAGCAGTAGAACCAATCCTGTTCTTTTTTATATGCCAGTGATCGCAGCATTCGTCGATTATCCAGGCTCTATTGATCATATTTGTGGCTATATTTCTTCGACAAGGGTGCGGCTGTTGACGTTGAGTGTTTCAATGGACCTGGGAAATTTTGGCATGAATCCTTCTATTTATTTTATAGGGTTCCAAAGAAAGAAGTCACTTGGTGTTAAATCGCATGATCTTGTCGGCCAATTGAATTACTATTTTGAGAAATTACTCGTGCAGCACAATGCTCCGTCTGTTGAACATAAACATGGCCTATCTATACCTTCAAGTTTTGTCAATAAAAACTCACTGACCATAGTTTTATAGCGCAATCCATTCCATTAGCGGAATTAAAACCAATGATGCGTCATGTCCAAAAACTCCACCAAACAGTAACACATTGTGAATAGAGAGGCAATCATTCTTGGATTTTCTAGGCCCCAAATGGGGCAATACTGCCTTTTTGGTGCAGTTCTTAAGCAATATCATGCATTTCCAACACCCAATATTTGGCAAAGCTACAACGTTGCTGGGTGAGTAAGTCGGCAGAATTTAATTCTTGCGTCAACTGAACCTTGTAGGCTTTATGACAAGTCTTCATGCAAAATGTGATGGAGTTTTTTTTTTGTGATATACCCAATTTTGGAAATCAATGTGCAATCGACAAACCTATAGCTAAAATGTCTGAATCAATTTAAATTTTGCTGTGGCAAGAGGTTTTTCATATCGACCGAGAAAACTTTAAACGTGACTTCTCACTTGTTAAAGAATGATATTACATTTTCCGACAAAATAGCTGACTATTCAAAATTAAACCTCTTACAGAAGCAACTAACTATGTATTGTAAATAAACAAATTCAAAAGCCTCAATAAATCGATTTCTTTCTTTAATCTCTTTGTTTAGAAACACTGTGTTTTAAGAAATTGGGACATCTCCAATTCTACAATTCTGGGTTTCCTTGGGATTCGAGTTACTGAAGATCGAAGACTTTTAAGCCCAAGCGGTCGCGTATTGACATATTAAGTAGGAACAATGCGCACATATGGGGTAAATTTAAATGTGACCTCAGGCTTTATATCGTAGATATCGTAAATGACTCTACAACGCCCGAGAAGATCTACTTTCTCCTAGGTCGCGCGTTTTGACAGCTCACAGCTGTGTTTAAATTATACTATTCGTATATTTAAATGCTTTTTTGAACACATATTAATTGGGCTAAAGAGTGTGAGGTCTTTCTTTTATTTTGTCCATACACTGGTGATCACTTGGATGAGGCCTTACATTTTGCAATCGATTTTCACTCTTTATACCTGTTGGAAGTTTTGTACCCGGAAATGTTTACTACCTGTGAACAGGTACATATTTTCCCAACAGGAATTCATAAAATTAAAGGGTAAATAAAATACCTAAAATAAAATACTTGAAAAGCGTATAAAAAGATGCGCCACTAGGATGAGGCTACATGAAAAATCTTCAAAAGAAAGTAAAAACTGAATGAAATGTTTACATTTTATGGTTTTAAAATATTTATTTATTACGTTTTTCTACATTAACAATGAGTAGCCCGTAATTTTTTGATAAGACCTCTATAAGACGGTTTGGAATAGAATCATATAGTTTTTTTTTTTTAAATAATAAAGAGCAATTTGGGCCAAGGCATCAAGAATAGCTTCGATATAAGTGTCCTTGTCTTCAAGTTGTCCGCCGCCTTCATACACCTTACGAGATAACCATGCCCAAATATTTTCGACTATGTTTAAGTCCGGTGAATAGGGCAACCATGGCAAAAGTCCCACGTCTTCTGATTGAATCCAACTTCTAACAACCTTGGAAGTGTGGATGGACATTGTCTTGTTGGAAAATCCAAGGCAGGGATCCGGAAATGTTTTTCACTTTTGGAAAATAACCGTTCCAGCAAACATTTGTAGTTATTTCCGTTCAGATAGATAGATAGATAGATAAATAATTTTATTTTTTCAGAAGGTTTTTTATAAGAACAAGTTTTTGTGGTAATTCAAAATTAATTAATCAATTGACAAGACCTTAAAGTTGCCTGTCAAGTTAAAAATGGTTTTTCGGTTTTAATATAATATTTCCGTTCATTGTTGTGAACAAAAACTCCAACTTGATTGCGCCATAGTAGGTAATAGCTCCCCACACCATTATACATACCTGATGTACGGCTGTGATGTCTTGCCAAAGTAAGCTCCTCCTTTCTTAGATCATGGAAATAAAGTTGTAAATCGGGGCCGTCAAGGTTAAACTTTTTTTCATCCGTAAAGACAACGTTTCTATTCACTGCTCCAAGCGACGTGTTCTCCTGCAAAATTCATTCGATGCTCCTTGTGTACTTGGCTCAAAACAGGTTTCTTTTTAAGTTTTCTTCCCTGTATAGTACCAATTTTTCGTATTATCCTTCGGACCGTTGCTATGCTGACTGATACTCCGCTGCTGGCCCTTATTTTAGTCGCTGGTAGAGTTGAATTTGAGACAAGCCGTAAAATTAACCGCTTTTCTCGCAATATTGTTGCTTCTGCCGTCCGTCCTTTTTGATTTTCCCATAGTGTTGTGGATCCACAAGATAACTGTTTACAACAGTCTTACTTCTACTAAGCCTCCTTGCAATTTCTCGGCTTGAGAGTCTTAACTCTCTGAAAGCATCTATTTCTCCTCTTTCGGTCGCTGTCAAAGTCTTTCCGGAACCCATTTTTTTTAAACTTCATAAAAATAGTTCTTTTCAACGCTTTTTTAAATATTCTTAACAAAACTTTGAAATAAATCGCGGATGTGAACTCTTGCAACGAAATATTTGCAATGTCCTCTTCCTAGTGCCGCATCTTTTTATACGCTTTTCAAGTAGTTCATTGTTTGATATTGGGAAATTCCAACGGTTGTATTTTATTTACCATTTACGTTTATGAATTCCTGTTGGAAAAATATTTACAGAATATTGCAGAAGTCCAGACGCTGAACCCAATTTTCGACGGTTTTCAAGCATAAATCGGCCGATACTATTTTCGTGAGATAACACGTTCTCCAAACTTGGTTTCCAATAAATTGATTGTGACATTCGCTGTGTGGCTTGTGGCGCCGTCCTGTTTGAACCACATGTCCTCCAAGTCCATATCATCCAATTGGGGCCAAAAATATTCGGTTATCATTGAACGGTAGCGATTCCCATTCACAGTAACGTGCCGGTCTTGATCATCACGGAAGAAGTACGGCCCAATGACGCCGCCGGCCCATAAACCACACCAAACCGTAATTTTTTCGGGATGCAATGATGACTCATG
This sequence comes from Brachyopa scutellaris, assembly GCA_949775065.1. Lineage (NCBI taxonomy): Eukaryota > Metazoa > Arthropoda > Insecta > Diptera > Syrphidae > Brachyopa > Brachyopa scutellaris. The sequence continues at coordinate 82,152,898 of OX459112.1, read as the reverse complement.
GAGTACGTGTGGATTGCTGCCTGACCAATACCGCATATTTTGTTTATTGACGAAGCCATTCAGCCAGAAATGAGCCTCATCACTGAAGATGATTTTTCGATGAAAATCCGAATCATTTTCAAGTTGTTGCTCAGCCCAATTCACGAACATACGACGCTTCTGGTGGTCAAGCGGCTTTAGTTCTTGCGTCAATTTAATCTTGTTAGGACGTAGGCCAAGATCTTTTCGCAAAATTCGCCACAACGACGTCACAGAGATGCCCAACGCTTGAGAACGACGTGTGAGAGACACATCTGGGCTTTCTTCAACTGAAGCCTCAGCGGCAGCAATATTCTCGACACTACGGGCACTTCTTTGTCTCACTGGCACAGGAACATTTTGTACTGTGCCTGTGGATTCAAATTTTTCCACTAGACGCTTAATTGTTGATCTGCTAGGACGATTATGACGACCATAAATTGGACGTAGCGCTCTTAACGTTGAGGCCACTGACTCCTAATTTCGGTAGTAAATTTTAATAATTTCGACTTATTGTTGGCTCGTATATCTTTCCATCATGATATGGCAAATCTTACTGAAGAGAAATGTCAAAAGAGCGGCAAGAAATATGGCGTTGTTTGCTGTCCCTGTCGCTCTACTTTTGTAGCGTCCCTGTTGAAAAACCCTGTACATATCAATCCTTCTTTCTGCCGCGAATTTGTGCATGGGGGATTTGAGGAAACAGAACATTATTATTTGTCATACTCCAATCTATGAACGCCCGACGTCCGAAGCGCCATTTCGTTTTGCATACTTCGAGGTCGTGCTTTCAATAGAAAATATCGTAAAACTCTGTAACGCATGAGCGCCCGAATGTGAAATTGGGATTTGGGCCTTACTTTTCCATTTGCTATATGTAAGTATTTTTTTTTTCTTATTTGTAATATATACCTAAATATAAATTTGTAAATCCTATCTTGATACTAACTTATAATAAGATTTTAATATTTGGTTCCTAGTATTGTGTTACATTTTTTTGTAAATGAATAAATATTTATATTTATTTATTTATTTATTTATTTATTTATTTATTTATTTATTTATTTACCACCAACGGATAATAAAATCTTCTGGTAACAAAAATAAGTTGACTTAAGACTATGGTATACAATTAATATGATTATAAATATTATAAATTATTTAAAGCTTCAATGGCCGATCTCTTAAATGGAGCCCTATTTATGCAAGTATTAACTTCTTCACAAATTGAATTGAAAAGAATAAGAGAGCGAGTAATAGGTTCATTAAGTCCATAATAGGTTCTATGAGCATCTCATTTCTATTACGTAAAATTCTTTCAGGCACAGAAAAGGGCATAAAAGAAAGCACATCAATGGAAGTGATATGGAAATATACTACGAGGGCGGTCCGATAAGTACTTAGCCTACAAAAGAAAAACAAACATTTTGGAACATTTGGTCTCCTTTTAGCTTGCGACACTTGATCCAGCGATGCTCCAACCCATCCAAAAAATAGGTTTTCTCGAGTTCTGCAAAGTACCTCCTCATACTAAAATTCGCAGACAAACTGTCACGTGACACGGCTGAAATTTTGATAGTAGCCGTCTAAGAGAATGTACTAGACGATAGTAAATCTCTCTTGCGATACTGGCACCATCGGGCTGTGAGGCTAAGTACTTATCGGACCATCTTTAATAAATAAAATGCAAAGAGCATTTCTACGGCATGGCACTCTAAACTGTTCATGGCAATAAAGGCACACCTTGAAGAATAATTTGGCAAACCATTAGACCAATTTAATTTCCATAGGGCATAACGCGTAAATTTCTTTTGTATTCTTTCAATACGCAAGCTATTATTTTTATAAAATGGTGACCAGACAATACAACAGTATTTCAGAATAGGAAGCACTAACGAACAAAACATAGTCTTTAGAGTATATGCATCATTAAAAGCCACAGAATTCCGTTTTAGAAAACCTACATAACATTGAATTGCCTTTGCTTACAATGTAATCAATATGAGCTCTAAAATCAAACTTGTGGTCAGAGAGTACACCAAGATCTTTGACTTGATGAACCTTAAGCAAAAGTCTATTAAAAAAAGTGTAATGAAAACTGAACACGCTACGTAATCTGGTTGCATTAAAGAGAAAACTTGAAAACAGAGGGTAATTCGTTAATAAAAATTATAAAAAAAGGTGAACCCAAATGCTTCCCTGAGGTAAACCAGACACAACTTTCGGATGAGTGACCATCAATCCCCACCGTCTGTCTCCTACATATTAGATAAATAGGATCCTAAAAAAGGTATACTTATTTATAAGTCGCTGACTGTGGATTTATCGGAACTTGCAGTAACGTATTGAAAAGCTATGAAAATTGTCGTAAAATACTTTTTTAATTCAATTTGTTGCCCCTATTTTCTTCTCTTTGTTTTTATGTTTTTCGTAGTTTAAAATTTAATTAAAAACGGTAGATATTGGTTATTGCACGCCACTTGCCCAATTTAAGCGTGTGTCAGATCAATGGCAGATAACAATGACATGAATGTATCCAGGCTGCAGGACGCCTGCATAAATGCGGATGAAATATATATTGGAAAACTAAATAATTAAATATGCTACGGAAAATGTTTGCTTATCCAGTCAATTGTGTACGAATCGCGTGCGATTGTAAAAGTCAAATAATATTTCACGCTGTGATAATTTTTGAAGGACAATGCGTGTCATTTGTTCTGTCTGGGCGTTTGTGTACAATGAAGTGACTAATTTATCATTTTGCAATTGATATGATTAACATTGTACTAACAACAGGTGGCAGTGGGGCTGGTCCATCGATGAAAGCAGAGATTATTTGATATTTGTTTAAGAACAGAACAATGTTTGCTTTAAAAGGTGACGAAGGTTGCGGTGGGTGGTAAACAGGATTCTCGTGTTTATGTATTTCCAGTTCGTGTTAATATTTTCAGATGACTAATTAGCATTTTCTCAGTACAATTAGGTAGAGGCGCAGTAGATTAGGATCCAATTAAAGCAACTTTTCGAACCCAAGGTTATTCAAAACAGTATTTGCATAACGAAGTCGAGTTGGTTTTGATATGAAAACGAAAAGCTGGCAGTTGGGGATCGATTCGTTGGCTGTAGATACATATATTTACTTAGGTGGTATGCAAATCCTTTCAAATGTACAAAAATATGGGAGAAGCCAAATAGACTGATATTCAAACAAAAATTATATTATTCAAACAATGGAAAGGAAGAAACCGCAACAAGTTTGGAAATAGCAAGTAGTCATTGGGGGCCATTTATGTTTGTGGAACACGTTAGGTTTGTGAGCACTTGGAACCCAGTACAGAAAGTGTTTTTCGACCATGAGCATCGTCAGCCTGTGACTCTCTGCCAAACTCGAATAGGTGTATCGTCCCCATATAAATACATTTCAAGTGCTCATTGATTTCGATTGGAAGTAGTTCGTCGCCCAAATGAACACTCATGGCTACCTTTTGAAAGTCTGATTAATTGGACCGATGACGCACCGGATTTAATTTCATTCAGTTCAGCAGCTGTATTCGGGTTCTTGCCATAGAAATTATTCGCAGGCTATTAATTATAATTAGCAGGATCTGGCAGGAAAATTTGTATCTGGTTACCTTAAGATTAAACGGAAATTCACTTGTTTCTACGGCTGTTCTGCCCTGTTGGAACCACATTTGCCAAACTTGGCATCATTGACTGTAACCGCATTCCCGACCTCATTTTCGTAGACAAATTCACAGCATGTGTTGGATCCTGGTAAATGTGGGAGCTATCAGGACAGTATCATCAGCAATACTCAGGTCTTTGAGTCTTTAGTTCTGTCGCCACTGTATCCCGTTGGGACTTTATAGCACAACCAGATCAAATTATATAAATATTGAGTCTCGTCGGGAGATTTTTGAAAAATCAGCCCTAAATTCGGCAATCATCCATTGAAACTGGTAGAGCGATGCCAGAAAAAACTCAATCGCTTGTGCAACCAGACTCTTCTCTGTGTTTTTTCCGGTTGATCGTTTGCATTTCTCGGTTGACAACCAAAAATAAAGCCGGGAATTTTGATAGTGAATTTTAAAGTTGATTTTGGAGCTAAATTATGTATGCCATTATGTATGGAACTCGATTTCTTTTGCATGGCCACCCCGGGCACGCTTGCAGAAATCCAGACGCTGAACCCAATTTTCGACGGTTTTCAAGCATAAATCGGCCGATAGTGCTGCAATTTCACGTTCGATATGCGTACGCTGGCTTGTTGGCATAGACCATAGACTTGACGTAGCTCCACAGGAAATAGTCTAACGGCGTCAAATCGCACGACCGGGGCGGCCAAGCGACTGGACCATTTCGTGAGATAACACGTTCTCCAAACTTGGTTTCCAATAAATTGATTGTGACATTCGCTGTGTGGCTTGTGGCGCCGTCCTGTTGGAACCACATGTCCTCCAAGTCCATATCATCCAATTGGGGCCAAAAATATTCGGTTATCATTGAACGGTAGCGATTCGCATTCACAGTAACGTGCCGGTCTTGATCATCACGGAAGAAGTACGGCCCAATGATGCCGCCGGCCCATAAACCACACCAAACCGTAATTTTTTCGGGATGCAATGATGACTCATGGAGTACGTGTGGATTGCTGCCTGACCAATACCGCATATTTTGTTTATTGACGAAGCCATTCAGCCAGAAATGAGCCTCATCGCTGAAGATGATTTTTCGATGAAAATCCAAATCATTTTCAAGTTGTTGCTCAGCCCAATTCACGAACATACGACACTTCTGGTGGTCAAGCGGCTTCAGTTCTTGCGTCAATTTAATATTGTTAGGATGTAGGCCAAGATCTTTTCGCAAAATTCGCCACAACGACGTCACAGAGATGCCCAACGCTTGAGAACGACGTGTGAGAGACACATTTGGGCTTTCTTCAACTGAAGCCTCAGCGGCAGCAATATTCTCGACACTACGGGCACTTCTTTGTCTCACTGGCACGGGAACATTTTGTACTGTGCCTGTGGATTCAAATTTTTCCACTAGACGCTCAATTGTTGATCTGCTAGGACGTTTGGTCGTCATAAATTGGACGTAGCGCTTTTAACGTTGAGGCCACTGACTCCGAATTTCGGTAGTAAATTTTAATAATTTCGACTTATTGTTGGCTCGTATATCTTTCCATCATGAAATGGCAAACCTTACTGAAGAGAAATGTCAAAAGAGCGGCAAGAAATATGGCGTCGTTTGCTGTCCCTGTCGCTCTACTTTTGTAGCGTCCCTGCTGAAAAACCCTGTATAATATGAATTTCTTTAAACGTCAGAATCACGAATGATCGTATCAGGAACCATGTAATCAGTACCGTACGTACCTGTCAAAAAGACGAATGACGAATCGTACGGAAAAAAGAATCGTGTAATCTTGGTCCCAACATTGAAGTCTGTCAGACAAATCTGGCATTGGATGGCATTTTCTGTCTCACGGATGACGGTTTGTTATTTGTTATTAGTTTTCTGTTTGTGACGTACACATGTGTATATAAATATAAAGGGTGATTTTTTAAGAGGTTGAGAACTTTTTTTTAAAAAAAAAACACAAATAATTCGAAAAAATGAATGAAATATTTATTTGAATCGATAGTTTGAACCTTGCAATTTAATGTTTAAAGATAATTTCATGCAAATGTTGACCGCGGCTGCGTCTCAGGTAGCCCATCCGCTGAGTCCAATTTTGGCATACTCTTTCACACATATCGGCCGGTATCTCACGAATGAATGCATGGATGTTGGCTTCCAGTGCGTCAATCGAAGCGGGCTTGTCCCTATAGACATTAGCCTTGACATACCCCCACAAAAAATAATCTAATGGTGTCAAATCGCACGATCTAGGCGGCCAATTGACCGGCCCGAAACGTGAAATTAACTGTTCACCAAACTCGCCTCGCAATTGCGCCATTGTTTCGCGTGCTGTGTGGCATGTGGCACCGTCTTGTTGAAACCACATATCATGCAAGTCAAGAACTTCCATTTCGGGCAAAAAAAAGTTTGATATCATCGCTCGGTAGCGCCGAATCGACATTTCGCGGTCTTCGGTCACACTAGCTGATACGGCCGCAATATTTTCTTCACTACGCACAGTACGTAAACGTGTTGGTGGTTTAATGTCCAACAAAGTAAATTTGGTGCGAAATTTGGTCACAATCTTCCGAATAGACTGCTCAGAAGGTCGAGAATGCCGATCATAAAATGGAAGCAGCGCGCGATGAACATTTCGAACCGAGCACGAATTTTGATAGTAAAATTCAATAATTTGCAAGCGTTGTTCATTTGTAAGACGATCCATGGTTAAATTGCAAACCAAACTGAAGCTGTTTGACAGTGACACAAGGTACTAAACACACGTCAGCTGTCAAAACCAGTGTTGCCAAAACCAAACCAGCTAAAAAATCACCCTTTATATTCTTCTTTCAAAACACCAAAAAATTTAAACATTCAATTACAAATACATCAAAATAATAGGAAAAAACAAATAAGAAATCAAATTTCATCTCACAGTGAAAATGGCCCAGTAATATTTAAGTTCTAAAACTTGTCAAAAAAATGTAAATATTTCAATATTTAGTACTGTTTTGGGCAAACTATTTGTTTTGTAACTGATTTAAGTCGATTTGGAACTAGTTCTACAAGTTTGTTGGTATAGTCGGGACTAATTTTGACCATTCCTCCAATAACACTCTCTTTATGTAATTTTCATGTTTTCGAATTCCAAGTTCCAATTTTTTGCCATAAATGTTCAATTATAATAAAAAACGGTTATTGCGGTGGGGTCTTGATCACTCTTAGACAATGGTACGACATCTAGTCCCTAATACTTCCAGCCGGTTGCTTCGGATTATTGTCCTGATTGAGCTGAAAAGTATCTTTAATTCCATCAATCTATCTTTAATTTTCAGGATATTGTTTTAAATTGTTTTGCAAATATCTAAATATTGATATTTATCCATATTCCCTTCAATAAAATGTAAGCTACCAGCCCAAGATGCTGATCCTCCACCCCAGACCATAGGATAACCACTGTCGACTTAACTGTGGGACGCATATGCTTAGGATTCATCTCTTTATTCGGCTTTCTTTAAACGTTTACCCCCATCTGATCCAAAATGGTTTTTTGCTCTCATCCGTAGTTAAAACGCTTTTCCGAAGCAAAAAGTCTTTCATTATGTGGTTCTGAGCGAACTTCAATTGAACCCCTTTGTTCGTCTGGCTAATGAATGGCTTCTTCCTTGCAATTCTATCATTTGATCCAGATCTACCTATTTATGTCCGAACAGTTTCAGCATTGCAATTAATCTTCAAATGCTTTTCCACCATATCTCTTAGTTTTGGTGCGCTCAGCATTGGATTTTCTTCGGATTAGTTGACATCCAACGCTCATCATGATTAGAAAACATCTTCTTGGGGCTGATTTTGGCTTTTTTACAATTTAAGAGATTTCTCTCTGGCGTTTTCCACTCATAAAATGCTTAATAATTCATTTTCGTAGCTCTATTGGATTTTCGTAACTCTATGAGTTCGCATTTTACAAAAGTAAACTAAACGAATAGATTACATGGGCGTCAACGACTTCTGCACTTGCGTTCTTGCATTCTCTTCTCTCTCATTTCCTCTTATTTCGTTGCTTTTAATATTAAATGTTTAAATTTTTTGTTGCTTTTGAAAAAAAAAATATAGAAGTCAATTAAAGTTGACCATTTTCGCTATTAATTTCGATGGATTTCCTAGAATTTTTCTCAGAAAATGTATTTAGTTTGGGGTGGGCCATTTTCACTGTGAGCCACTGTAGGTATTTCATCTCGTTTTCGTTTCGTGTAGAAAAGCTTACATGTCATCAAATTAAAATTTAAATCTAGGAAGTCAGGAACCAGAATATTCAAAAATTCTTCCACCAACCAGCGTTTCTTAAATATTTGTGTACATATGTAGGGGAAGGTGGGGGCACCTGATCCCCCCTTTTTAATATGTCAAATATCTCAAAAAGTAAAACATTAATTGCCTTTTTATTTTAATGATATTTTAAACAATTAATTTAATCATCATATTCTACAGTTTAAGTGAGAAAATATATAAGATAAAATGTATTTTTTGCCGTTTTTCAAAAACTATCGAAAATAACCAAGTGTCCCCTATTCTGGGAGACTTAATCAGGGCTTAGGGTGGACTTAATTATGGGAGGATACAGCAAACGGTTCTGCCAATTTTAATGTAGGAAGATCATTAAGGGCGGAAGATAGTTCCCCATTGTGTTTAGGTATAGCACAGCACGCAGTTCCCAGTTCACAGCGCTCGCCTGAAGACATTTTGTTTACTTGTTTCTTCCCCTTGGTAGCAACCACTCTTTGGTTTATGGACTGCGGTTAGCATAGTCTCGTCAATGTTCCATATAGATTCTGCCCCCAAATTTAAACTTTTTAATCATGAAACGTAAATTTTTGAAAAACTGCAAAGTATTGTGCTTACTGAAGCACAATATCTCAGGAACAAGTCACCCCTACATTATAGGGATTAAATCTACCCTGGGGTCATAATTTTCTATTGAACATTTTTCTAATACGTATCGATATTTATTTTAATATCAAACCTGCGAAGACTTGCCTAATTGAACCTGTTTTCGATTATTTTTAGAGATAACTCGTATTAATTATCAATACCTATGTTAAAAAAGCAGTTAAAATTCTTATGAAAAAACAATTTGACAACTAAAAAAGAACAACACGTCACCACAATACTGCTATCTGCGCGCGAGTTGTAAATTAATATTTGTCGTCTCCAACCAACGGTAAATAGTGTTTTGCCAGTGAGCAGTAAAAAAAATAAAATTCCCACATCGAAATAATAGCCAGTGATCAAGTCTCTCAAGGGATCAAGTGTCCCCACTTTCCCCTATATTAAATAAAAATTCGTATTTATTGTATTTATTCATTTTATTTTCCTTTTCATATTGATAACATTATATTAAATTTTAATTTATTTACTATTTTACATTATATGTATATCTTTTGTTCATTTTATTTATTTATTATAAGTATATTTAGCTAGTGACTAAGATTATCATTTTCTTTCTAAATATAAATCTTTAATTAAACCCATCTAATTTATATGACTCTAAATTTAATTTAATTATTATATGTATATTATTTAATATTCCTCCAATTAAACAGTATAACAAAAGATAGGAGTTTTTACTTAAATTATATATTATACTCGTATGTGGAAACTTTTTTAAGCATTATTTATTTTAATACTTAAAATAACATTTATAATATTTTTAATATCAATAATAAGCGTCTTTTGGAAGAATTGTAAGTTTATCTTTTATCTAATAATTATTTTTGTACACATACATATACATATAGACTCGTATTTTATTAGAGAATTAAAAATCAATTGCTTTTTGTGTTTTGAGCAGTTATGTATTTGTTTTAAGTGGGAGGACGGCTATTAAAAAAAAAAAAAAAGAAATACAAATTTAATTTATCTTTTCTTATCATACTTATTTATGTAACATTATTTATGCAATACCCTGATTCATATTTTTATGCTTAAGCTAAATTACATAATTTGTTTCTATAAATTTTAAATTTGATTAAATTGTATTTTTTGTTTGATATTTTCCCTGTAAAAAAATTACAATCTATTTACATAACTTACGAGTATAAATTTAATGATGTACACATTTATGTACATAGCTTTAAGTTACCTTGAATAATAATACTGAACACAAAGAAACAAGTGCATCGTCACCAGAGATACACATTTGCGTTCACATTTTCACATTTATTTTTTTATTTTTATTTTTTTGTAAGTGGGGCTCATTTAAATGTAAATTGTTGAGAATCAGAGGAGCGGTACTTGCTCATAACTCAAGTACTCAAGTCTTGTGATTCTCTATAGGGTTTTGGAAGTATTTAAGGACACTAAAAAAATGAAAAATAAAAACTCGCCTAGTGAGTCTTCAAATACTTTCAAAAGATTTTGCGGAATGTGTAGGGTTCTGCGTTGTCGGAGAACCACCCTTTGGCATGGCAATGCATTTGTTTCTTTTCTCATTTAAAATAATCACAAAAATACCGTACTCGAGCGGTTTCGAGTGGTGTTTATTTTGATAGTACTAGTTCTTTGATATTTTCGCTAATATTAGTTAATTATTTTAATTTAAAAGATGTTCGAAGTGTTGAAGTTGTCGGTGTGAGTGTGTGTGTGGTGTTTGTTATTCGATCATGTAATCTTAAATACATATTCCGGCAAAAGTTTGCATAGGAGGATCTGTGATGGTTAAAGTAGGCTTTAAACTGTAAGATTGAGGTTGAAATGATTTGTGTCCACATCGGAATAACCTGTCAAAGTGGGCCGGTTGTGATTGGAGCAATATTACTTTTACGGTTAGGAATAAAAATAAAATGAAAAAGCGTTAACGGATACTTTTCAGCTGAGGAATTTGACATTTACTTATGTATACCAATCATGCTCTATTAGATCGGGTATTGAGTACTCCAAGAAGATCACGATCCGATGTTGTAAATGGAAGGAGGAAGATGACAGGAATATCCATTTAACCCTCTTTGACACCAAGAGTCCTTGACCTTAGAGTACACGCATCAAAGTGAACTTCTCAATTTGAATAAGAAGGATATTAGGTATCTAGTAGGCTTTTTCTGTTCTTTTACGGTACCAGCTAAACAAGTTGGGCTTGTCCACGGATGCGGAGTACCGGCTTTGCTTAGAAGAGGTCAAAATGGCCGAAAACATCCTCTGCGAGTGTCAGGCACTTTTTACGGTCAGACGGCCGGCATACCCTCCATAGTCCTTACGGTCTAAAAATGCATAAACCAAAGACATATGTACAGGGTGTTTCCTTTTAGAGGCGGAGCATTTTAAATTGCAATAAAACACAGAAAAACGTTTTTGATATCCATGACATTGACTTTATTTGACAGATAATTTTATGCCATTAATGGTTGAAAATGATTTCGGGCATGTGGCTGGCGCGTACATGACGTAATCTACATACATAGTTGGCGCTACAGCTCGAGGTGAACCTTGGCCTGCTTCTCGCAACCATTTGTGTGTGCGTGTTATTTTTGCACGAATGGAAGGGACCTACAGTTTTTTGCCGACTCCGAACGGCGAGTTGTGAAGCTCAATTGTGACAAATGATACTCTTTGATGCTTGTCAGGCATTCGAAAGAGGTGGTACCGTGAAAAACCTCTTTAGGTGTTAGACCCGGTATGGAATTGAACCCGGGCAGCATTGCGTAGTAGTCCAACGCACTAACCACCACGGCCACCGTGACCACCTCATGAAGTAATCTAGAGGTCCAATTTTCACATACTTTTCGCAGAAAATCAGGCTGTACTTCGGCAATAGCATAATAATAGAATTACCGCGTTTGGAGCGATGATAATCTACAAGCCATTGTCGGAGCACTATTACATTCAAAAAAAGTCACCGTTTGGTGCCATTTATGGGCGGGAATCATTGGTCCATATGTCTTCAAACATGATTATGGTCAGAGTCAAAGACATGATTACAAACTTTTCCGTGCCTCAATTGGAAGGCATTAATGTTGCAAAGGACGGTGCCACACAGCGCGCGATACGATTAATTTACTGAACGAAACATTTGACGAACGATTAAGTTCACGAAATGGATTTGTTAACTCGCCACCTCGTTCGTGCGATTTGACCACATTAAGCTCTGGTGATATGTAAAGTCGTATTGCTACGCCAATAAACCAGAAACAACTGAGCGCTTGGAAGCCAAGTATGTATGTAAAAATTGGATCTCCAGAGGCAGATAAAATACCAGACACCATATAATGGATCCATCGCCATCCGCTAGGACCATCTTATGATGGTACCTTAGCCGAAACATTTCCGTTTAAATTTTAATTTCGCATAATTTGACTGTGGATAGTTCGGCTAGTCTCTTTCAGTGTATCAAATAAGTTACCCTCTTAAAATTTCTTATGAGAACGAGCAATGGATATGTTCGACATCTTCTGCTGAACCCATGCAATTGCAGTATCAGCATTCGTCCGTGTTTAAATGTCCCATTATTTTGGGCATGTTTTCTTAAGAGATAGTCCAAAGATAACTTTGGTCCTTTTGTGGTTTAAGGCTGCCCAAAGAATGTTACTCTATTCTTGACCATATATGGCTCGCCATACTAACAATAGTATTCTCCTATTGGACTGATTAGTATCCTATGATACAAAATACCTTTATAGGTCGTTAACAAGAAAACGAAACTGGTAAGATTAGCGGCGCGGCGGTATAGAGAACAGCTGGTGTTGCCATTACATGTGCCCTCGCACGACACCCATGGCGGCACTGGACATATTCCTATACCTGCTGCCTCTCGATCTGCATTTGAGGCAACTCCCGAGTAATAGTGCACTAAAACTCCCCAAACTAAGTCTTTTTAAGAATAACGGCAAAGGACACTATATGTACTATTCTTATTCTATATGTACTCCAATAAGAACGGATAATGCCCTCTTCACACTTGAGTTTGTACCCTGTGCGTGAAGAGTGAACAAACAGCATAGTAACTCGGCATATATGTAGATACTGCCGTCTTCACGGACGGATCAAAGAGTCTGGTATCTGCTGTGTGGAACCAGATCTAAGGGTGTCCTAAAGACTCCCGGATACCTGCAGCGTTTTTCAGGCATAAGTTCTAGCCGTTCTTAGAGCAGCAGGGCTTCTGAACATCGATAGCCTGGCTGCGATTAAGGTGCTAGAATCATACACTCTTAAATAGGAACTAGTCAGGAGCTGCCGAACAATCCTCAGGGCATTATTCACGTAGAGCCGGGTAAAACTCTGTTGGATGCCTGGTTACTCCGGGAAAGAAGGTACCGAGAGTTGGCAAGGAAAGGCGGGGAACTGCCACTATCCGAGGTGGTGAAAGTAGCTCCACCACTGCTGCATTAAGTAAAAAGTAAAGGATATGATTATGAGAAGGGCTGACCATAGATGGTCTTATATTGCCGGACACAGGGTTTCCAATGCACTTTGGCCAGCGCAGAACCGTAAAAGGACCAGTGAAATCCTTAGACTTAGCAGGGCACATTATCCAGGCATTGCCTTCAGCAGAGGACGCAGTCGCAGGAACATTTTTGGCTCCTACTTCTTTAGTAACCTGGAGGAGGTAGGCCGAATCAACCATAGACCCGTTCTACAATTTTGCAGGGTAATAAGATGCTTTGAGGAAATTGTGGCGGTTTAGGTGCCACCCTTGGATGGATTTTTAGGGTATCGCAATGGGCCACTCTGGTGCCTAGTGTTTTGGAATGGCTCGATCTATCAACCCCTCTTATCCAAACCTAACCTAACCTAGGTTGCAGTAGCGGACTTGGAGCACGATCTAAATCTTCTTAGTTTAAAAAATTACCTTTAAGCTATGAAGGGAAAGTTTTGTTTGGGATTGGTAGGCAAAACGCAAGTTTCCATCTATTCAGATAAATTTATCTGGAACATAAGAAGAAGGATATAATAACTCATATTTAAGACAGGCGTTTCTGACCTTCTGAGACAAATTGTGTTCATATTAATCCAGTTTTTCCTTTGATGCTGCCCCTTGTCAACGATGATTTGCTTGCTGACCTACGCTCAACTCAGATGAGAAATGTTATGCAAATTGTTTCAAGATGGTGTAGCAGGGAAGGACTCTTTATCAATCACTGTAAAACCATTCTAGTACCCTTTACGAAGAGAAGGATTTGTTGATTTTTGATTTTGTCAAATCATCCTGAAAGGCACTGCACTAAGTATCCCAGTGAGATCAAATACCTGGAAGTTATCTCAGAAAGGCGCTCACACCTCAACTCTGTAATAAACCGTGCAACCAGAGCCTTACGAGCAAGTCGCCGTCCGTATGGTAGAGCTTGGGATTTCAACCCAAAAAATATACACGATGGTAAGACCCATCATTTCACTCGGGGCCTTAGGCTCGTGGCCTAAGTTTTTCGAAAATACTACAGCCAAGAAGATCGATAAACTTCAACGGATGGTGTGTCTTAGTATAACCTACCCTACAGCAGCTCTAGAAGCTATAATTGGCATCTCGCCAATACAGATCTTCATTAGGAAGGCAGCCGCTAGAAGCGCTATTAAAATACAACTTATTCGTAAGTACAAAGAAGGTAATCTTACGGATCACCTAAATATTATCAACAATATTCCCGATCAGGACATGCCTTGCACCGTCTGCTGATGTTATGTTATGCTTTGGCAGAAATTTCGAAGTTCATATAGGGGAACGTACCACATGGTCAAACGGCAAGCCCACCCTAGACTCAAAATTGGTAGTATGGTAAACTGATGGATCAAAAATGGCCTCTGGTGTTGGTGCTGAGATCTTTGGGCCCAATACCAGAATCTCCGTCCTTAGATCATTCCCCAGCGTGTTTCTAGCTGAGGTTCGAGCCATTGAGATCTGCGCCTTGATGAACATTTCCAGCATTTTATGTTTAAAATGGGTTGAGCTGTAGCCAACTGCTTGATGACCCATAAATGGAGTCGCTGCTGCCGCTCTGGCATTAGCTTTTCCGTTACCCGGTATCCACGTATAGACAGGATGAACAAGAAGTTTTTGGTTCAAGCCATTTAAGGTTTAGATCTGAAAAATGAATGAGGTATGGAAGGAAGTAAATAGTAGTAATCATAAATGCAGGCTTAACTTAAGGTTACCTGTACCAGAGTACAGTAGCCTGACAAAATATATGTCCCTTGCAAGTAGAAAATCGCAATCTTTGAGATACATGTATAGTCAAGTTATTGGAATATCAAGGATTTACTAGGAAAAATCTGAATTTGAAGTTTTTAAACTAGATGTGCTATATATACTTACCTAGTCGTTGGTCTTACCTAGAATTATGTACCTAGTCCTTTTCCTCATATCCTTTTTTTAATTTGTTATTAAAAGCTCCTGATATGTATTCTTTTATTTATGAAGAAATTCCCTTAATTAATCATTTAATTTCCCTTGCAATTCAACTCAGTCAACCAACCAACCGCTTAGATTCCAAACGAAATTGAATTTGATTAGCCAGCAAGGACGAAATTATAACCGCAATTTGTGGTGGTGACTTCTAATAAAAAGTGGGTGGGTGGGTTGGTCGTGATTGTTCCATACAAATCGGAAATACTTATTATGCCCATATGTGGTTAAGAGAACAAAGGACTCAGAATCCAGTTAATTGATCGAAACGTGTTGTTTCATCCCTCTCTGCGTGTGGTGTGTGTTGTTAATTATGTACATCCTATCTCCTAAAATTTAGTAATAATATATTAGTCTTGGTCTACATATACTACATATACATATTCTCATTATTTTCTTTTGTACTAAATATTTATGTATAATTAACCTACGATAACTTTTCATTAAAGTCTGTGGACAAAATGGAGAGGAGGAAGCTAAAAAAAAACATCCTTTGGATATATCAATAATTGTGTCGCGGTGGGGGGAGGAGTAACAGGTATTTAATTATATTATTTTAATCTAATCTTCTAGTATGGAATTTATTTACAAATTTTATGTGATAGTGTTATTTTATTTTGGCACATTATGAAATATTTATAAAATATTTTTATCTCCATCTTCATGGCATGGGCGATGATTGCGATTCTCTTTGTGGAGATTAATCACCCCATGTGCATGATTTTCTTGAATGCCTTGCGGAATTCCGGATTGAAAATGGTATAGATGACTGGATTGACGAAACTGTTCATATAACCAAGCCATGTGGTGAGAATGAAGGCAGTCACACCGGGTCGGCAGTCTTTTTCCAACTTGGCACACAAGGCATCCATGATGTTGCAAGAAAAGAATGGCACCCAACAGAAAAGGAACACACCTGAAAATAGAAAAAATAAAACGAAGAGTTAGTTTGGAATTACAATATAAAAGTGGAGGTAAAAATAATTTTTTGGTTAGGAACGCTGCGCTGCAATGAAAAAAACCAAAGTCCTAGTAGAGTGGGAAAAGAGGCCAAACATTTAGAAAATATCCAAAAATTCTAATCCATCCCGCAAATAAAATAAACACCGAGGTCCTTAAAACTATTAACCCGCCACAGTGTTCCGCGTAGTACATATTAAGTGGACAAAATTATTTTTTTGACTATTTCATGTTATTCTTATGAGTTAAGTAAATTGTATTAAAAAAATTATGTTTTAAGTGCTGTATATACGTTTTTTTACTTACTACTGCAAAAAAAACAAAAAAATTAAAATAATGAACATTTCTTTGATATATTTTTTTGTATATTGTGTATATCATATTCATCATCACTGCTGCTGTTATTGAGTGAGTCTTCAGATTCGAAGTTTTTATCTGGATCAATATTTCGTTGCTGAGGTAATGGTGGGACAGCAGGGCCGACTAACATAGCCATAACTTATGCTATAGGGATGACCTACAAAAAAAAAGCATTACTTTTTTTGCGCACGTTTGCACACTCTGATTTTTTCGCAGCTTATAACTAAGAAGTCGAGCTTTGTAACAAAATAAAAACTGACCCGGGGCAAGGTGGGGCTTATATTCAAAAGTCAATGTAAAAAAGAATTACCCCAATAAAACCTTACATCTTTTGATTAAAAAAAATCTTTAAAAAAACCGTTAAATTGACTTTCAAAATGTATTAGAATTATATATCTTATTAGGTTTGATTTTTCACACAAAAAAATTAATAATTAAATACAAATTGATCACTGTGCACTTGACCTGTCATGTAACACACTCCACTTTGACTTGCTCTAAAAACATTGCCACGCTCTAAAATAGAAAGAAAATGTTGTTTACTTATCTTTCAGTTATCCGTTATATGAACTGCGTTAGCAAGTACTCTCAATTTTTCCATGGTTTTCTTGAATTTTGTCCACTTATTGGTATGAAATGGAAGACTGTGCGACAGAGAGAATGATTTTTGGTACACATTTCCCAGAGAATGCTATGTCTAAATACTTGGACTAATCCATTTGGACTGCAGCAGACACAGAAGCTGTCAGTACCTGATTGCAGAAGTCCACGGTGGTTCTGTTCTGTTCTTCATACCATCGGCAAATATAATGGTTCTGTTCTGTTCTTCATACCATCGGCAAATATGACAGTACTGCTATGTTTCATGAATGCCGAAACATTATTAATAGCAAGAATAAAAAAAGTGGACCCAGGTGAATTCCTTGAGGGACGCCGAATTGTCTAATTATAACCAAGGTAGGTAGGTAGAAGTGATGGTTTCCGTGGGAAGAAAATCGTAAAATGGGCGCCGTTTTGTAACCACCACCTGAGGCTAAATTTAACCTGTTATGACCTCTGCTTGAGCAGCCAACCAGCGAAGTACATTTTTTTTTTTTTATTTCCTTTATTTATTTACATCTGTCCAAATTGGACAACAAGTAAATGTTGTTACAGAACAGGATATGATAGTTTATAAGGCCAGTGCCTTTACATACTTTTGTTTTACAATAAGGTGGGTTTTTTTATTTTTAAACTTGCGAATTTCAAAAAGTGAAGATTACAATTGTTATAATTTTTATAATTTTTATTAAAGTCTCTGAGTTAGGTCTGATGGTCTAAAGCTCTTCAGTCTTCTTTTTCTGGTTATTTCTTGTAGCGGGATAGAGTTGACTTCATTGTTATCGTGGATTAGTAACCGGATTTTGTGTTTTGTCTTTTGTATTTCTTCCATTACTGTCGCTATTTTGAGGTCTTTATGGATTTCGTCATTGGAAATATACCATGGAGCGTCTATTATCGTTCTTAATATTTTTGATTGCTGTCTTTGGATGATGTTAATATTTGATTTACTCGCTATTCCCCACAGCTGAAGTCCGTATGTCCATATTGGTTTAATGATCGTCTTGTAAATGAGCAGTTTGTTGTCTATAGTAGGACCGAGTGCGAAGTACAAAATAAAGAAAGACCTAACGCGTTTCATTTGTATAAGATCCTATCCGGTCTAGTATCTCACAAAATTTGGTTGGATTAGCCACATCCCATTGATTGTGGTGTTTAAGTTCCTAGCAAGGGGGGCAATTATGCGAGTGTAGTTCATATGATAAATCTTTAAATTTTGATGTGAAAGTATAAAATCCTATCCATCGTAACGTATTAACGTGTCAAGCTTTTCTGCAGCACACTCATAGGTAGTGTGGCTTTCGACCGGGCAGATCGACGATATACCAAGTTTTCACAGCAAGATAAATCCTAGAAAATACCAATGAATTTTAAGTCGACATCTCGCTGCATATGATAGTATTCGTCGTACTGAGTTCTACAAGTCGTTGGCCAAACTCGAGATCCCGCGAATGAACAATAATAATCCAGCTTCGAGGACTTTCGAATTCCAGCCACTACATTCGAGACAACAAGGAAGACTAGACCTCAGCTTTAAGGATCAATTGCAGATGCCAGAGAGTTTGGTCTGAAAAACTGCCCAGGACCGAAGAGGATGGAAGGCTGCCATGTCTCAGGCAGCGACCTTCCACGGGTAGGGTACCAGTTTAGTTAGTAAGTTCATTTGTAGAGAATTATATCATAAGAAAGCTGTTCGAAAGCTTTGAAGAAATCTATGTTGACACAGTCCATCTCATGACCACTGGATCAACTGTGAGAGAATGTTAAAAGTTTCGTGACAGTTGCCCTGTTTCTGGCGAATCCATGTTGTTCTTTGCACGTTATATTCCAAAAGCAAAAGGTTAGACTATTACACCTACTTGGCATACAAGGCATCTTTGATGAAAACAATAGTAGTTCATTATAATATTTCAATCGTCTTTTTTGATAATGGGCATTATGAACAATTGCTTCCAAAAGCCAAGAAAACCTCCAGTTGCTATGGACATTTCAAAAAGAACTTCAGAGGCAGAGCCACAATTTTTCAAGACTATTGGAAGAATACCGTTTCTTTAAACTATGAAATAAATTTGGAATTAGTCACAAAGTCTAAGGAAATATTTGTTAATCAAATTTATGAAATATTTTGAAGCTTTTCGAAATATTCATCATCAATATTCAGCGGTACATCATTAAAAGTTTTACGAAAAAAGTCCGCGACGGAGTTGCAAATATCAACCGTTATTAATAACGCTATTATTAGCCGTATTCTATTATCGCCGATGATCCATATAGATCATTGGTTTGCATGCATTACAACATTACGTGATCTAGCTTTTTATGAAGATTAATTTTCGTGATCCAAAAATTAGTTCGGCTATTTCTCAGTAGGATGCGCTTCCGCTTGTGAACCTTGCTTATCCGTATCTGTTACAGAAATTTGCGCTAAAATTGGTAACTGTGCCCGTGATCTGATCCTAATAACACAAACTGGATTACATTGCACACCTTTTTAGCTCAGATACATACCTTTTTAGCTCAGACGCAGACCTTTAGCGAGAAATTGCCGTTTTATTACACAGCTTTTAGCTTAGACAAAAACATTTAGCGCGAAAGCAAAGTTCACAGGCGGAAGTGCATCCTACTGAGATAAGTTGAACTTATTTTGAGATCACGAAAATGGATCTAAATGAGAAGCAAGATCTCGTATCGTTATTGTAATGCATACAAACCAATGAACCAATCTGGATCATGGGTGATCATAAAACGCGACTATTATGCCCGTGATCTGATCCGGATCAGATCAGCACAACAAAATAATATAATGTACGGAATGCAGGATATCCGTCAAAGGATTCCATTGTAGGTACAAATTGGGCCTACAAGCGAACATCGTAAATTGGCTATACGCAGCAATTTTTAGAATCATTCTCACCTGAAATTCTATACTAAAGATTATCTAGAAAATAGGGTCCACACCATCTGTAACCTATAAAATGTGTACTTGATAAAAAAAAGTGGCAGCTAAAGGAGGCCATGTCTGTCTGAATATCTGGGATCAAAAACGCCTCTTTGACCGCATATATTATGAGAAACCAGGTCTTAAGGTTTTCTAACAAAAAGTCTAGTTTGGAATAACCCATGTATGGCTCGACAGAGAAAGAGACAGGAGCCTTTTCTGAAATACTGAATATCAACCAGTCCTCCTAACAATGACAATGTAACGACCAGCTATGGATATTTTACGTGGACTTAAAACACTTGATTCCAATCTCATAAATTTAAAATGAGTAATAGACTGCCTTTCGGCGCTTACAAAATAAAACACCACACAGAATGGAACAAAACAGCAGACGTATGACTTGGAAATAGATTTAATATTAGCTGACAGACACAAATCTTACAAAATCTTATAGGAACCATCACCACCAATATAGTCAAGAAACAATGGCGTAACACTTGTGATTCTTCCATTACCATCAGCCTATGGCTCGTAGTTGATCAGAAAAGCTAAACTTCTACGCTATCATTCGGAGGAAACAAGATTCAGGTGCTCCTCAGCATAATACCCGGACCGGACCCTACATCATAAGATCTGGTATAGATGAGGATGAGATAGAATCATCATATGTCACTCACTGTTCAGCACTCTAAGAACGGTGTCTAGCCTGCATGAGTGCACGGTTGTTTGACTTTATTTAATGGACGGCCAGACTAAGGTACCCCTAACAGATCCTTTGATAAGGAAAAAACTTAAGCAGCTTTTAAAAATATGGATGTCTCTTTAAGTGCACACACTCAAGTCCCTGGACATAGCCCGTTTCGCTTCATCCTTGTCATTATCCTGTATCCATATTCATGTAGTAGATAGTCGTATGTATGTTATATGGTAATTAATGGTATTATCTCAGAAGCACACGTCACATGTGCTCCTACATCTCAGTTTCGTATCTGTTGCTATTAATATTTATTAATTTCACAGAGAGTGAGTCCGAGTAAATTCACCAGCATCAGGTGTTGGTCAAATGCTATTAGCAAGCTTCTTGTTCCTCTTGCCAACAACAACATCATAATCACTATCAGAAGAAGGTTATAAATGAGAAAAGCGAGGCACTTAAGGTGAATCTCAATTTATGGACACCGGCCTTGGGATCCGTATGGACATACATATGTACAGATGTATAGGTTAGGTACCTGCATTCATGTATGCATGGATAGGTTAATTTTTGATTAAAGCGATTAATGAGATTTTATGAGGAATCGTTAGTCATTCGATTCTACACGTATATGTCCTTAGGATGTTTTATGTGTAAGTTGCCGAAGGCTGAATAGGTGGTAGAGATATTGGTAAAATGGTTGAGATATCTTGATTGGAATTGAATCAGGCAAATCGAAGTTTATTTGGGTACGGGCGAACGTTAAAGCAGACAAATAGAGATACAAAGGAACCTAATCCGACATAAACATTAATGAGAAAGTTGAAGCTGGAGTAGAAGCAGCTATCAATTGTTTTGTAAAAAATGAGAAACAAATTAGGTTTGTATGAAGTCGCAGGCCACAGGGTGCAGGCCACAGGGACCACTGTCATTCTAATATTTTCCATTTTCGAACTAAAATACAAATCTAAATCATGTTTATATTTAGATTTTAATTAATATTAAATTAAATATTTACTTTTTTGAAATAATTTCTTTTCTTCAATTCAAAAAAACAACCACAAAAAAATAGATCGCGATATGAAAAAAATAAACGAATAGAATTTTTGAAAGCCCTTTTTTCTTGCACTGAAGAAATACCCAGGGCGAATACAGGGCAGCAGAACCAGTGTTGACATAAAGCACAGGGCAGCATTTTCAGTGCGTTTTCAGTATAGCACTGACTGACATCGAACACATCAGTGCGTTTTCAGTGTGCCCCAGTGTGCCCTGGGGCTGACATCATACAAACCTATTTTCAAGATATAGTCGAAAATAAAATTTTACATAAACAAGGAGCGTCGACCTATTTTTTGAAGTGAAACTTTTTATGGTTCATTCCGCAGTAAATTCCGATGAAACGCGACAGGTACAATATAAGTGTATAATAGCCGTATTTTACTATCGCCGATAATCCATATAGAGCATTGGCTTGTATGCATTACAACAACAATACGTGATCTAGCTTTTTATCAAAATCAATTTTCGTGATCTGAAAATTAGTTCGGCTATTTCTCAGTAGGATGAACTTCCGCTTGTGAACTTTGCCTATCTGTATCCGTGACAGAAACCTGCGCTTAAAACCTGCTAAATGTCTGTATCTATGGCAGAAACCTGCGCTAAAAACCCGCTAAATGTCTGTATTCGTCTAAATGTTGTGTAATTAAATGGCAACTTCGCGCTAGATACCTGTGTCAGAGCTAAAAAGGTCTGTATCTGAGCTAAAAAGGTGTGCAATGTAATCCAGTTTGTTTTATTTTCATTGCGTGATCCATATAGATCATAAGTGATAATAAAACACGGCTAATGTGAATAATGGTTCTTGACGTTGCTAATATCTGGGCAAACTTCGAGGACCGACAATTGAATACTTTTAGGAGTTAACAATATCTTGCCAAATAAGTTTACACAATAATTCGTTGCTACAATGCAGAACTAGTCTGAGTCAAAAATTGCAAAATTTGAGACTTCTGCGTCATAAAGGAAGCCAGTGCATTCCGCGTACTCCGGTGTGAGAACTATCTTCCTATGTGTGGTAATTCGTTCACTGTTTTAATAGTACAATCATATATCCTATTTTTACTATTTGTCATATTTTTTTAATATTTTTTTCAAATAATTGTTCTCCTGAAAAATTTGGTAACTCTTACTTAGTCTAGTAAGCTCACATGATATACCTAACGCGTTCTTTATCTGCAAAAGAACAACCGATGAAACCTGGAAACTTAAACCCGTAATGATGCAATGGCTCACCTCTGGTGGAAGGCACCCCACAAGAAAAACATATTAGGAAGATTAGCGACGGTTCAGAGAACACCTAGTGTCGCCATAACGGGACCCTGCCCACATTATCCACGGCGGCACTGGACACTTTCCTGTATCTCACACCACTCGATCTGCATGTAGAGCACCTGGCAAGCTAGAGTACGATTAGACTTTCTAACCTAGGCTACTTTAGGAATAGAAGCTACAGTCATAGCTCGATTCTTAAATGAACTTTAAATTGCCAACTTCAATAAAACGGATGACATTCTCCCACTCATAGACTTCGCTACACCACCGTATGAAACGCTGTACCTGGAGAGAGAAGATTGGACAGAATAGCACTTAAACGGCAAAAAATACATTGCGGTCTACACGGATGGGTCGAAAACCGACAATGGCACAGGTTCTGGTATATACAAAAGAGAACCTGGGCTAAACAGGTAAGGCTTCTGGATGAATACAGTGTCTTTCTGGCAGAGGTTCTAGCAGTGCTGAAAGCGGCGGAGCTGTTGGTGATGAAGCTGATATCAGATAAGGATATCATCACCTACATCGACAGTTAGGCCGCGATCAGAGCTCTAGAATCATGTGTCGTTAAATCGACAATAATTGTAGAAGGATGTCGCTCTATGCTTAAATCACAAAGCAGACATAATAGGTTCCAATTATGCTGAGCACTAGGACACTCTGGGGTGTAGACGGTAATGAATTAGCAAGGAATGGAGGGGTACTGCCTATAATTAAGATGGTACACATAGCATGATCATCATGTGGCATGGGAGCAAAATGAAAGAACACAGTTATAAGTATGGCGGGTCACAGATGGTCAAGACGGGCATGTCCAAAGTTCTTTGACCTACCATAGACCACAAAAGAAACAAGGTAATCCTTGGTTTAAACAGGGCAACGTTAAGAACTTTAATAGGTATACTTTCCAGACTTTGTTTTTTAAGGAAATACGCCAAAGGATGGGAGTTTCAAATACGGTCGAATGAATAACAATGTAGATACAACTGAGCATGTCGAACATCTTGATTCGGGATATCTCAAAATCAGAGGATTTTATTTAAGTTCCACGAGTCTCGAATGTCTCATACGATTAATTGCGCGACGACGTTTAACTTTAAAATCTTCATATATAGGTTGGGTCCACAATCAATATTTTTTGAACGAAACAACTTTTTTGGACCTTTTTTTTCTCTTTTATAGTAACAATATTCTGATTTTAAAAAATAGTGCACTGGACGATCCTGCAAAGAATTTTCGCTGTGACAAGTCCTCAAATATAGAAGAAGATCCCCGTCATGCGTTCAGTTGCAAGAAGGGCAGAGTTTAAATAAAGACAAACTGGCTGGTCCATATGTTTCGACACAATAAAAGCCACATACAGGTGTATTGTAACCAACATCGTTGCGCGTCCCAGCTTAGTATTCCACGGCACGGGCGATGTATTATTATTGGCCCGCACACTGCTTAAAAATCAAATTCAAGATCCCATTCACTCCGAGACACGGTTTGGTATTCGTGTCTCGGGTTTTATTTCTTTGAAAACGCAAATATGGATCCATAGAGCAATGCTCGTAAGCTTTTTACAGCTTTGCGTGCCTATAGTATGTGGTGTCAACTGTCAATAAGATGGCACTACTGCCCCTATGGCCTGAGATGCGATGGCTATTCTTTGAGAAATGTTCCCAGGCCGGATAATCTAGAAAAAATTTAGTCGACTCACTGTTACGTTCACGCACCGTGCTTCCTTGAGTTACAAGGGAAGAGTGTGCAACGGAGAGTAAAATAGAAGAAAACAAATATATTGTTAAATGTTTCCCTTAGGTCCGCTGTCTATAGCGTGGCTGCTTTAGTTTTTATTTATTAAACATATAGTACATATATAATTTCTTTTGAATATGCGTGTCTGCGACCTTCTCAGAATGAACTCTAAATTTACTCTGATTTTTGTCCTTTCCAAACACTCCTTTTATAATTTAATTTTCTTTTGCGTATATACTACAATACATCTGTTTTGACAAAAATAGACACAGTGCATTTCATGGTCCTGGCAATGTTAACATGTGTTCAACGGTGTCCATGTGGTAACACATGTGATTTCATTGCCTGTCTCACTATCGCTGATTCCTTATGGATAATTTTTATGACCTAGAAATGCATTATGTCTTGTATTGTGTAATGGGATGCGCGCATGAATTAGGCTACAATATATGGCGCATGTAGCGGAATACTACAAGGCTACAGTGTGGGGCGCATGTATTGGAATACTACATCGTTCTCCGAATCTAACAGCTCGTCCAGACTTGTTCGTTTGGGGTCATCCAAAACATGAGAATAATCCCAAATCTCCTGTAGACCTCAAAGGAATATCAAATCCCATTTATTGCCGTCGGCACCGCAAAAAATAAAAAAAAAATGCAAAATTTCATCAAAAGATTGAAGTTTTTCCAAAAACAAAATAACGGTCATTCAAAGAATATTATTTCCATTCTTAACAACAAAGAAAAGCAAAGATTAATCTCCAATATACTTCAAGTTTTGCTACAATTTGTAAATGAAAAAAAAAAAATTACACTTTACATTATGTACATACATATGTACATATGTACATGCAGATTGTAGATACTATGTGCACAGGTTGGTACACGTCACAACACATCATTACCGCCTTTTTTCTGTGGTTAGTGACAGAATTGAGTTAAGCATTATTAATGCATGTACTCTCTATGTATATGTACAATTGTACATTGAATGTTAATGGAGACATACCGCGAAACATGTTAACCGATGGGCATTCCACCACTAAACTAAATGAATGGGAATCCAGACCATCTGTAACGCACCCACGGAACCGCAATTCACCCCAATTAAAGAGCCACGGAGCCCTAGGTTATGTTCAATTAGGTGCTCTGTAGGGTTGTATTTTCTCGCTCGGAGCTAAATTTATTGAAAGTGACGCGTGAGTAAGGTCGGGCTACCATCATATCGGTGTGAAGAACAAATAGATTGCCTCGGGATGCTTTGTATGCGCTGTGAATTATCCTTAAACTGCTTGCGTTATCTTTATTATGCGTTAATTGCTAACCGTGTTAATTAGCGGTATACCAGTGGTGAATGGTATGCTTTTAAAATGTAATTGTAAATTGAATTGGCACGCACAACCAAAAATATTTTAGGTTATATCGATTTTGTGACTGTGATTTATTTTCGATAATCGCCTTCAGATAGGAGGACAATATGATGAAAGGCGGAGAGTTATAATTATAATCTAGTTGTGATGATAATTTGGGTATTTGCATTCCTACATTACACAGTTAATTGGTGCCGTGAACGAAGACCGTATGAACTAACGCCATAATGGTTCACTTTCAAATTAGAACTTAAGCCATATGGTGTTAGTTCGTTTTAGAAAGTGGCCTTAGTTCTCATATGAATGTGAATTAAAGTCCCAAAAGAAGTCCCACTTAAATAGGACATAAGACCCAAATTGAGTTAGGGACTCTTGCCGCACATACATAAATACAATTTTTTTTGTCGAAGATGGAACCTAAGTCCCAAATTTTCGGAGAGATAGGATTCAAAAAAAAATTTTGGATTTCCATTGGGCATCTAAACCCCTTTTATCCATTTCGATATGTATAAAGCTACGTGCAGACGATATGTTCACTGAGCAAATTTGTGAGCATATCTGAGTAAAATTTTGTCCCAAACGTGAACATATCGTGTGCACACCATATTTTTGTGATCATACGTATGTTCACGAAGCATATGCTCACATTTGAACACCTCGTGAACATACGTATGCTCACGTCGCGTTCATATCGTGTGCACACTCTTTTGGGACCATATGAACACTATTGTGCAAATTCGGACATTTGAATACAGATATGTTCACGTTGCCCCATTTGAACACTTTGGAAGTTTCAACTATGAGCATATGCCATAATGTATGCTCTCTTTGCAGTAGATTTGTTGTTGTTTTTGTTTGCAATTTGATATTTTAAAATTGTGTTGCCAGGTTGCCACAAATTCCTATTTAATTTCGTTGAATGGTAGACGTTTTGCGGATTTCATTAATTTTTGTAATTCCCCGTCTCCAGGAGACATTTTTCAAGAGAAGTTCTTCTACTTGACATACAAATGTCTCGTGGAGACCCCTTATTTGCAGACATAACCAAAAACATGTCCGCGATGTCCGCATTTTAGTTTTGTCTTCTCGGCGAACTGAAAACTATCTCGCTTCCGTTGTTCGATTCAATTTTTTTTCCAAACGCTGCGCCACTTCCGTGATAATTGATTGCCTTGGTAGCAGCGTTGACGATGTGGCACGATCGTGCCATTATGGCACTTGTAGATTAAAATGGCACGGTGGCACTTTAGAATTTCATATGGCACCATTTCACATTGATTTTGGTATAAGTAAAAAAGGTTGAATCACACGCTGCTTGGTAGTCATCGTCGCTGCCTTCGAAGACATAAGTGGCCAATATAACAGCAAGAATATTCTCTTCTGCGTCCATTTTATCAGTAAATGTATTAAGTTATTTTATTTTTTATATTATATTATATTTTTATTTTAAAGAACTGAAATTAAAACACATGTGTCAAAATCAAATGACAAACGAATAAATTGTTTGTTCAAATGTTCATATTCGTGCACATATCTGTCATATGAATCAAGTGAACATATCGTGTGAACACCAATCATATGTACAGAGAAAATATGAACACAACGCATTTGAACACATATGTTCACTCCCAAAAATTTGCAACTTTGGGACAAAGTGTTCATATCGTCTGAACACCTATCATACGCCGCATGAACATACGGACATTTGTTTCGAATATGAACACATATGCACACCCAAGCGTATGCTCACAAATTTGCTCAGTGAACATATCGTCTGCACGTAGCTTAATACTTGAGAATTTGAAAAAACAAACTTACTTATAAAATTTTAGTTTTTGAAAATTTGAGAATTGAAAACTTTTGAGAATTTGAGAAAACAAACCTATAAAATTTTCAAAAACAAAAATTTTATAATTTTGTTTTCTCAAAACCTCAAGTAATAAAATGGATGAGCTTATCCTGCAAACTATTACTCCATCTAATGCTCAAAAACTTTAAAATGGAATCTTTAGTTATAGAGCATAAGACAAAGTAATAGTATAAAATTCGATATAATAAAACTTTGCATATAACCAACCTCGCATATACTCCCATTTCAACAGCGAACAAGCAGGGGGTTTGCAGGGGGGCAGCATGCCCCCCATACATATTTCACTGTTTATGCACAAATCTTTGCAAGCGATGTGTGTTGAAATACTCAGGTCGAAATTTGAGCTCAGTTTCAACTCAACCACTCAACTCTCGATGTAAATAGGGCAAGAGCTCAAAAACATTTTATGGCATTAGTTCACATCCGAATGTGAATTTATACCATTTGGCGTGATGGCTTAAGTTCTCATTTGAAAGTGAATTAACGCCATTATGGCGTATGGCCTTCGTTCACGGCACCAATTAATTTACTGTGTTTGGGGCTCTGTTTCCCGAATAGCTCGAACAGTATTGTACTTCAGTGGGTAGATTGTTTCGTATTTTCAGCTAAACTTCGATCTTTCTTGGCTCCCAACAAAAAATAAGTCCAATGCAGTCGAATCACAGCTCCGCGGAGGTCAAGCAGAAGGGAGTCGGACAAAATCCCGAAAACCAAAATCCCGAAAGCCCAAAATCCCGAAAATCCCGAAAATCCGAAATCCCGAAAATATAAAATCGCGAAAGTCCAAAATCCCAACCCGAAACAAAATCAAGTAGTACGTAAAAGATCGATTGTTGGGTGCCTTATATGGAACGTGAAAGCAGGCAGGGTCCAGCACTAAAGTCTATGTGTCTCTTGGAACATTCTGCAGCGTGTTACCACCAGTGATGTTCAAAACTGTGTAAAATCTATTTTCTACCTTTTAACGTAAAACGCGTAAATATGTGTAAACAATGTAAAAAAATCCGTAAAAAACTGGTAAAAAATGTAAAGAAGAGGTAAATAAAATAAATTACTGAGAAAAAGAGAGGTATTGCAATATTTGTCAAAATCTAAATAAATAAAGAAAATTCTTGCAATCGTTCGTTCAGTGTCGTGTTTGTATTATTTTGTGAATTGAATTTTTTTTATAATGTGCCAAAAATATTATTAATTTAATTTCTATAGCTAAATTGAGTTTTACTGGAAGACCAAAATCCATGAATTTTGAGGGAAATAACTATCACTTACTGTATATTATTTAAATCCATTTTAGGACAAGGCCATTTTAGCGACATCCGAAGAACAAAGAATAAACCACTTCTTAATGAAAAACTTAGATGCAGATGGATTAGAGAGCTTGCCCTGTTTTCGCCAACAAATTGATATTTTTCATACAATTTTAAAAAAAAAAAAAATTAAAAATCCAACAGTTTTTTGGAGCACCGCGAGCATTCATCACCCTGAACTGTGATCTTTAGCTTTGAAGCTGCTAAATATACCAGCATCGTCCGCGCAGATTGAAAGAGTTTTCTCAAACTGGGCTCAAATACATAGTCCTTTACGAAATCGACTGACATTTGAAAGGTCTAAAAAACTTATTCATGTTTTTTTTTCGCTTAATCCAACTAATGTTGACTATATAGACATTGAAACAGAAGAATAATAAATAAATGTTTCATTGTTAAAATAATTCAAATTTTTCTCGTTTTTTATTTGGTCGAATTTATTATAACAGGGTTATTCCTGATAAATTCATTGCGGGGGTCCGCATTCCGCATACACTTAAAGGTTGAGAAACGTTGGATTAGAGAATCTGTTTTCAACAAATCGGGCTTTTTAATCATTTTATCGAAAGGAAGATAAAACCCAATCATTTTTTTTTTGATTCCACACAGATTAATCGGGGGCCAAATTACTGCATCCGTTAATGAGTGAGTGAGTAGGACTCGTTTTCGAATGATCGAGTAAATTGTATTTTAAATGATACTCGATAACGAGAGCGTTATTGTCAAATCGTCACATTTCGATAACAAGTAATTCATTAACGGATGCGGTAATTCGGCCCTAGATCCAACTCTCATCTTCTGTTTTGAAGCTCCTAAATTTGGATTATTTTCCGTGGTTTTTTTGACTTTTTGACCTTTTTTACGTTTTTTACATAAGCATAGTAAACATTCAGCATGTAAAAAATCAATGTATTTTATTTATTTATTTATTTATTTAACTTATAAACATGTCAACACGTAGATACATACAGTTATCTTTAAATGTGTAACATTATGTAGATTCAATAAAAATTATTAAAATTATTATTTAGAGAAAAATTAACAATAAAAGATTGTAAAAAGGATAATTAATAAGATTGAAATTTTAAATTTAACTTTAACAAGAACTAAATAAAACAATTAAAATATAACAAAATAAAACAAAATAAAACAAACCCTAAAACCCTACAACAAAAATCCGTTTAGTTTTAAAATTTTAATTCTAATTTTTATGTGCAAAAATGTAATTTCAGTTTTCTTTGGAAGTCGTCAGTGTCTGTTGATCTGGAACTGGAACTGGAAACGAGTTCCACAGTCTTATGGCGTATACAAAAAATAGTTTTTTGGTGACGTTATAATTGTATGTGGGTGCAATAAATGCACCACTTCTAACTGATGACGCGAATTGTAGTCTCTGGAAAAGATAATCCGGGGTTTCATTTACTTTAATATTAAACAGGAAAGTCAGTGTTTTGAGATCCAGGTATTTTTGTAGGTCCATTCCGAAAAATTTCCTAACGCGACCGGAAATGTGATCTCTTCGACTTATATTGTATGCATACCTTACAGTACTATTAATAGCGACTTTAAACTTCCGCGAGCTACTGCTATCAAGGTCACAGAACACTGGATGGGCATATAATAATATCGGTAATAGCAGTGACCTTACTAACATCGCTTTTGTCTTACATGGGAGGTATTTTCCAACTTGATATAGTGCTCGTAGAGATCCATAGACCTTAGAGACTTTATTAATGATATGATCTTCTCAAGTAAGACTCTGATCAAATATGACTCCCAGGTTTCTAACGGTGGAGACATATGCAAGTGGCGACCCATCAATGAAAAGTTGAGGTAAAGACAGAGTATCTATGGGTGATCGGCTAATAGCAATTGCCTGACTCTTGCTAGAGTTTAACATCAGTCTGTTCTTTCGTGACCACAAGGCTATTGACTTCAAATCCTCAATAAAACGCTCCGTTGCATCCTCCACTAGACCCAAAGGATAGCTAAGGTACAGTTGAACGTCATCCGCGTACATTTGAACCTTGCAATATTTTAACACGGACGGAAGGTCATTGTTAAATAAAGTAAATAATAGAGGCCCCATTATTGATCCTTGTGGGACTCCAGCTTTGGTTTCAATGAAGTTTGATAGCTTTCCATTAGCAAATACAGCTTGGGAACGATCTTTTAAGTAGCTCTCTATTAATTTTAGTGCTGTTGAGTCGAAAGTGAAATAATTTTTAAGTTTAAGTATGAGTATATCATGTGGTACTGTATCAAAAGCTTTAGAAAAGTCCAGTAACACAAGCGATGAAAGATGATTCTTATTCATTTCTACTCGGAGATCCTCTACAAGATTTACCAGCGTTGTAGTACAGCTATACTTTTGCCTGAAGCCAGATTGAAAGGGAGTAAGAAGATCGAACTCGATAAGGTACGAGTTGATTTGTTGGCTCACTAACTTTTCAAAAACTTTTGATATAAATGGAAGTATTGAGATGGGACGGTATTCTTTATTTTGTTTGGTCGTATTTTTTGGTATAGGAATTATCTTAGATGACTTCCAGGATCTCGGATACTTAGAATATGTGATAATGTTATTGAAAATAAACGTTAATTCGGGCAGTACTTCAAGAATTATTATCTTCAGGAATTTCGGATGCATGTTATCCAATCCAATTGCATTTGACTTAATTGCTTTTATGGCATTAAGTACATCATTTTCAAAAATTCTTTGAAAACAAAAACTTCTAGATGTACTGGAAGTCCGAGGTGGTACTACGTTAGATGTATCTATGTAATTTTCTTGTGTAAAAGAGATATTGGAGGCAGCAGCGAATTTAATGTTTAAATCATAAGGACTTACTTCGCTAATACCAGAGTTAGCTGCCTTCTGCTTACCAATACCTAAATTTTTTACACTTTTTTAAGTACTTGCCATACTCAGATCAGGCCTAAACTTAGACATGAAAAACCGAGTCTTCGCCTTTCTTACTGCTTTTTTCGCATTATTTCTCATTGTTTTGTAGTCATTAAAAAATTCTGGAATTTTGAACCGTTTCCATCTTTTATAGGCTCTGTCCCTGAGTACAAACATTTGTTCAATGCTAGGATTTAATCACTCACAGATTTTGCTTCGAATGTTAAAGGTTCTTAAAGGAACATGCGATTCAAATAGACTGTTGACGTTTGCGGTAAAGAAATTTACTTGTTCATCGATGGAAGTTATATGACGAAGTCTTAACCAATCAATGTTTATTATGTCTTGTAACAAAGACACTTGATCTATAGCCCTGAAATCTCTATACACAACTGTTTTGACTTCACTATCGATGCTAAAGTCTAAATCAAAAAAAAAAAGGATGATAAGGTCGTGTTTTGAAAAAACTGGAACATCTAATTGACCATAATAATTAGTTCGATCTGTCTGGTTAACTATGAATAAATCGAGTAAGGTAGAATTTCTGCTACTAAAATGAGTTGGTTCGGTAAATGATACCGGAAAAAGCTGTAAGGATCGTAAATTATTTACAAACCGATTAACACTTGGATTAGTTCTATCTAAGAGGTTTATGTTTAGATCGCCACAGAGTACTATATGATTGTATCGTACAGATATTCTCTCAATAAGACTGATAATACCAGTGGAGTCCGTGACATTAGGTGGTTTATAGATAACTCCCAGCAAGCATTTGTCAAGTCCGCATGCAATTTCAAGAAATAGATATTCAAAATTTTCGTGTGCATCAAAAACGTCCAGCGGCTTACATTGTATACTGTTCTTAATAAAAATTGCAACACCACCACCTCTTCTACCACTTTTGTCAGCACGATATGTTTTGTAACCACTAATTTCGATGGTATTATTACTAATACTTGGACATAACCACGTTTCAGATAAACAAATAACATCGACTTTCCCTTCACTAAATATTATTTTAAATTCATCCAAGTGTTTAACTAAGCTTTGGGCATTTATGTGACACACCGAAAGACCGGAGTATCTTTTACAGAAAACGTTCAGCATTAACCGAGTTTTGTGGATAGGATATCTGACACTACCACAAGGACTGGAGGAATCGCTTTCAGAATCTATTTGCTCTTCGGTCATCTAAAAGGATATAAAAAACCAAGTGAAACAAGGTGATCAACAAACAGAAAACGACAGCCAAGTAACTTGCACATAAAAACACATAGTTGCACAATGCAGTCATTATTCGGAAAAAATTTAGAAAAGCTAGCTAATTTAAAGAAAAGGGTTTTAGAATTTGTTTTATACCTAATATGATGAGATTTAAGATTGAATTTTAAAAATAAAATTTGAAAAATAAAAATTAAAACATGAAAAATAAAACTTTGAAAAATAAAAGTTTGTGAGACGCTGGAACTAAATGTTGACTTGGGAGCCACTGGTGTTTCTTGACATTTGATATGTTCCATTTCCATTTTGATGTTTAGAGGCGGCGACAACTTCATTAAGCTTGTCAAGACTGTCAATATTCACGCGGTTTGAAGTTGATGTTGTTTTTATATAAATTAATCCACGCGACGAAAAAGCTGAGAAGATTTGTTTTGTACGTCTATATTTTATTGCTTGTCGCATAAGAACTCGGTTGTGAGGTGTTAGACTTTCATGCAAATAGATGCGTTGATCCGAGTTCAGTCCAGCATCACGTAAACAGATTTGCCGCGAGTTATTCTTTTTAAATGTGTTCATAGCTTGCAAAACTGAGATTTTGTCGTATGTAGAGTGAAATTTGACTATAACCACCGAGTCTGATTTTGGTTTCGCTCTAAAAATTCTATTTACAACGATCGGTTGGCAATTCACAGCAGTGCAGATGTTGTTAAAGGTGGCCTTTAAGTTCTCTTCGGGAATAAATGGTTTTCCTACCAATACTGCGTCGGTGGCAAGATTTTGTGTGTGCAGTGATTCTATTTGTTGTTTTACTAATACGAGTTCAGCATTTACTCTAGGTTCAGGTTGTTTCAGTTCCACAAGCTCTTGTTGTAGTTGATTTTTTATATCTGCAACTACCATTTGCAAGTGGCTAAAATTACTTGAGAGGTCATCAAAAGTAGAAACGCGTTTTTTTAAAACTTCAACTTCCGTATCAATTTGAGTGAGTTTGTCGCTAATGTGTTTTTCAAAGGACGCGATTCGAGAGGACAGTCTTTCCTCCATAGCTTTCATTGATAATTGAAGTGACTCACCCTGCTCCGTGATCTTCTTGTACAGACTTGAAAAACATTCTGACGTCATGGTGTTGAGTGATGGTGACAGTAGACCTGATGGTGATGGACATGGTGAGTTTGTAGGTGGTTTCTGATGTTTTAGCGTATCTGATCGCGTATTCTTTCCAAGATTTGACATCACGGTGGTGTGCGTTTTTAGTTAATGTATATGTGAATGTTTAAAACAGTGAAGCACAAGAGGAAATGAAAAAAACCGTAAACAAAATTGAGTGATTTTGTGTGTACCCAATTGTTTTGTACAATCAATTAAATTGAATTAAATTAAAACAACTTTTTAAGAACTTTAAAGATTCGACAAATCTCTACAAAAAATTCTACAAAAATGTAGAAAACGTAAAATACTACGTAAAAACGTAGAGTAAAAAAGTCGAACAACACTGGTTACCACCCAACGCAAGTTACTGTTTGATTCTATTGTTTGCAACACTACTGTTTGCACTTTTCATCGCTGATGGCAATTGCCAATGTCTATAATTTAATTAAAACGCAATTCTTAAATAAAGATAAAACCAGAATTTTATATGCGCATTCTGGCTCGAATAAATCACCCCTATCGTGGAATCCGCCGGATCGGAGATTCCTTTCGCTCGTTCGATTCACTTTCACTTTAGCTTGGTAACGTAGAATCCGCCGGGGAACTTCCCTTACCGACAAATATTTTAATTTTGTTCAATATTGCAGGTTTATTAAAAATGTGCAACTAAATAAATCGACTCTTTTATAATGTGGGGCAAATGGATCTAACTCATTTTCAAATTCTCCCCAAGTGAAATTAGCAGCTTGCCCACGATTTTTTCTGAGGCAAATCACCAACATTGTGTTGGAAAATAATCATACTGTGCTAAAGCACTAACTTGATCAATATTAGTCAATTATAGTAATCAAGTAAACAAATGAACAATGTGAGATCCGCACAAGTTTGACAAGGGAATGCTTCACATCGGCGGATACAACGATACCGATGCTCAAATTACAGTAAATCTTTCCCCCCGGCGTGTCGGATTCCACGATAGGGGTGAATAATTGTTAACTAAAGTGGGTAGCAATGAATACACCTTTTGTATATTCTTTGCCTATTATAGCTAAAAGCCACAAATTTCAGGAAATACTTGACATCAAAGTGCACTACTTCATCCCGTACTCTGGATTTGACTTTACTGCCAACTTTCGCCAACTCAATTAGTCACCAACAAAAGTGTTGGTGAGTCTTAAACAGAGCACTAAATATCAATTATTTCCTATCCTCGAGCGCCCAAGATAAACTTTGCCCACTTATATGTGTGAGCGCTTTTCTTCGTTCATTTGTTGTGCTATCTGTGTGGCGGAAAATTCTCATTAAATAAATTTCAGGGCACCGTTGTACATAGTAGCTATTGTATTCCTCCCACCTACATCAGTGCACAGTGAAAAGTGAAAGGAGTACTCTCTCCCTAAATCATTTGGGGAAAGTGGATTTTCGCCGCGTTGTTGGTGCGCGAATTAAAATAAACTTGGTGACAACTTCAAAAACTCCACGATAAATAGTGGGTTAAGTTAACCGGCTTAAGGTAAGTTCCTAGAATCGGTGGTGATTAGCGCCGAGGGCGTTGTTAAGTGGTTGAGAAATAATGGTTATAATAGGGGGTAACTTGAATCTCAGGGGGTTTATTGGAGTTAGTTATTGTTTTTGAAAGAATGTAACTCAGAAAGAGTCAAAGCAGGTGGATGCCTTAAAACACACAAAATTCCACCCTTTTTTCACTCTCTTGTTAGGTAAATATATGTAAATATATACCTACTAGCTGTCCCGCCCAGCTTCGCCCGTGTACTTAAACAGTTGCGTTACTTATTAGGCAAAACTCGGCTCTAGTAATGTGGTTCTGGGTAGAAAGAAGAGCCGCCAGGTCCGACAAATCTTGTTTAATCATACCAAATGTTCAAAGTGTGAATAAACCACAGCATAATTTTTCTACTATTATTTGGTGTGGTGCAACCGATGTAGTAGCAAACATTTAAGAATTCCTTAATTTCTAACGCCATGATAACTTTAAAGAATTGTATAGCCTTTTACTTCGTATCAGAAGACTATCTGGTAGCTAAATGACTTCAGACTGACTGAAACATCAGGACAGTCCTACCGTGGATGGGGAAGAATTTCCAATCTAAAATATAACAGTTTTTGTACTATTACACTTGAGGTATGAGGTTAAGCATTGCCATGTAATAGTAGGTAGCGTTAGTACCATGCCATTGGACATATTTCGTTTTTTACTGACAAAACATTCAGTCAATTCTAGAAAACGGAATGCAAAATTTGACTAACCATTTAGTTGACAGTTCACATGTCAAAAACGCCATTTACTTTCTATGCATCGACTGTAAAGCACGGTGGAGGCAGTATTATGATCTGGGGATGCATGGCTGCCAGCGGTGTGTGTGAAATGCATGTGGGTGATGGTTGGATGGACTCCCGAAAGTACATAATTGTGTTGAAAAAGGTACTTCAACTTTCCCTTTCCATCATTTTCGGCGACACCAACATGGAAAATGTCAAATTCCAACAGGACAATGCACCCTGCCACAAACTAGCCCTAACTATGAGGTGGTTTGAGGAGAATAATGTAGACCTATTGGAGTGGTCTGCGCAGTCCCCCGGATTCCTTTAAACGTGAACTCAGGAAAAGTGAAATTGTAAATATAAGTTTTGTGGAAGTCAATGATATAAACGTTGTGTGCAATATGTTTGTTAGTGAACTACATAATACCGCGGCCAAATTTATCGTTAAAAACCTACGAAAACACGGCGAAAACAAGTCGTTTAGTGTGTATCTTCGCAACTTAACGCAGGATAATATTAATAAGCATGCGAAGGCAGTCTTAGGAAACTCGAGTGAGGATTGGAGGGATTATATCTTGGCAAGAAATAGGTATTCTAAAGAAATTGAGAAGGCAAAAAATAGATATGTGCAGCTTTCAGTGGATAACTCATCAAATCAAAAAGAGATGTGGAGAAATTTAAAAAAGTTTGATTTAAAAAAAGAAGACAGTGCGATAACCTGTGTTGAATTTAACAACAAAATTATTAATGACATCAAGCTAGTTGTAAACAAATTTAATGATTTTTTTGCGGAAAGTGCAGTAGAAATGAGTAAGTCTATCCCCTTTAAATCGTTTGTGAATAGAATAAGGGAAACAGAGTCTAATTTTGTATTCAGAAATATATCTGTGCAAGATGTAGAATCGATACCAGCTCAGATGAAAAACAAAAAGGACTGTATGTTTTTGTGCCCAAAAATATACATAGAGAACTTAGAGGTGCTAGGCCCAGTGTTACATAAAATAATAAACAAATCCTTTGCTGAAGGTATTTTTTCTGACTCCTGGAAGGAATCTATTGTAACTTCTATAACTAAAGTGTCTAATACAAGAAAATGTGATGAGTTTTGACCGGTAAATTCGCTCCCTTTATATGAAAAAATCGCGGAAAAAATAGTGTTTAAACAACTGGATGAATACTTTGAAAGGCATGCTTTATTAATAGAAGCCCAATCGGGTTTTAGAAAAGGTCACTCATGTGAAAGTGCGTTAAATTTAGTGTTGAGAAACTGGAAAGAGTGCTTAAATAAAAATAAATGTGTATTAAGTGTATTCCTAGACCTAAAGAGAGCCTTCGACACTATAGACAGAAACATTCTTTTACAAAAGTTAAATAAATATGGTGTTTATGGTCAAGAATTAAAATGGTTTGAATGTTATTTGTGCAGGCGCAAACAAAGAGTGAAAGTAAATGGAACCCTATGAAATCCAAGAGAAGTAGAGCTCGGGGTACCCCAAGGATCAGTACTAGGGGTACTTTTATTCATAATATACATTAATGATATGGAACAAGTTCTTCAGTATTGTCAGTTGGCCTTGTTTGCAGATGATGCCCTACTTTTCATAGCGGGAAGAGATATAGAAGATTGTCATCAAAAAATGCAAGATGACTTAAATAGTGTATATGAGTGGCTTTGTCAAAATAGATTAAAAATCAACGCCAAGAAAACTAAGTGTATGATGATCTTAAATAATAGACCAAAAATTTAATGTAAATCTTAAAAAAGAAAATGAGGATATTGAACAAGTGCAAGAGATTAGGTATCTCGGTATAATTATTGACAATAAACTACGCTTTGAAAACCATATTGATTATTTATGTAAAAAAAAATAGGGAAAAAGATTGGATTCATGAAAAGAATAAGAAAACAGGTAAAAACCTTAACTGCGATTAAAATTCATAATGTGATTGTCAAGCCTCATTTTGAGTAGGTACTGTTCAACTGTGCTGTTTTTGTGTAACGAAAGCCAAATAGGCAGATTACAGATTCTTCAAAATAAAGCGATGAGAAGTATATTAAAGTGTAGTCGCTATACGTCAATTCTGTCCATGTTAAACATGCTGAAATGGTTGTCTGTTAAGCAAAGAATGGTGATGAATGCGTTAGTTTTTGTATTCAAGATTTAAAACAATATAATGCCAAAGTATCTATCAAAATATGTCCGTTATATAGGTGAAGTCCAGCCTTACGCATTGAGAAATATGAATGATCTAAGATTGCCCAATTTTTTAAGCGCAAGAGCTCAGAACTTACTTATATCGTCGGCTGAGAATTTAGTTGTCGTATGTGAAAAGTACCTATTGTTGGCAAATTGAATTTGAAGTTTGACTCAATATATCTTTTTTTCTAGCGGACCAATTTTTATGAAATTTTCAGAGAATATTGGAAATATTTTACTCCTTAATTGTTTTTTTTACATAATGCTTTATCTCGAGATGTGAAAAAGTTATTGACCTGTAAAAAAAACTATGTAGAATCATTTTGTTGTATGTAAGCACTTCCGAATTTTTAAATACTTACATACGACAAAAACCATTGCATACGATAAAATACTACTTATTCGTAAGTCAAGTTTGTCGTTTGTAGGTAGGAAGATAAAAATTCAAATTAATTACTTGTACCTGTAATAATGTAATACAATGGTAGAATTATTTTTTTGATTTTTAAGTTTTATTTATTATAAGTTTATAAAAACTTCTTGTTTTGCAAGAAGTACATAAATACAAAATAAATTAATAAATGTAGAAAATAAAGGAAAATTATTTTTCCCATTAATTAATATTAAATGATTTGAAGCACATTTTCTATCCATAAAGGAACAATATTTTTTCCCATATGTGCTAGTAATAAAAATGCTTTTCGTTTTCACTAAGTATGGTATAGAGATCGGTGGAGCTGTTGGTGACGAAGCTGATAACAGATAATGATATCACCTTCTTTATCGACAGTCAGGCCGCGCTCAGAGCGCTAGAATCGTGTATCGTTAAATCGGTAACTGTAGAAGGTTATCGCTCTGCGCTCAAAACCCTAAGCAGACATAAAAGAGTTAAACTTTGTTGGGTACCAGGACACTCTGGCGTAGAAAAAAATGAGCTCGCTGAGGAGCTACAAAGAAAGGGGGGGGAGGGGGGGGGGGGGCACTGCCTATAACTGAGATGGTGCACTTAGCACCACCATCATGCGGCATCAGGGTGAAAATAAAGAATACCATCATTAGCATGGCGGGCAATAAATGGTCAGGAATAGAGGGACATAGGGTGTCCAAGGCTCTTTGGCCGGCCTTAGATCACAAAAGGACCAAAGTAATACTTGGACTAAATAGGGCAAAGTTAAGAACTTAAATTGGAATTCTTTCCGGACACTGTCTCCTGAGAAGGCATGTCAAAAGAATGGGACATTCTAGTACGGACATCTGCATTCATTGCAGATACTGCAATGACTTGAGTTCATAGGATGTCGAACATAATATTAATAATTAATATAATAATATTATGTATCCTTTGCTCGTTCGCGCAAAAAAGTTTCAGGGAGATACTTTTTTGATACATTGGAAGAGGTGGGCCAAACCGGCCACAATCAAATTTTTAAATTGTGCAGGGAAATCAAATGTTTAGACGGAAATGCTTCGGTTTTGGTATCATCTATAGAAGGTTCCAGCGGATCGCGATGGGCCCACAATGGTGCCAAGTGTTTTCATGATGGCTCAGCCTCATACCCCGTCCTAACCTAACCTTAGCTAACGTAACTGGCTTAAACCAAACATATTCGTTTAATTTTTTCTTTGCTGGAAAGGTTGTGAAGAGGGCCAGTGCAGTAGGTATGTGTATAATTTTTTCCCAATATGTTGTGCCTAAGCCAGGTAAAAATCAGGTAAACCAGTAAATATGAATACATGCTAAATTTCTCTCACAATTGGTCGACACAGGCGATACTAGTTTTAACACTATCAATACGCATACGTCAATTAATCACGCAAATTGTAGTAGGTATGTATTTATTTGTCGTATGCAAAGCGTTTCTTTTACATACGACCATTAAATTCTTACTAAAAAGAATTCAGTTCTTGTATGAAAATTTGTCGTATGTAAAAAAAACTCTCTGCATACGACAAACAAATACTAAAACCGTTACTTAGAGCCTACATACGACAAAATAACACGGTATATCTCGGAAACTATTGATGGTAGGCAAAAACTGATAGCACCAATAGAAAGATCTCATCGAATAATATAATAATGCATCAAAATCAGAAAATGCTAAAATTTGACATACGACAACTATATTCTCAGCCGACGATATATAAAGGATTCCAATTGTTTAATCGACTGCCTTCTAATGTTAAAGAAATAACCAATATAAAAAAATTTAAAAAATGTGTGATTGAGTTTGTTAAAGTGAATGTCTGAAGTATGAGTGGTTTATTTGTGTTGAATCGATTGTCTTAAGTTAAGAATTATGAATGATGTCTGTATGTATCTAGATTTATAATAGCTTGCAAAGCTAATAGCAATGATCGTTCTCTCAAACAGTAGCAGGAAGTGCCACAGAGCCTTATCCTTGGTACTCACTAAGGAGAGGTACCTTCCGGATATTGTCCGAGAAGAATGAAATTCTATTCTATTTCAATCCGATGCAACATCTATGGAGTATTCTAAAGCGTTGTATCAAGGAGCACTCCATAACATCAAATGAAGCACTTAAAAATGTGTTACAAGAGTGTCGCAAGCCAGTCAGCACTATACCCAAGGTAGTCGCTGCAGTCATCACGGCTAAAAACGGCGTGACTAAATACCATATATCGTAGATAAAACTATTTTTTTTATATCATCTGCGTCTTTTCATTTCATTTAAATTTTTGTTTTTCGAAGATATTAAGACTTTCTTGGGGTGCCTAATACATTTGGCCGAGGCTGTAAGTTATTTATTTCATGTGAGTGATTTGCTGAGTTCATCGATTGCTCTAAATAATCCAGCAGTATATGAACTGCATGAAAAATAAAAAAAATAAAAATCTCCTTCAAAATTTACTTGGATTTTCATTTTTGTAACAACCAAACAACTGCCACGCTGTATAACTAAACCAATCAGTCAGTTGTTTTTGACGTTAAGTCAAGATTTTCTTGACTAAAAATCAAGTCCACGACCTCAAAAAGTTGGTTAGTCAGTTTTCAGGCTTTCGACCAATCAGATGCGGTTGACTAAAAACCATAATGGGTGCATGCACTACTTATGTTGAAATACTCAGAAAATTGTATGGCGTTTAACGTTGCTCGTGGTTAATGAATAACCATCAGATTGTCACTATTTCTTCTATGTGAAGAAAGGTATTGGGGATATGTTTAAGTTTTGCATATAATATGAATATCCATCCAACCAATGCCTAGGTCCATACATACTCTACTTTTAACCACAGGTGGTTATCCGGTGCAAGAAATCTTTAATTTGAGCCTACTTACCTACTACTTACCCTACTTACTCGATAAAATTCTTTACCATTCAACATTAAAGAAACGTGTCCATTATATTCGAATTTTTGTTTGTTTGTGTGTTTCCCGAATACTACCTATCGGGTCTAGATTTTGTTATTTTCTCTTTTAGCACTATACCAATATATATTGTGAATATGAGTCATTT
Organism: Brachyopa scutellaris; assembly: GCA_949775065.1. Taxonomy (NCBI): domain Eukaryota; kingdom Metazoa; phylum Arthropoda; class Insecta; order Diptera; family Syrphidae; genus Brachyopa; species Brachyopa scutellaris. The sequence continues at coordinate 82,110,469 of OX459112.1, read as the reverse complement.
TGATCAATTAGTATGGAATTTGTTTTAATAACTTTACTCCAGCGCCCCCTAGTGGACAGTTTTTCACCTATATCCTTCTTCGGGTCCCAGACTATTTCTTTGCCAAATAACATTATTATTGGTTCAGCGGTTTAGTCGTGAAAAGGTAACAGGCAGACAGACAGACAAAGTTCTTTTCACGTTTATAATATTAGTGTGATGAGTATTTTACCGATTCTGTTAATTTGTACGTTCAGTTGGTGGATTGTGAACCACAAAATATCACGTAATATCATCACGCTGGCAATTTAAATGAAATGCCTTGATCCGTCAGATGGAGGGATGTGTTCAGCGGTTAGAAGAAACCGTCCTTTTATATTTTTAGGTAGTAAAAGCTTTCGGTCAGCGTAATAAAGTAAAAAGAAATCTTAGCCTTAAACATGCATATGTGGTTGAATCCACCACAGGATGACATCTTTTAAAACACGTATTTATCTGTTTAATCCGCTGTTAATCGCGCACCTGTTTATGGATGCCGTTACTCGCAGGGTGTCACTAGCACCCCAAGCTAAAACGTCAATTTTCTTTAGTTAAACGATTCATATAGGCCTTTGCTCCAGGTATTAGACACATAAGGGCTGATGATAAAAAAAAATTCTTTGATAAAAGGTTAATTAGGTATTAATTTATCAATTTTATACGATAAAGTCCGATGTTCGTTTCGGAGGTGTGCAGTCTGGGGTTAAAATATATTTCTCTATGTTAGGCGACATCAACAAAATTGCAAAGAACTTTGTTTTAAAGGGAAAAAAAATCTGAATAAAATTTATTTATTTTAAAACTTTATTTGGCTTAATTCTCGAAGACAACTGGAAAGAGATCATTCGTTCAGCGGAACCAAAAGAACATTTAATTTACTGGTACGTTTCCGCCTCAGAGTCACGTAGTAGAAAATTATTTATACCATACAAATGTTCGCTGATTTATCCCTTAAGGACAACATAAATTTTATTACAATCAGTGTAGCTGTTCGAAAGTTAAGGAGCGCAAAACTTTATAATTATTCGGCGGAAAAGTGAATTTGAAAAACGTTTACCATACCTTCGAGGCGAGTCGTCTTATCCCTTGCCTAAGGATATTGAGGAAGTCCCAGGCGAAATTTCAAGTTTTAGGTCTAGTGTTTGGGGATATAAATGGGTAATTGAGTTTTGTCTTTCAAGGAGTATATTACAACGTTTATGGAATTTTGAGTTTAGTACAAATCCTTTTCGAAAAAAAAAAATTAAAAGTAATTTCTGATTTCTGAAGTGTTTTGTTAATCACGTTAATAGAAGAAAAATGTTCTTTTATTTACGTTAACGACAAGAAAAGTGTTGCCGTTTTGTTAGAGTTGTATTTGTATCCCTATACGGGACGTACGCATGTTGACTTAACATAATGACCCTCCATTGTACATACTTTGGTGAAAAACCATTACATTCGCCAAAGATAGGCGTTCCAAATGGACGAGACTAAACTCCAGAAGATCCACATCTTGTAGGAATTAATTGCCAAGCGTGACTATTCTGATTCGAGTGAAGGCTGGACATTCACAGGTGAAGTGTTTATCCATTTCGTCTTTTTCTAGACACACTTCGCGAAGTCGCAAATGAAGAATCTTCACAAGTGTCATTTAAGGAAATGACAAAAGTCTTGATGTACGAGGGTTATATTGGAAGAAAAGGTTGCGAAACATCTTGCACAAAACATTAGGGATGCGACGCTCTGCCCAAGATGGATGCTGTATTTGCTCAATGCCGATCAAAAGCAAATGCGCAAACGATTTTCTCAGAGATCTTTGGACTGATTCAATAGGGATCCAACCGATTTTGTGCGGCGGTTCACCAATACACGCCAGAAATAAAACAGCAGTCGAAGCAGTGGGTAGAAGCCAGAGGTTCAGCGCCAAAGAAAGCGAAGTCGATCGCATCTGCCGGAAAGGCCGTGTTTTGGTATGCAAAAGGGATCGTGTTAATTGATTACCTTAAAAAAGGCAGAACAATTGCAGGCGAATATTACACCAACCTTTTCGACCAGCTGGATGCCAAAATTCTCGCGAAGAGGCCTGGCCTGAAGGAGAAAAAAATCGTCTTTTACCAGGACAATGCACCTGTACATAAGGGTGCGTTGGCGATGGGAAAACTGCAGGATTTTGGGTAAGATTTGCTCGGTCATCACCCCTATTCTCCTATAATTTGGCACCCTCAGACACCCATCTGTTCCCAAACTTGAAGAGATTTGTTTCTGGGAAGCGCTGAAGGAGTTGAGAGAGCCGTAGATGAATATTTTCACAGCCCTCCAGACTCCCACTTCCGGGAAAGAATACTGATGTTGGAGAAACGCTGGACCAAGTGTGTTGAAGTCAAAGGAGATTTTGTAGAAAAATAAAATCATTTTTTTAACTGAAAATCGCAGTCTTTAATTGCCAGGCCGAGACTGTTCACCTTAAGTACTTCGGCAGTTGCCAAAATAGATAAGCTATTTCCGGAATTTCGTATAGCAGACTGTATGTGACTTTTCATCCCTTAACAGTTTGCACCTGTTTATCTGCAAAGCTCCGACTTAACCTGTATACACTGTGAGTGCTCATATTCTTTTGGAAGCATTTTACCATAATTGGTGGGTAGGTAGTCAGACGACTTTTAAGCTCATTGTGTTCAATCTCTAACAACACCTACAAAACGATTTGTGAATCCTAAAAATAATAAGCATCCTATCGAAAGATACTTACTTAGTTGGCGCTACAGCTCGAGGTGAACCTGGGCCTGCTTCTCGCAACCATTTGTGTGTGCGTGTTATATTTTTGCACGAATGGAAGGGACCTACAGTTTTATTTTTTTGCCGACTCCGAACGGCGAGTTGAGAAGCTCAATCGTGACAAATGATACTCTTTGATGCTTGTCAGACATTCGAAAGAGGTGGGCACTGTGAAAAACTTTTAGGTGTTTGCGGCGGGATTCGAACCCAAGACCGCTGGCTCAGTAGTCCGACGCACTAACCACTTGCGCTACGGTGTATCGAAAGATACAATGCTATAAAGCACCGCTTAATGTTCGCAGAAGTATAGAACAAGTACCTACCACTCTTTCACTAAAGGGCTATTTTAAAGAAATAGAATGAATGCCCATCACTCAGGTACGCATTACACACGTACCTTAACCGTCGTAAACAAGAAAGTAAAAACCATTACCCGATAACTGTGGATGAGTGGTGCCTGCTAACTATAATCGCTAAGAAAGGAAAACACTTTATACATAAAAGGATGCACAAAAGTTTACAGCCTACACATTCCCTACTTTCACTCTGGGCTTTCATTACCAAATAAATTTATTTAATTGTACTTTTATAGCCCACCATCACTGCGTGGGAGTATAAATAATGGAAAAGCATAAGAAATTCCATGTTTCATTTAAACTTTATTTTAAGTGAAATTCCTCATTGGCAAGGCAATTACACCAGGCCACTAGTAGCCATAACGACGACACGACCATAAAACTTGAAACTTTTTCTTGTTTTTTTTTTTTTTTGCTTTTTAAAGGAATAATTAAAAATAACGCCCGCGCCTGCAATGAGAAGGAGTAAAACACTCAAAAACACAACAAAGGATACCTAATAAAAATACAGAAAAAATAAAAAAAGCACATACCGAAAATCTGTTACGGTACGCCTCAAAGCATACCCTATAACTCTAAGCTCTCAGATATTGGTAATGACAACTGAGTACTTCTTATTTTCTGATGAAAAACTGTAAGACAACACATAGAAGGTCGCAACGCAACTCATTTGTGGCGTTTTTAAACTAACAATACCTGGACTTTGAAATATGACCAATAATTGGACTTTAAGGAATTTTACTATTTTTTCAAGTGTACTCGTGTGTTATGCGAAATGAGCTTATAACGGATTTCCTCTCTACTTTCCCTTAAAATTATGGCAGATGCAGTTTACTCTGCTGGGTATCCGGGCACGTGGCAATAGAAGCGAACGTAACAGCTGACAGACTGGCCAACTGCTCTCATATGGATGTAAAACTAGCTGACAGACAGATCTTACCGGCTTTCAACACAGCTAAAAATATAATAGATCGCATACCACTAATTTAGCCAAGGGCCGATAGGGCAACGATAACGATTGTGCCATAACCCGTAACCTGTGACCCATAGTCGACCGGAAAGGAACAATATCCCTATTTTCTACGAGAAGATGCCAAATCCATGTCACACTGTATAATAGGAAACATGGCCAGAAGATGCTGCATCCTTACAAATGACTTCTGTAGAAGCTGCATGGATGAGGATGCGACTATCTTGTATGGGAGCACGGTTCCTCGACTGCCTGGATGATTTATTAGAAGATCGAAATGGTTTTGATGAATGCACAACTAGGGTTTGCACAATGGAACTGGGTAAAATTGTATTTACTGCAAAAGACCCCTAAGGTTACGTTACCTATGGCAGATACTGTAGGGATAGGATTTATTTAGCGGTCAAGTGCGATTCGGGCCTCGCGTCAAGTATGTTCCGTACGTAGACTCAGTATACTTTGCCTCTACGCAGCGACAGTGTTATAGTATAGAAATAGAACGTAGTATTAATAATAATCATATACATTAGGAACTCGATTCATGCAACCCCCTGTAGTTGCAACTACTCAGTTAGTGCAACCCCCAAAAATTTTCATTAGCTATCTTATAATTGCAACGTTCACAAAATGTTATGTTCGATTCTTGCAACACCAGACAAGGAATTGATGAATTCCTTGGCAAACTGAAACAATATCCCGTTAAATTTGCTCTCTTTGTTTCGTTCTTGCTATGGTTGATCATTACTTGAACTAACAGATAAATTCATGTACATATGTCAGTATGTACAACGCATACGCTTGTGGATATTTTCCTCTGTTCGATTTGGTGCAAAGAAGTTTTGAAGTTTTTTTTGTTCCCGTACTTTCTGCACTAAAATTTATGGATTCACAAATTTCAAGGAGTGGTGGTAAAAATCTGTCGGAGAGAGGAAAAAGTGTGCAAAAGTACAGGAACGTATTTAACACCAAAAAATGGAAAATGTATGACATTTGACAGTTGGCTTAATGCTGTCCAAAGCAGCCCAAAGAAATTCCTTGGGCTAAATTCGGCAGCATGGGGAAATTTCTTACTCTCTTCTTAGCGCTCTCTTCTGTCAAAAACTACAAAAAATCTTCGTACGGGAACAGAATTTGACTGATTTCGGCTGTTTTGAATAGTACGGGAAAAGACCTATTGTTCTTTCTACGAAATAAGTTTTTTGCGTATTGTTTTTTTTTTCGGTGTAAAAATGAGTGGAAAAAAACCGTGTTGAAGATTAAACAAAAAATGGAAATAATAGAATTGCTTGACAAAGGATTTTCATGTCTGATTGAAATGACATGCTAATTTCTAACTTTTCACATCCATATGTTGCATGGTACATGTATTTTAAACCTAATTTGTGTTTATACGTTAGATTGAATAAAAGCCTTTAAGTTTTGTATGTTTCTTATATTAAATAACCCAAATATTTTTATCTAAATTAGATATTCAGTAGAAGCAACTAATTCAATGAATGCAACAGGGTCGGTTATAATTATAAAAATACTCGCCGAAATCTTCTAATAACAACATAAACGTACTGCCGCCGCCATTCGCGCCTATGCCACCCGTACCACCGACGCCGGTATCCGATAAACCAATTAGTTGCAAGAATCGAGTTCCTACTGTACAGTAAGACCTCTCAGTATCTCAGTATGGAACTCTAAAATAGTGTAAGCGTGCAGTTTTCTGGCACGATTTTAGGCAAATGTGTTTTGTGGTTGGTTTAATGTGGTAGGGGGGATTACTATTGCCATCTACTGAACCTTGATTTTCCCCCTAAGTAACCAAGCCTTGGGTAAGAATTGAACCCATTACCTCTGCGCAGTACATCAGCCAGTGTTGCACTAGTCCATCGGCTTAGGCAAACGTGTTGCTGCCATGCGCCAATGAAGATTGTATTGGGCAAAGGGTGATTCTTATGTTCCAGGTCGATTTTTGTCAGTTGGCATTTAACAGTCGTAGAGAGTGGTCGATAACAGTTTGTTCCTGATACAATACAAGCTATTTACAGGCAACTTTTGAAGAACATCCTTCGACAGCTTCGCTCGTCCCAGCACTTTCCAAAGCATTTTAAAAAGGGATTCAGGAGTGACATATGCTTCTATTTCTAGTCTTCGTTTGGCGTATTATTTCGGTTTCAACAACATGGCGCGGTGGTACAGTAAAACCCGCTTAAGCGAAACGACAAAAAATCAAAAAAAAAAAATTCACTTAAGCGGGTTTTTCAGTTAATCGGACCTCGAATAACTGAAAAAAAAAATTTCAGTTAAGCGGATCTTGGATAGGTGAAAAAACATAACTAATTTCAAATATGTAACTGAAACAAATTTCAGTTCAGCAAGCATACGAGGCATACGAGGTATGACAAAACAAATTTCATAAAATCGGTCTTAAACACCTGAAAAACGTGTTGTAAACGTTTGCTAATTGCCATGTGGAGAAGTGAATGACAGTGGTGGAGGTAAAAATGAAACAATTCAGCGGGCGCTTACAATTTTTTTGTTCTGTTCGATTTTAAATTTTTCAGTTAAACGAGTTTTTTTCAAAAGAAAAATAGAAAGTTTTCAGTTATCCGGGTTTTTCACTTTAGCTTGTTTCAGTTAAGGGAGGTAGTTTGTATGTAAGTATACACGGGGATTTGTGAATCTTTTCACTTAAGCGGGGTTTTCGCCTAAGCGAGTTTCACTTAAGCGGGTTTCACTGTACTACCCACACAGCCAGATATACGATGACTATTCTTCGACAAAATTTTCGTAGCCCGAATAACAAAAAAAAAAAAAAAAAAAAAAATGACATTGTATGGTCGGCTCATTCTAGAACTTAACATCTCTTCCTATGGGGTTATCGGAGAGAAAAGATCCCCAGTCTTTTGTGGCCTTAAGAAGAGACGGTAAAGCATTGCTACCACAAACTTTGAAAACAGGAATGAAAAATAAAAATGGCGGTCATCTTAAGTACCATATATAGAATACAAAAAAGCAAAGAAATGTATTTAAAGAGTACTTGGTGGGTGGCCGTGGCGTAGTGATAGTCGTCGTCGCTTGTCATGCTGAAAGTTCACGGTTCAAATCCAGTTGATCAGTTTCAGAAGGTAATGTTAAAACCTACTGCGAAGGCATAACACTGGCAGTAGGATGGTATGGCTGAAGAAATTGATCGCACAAAAAATAATAGGAAACATCTGGAAAAAACTTCTATGAATCATAAGCAATGGCATAACTTTCAATAATACACAACTCCCCAGTTATCCTGGACACCACGCATAGAGTTAGTTGAAACTTAACATCTGATTTTCCTATCACTACGTCGATCCGTCTGTCTCTCGTTCTTGTCCTTCATGTTTTCACGCTGTGTGTAAACAATATAAAGGTATTCATATCCTCTTTGGCGTGTGTAGATTATAAAAAAGTAGCAAAGATAAAGCTTTGATATCCTTCTACGTTTGTTAAAATTTGTTGATCAAATAAAATATTATTCAAATTTAAAATCCACATATTTTTTGAGCACCCTGTAGTATAGTGAAGTTAATTTAAATCTAAAATTCTTAAGCTTAGGTAGGTACTCTTAAAATACAACCTTCTGAAGAAAAGCCAATACCTAGGCATTCGCGGAATAAACAAGCAAAAAAATTTTGTATCTTTAATAAATAAAATAAATAAATAAGTATTCGCCGTCGCGTTGCATATTTTCTACAATTCGCCACATCCGGCGAAATTCCCCTTTTACGTGTTCACAAGACTTCAACCTTTTCACAAGGAAATTTTAGAAAAGCTCCTCCGTACAAGTACATACATACACAGAAGCTAGCGGTATACCATCTTCATCATCATTTAAATAAATTAAAACAAAACAACAATACCCTATGAGAAGAGAACTCACCCAAAACAATTGCTAGAGTTTTGGTCGCCTTGCGTTCCTTTTTCGCCGAAGACTTCTCCCGTTTCTTTTTGGACGCCTTGTGAACCTTGTATATCGTGAATCTGTGGAAGAGAGGCAAAAAAAAAAAAAAAAAAACGCAGGCAAGGTTGTAAAGACATTTCAATTATACTATCAAATCCTCACCTAGATGCTTGTGAATTTTTTTTATCTTTCCGCGAGGAGGTTTTCGATGTCGCCGATAACGTTGAATCGTTACGTGCTAATGTTATCGCTTCCTGTACACCGTACCGGACGTAGGACAACGGTTTCATTGCCACACTAAAAGTAAATAACACACAAAATTCAATTAGCAATAAGGATACGCAGGGAATCATAATGTCATCTAACACAATCATCCTGAAAGGAGGGTGGGGGGGACTCACTTTAATGTGAAACCTTTCAAGGATGCGGTGTTCCTTTAGCATAATAAAGATAAAATAGGGTGTGAGCCTCTTGCGAATGCGCATACCCTCCCTTGTTTGCTAATAAAGGACGATGATAAAGGACTTTATTATCATTGATGCTTGCTTACCTGAGTGCTGGCTCTCGCTTTGGTGAACCATCTATGCCATTACGCTTGCTGGCCAGGCTGGAGCGTTTCAAACTCCCACTTGGCATTGGACTGTCGGGCGGGGTGTTTCCAGTTGTGCCTGCAAGGACATCGTCAACGTTTGATGGTGCATAACCAGAATCATGATTACCATTTGGGTCAGCCACAACTAATTGCGGTTGGGTGGTGATCTGGGCGACGACACTGTTGTTATTGCAGAATCGTTGATGTGTTTGATTTGTTAACAGGATTTGTAATTAAAGATGAACGAATTAAAACAGATTGACCAACGTCGTCGGCAGCGGTGAGTAAATGGACGGTAATAGAGAAACAGATAGATGGAATGTTTAATTAGAATTTAATATGCACTCGTAATTGAATTAAATTTGATGTGAGAATTTAAAATGTGCTGATTTTATAGCGTAGTGTGCATTAGGAGGAAGAGGCAGTCAACTTGGCAACAAAACATAAGATGGTCCTTGCTGACAAAGTATTCATTTCTTAATGAGACTCTTAGCAATGAATCGCGTTTAGATTAGATTATATTAGATTGAGTAAAGATAAAAAGGTGGGACTAAGGACGCTTATCACATCGGCCACATTTGACCTATTGTGATGTCCTAACATCTGATTAATAAACTTCCCCTTCTGGCAGTCCCTAGGGACGATGGCATCAGGACATTTAACTGGTCAAAGAACTTCGACATTAAACTCAGTAATAAGAAAGACTGGGGCAACGAATCTAGAATCTACAGGCTGAGTCCCGATATCATTTAATGGTACACCTATGGGCCAAGAAGTGATGAATGAAAGGGGGCAGGTGTATTCGGGCCCGGAACTAAACTATTCAAACCCATGGGCAGCAACACCAGCATTTTTAGCTAATTCTGTGCTATCGACAGATGTGCCCAACTCAATCTGCTACAGCAGACGCGACACAGCAATAATGTCAGACAACCAAGAACCTGTTAAGGCAATTGGTGCTCAGATCATCAAATCTAGAATCGTCTGAGAATGGCTTGATAAATCAAATAGACTGAGCGATAGAAAAAACGTCACCATCTACTGGGTACCATACTAGTAGATTGATGCAAGGAACAACTCAATCGCCTGTGCAAACTGTTCAGAGTCACGCTTCTCTGTGTTCCAGGACATAGCGATATTGAAAGAAACGAGAGAACCGACAACTTGCCAGGCGAAGGTCAGCCCTTAACAGCTCAATAGCGGAAAACGTTCATATTCCTATAGGTGCTGTTAAGGGCAATATACTCTCACACTTCTTTAAGCTAGCCGGTCTCAGGTGGACCAGTCTGACAAACTGCGTCATATCCATAAAGTTATGGCCAAGTTAAAACAGGTCCAAAACAAACAAACTGCTGCTAAGAACATGCGCAGACATCGCTAGGGTAGTGGCAGTCAGTACAGGACACTGGCCAATAGGATTCTATGCAGCCAAACTAGCGATCCCTCACAACAGTTTCTATCGTAGCTGCAAAGATGAAAATGAAAAAAAGTTGCTTATTCACTTTCTGTGCAAATGTCCAGCTCTAGCGAGAGCCAGGCAACGCATTCTAGGCAATTTGAAGCTATTCTTCGACGACCTTAAAGAGATATCTGGGAAAAGTATTGGAGAGCTGATCCTTTTCCTAAATTCCACAGGATGGATGTAAATATCACAACATTACTTTCTAATAAACGGGTCACCTGAGGTTGTGGTATCAAAATGGCACTCCACGCGCTATTAGGGTTTTAATCCATCGAAACCACCACTTCTACCTACCTACCTACTGCGTACCATCAAGACACCTGCGGATAGAATATAATGACGAGGCGGACAAACATGCCAGGAAAGGGGCTGCCAAACCCTTTGTGAGCCCTGAACCCTTCTGTGGGATAGGGGAACACACCATAAAGGAGGAACTCTGATCACTGGAGACGACAAACAGGACTAAGTCCTGAACAGAAATTCAGGATCTAAGACAAACGAAGAAACCTTTGGGTAACAACTTGAAGAGATTCAAAGCTTTCACCAGCCTTGCCAAAAACAAACTTCGCATCCTGACTGCGTTCCTTATAAGGCATTGTAAACTCAAGGGACATCTCAGGAAGTTAGGTCTATCAGATGAAGACTCATGCAGATTTTGGAATGAGTCCAGAACACATACATACTGTGGGATTGTCTGGCTCTAACCCAGAAAATATTCAAGTGCTTGGGTAAGTATCAAATTAAAGCAGAGGATCTACCACTCACAGCACCCAATCTCTTACTGTGACTTCTCAGCGAAATTTGTCTGAATGAGGTGCTGTCACCTATGAAAGTCTCACCTTAGGAGTTACAGTGGCTGTTTCCTCGTCTTTTGTGCACATATGCTTTATATATGTACGTCTACCCCAATACCTTCATCTGTTTTGGATACATCCGTGAACCATATAAGTGAATCTTTAACAAAAGAAGGATTATTTCGTTCCCAGCTGTGTCGTTCTGGAAATGTTACCTTGAATTTGAGGCTAAAGTAATCCCTTTTCAGACAATTGCCTGTAAAAGATCACTTTTACCGAGTTCCTGGACAAGGTTTGCGTGAACTAGTTTGGAGTTGTTTTCGTTCACAGAGTTAAGCGTGTAGGTGTTTACCATTGCTTCTTTCTGTATACGGAGATAGGCGGGAGGGTGGTTCAGTAGAATCAGATTTAGAAACTCATAGGGTGACGTGAAGAAAGAACCAAATTTCAAATTTGACATTATTTCGCTTTTGAAATGGAAATATTGCCAAATTGGTTTCATTTCCATTTCAAACGCGAAATAAGGCCAAATTTAAGTTGAAAATAAAGCCAAATAATTTCGTTTAGTTAATTTACCATCAGGTAACATCGGTTGTAAAGTTTTGTGCATAAACAGTCAAATATGTATGGGGGGCATGCTACCCCCCTGCTTGGTCACTGTTGGATTGGGAATTGATGTGAGGTTGGATGCAACATACATACATATGTATGCAAAGGTTGGCTGAGTTCCAAAAAGTTAAAAAAAAAAATCTTTCGATGCGGTTGCAATACTTGTTTGATACGCATCCGCAATGCAACCTTAATGCTTTGTATAAATATTACTTTGTACAAGTTTGACGTTTCGGAGCGCATTTTATACAGAGCCGATTGGTATTGACATTTCCCACAACAAAAATGTCTAATAACGTTATAGGTACATATTTAAAATAATTTTAAATCAGTGGTTTGAAAATGTTGACAAGCCCATGGATGTTTCCACCAACAGTAGAAATATATCTGCAATACGTATAAGAACATTTTTTAAAACTGGCAGAAACAGACGTGCTGGCCTTATCTATTAATTCTAAGGAATTTCGAAGGAAGATTCCTAAATCTATGAATTTTTTTTAAAACTGTTGAAAGATATCCCAAATAATGATTTTTATTGTAATTTCAGGATGGCACGAGATACATTTTAAGTACCTAATATTTATAAATTTTTTTTTCAAGGCTGTTGTTGGTAGTAACATGAAATTTCTTGAAATTCAAATAAAAGCATCAAAAAAATATCGATGCGCAGTTTGCTTAGTTTATGCGCATCAAAAACGTTTCGGATGCGTTTAGAAACCTGCGACTTTCTCATAATTTTTGTGGTTTGAGTTTCGGAACTTATGACTTTGTATCTACAATGCATCTGATGCATTTTGGAACTCAGACTTTCTTTATATCGACGTTTATACTAAGATAGAGTTATCCTAGGGTGTAAAAAGTTGGGTAGTTGAAATTAAATTGTTTTTAAAAACTGTCGAGCGTAGGGCAGTTTTGCTGATTTTGGTTTCATCTACAATTTACTATCAATGTTTGTGATTTTATTCTGATTTTTCTGATCGATATTTTTGGAGATAAGGTAGGGGGACAGCAATTTTTAACGTTTTTTTGAAAAAACGTTTAAAAAAAATAACACAAAAAATATTTCATACATTTTTGAATTCGTGCTTCAACGAGCTTTCATTTGACAGCCCACACGATGACCTGAAAATTAAATTAATACATTTTTTTATATTCCATTTATCCCCCAAAAACTAGCCCCTTAAAGACGAAATTCCACTAATTGCCACTAATTGCTACAACTGTTCCAAATTTCAATAGTCTACGTCAAATGATCTCTGAGAAAAAGCCCTGTGACAGACGGACAAACACCAAACTCAGAGATCAAACGAAGGATTACTCTTGCCGATTGCTGTTTCTTTGGGCTAAGAAGGCAATTGAGTAGTAAAGCCCTTTCCCGATCGACTAAGGAGACTCTATATAAGACCTTTATCATTCCAGTTTTGCTACATGGAGCTGAAGCATGGACTTTACCGAAAGTGGATGAAGATATCCTTGGTCACTTCGAGAGAAAAAACGTTCGTAAGATATTCGGGACCGTTTGCGTTGACGGATTTTGGAGAAGATTCAACCGCAAATTATATGAGCTTTACAGCGACATTGACCTGCTCAAAAAACTGCGCATTGGGCGTATAAGATGGCTAGGATTTGTAGAACGAAGGGACATCAATGCTCCGGCCCGCAGAATATTCGAATCCAACCCGAGTGGACAGCGCAGCAGAGGACAACCTCGCCTAAGGTGGCGCTGACCTCAACCAGCTTGGAATGCGCAACTGGTGGTAGTTGGCCAAGGACCGGGTTCACTGGAAGGGGTTGTAGGTTGAGGCCTTGGTCCACCCCGGACTGTAGCGCCACCTAAGTAAGTAAGTAGAATGTGCAATAGATCCCAAAAACCAATTTGAATAACGGTTCCAGCATAACATTTGTTTTCGTCATGTGCTGACAGTTGGAGATTAAATTTACTCCTAAATACCGTTAGCCAAAAAAAGTACTCTAAAACAATTTTAATGTCAAAACTCACTTTCCGGTCTCCTCGACCACAGTCGCCAGCATGAATTCCGTTGATTTATCGTTAACGATAACATGACAGTCATCGATATCCGGTGATATGGCATTCTCATCCTCCTCCTCATTGGACCCGGACGCTGTGTTCGTTGCTGGCTCATCTGGCATAATGCGGCTCGCACTTTTACTACTGTCCAGTGCCGTTTCGGCCAATCTTCTCGTTTGGGCGATATTCTCTATCACGCTGCCGCATGTTATCTCCGAAAGATGCGGTTTCCGGGCGGCTCTCTGCTTCCGTGCTCTACTGCGTAATGCCTGCAAAACCAACATATATAGTTAAATTAATTATGGAGCAAAATGGACGGCAACACGCTTACCTTAAATATATTCCAATAGAGGAAAACCATTATGATGCACGGTATATAAAAACTGCTCAACGACGAGTACATTATAAAATCCGTGTTGTAAAATACACATAAATCAGGATCACGATTCGGAGTATTATTTAATCCTAAAACGATGGGCGAACCAATTGCCGCTGATATCGCCCAGACTAGAAGTATTGTTAGGCAGACGCGTCGACTGTTTTTATGCTTGGCGTACTTTATTGGTTGTGTTACAGCGATGTATCTGGAATGGAATAGCAATAGATACATTTTATTTTATTCAAATTTGTGTGGTGAATTTTTACTTTGGAATTGAAGAGGGTGAATGAAAATTACAATGCAATGCACACATGAGGTTTGAGGATGGAAAATCTCACTTTCATGGATGATGATGGAGCAATTATGGTGCCGCGATAGAAATTGCCACGAATGGATCAGAATTTGAAAATGAAATATTTTTGTTCACCTCTAAGATTGACTAATCTAAACTGTAGTGGATGGTGTTGTTTGACAGCGTTCCTGCACCACGTTAACTTATGAATACAACTCTGTATAATGAATATATTGATACTAATCGTATTCTACAATTTATTTCGTATATTCTAAGCATAGGTACTAGTAGGTAAGGTAGCACTAGCTCCCGGTTTTTCGGGTACCAGCACACTTAGGACTGTAGAAGTCCATTGTGCTACTAAAGATCTTGAAATAGCCTTCTAACATCCGTTTGAGTCACTTAAGTATTATTCACCTAGTTGTAGTATCCTTCTGTAGAATGATATTACTTACTTCTGCAGACTGTATTATGGCGATGAAGACCAACACCACGCTTTCAGGCAGAAAGAACCATTCAATTTAGATAATGATAGTCAAAACTCCCATCCACCTGATCAAAACGAAGTGCGGGTAGCAATATCCAAGCTAAAGTCCAACAAGCCTGCTGGGCCTGACGGTCTACTCGCAGAGAGCTAAAGCAGCTGGAGATGACTTGGTAGTGAGCATACACCAACTCATCTCTAAGATTTGGTCAGATGAAAGTATGCCGGATGAATGGAATCTCAGCATCGTCTGCCCGATCCACAAGAAAGGAGACCCCCTCAACTGCTCCAATTACAGAGGCATCAGTCTCCTCAACATCGCCTACAAGATCCTTTCTGCCATATTGTGTGAGCGCCTGAAGCCTTTCGTCAACAATCTGATTGGCCCCTATCAGTGCGGTTTCAGGCCAGGAAAGTCCACCATAGACCAAATTTTCACACTTAGGCAGATCCTGGAAAAAAATCCAAGAAGTTCAAATCGATACCCACCACCCGTTCATCGATTTCAAGACCGCCTATGACAGCATCTGGTGGTATGAACTGTATAAAGCCATGCCTAGTTTTGACGTCCCTGCCAAACTCATCCGTCTGTGCAGAATGACGATGGAGAAAGCTATCGCTGTAGGTAATCTCTTCACCGAAACATGTTGCGGAATGTCAACTCAAACTTTTCTGTTTTCGACTTCAACCGTAGCTCTTCCCACCTTAAATCAGATCTCCTTTATCTCCCTCAACCCTAGATTTTAAATTTTAGTTCTTAAGTTTAGTTTTTAAGTTATGTTTAGCTTGTAATAAGCCGAATAAATGGAGGCTTTCGCCCCACTAAAATTAAAATATATTAAATTCATCTTGATTCAGGACAGTGCTTCTGGAATCGCCATAATTTCCGCTTGAAATATACGGCAGTGATCAGAGAGGTGGAAGGAGAGACATATGTAGGTCTTAAAATCATTCGTGAAGACGTGTAGTTATATGCATTAGGTCCGTTGTTATTCCTAAAGGATCTATCGGGAATAGTGACTTGGAAGTTTTTCTCGAAATAGGGCCTCGATCCTGTATGGTCTTTGTTTTCATCTTACTTCATCCCACATCCCTTGATATAATTAGCAAGCCAATGGCGCCAATCGCAACAATAAGACTTAAGGCCATCTCACAGTGGTAAAGTTATATCAGTCATTCTTAGATCGTCTTTCATTGTTATCTGCTCCTGGGTATGGTTCAAGCCATATGACTTGTCTAGATGCGGTGCCTCAACCCACCACTTGTATCTCCAATGAATAAATTTGCACCTAATGAATTGCTTGGATTCATCAATGCAATCATTTTCTTCCTGAACTTATCATTTTGGTTCAGATTATGGCTATCGCAAAATTCCAGATTGGGGCACTAAAGCATTGAAGCCTTCTCTTGAAAAAAAAGGAGATACGAGGAAATAAGATTGCATGCATTTACAAAACAAAATTCAGGTTATGAAACATTTAAATTCATGTTCTTTTGCGTAGTGTTGGTATTAGTGAGATATAACTTGGTCTGTGTTTCGACATTGTGGAAGAATTTGTTTCTAAAAGTGCGTGCAGGATATTTGTCTTCTGGCTCTATCCTGAAACATGTGATACTGCCGCACAGTGGTTTCCCCCATAGGCCAAAAGCTTAAATTCAAAAGTAAAAAATGTCCATATTTTTTGAAGCAGATGATATCATTAATAACGGTACAACCTGATAACAGTATAATTCATCATCTGAGAGTAGTTATTCATAGTATTATCAGTCGCTAAAGTTGAGTGTTTTGTTGCAGTCGTTGGCGATTTGTTTTTTTTTGATTATTTCTCATAGCGATTTAGTTTTTTTTTTTTGTCGTTTTAATACATATATTGTACAGTTATAGTGGTGGATATTGGAGAACAACGTATGTAGATAATTGTCAACTAACTTATCGTTATTATTGAAGTGTAGAATTATATTAAAACCGTTACTAAAGTTAGTGCTTAACTTGTGTCCTTTTTTTTTAAAGTCAAAATTAGACAGGACATAAGTTTTGATTCGTGTACTTTCGCGTAATAAATATAACTAGCACAGTTACTTAGCTGAATTTTTCCTTTTTATGAGAATATGTATCAATTTTTGCGAAAATTTGCTAAAATTTACGAAATTTTACTATACAGGGTGTTTCCAAGTTAAATGTCAAGACTTTGGCAACTGATTCTTGGGTTTATTCTAAGAAAAAAATCGTTCTGCAGCAAGGGTCTATCTCCAATTTGGACATCATTTATCGAGAATTTAAGAAAATACCTACTTTGGTGTTCCTTGACCCATACTAACTCAAATATCTCCGCTAATACTCACTACAGAAACGTCTTTTATGGAAATAGACTCAAACCTAACTGAGTATGTAGGCCTAGTTGGAAAATTTAACTAGGAAAAGTGGTATAAATGATTATAACCGAATTACTCCCCGAAATCACGGAACTACTCCACTAGAAATTTTGCTAACGCGCGCTTAGATGTTTACACATCAATAAAAAAATACAAATTCGTTTTTGTAACCGTTTTATCTATAGAGCACTATACAGATGACAAGTTCAAACCAAAAAATGTTTCCAATACTTGAATTTGTAAATAAATAAGGGCTGGTCAGGCGGGCGGCTGCCAGTGGCGCAACCCTCAGAGGGCGCACTTTTCAGAGCCACTAGCTCAAAAAATGAAAACATTATGCTAGGCCAACTCACTTAAAAAAAAACTTGAACTTGATTATGATAGGCGCCCCAACAGAACCAACATATTAGGAACGGCACCCCTTACTTAACACATAGAATTTGTACCGAACACTTAATAAAAGATAAAAAAAAACTTTACACACAAACCAAAATTGTGTCGTTTTTCCACTCTCCGGCACACCGTGGCGTTGGTGTTTTCCCATAATGTCTGCCCCAAAATTCACAGATTCTCAGATTTCAAGGAGTGGGGGAGAAATCTCTCAGAGAGAGGTAAAAGTGGGAAACAATACAGAAACGCATTGAACAACAAAAAAATGGGAAAACTAAATTCCTTGGGCTAAAATTTGCAGCATGTGGAAGTTTCTTATTTTCTTGTTGGGTCTCTCTTCTGTGACAAACTACGAAAAATCTTCGTACGGGAACAAGATTTGACTGATTTTGGTAGAAATTCGTAGTTCTAAGTTCTAACAGTTTTGGACAAGTATGACAACAGACCTCATCATCACTTGCCTTGTGGATTTTTTGAATCATTTTAGAAATAATCAAATAGAGCTGTGTATTGATTCAGCTAAAAATCTTGTAAACGAGCTGTCGATAGAACCGTAATTTTTTGAAAAGCGTAAACGAAAGGTTAACAAATATTCGACGAAAGGGCCAAGGATAATGCGGCCGTAATGACATCATTTCAAAAGTTTAAAATTCGGCTTTACTCGGCACTAGGCAAGACACACTTATTCAGCAAATGGGGCGAAGATTTCAAAGTTTAGCTGCCGTAACTGCTGATTTTGATTTCTAAACAGGACTTTCGTTACACGAAACTTCTACTGCTGGTCTAGCATTCAAATACAAAATACAAAGCCAACTATAATTTTTTTACCTTAGAAAAAGCCTGAAAAATAAGCTTTACGAGATTTTATAATGCTTTCGTGAACGAATCATGTGAACGAACTAGTACTGTATTGTTTCCATTCCTACGTAGTAGTAAGTAGGAACTAATTTTATGCTTAACATAATTTAAAGTTATTGTATTGTTTCTCTTCCTATAAAAAAAAGTCTTGGGGGGCGCAGAATTCAAATCTTGCCAGGGGCACTAATGACCCTAGCTTTGACACTGTTTGTAACGGTACACGCTCCACTATGTTGCAACTTAAGCTCAGTCTGATTTTATCTGTTTTAGTTCAAAATTGACTGCTTCACTGTAAATGCAAGTCCCGAACATTATAAGTTCTTTCTATACAAAACAAAAAAATAAATTAAAATATGTAGTTATAAAAATTACGTTATAAAAAAGACACTTTATATTCATCAATTTACTAATTTACTAATTTAGTGATTACAAAATCAATTTACCGCCAAGTTCCAGTATTACACTTTAAGTTAGTATATAAATTACGTGCCATAAAGTTTTTTTTTAATTTTTTAAAGGTAGCTACCAAGGAATTTCTATTGCCCGTACGAATTCCAGCCGAGTTCAAAAATGGGTTGGGAATATTAATAGATCTTCCGAAATGAGGATGAAAATATGCATGAAGGAAACACTGCTGGTACATTTTTCAATGATCAAGAGGAGCATAAATAGGAACAGAGCATGAACTTGTATAGCGTTTCGCCATAGTACTGAAAACTCTTTCTTCTGGATTGAAAATTGACGCGACCAAATTTCGGAAGCATTATTTAGATACAGTCACCAAATAGTTTGCAAACAAATACAATTGGTACAAAATGCCCGTGAACGTTTACAAAATCCTTCTGCATGGAGCTGACGTAATTGAAAGCTTCGCTAAGCATATAGGCCAACTGTTGTAGGACGCTTTAGAAGCCCATCAAAAAGATTATAAGATATGCAGGTAAAGTTTTTTTTAGGAAATATGTCACGAAACTCCACCAACAATGATGTACTTAAAAAGTAACTCATTCCTTCCGACCCTATTATAAGTGATAAAAGGCATCTTCCAAAAAAAAAAGTAAATCGTTGCCACCTGAAGCATTAAGTATGTTGTTAGAATTATAATTAAATATATTTAGCTTTAAAAGAATTAAAAAACGTTAATTTAAGATTCAAGACCAGCTAGCGACACAATATCGACCACTGTGCACCGGTTCGAGAACAAAGTAATCCGTAATATATTAGCTTAGTATAGATTTATCCTGCAGGAGCCATTTAATTACTATCATTTTAGCGTATTCTTACTTGTATGTGCGGATAGGCCTTTGGCAGTTTCTCAAGTCTTACAAGATCTGCCATCTTTGGTTCAAAGATGAAGAGAAAGTTTCTGTTTTAACAACACACGTTTACAAAAGCTACTTTCCATCCTTCTTTTGCAGATATTAAATTTTCCTTCTGCCTTTAACGCACATTTAATGCTAACTCCCATTCCACTTCTGCTCCTAGTCACTCTTATAGGATGACAATTATCCTTAGGGAAAATAAACTTTTTCCCACCCACAAGCACAGCACAGCACAGCACAGCACACAAATTAAAATCCTGAAGGGAGTTCGCGTCCTGATTAAGATTTTCTTATTTAATTTCTTTTCTGCTGTTCGCACAGTTGGTCAGAAAAGTGTACACGTTCCGTGGCTGTCATCGCTGCTTGTTGACTCTGTTTCCAGCACTCCACCAAAATCCATTTGGCATAGTCGCTGTCGTCGCGTCATCCTGACGTAGTCGTTGCGGTGTCAGCTATTTCTCTTTGCGGATAACAAGTGTTAATGACAGCGTCGCGACCTTGTCAGTTTGTTCCCTTTTTTCCCAGCTGCCTGCCACAAAACTTGTTTGTTTGGAGGAGCAATAAGGCTGCACAGAAGGCAGTTTCTCCTCTAGATTTTCTGACCACGTTTTCCCATTTTCTCCTATTAAAACAAATGGGTCACCCATTCTGGTGGCGCTGCACACAAGCAGAATGGTGTTGCCAATGAAAATTGCATTAAATTTGAATTTTTATGACGCCCTTGCGTTTTAACGATTCGCGAATAAATTAAAGCCGCTATTTAAAAAAAATAATAAATATTTTTTTTATGTAATAAGTAATTTATGGTGTTTTTTCTGTCCTTTATGATGTACGAATATCGTGTGAATAAGTTATTACTGATGATGACATGCATCACTTTTTTTTCGACGAGCGCCACAGCGGTCTTTCCGAAAATGTCACGCAATGTCACACTGAATGATAAATACCCAAGGTCTGCCACGCGTCAGCGGTAATGTGACTGATGGGACGCTATTAACGCGTTGTTTTGCTATTCATTGATTAAAACGAATTTATATGATTAATGCAGTTTACTAATTGAAACAAAAAAAAAGGATCTTTAAAGGAATTGCCTTGCGGTTGAGAAATTCTCAGAAAAATCACCGAAAAAGTGAACATAGGGCCGTATTAATAACGATAGTTGAAACCATGAGGGGAGGGCAGAGGGAACTGTCGTTGCGCGAATGTCTCCCAGTCCCATTAGGGATTTCAAATAATAAATAATATACCTACGGCGTCAGCAGTCCTATACAGAACCAAGCCTAGCTTCTCGCAACCATTTGTATGTGCGTGTTATTTTTTCATTTGAAAGAGGTGGCACGGTGAAAAATCTTTTAAGTGTTTGCTGGGATTGAACCCGGGCAGCATTGCGTAGTAGTCCAACGCACTAACCACCACGGCCACGGGGCACAGTGGGACGAATGGTGTGAAAATCGCGACATGGGTCGAAATTGCATGTATCTAGTACGGCTTTCCAAAGTATATACAGCTTTTATATAGACACTGGTGGACATATCAACTAAATTTTGGCACCCACGGTCTCGTTTTTCCGCACGTTTTTTCAATAAACAACCTCAAAAATGAGCTTAAAATTCTGCCATTTTAACGAAAATTCATGATAAAATGAGTTCATAATCAAGCCGGGAAGAATGTTTGAGTCTTTTATTTTTAATATTGTCATTTTACATAGTTTAGTAGTAAATAATGTCAGGAAATAGAAATGTTCTTTAGTAGCCGGGGCATGTTATTTTTTGTTGGAAATAACGTCTTCTTTGACAGTATTTTCGGGAAATTCAACCCGTGCAATAAAGTTCCGAGTTGTTCCGAAAAATGGACTTCATAGGTGTTTACCTTAGGTTTTTAACTGAAAGATATGCGAAAGAATTATATCCTACTTAGTCCTACTCCGCCCGCTTTTCATGTTTGAACAATTGCCTCCCATCGTAGAATTCAACCATATACAGTGTCTGTATACAGGGTGGTCCGGTTTGGGATGCAGATATTTTGGGATCTGATCCATTAGTTCATGTTATGAAATAAAATCGTATGGGAGGAGGGGTCTATATTGAACACCCACTGAGCTACATTGTGTTTAAAAAGGTTTCTTCGGAGAAAGAGGTACCAACAGTAATTCAATCATAACTTCTAGTGTATTAAACTTAGAGCAACCAATGTAGGCTTGTTTCAAAGACAATTGATCAGTGCTTACCAAAGTTAAAAGTTATTACAATTCGTACGAAATATTATTTCAAATAAAACTATATAAAGCTGAAGGTGGATATTCTGTGGACTGTAGCTTCTTTCGCGGTACTCCTAAAGCCTAATGGAGTTTACCATACGATTCAACATGAAAAAATCCATAAAATTTTTTAGTGGAAATAACTGAGTGAAAATGCCATGTCCAGTAAATCTACCGTTTCATCCCACTGTGCGGCGCAAGAACTTGTGATTCCTCCTGAGAGTTTATTTTTGCACCGATTTCAATGATTCTAACACCGATCGAAAGCTTATCAACTGAACTTTGTTTATCAGTATAATTTTTTTTTTGAAAAAGTGCATATAAGTAAAGGAGATTTTATGGAGCTGGGTCAACAATGAAATTGGTATCAAAATAAAGCTGAGCTTCAGTACAGTAAAACTGTAAAGTTTTATGAAAATCGTGTGTGGGGATTTTGAGATTTTTGTGTGTGAAGTTCGTATTGCGGATAGATTTTGTGATGATTTTTGTCCGTTTGTATGCATATAAAATCATAATATCAGAAGAACTGTTCCTAATGGAACAGTTTAAAATCCCTTTTGAAACGTCCATTTATAACTTTTGCAACCCACCTTCACATCGTTTTACATCGCGATTTGTTTGCTTGTAGTGGTGTTAATTGCTAAAGTCCTTCCAGCAGATATTTGGGGTTATGCGCTCTATGTCCACGCGATTCTAGAGTTGAAATGGAGTCTTTAAAGCCTCTATTGAGAATGAAGACCTTCTGAAAAACTGCCTCATCGCCCCACTTTCGCTTCTGAAGAGCCTGTTCATTTTCGAAGCATCCGCAGCAGTGACAGCATACGGACCGAATACTTCAAAAATATACCATTCTGATATTAATGTAAGCCGTACGTTTGCTTTTGAAATGCGTAATTAGAGCTGTTTTGGAAACATAAGTGCAAATGAGTATAGCTGGTCTATCATTTTCAGATATTCCAATGTTATCAAAAAATCTATTCGAAATTAATTTATTCCTTCTAGCAACTCTTGAACGCACATTATTGCCCCTATTCCATAACACAACTCAATTTATTCGAGTTGGCTGTCATTCAACTCCACTTTCGCGCAACTCAACGAATTTTTCATATTACATTAAACAACCTTTTTCAGTTGTGATTGTAAAAAAAATTGCATACTTTTAGATGCGAATAACAACTACAAATTGACTATTTAACGTAAATCTGACCTCTGGTGGTCGAAGTAGAAAATAATTTTGCCAACAGAAACTCAATATTCAATAAAAACAGAATGAAAATAAGTTTTGATTTGGTTTTTTTTAATAATAATAATGATGAAGATAATATTATTATTGTTGTGCGCATATTAAAATCTATCTGTGACATATTCCAATATTCCAACTAGAAAAAATGCTAAGTTAAGAATATGCATTTGCAATGTGTAAATTACTAATGTTATTTTTAAATATTTACAAGTGTTTTTGTACTGAACACAGAAGCATTTTGCTTCGTTCAAATCGAAACCAAAGATTTGTTAAAATTGCATGGACGCTCGACTGCAATTGCAATACCACTACCACTTCCGAGTGCTGAAGATGTAAAACTATTTTCTCCAACTGATGTGGACTGTATGCTTTTAAACAGCGCAATTTTAATTACGTTATTAATAATATTATTGCATTATTTTATTTGTCCTATATACGTCCTTTTGTTCATTTTCCACCTTTCGTATGTCATTTACTCCCAAGCAACTACTAAAATCCAGTTGTTAGTTTTTGACAGCTCTAGCAACCAAAACATAACTGAGTTGTCTATCATAATACCAGAAAAAATACGCACACAACTCTAGAGAGGATCCGCCATCTTGATTTTATGTTGACAGGCAACTCTTCTTCTCAGAGATGTATTCAGTAATACCGAATTTCAAATTTCAACCAAATTTCAACTCAACTTAACAAAAATTGTCTTACGGAATAGGGGCATATGTTCCAACCTCAAGTAGGATGGTATGAACTGTCTCGATAAGCAGCTCCTAACGGTGGACAAATTACATTGTAGTATCCTGCAGGATCATCATCATCTTTGTTAAGAAAGTAATATTCACCACTGTGATGAATTTTGGCCAAAATCCAATCCGTTTCGTTTTCGCAGTTTTGGTGTGATGATTTTCGGATTTCTTCGAATTCAAACGAATTAGGGGTGTGCTGAGAATCGGTCGGAATTGAAAAACGCAAAGAAATTGAGGTCAATTGAGGTTTCAATTCGTTCGGTTTTGTGTTGGTGAAATTGAATCCGGAAGACTCAAAATGTATGTTTTAGAAGAATTATACATAAAATATTAATTATTTCTACCTAGGGGAAAACATACAAATATCAACCAAAATCAATCAATCAATGATTGACTTCATGGCAAAATATCCTGATTTGGCAAGGGGTTTTACCAAAACAGCGAGACGGACAAATTTTTTTTTTGTCGGTGAAACAGAATAAGAGATTCTACAGTTGAAATTCGTAGGGGAACAATTCCACCTAGCACATCTTAAATGTTTTGTTTACTTTTTAGAGTAGGACATATTTATTTTTTGTTTCTTCAGTTTGTAAGGTTTTTTCCATTCAAATATTTTCATTTCCTTGAGTGTCCCGCCACGATCCCTTTTTTTTTTTTTTTACCTTTTTGCGGAATTTTACTTTGTGACAAGCACGCAGAGTTTTATTGCTTTTTTTTTTTTTTTAATTTTACTACTTTATGTATCAATACGCATGGAAGTTTTCTGGTGCGTACATATATTTGACTGAATATATGAATACTCGCTACTGTGGGTGAATAGAAAGGATGCCGCCATCTCACTAACGATCGTTCTACGCAGCAATCCTACTGCAACTGAAATCCTTTTATTTGGTGCTGTCTGTTCAATCCTTGTTTTCGCGGCCTACGCAAATATGCAGCCGTTTACACTGCGTCTCCATGTGCTTTTTCAAATAGCAGAATTTCATAGCAAGCTATAAAAAAGAGAACTGTCAAATTTGTGTATGGGCAAATTATAGCTTGATATTTCATTTTTTTTTAGATCCAACCGCTTGTGCTTAGCACTTCTATAATTTAACAAACATGGAAACTGCCGAAAATTGTTTATTAGTTTAATTACCTATCTCGACATCTTCCAGTCGGCCATAATATTTTTTTTCTTATTAAAACGCAACGAACGCAACCAATTTTCACTCAAATGTCAAAAATTAGCAAGATATCTTTAGCTTGCTAAATATCCTGCTGTGGATAGTGCTTGCTATCTCAATTATCTTGCTATTTGCCGTCTCCATTAGCTATTTTCATAGCATGCTAATTATCTTGCTATACATTTTAGCTCGTGGAGACGGCCTGTTAACGACGATAGGTTTCCCCTATTTCGAATTTGTTTCATTTCAGGCGAATTTCAGCACACCCTTTTTAATTTCGTCCGTTTTTGAAATCGGTTTCCGTTTTCAATCCGGTCGGAATTGATCACAGGGGTGATTATTGTATTTTTCTTAATTTTCACTATAATGTTTGTAATATGTTAGTTCTTGCATTAATATCTTTATATGTTAAAAACAAAACAACAGAATTTTTTCAAGTTTTTGTAAAAAAAACATGTAACAACTCACCATTGAGGATTGGTTATTGAGCATTGGTGATTGATTTGCACCAGGTAGGATTTTGAAAGTGTTTTTCTTAGTTAATAATGAGTAAATCTTACATTATTGTACATCAAATTAAAGTTTGAAAAATGCATAAAAAAAATGCATAGTTATCACATAACTGTTAAGAAAGTTATGTTGTCGCTGATGATTTTTCAGAAATTAGTGATTTTCAAAAAAAAAAGTCTTAAGAGATAAATTGATTTTTTTTAAACTGAAAATCTTAGATCCATTATTTTTAAGTCATAAGAAAGATAGTAGAATCACGTTTCATTTGATACTAAATTCATGTATATGCGTCTTATGGTTCTTCTGATATTATGATTCTATATGCATACAACATACAAACATCAACAGTAGATCTATCCGCAATACGAACTTCACACACAAAAATCTCAAAATCCCCACATACGATTTTTATAAAAATTTACAGTTTTACTGTACTAAAACTCAGCTCTATTTCAATACCAATTTCATTGATGTACGCTCTTGTCCCCCATCCCCATCTACTTTATTACCTTTGTTCTCTTTTTTTCATTCGTAAACCGGAAACGGTTATAGGGTTTCTACATGCGAGATTTCTCGCACTGGTCCACCAGTACAAACTATATTCTTTGCTATTATACATTCACATGAAAATCATTGCAAAAAGGCCATGACCAACCTTATTATCAACTTACATCTAAACTTATCCAGCAACAATCGGTAGTCGATACTACTATTCCACTTGAATAAGCTTCCAAACAATCGCGGCCATTGTTCAGTTTATTTGGTTTTTTCTAATCTATTTTGAAGGACAAAGGACGATTACGTGGTGGCGTAGAGAGCAATAGAAAAACCTACAAAAATAACCATCTAACATTATTCGAACAAACATTTAACGACAGGGCTGTCATTGCTTATAAACCTGCAGCACTTCATGCAAAAAATTTAGCGCCTGTATTTATTTATGTATACCCTCTGCCTGTTTAAACTTCTCTCTCTCTCCCCATTTAATTTTTTTTTGGCCAAAAGCAAAAAAGAACTGGCGCCAGTGTTCATCCCAACATACGAATACGCTGTTCTGTTTCTGCATGCAACAAGAACTTATTTACGTCCCAGAGAACATCCTGAGTATCCTGCAGCATTCGAAAAACGGAGACACAGAGTTATGGTAAAAATGGTGCCCGAATAATATACTGAACTACGTACGTATGTATGACCTCGGCTTGGGGATATATTCTTTAATTACTTTTCAAAGAACATTTGTTTCGATCTCCATTTCGACGGATGATGCTCCTTTTCCGTAAGCAAAAGTGACGTGGGAAAATGTGTGATTACCGAATTCAGCAGAAATCATCTTAAAGACTATTTCCGAATTCCATTGAAGTCTAAGTCCCCTCCCATGTCCCACCCAATTGGGGTGAGAGTAATCCTCATGTGTACCTGCAAGTGTATGGGGGATTTGTTTGCACTTACCTGTCTATCGATATCGCAACTAGATTAAAAATCGATGATGTGGAGCATATCACATCCATTGCTATATAGAAATCACATACGAAATTCGGCAGTGCCCAGATACCGTTAAACTGGAAAGAAAAACCAATAAAGGAGGTGTGTTAGTAAAATATGTACGCGTATATATGATCAAACAGAAAACAGCAAACAGATATCAAAAGCTAAAAGCAAAAAGCATTTGAGGCGCAACATCAAAAGATTTCCGAACCATTTTTGTGTTTCATACATACGTTAATATTTTATTTTTATTTGTATTGGGGGTGTCCTTGGGGTGGAAAAAGAGAGTCTTCGTGCAAAAATAATGAAAAAAAGAAAACACAGATTGGATATTTTCGAGTCTGAAATAAAATATTTGTTAGAGATTTGACAGAGATTTGATTTAAAGGTTTTAAGGAGTTAGAATGGAAGATGTATTGTTAGGTTAGGTTAGGTGACTATCCACCACACTCGGTAGGATTCACTTAGACACAAGTGGGTCCATTTTGTTGCCACGTGAGTCGATTCTTATCGGCACTCTTGGAACCATTTAGTTGAAGAAGAATTTTTCTCCTGTGTTGGGCGGCTTTACAGGAGTTGATAGGAAGATTCCTCTTCTTCCCCATCATGCAGCTGTGACAAAAATAATTGGCGAGGATTCTCATTCTGCTGGCGTGTCTGCCTACTGCAGAATGACCTGTCAATATGCCAACTAGGGTGCCAATATGTGCTCTGCTAATTTTTAGCAGGCTGTTAATTTTACATCGATTTAGCTGGGACTAAGTCTGCTTGACGTCACTACACCTATCAAGGTTACGCCATCTTTCATTAGCTTGTTGCAGTGCCTGCGTAGAGATTGTATGCCTTATAGTTTATATTCTATATTCTATTATAGGGTTCACTTTCTGTGGTAAAATTCCCAAGTTTTGTACCTTTTATGGCTAGTTCGCCTGCTTCACAGTTTCCTGGTATATCGCCATGACCAGGAACCCAGCACAGTGTAAGCATGCATCTGCATCTGGTGATTCGAGTGCTTGGCTATCGGTGTCAATGAAAATGTCTCGATTGTACATCGACTTCATCGACAACCACTCAGCAGCTTCGCGAATATCCATCACCTCCGCCATGAACACCCTACAGTGGTTTGCAAGTCTTAAAAACAAGTTCAGTCTGAGCTGGCATGAAAAGATACCCGCCTCTATACCATCACCTGTCTTGGATCCGTCCGTGTAGATCTCCAGAGCTCAACTGTCATTTTGGGGACGAATACATTTTCCCTTTCAGGTAAGCAGTAGGGCCCCTTCGACTAGAAATTCCAGTGTTCTCATAAAATGTTTGGAATTAAAATATTGTCTTAGTGGCAAATTTTATGAGGTATAATGTATAAAGGCGTGCTATCGAGTCAGTCAGCGCGGGGTAAGAGGGGGAAAATAGACAAGTGTTGCGCCGCTCGACGGGCGCATTTGCGTTTCATTTGCATTTAATGCTTGTTCAACAACCAGCGCTGCCGAAGGTGATACTATAGTATCCTTTTGATACTATTTCAGAGCTGGTGATACTGTGATACCCAAAACTTAATAATGATACTCTAAATCAAAAACCAAAATAAAATGTGCTTTTTGTGCACAATCCTACATCAATAAATAAATTGCACCTCCCTAATCCCAAACTGCACAAGTACATTTTGCTCGCTCTATTGCCTTCTGTATTGGCTTCTTACACTCTACGTTCGCAGCACTTTGCTCCTTTACCAAAATGGGAAGAAGCTATGAATCATATATATGAATATATATTGTGAGTTCAATAGTAATAAAAAAGAACTATGTCGGGACCAAGATAGTTGGAAATGGAAGCATGTTTGAATGAAAGTGATGGTGATGATAGTGATATTTTTGGAGACAGAGATGACGAATTTGTACCAGAAGAAAATGTTTATGATAACGATGACTTACTATGTATATTCAGATGATAGAGATTCTGATGTTACAAAGGTAGCGAGTGAATCAAATGAAAAATACATCAGTTGTTGAAGGTGAAAATATGGATACATTGCTTGTTTCGAAAGATGGGATTGTGTGGCAACCACAACCAGTTGGGCATCAAACTAGAAGATTCGGAAAGAAAATATGATTTCTCTTCGTCCTGAATATCAAAGATGCTTCTCTATTTTACTTCTCACCACACATTGAAAGTATAACATTGAAAGATTCTAATGTGTATTCACAAGCTAAATATGGTAAGGTTTTCAAACTAATCGTTTCGAATATGTTGCAGGCACAACATTGACAACATAGCACTTGTTTCGTAAATTATAAGAAAAAACAAATGTTCTGTATTGCAAAGTACAATGCATAACTCTGTTGAAATTGGATCTGGTGAAAAATGAATAACAGAGTATTACAATAAAACAAAAGGATTGTTCATATACACTGCCATTTCAAATTTCAAGTCAATTTTTTTTTTTCATTCGGTTTACAATTATGTACATTCTTAGGCGATGTAGCTACAATTGCCAAAATGGTTCCTTGCTACAGCTGTAAAAGAAAAACAAATGGATGACCAATGGCTGTATTTGCAAAATATGGTTGATACATATTTCTGATATGAATTCATTAAATAGGAAGTGAACTTGAATTGGCAATCAACACAAAAAAAAATAGCAATACGAAGTGAACTAATAATTCACTTGCAAAACCACATATGGCAGCTAGAAGAAGAAGACCAGCATTATCAACGCACAATCCTTAGAGTACCTATACTTCTGCATCATCCTCATCATCTTCATTAAATCCATCAAAACATTCACGACGCGTTCTACTATAAATAAAAGGCAGTACAGGCAGTGACATCTTCACGTTTACAATGAAGACAATTCCACTAAAAATAATATATTATATGAGCCAATTTCTTGTTTTTGCACAAAAGCTTATTGTAAAAACCAATGTTTGTATAAAATGTTTGTATAAAATGCATTCAAGAAAACTAATATGAATTTATTTTCACTTGTTCGTTAGAATAAAATTATAAAGACAATTTGTTTGGTTGATTTTTACCAAAAAAAATCGAATTCATGGAAAACACACTTAAATCCCATATGTGTAGAAAACTACACACAAGGGTAGACAACGTAATTTTTTTTGAGGATGAGATGAAGGTTAAAAACTTCGTAAAGCCATGCATTATTAAAAAAAAATTATAAATTGTTGAAAAATTGCACTAATCGCCAACTGTGGTTAGAAAGGTAGGTAAAAAATCATATTTTCCTCTTTTACCTGCAATTTGTGGGTTTTTCAGCAGGATAAATAAAACTGACTTAAAAATAAAATATCTGCAAAGCCAAAAAAGGTATCAATTTTATTTAAAAGCAGTTAAAAAGAATATTATTCTTTCTAAAATTGAAGCCCGAAATAAAGTTTCTGTAGTTAGTATCAGCGGAGATATTTATGTTAGCATCAAGGTACAAGGTACACCAAAGTAGATCTTTTCTTAAATTTTCGATAAATGATGTTCAAATTGGAGATAGACCGTTGCTGTAGAACGATATTTTTTCTTAGATTACACCCAAAAATAATTTCCCTAAGTCTTGACATTTAACATGGAAACACCCTGTATATATTTTAAAAAGGCGGAAATGTGTTTATTATTTTGTGATACCCTTCGGTTGAAAAAGATACCCAACAATTTCAAATTCAGATACTCTTGAAAATTGGAAAACGACAGCACTGTCAACAACATCCTGAACTTCTTCATCCTCATCACGGCAGCGTCTTAGTCTTGTAGCATATTTGATAACCAGATTGTTATGATTATTCCTCATCATACTTCAATTTGTTTTTTTTTTTTGTATCCGTTTAAAATTCGAGCAATTTATTTGCTTTAATATAATAAGAAAAACTAATTGTTAAAATATTTTTTTTTTATTTATTCACTTATGGTAACAAAATAATGGAAGATAATTGTATTTAAAATACAGTGAAACCTGTCTAGTTGGCCAGCATTGTAAGTTGGCCAATATTTTACTGCACCAAATAAATTCCATACAAATCTTTCTCAAAATACCTTTATATGTTGTCCAGTACCTACCATGCAACTTTTTTTTTTAAACACTATCGCGAATTTGAAAGCTTTATGTCATCTCTCATTCATAAGGTGTCTTTCATAAAGATCTTAAATGTGCAGATGTCACTCCTCTACTCAAAAAAGGTTCCGCTCTGGAAATTGGTAACTACAGGCCCATCTCACTTCTTTCAGCTTTTAGCAAATTTTTTGAAAAACTTGTGAAGAACAGAATAGTGAGTTTTCTAGATAAAACTAGGTTCTTCAATCCAGTGCAATTTGGTTTTCAAAAAGGCAAATCGACGGAAGATGCGCTTTTACAGTTTTGTTCTCAAATTATGTCACACCTCGATGGGAAAAAATGTACGGCAGGTTTATTTATTGACATTACCAAAGCTCTCGATATGGTCAACCACAATTTCTTGTTGAGAAAACTAGAAAAAGCTGGATTTCGTGGTTTCATGCTGCTTTGGTTTAGATCGTACCTTGAAAATAGATCGCAAAGAGTCAAGATAGACGAAATAAGGAGCGAAACAAGATTTTTTAACGTGGGTGTTCCGCAAGGCTCTGTTTTGGGGCCTACGCTATTTCTGGTCTATATCAATTCCCTCTTTGCTCTAGATTTTAAGGGATCACCAACTGCCTTTGCTGATGACATTGGATTCTCATATGGGTTAAACAGTCCTTTGGACCTAATTTCTGATGTCAATTGGGATCTAAGTTTATTGAGACACTGGTTTGCTGAACATAATTTGGTAATCAGCTCCAAAACTAAGATAATGTTCTACAGCTTATCTTCATATAATCTGGAAGCAAATGTGTACTTCCACGCACCTGATACAAACTACCTAGTTGTTATTGTTCGTCTGATTTTTCCTCTCCCACCTTTTGTAATAATCTTACCTGTAGTGATCAATGTTTCTTAGTGGAGAGAGTTGACGATTTTAAGTATGTAGGACTTACACTTGATTCCAGGATGAGTTTTGCAAATCACATAGATGCTTTGAAAAAGTACTTTCGATGCACACTTCGACATTTTTATTATTTGCATAACGTATGCTCAACTAAGGTCTTAAAGATAATTTATTATG
Organism: Brachyopa scutellaris; assembly: GCA_949775065.1. Lineage (NCBI taxonomy): Eukaryota > Metazoa > Arthropoda > Insecta > Diptera > Syrphidae > Brachyopa > Brachyopa scutellaris. Next base: position 82,078,329 of record OX459112.1, on the reverse strand, counting down.
GTATTTTCCAGTCTAAGTTACAGTATGGTATTACGTGTTGGGGGGGTATGTATCGCAACAAAATACATCCACTGTTGATTTTACAGAAATATGTCCTAAGAAAAATTTGTCGAAAATTTGGTAGACATCCCAGCTTTCCTTTGTTCTGTGCGCTGAAAATTCTTCCTGTTCGTCATCTGTACTGTTTTAAGGTGTTAAAAATATTTTTTATGAAATCTGGCAATCGCAATTTTCGCTTAATCTCGTCTTACAATCTTCGTGGAAACCTTTCACACATTTCATCTGTACCAAATTTCCGAACCACTGCTTATCGTAATTTTTTTTCTGTTCGATCTTTTCGGTTATTTAATGAACTGCCTCAGTCAATCAGAGCAATAACAATACCTAGAACATTCTTAGCCCAAATAAAAATGTGGCTCTTCAGCTTGGACTATGTTGCGTTAGAATCGCGTATTTCAGATGTTTTGGTATAATTTGTTGTTTTCTTTCATCTCTTTTGTATTTTCATTTTTCACAATTAGATTTATTTTCACAATTACTTAAATTTTTTTTCAATATCCTTAATTCTTTCAATAACTTTGAACTTTATTTAATTTCGAATTTAATTATTTCTGAATTTTGTTTTTCTTGTAATATTTATAGTTTACTCTTTACTTTATTCTAACTATATTGAATTCTAAAGGGTCACCCCACCCCAAAAATTGTATTTTGTAGTGCTTTAGCCTATTTGAAGTGGCATCAACTCTATTTATTAATATTATATAAATACTGATTGTCACCAACCTTTCTTATTTTTTCTTTCTTAGAACTCAAATTGTAAATATCTAATGTATCCAAGAATTTATAAGAAATAAATACATCTACATCTATTAAATAACCTGCGAAAGGTTAGCCAAGGGTAGAATGTGATGGATTTTTTTCCATATTTTCAGTTAACCACTGAACAAAACTTCTTAGACATGGCGGTAAAATAACGAAATGTTCGTTCTTGTTTCATCGTGTGCAATATATCGATCTTTAATTTTTATTTAAAAATAAAAAAAATAAACCTATATAAGTTGGCCAAAAATTCTTGCACCGCAGGCGGCCAACTTACCAAGGTTTCACTGTATATTGAAAACTGCTTATAACAATAATTCAAATACAAAAATTATTTAATATTAAAGATTTTAAATGAAGTAGTAACATTTTTTCTGTTATTCTGTTATTCTAATGAGTAAAAGGCGAATGGACCATTGAGTGATAAAAAATCTTCTAAAACACAAATAAATAATGTTTACTAATATGTTTGTCACGAGCAAAGTGCACATATAATAGCTGTATCTAAAAGATGTAATTCGCACAACTTTTAGCTATCAGAAACAAATGTGGATCTGATTAAGTTCAGCGCTTATGCTTGGGCAGTTTACAGTTTACAAAAAAAAAAAAAAAAACCGACGAAGACGCCACTGTTACGGCGAGTTCGTGGCGCATTGACTGCCCTGAGATTGAAGATATTCATGTAAGCGACTTGTGTTTCAAAAATGATGAGGCTATGTAGCATACAAAACAGTCAGATTTGAGTCTAATACAAATCCCCCCAGCCATTAAATTTCGAGATTTTTGTTGGGGGGCTATTCAGATAATCCGCAAACTTTGGAGCACTTAGAAATCCCACAGAAAGACCACACTAAAGCCAGAAAAAGTCGTCGAAAATTATCTTAAAAGAAACGAATATTGCAAAACTTATTTTTAAACTACAAATTCTGATGTCCAAAGTTTAGAAAATTAAACCTTTAATATTTTTTGTTTTATTTAAATTTGCAATATTCTTCTAAAGCATAAATTGTGTAACTCTGTAATTCCTGCTTGCAACTAGCAAGCTATCTGAAACTTCAGTGGAAGCTTGATGATGGCTTATATTTGGGTTGGGCATTTGAGAACCATCAATATTTAAGGAATTCTTCTCATTATTTAGATACATGAAATCTCAGTTATCTATTTATCTCGATTAAAGTAAAGTGACTTATTTGTAAAGTAGGCATATTAAATTGCCCTTCCAAAATAGACGTTAAACTCTCGAAATGCGAACGAGCACTGGGTTAATTGACTTGACCCGAAGTGTTTGTCCGTTTTTATCGTTTCTCCAGGATAGGTACCAACCAACAATGTGTCATCATTAATATTCCCAATGTGTAGATGGTATACAAATACAAACGTGCACACGTTCATTAGACAGCGAATAATAATCATTTGTGAAAGTTTTATCAAATGAATCCGAGTTTTTCGCCTCACAAATAGATACGAATATGCCCACAAATGTTGCTATTAAGATCACGGTCAACGCGCCACTTCAGTGGATAGTTATAATGACCCACTTGCCCCTGAAATTTATGCCGTACAATATTTACGCTTCGCAGTTTAAGTACCCAATTATTGTCCTCGAATTTAATTTACCGCAATTGTTTGCGTGACTATTAATTTCTATCATAACCGTCCTAGATACTTCCCTAATAAATTGCACGGTGTTCCCGTTCTCACCAAAAACAAATAAAAATAGCCAAAAAAAGAAAGAAAAGAAAAACGTGTAGACTGAAAGGGAAAAGGATAACTGCGTGATCCACTGCTATAATGGAAAACACAGGCGACCAGGAATGGTCAGTAATCGGGTCATAGATTCTCTTAAGTGTCCCACGTTCACATTCCTCCCTCATCTGCAATGGATAGCGCTTGTCGCTTGTGTTCAAGACTAAAACTATGTATGTATCTCTCCTCCAGGATGGAATCGACTGAAAATGGCCTTTCGGGTCGATTAGTCAAACATATGCACACGTGTGTGTGTGTGGATATGTGTTCCACTGTGACATCCTTTTTTGTGGATATCTTCTCATTCTCATTAGTGGCGGTTATTCGCATAACATTAGATAAATCTACCGGCAAGGATGAAAATGGAGAGATACAGGATGGGCTTTTCTCATTTCTTGGGTGGCGGCAATAAATAACAGGAGGCAACTTAATTGAAAGTGACTTCCTGTCTGCCATGAATGCGTAAATGTAACGTAATATTGCTGCTGCTCTCCTACATGTATGTAAGTGGCGTCGCCGATGGGCGGTCACATCAGTGACTGGGTGTGGATGTGACAGTCGTTGAGAGATAAACAATATTGAGTGCGGCAATCGTATTCATTGTTGTTGTTATTCTCGTTCTGTGTATATTAACAATAATGGACTTTTTAATTTGATAAAAAAAAAAAAAAAACAGAAAATCCAATGAATTGTGGTTAAAATGACAGAAGGACCCGGCCATCGATGGTCGGTGGAGACTACTGGACATGAGTTCCACATACATATGTCTGGGCGCGGAGGACGAAAGCAAAATATTAATTGTATGCCGCAATGCACGGAAGTCATTGGTCATTACGGAACAAATCACGGCAACAGCAATATTGTGTGGTTAAGTGGGCCATGGACATTTAATTACTGATTGCTGTGACTTGAACAATACCCTGGAGAGATGACTGACTGTTGTTACTATTAAAAGGAGTTGCCGGACGAATTTGAGTCGATTTTGGGAGGAAATCAATTAATTAACCCTTAAACCCTACCCATCCGTTGAGAAACACTATTACTATCCTGGGCTCCAGAGGTCACCAACATATTTGTGTTATAACAAAATTTAAAAAACATTTGAATTAAAATTTATTTTTATTGAGATAACACACTTAGTTCAGTGTTTAAAATAACTAAAAGTTCAGAATCGAGGCACTCCTGGCACACAGCCCGTCAATATTCACCGCGCAGGGGGTTTCGACATCTGTCACACTTGATTTTCGTCTTCCGGCCATTATCCGTTGGACAGATTGTACATCTTTTTTTGGTAGTAATAGCAATATTTAGCTCAACTACTGGCTGCTTATATTTTTAAATATCTCTTTAAGATAACCTGGAGACTTGCAGGTAAATTTGGCTAAGTAAATCGTTCTTCAATTTGTGGCGTGATGAGGTCCTGTGCAAGGAAAAAGGGGGTTTCCGGGGTTGAATTGATGCTATTTTGAGAAGTACATATGAATTAACACTCACTTTGTTAAGAATACCATAAAACATAGCCAACGGTCATCGTTTGGTCCGCCTGGATACACTGTACCTAAGATAGATTTGTTCTTTCTTTGATTTGTTCAAAACAACACCACATAATAGTCGACAATCATTTTTGATATTTGGATTTTGGCGGATAGTATTTTTTATGATTATCTTTAAATATTTATTAAACTAATAAAATTATTTTATTTATCCACTTACCAAACAAACGTATTCAAAAAAAAAAAACGAAAACTTGACAAAATACTATAGTATTCCTTCCCTGGGGTCCAGTGGAACCGGACGTTGTCATTAAAACGACTTTACCACACATGAACATACATATGAATAACTGATTACTGGCGTTGTTTGAGATAACCTTGAATGGCGCCACCGTTAGCCTCGTAGTTTTAGAATTATTCACGAAAGTTTAGTTTGAGCATCGCGCTGGAAACCAGGGTAGGGTTTAAGGGTTAATTTTGTGTTTTTTTTTTCCAGTGAAAAATGATTAAATGCAAAGTATCTGAAGGATATCCAGTGAAGTTTATAATAATAACTGCGTTATAAATAACCCGGTGGTGCGCTTAGCACAACCATCATGCGACGAAAATAAATCATATACCATCATCATAATGGTGGGCAAAAGATGGTCAAGAATGAAGGGGCATAGGGTATCCGAAGCTCCTTAGCCGGCCTTAGATCACTAAAGGACCAAAGTAATCCTTGGACTAAATAGGGCAAAGTTAAGAACCCTAATAGGAATACTTTACGGACACTGTCTCCTGAGAGAGCATGCCAAAAGAATGGGACATTCTAGTACGGAGCGGACGAATGCATATACTGCAATGACTTGGGTTCAGCGGAATATGTCAAACATATCCTTTGTGAATGTTATGCCATTGCTCGTTCGCGCAAAAAAGATTAAGGGAGTTACTTTTTTGATACCGTGGAAGACGGACAGTATCGTAGCTAGGGTCATGAGCGCCCCTGGCAAGATTTGAATTTTGCGCCCCAAGACTTATATTTTAGCAAGAGAAACAACACAATAACTTTCAAAGTGTAATTTAAATTATATATACATCTAAGCATAAAATTATCCTTCTTACTAATATGTAGGAAGGGAAACAATACAATACGAGTTCATTCATTTATGCATTATAAAATCTCGTAAAGCTTACTTTTCAGGCTTGAGGCCAGTGTCAATAATATGGTCTTTCAATCGCTAAACACAACTATACATATACATACATATGTAGTCGGCTTCCAAACCATCTTTCTATTTTAATGCTAGACTAGCAGCGTCTTCAGTGGAGCTTAAGGTTTCGTGTAACGAAAGTCCTATTAGGAAACCAAAATCAGAAGCTACGGCAGATAAACTTTGAAATCCCCGTCCCATTTGCTGAATAAGTGTGTCTATGTCTAGTTCAGCGTTTCCCAAACCCTGGGGTTCCGTGGACGGATCAAAGGGGTTCCAAGTTCCATTCGAAAATTAACTAAAACGTTCGTCGAAAACAGTAATAAGTCCTCTACACACGGAAGTGAGATAGCATTCCAGAGGAAAAGTTTTATCCAGGTTATTTGAATTGTGCAACGAACTTAAGATAATATTCGCCGAACAGCCCACTTCTGCATCCGTTAGTACGCTTGTTGAACTATTGCATGATGAGCAATGGTTAATGAAATTAGCTTATTTGGCCGCTATTTTCTATAACCACGTTTACAGTGAGATAAAATATCCGCACTTAAAAACAGACTGGGCTTTTGGATCGAATGTGTTGAACTTAAAAGTTAGAAAAGTTTTACTCTTTTAAATGGCTTTGTGGCAGAAAACCAAAAATTCTGAACCTCTGGTCCAGTTAAGCTGAATTTTAAACTTTTGAGGTCCTTAGCCCTTTCGTCGAACATTTTTTAACATTTCGTTCACGCTTTTTAAAAAATTACGGTTCTATCGACAGCTCGTTTATACGATTTTTTGCTAAATCAATACACAGCTCTATTTGATTTTTTCTGAAATCATTCAAAAAATCCACAAGGCAAGTGATGATGAGGCCTGTTCTCATACCTATCCAAAACTGTTAAAACTACGAAATTCTACCGAAATCAGTCAAACTCTGTTCCCGTACGAAGATTTTTCGTAGTTCGTTACAGAAGAGAGATCTAATAGAAGAGTAAGAAATTTCCACATGCTGCAAATTTTAGTCCAAAAAAATGTAATTTTTCTTATGTCTTATGTCTACAACATCTCTAGAATATTGTCCTAAATTTTCAAGTCGATCGGAGTAATAGTTTCAGCGATAGAGCCTTGGGAAGTTGCGCACTCAATGCAAGTTGGGCTCAGTTTTATTGTCACTCAAAATTTAAAACGCGTTTTTCTAGAAACTGTATTTTCAAAGTCTTTTGAATCCAATTTTTACTTTTCTGTTTTTTCCTTCGTCCAAGTTCTAGTTTAAGGTATTAACTAGGTTAGGTTAGGTTATGGGGTGGCGGCTTAGCCTCACATAGACCAGTGTTGATCCATAGTGATACCACAACTCCTCAGAGTAATCAGTTAATTTCTGTTGCTTTGTTTAAACAAAATGAGTTTGTCTGTTGAGCAAATTTAATAAGAAGGTGAAGTTTTATGTCTGCCATTTCTACGAGTGACTTGAAATAGAATTTTCCCATTAGTCTGTGCCTTCTTTTTGCCAATGCAGGACAAGCGCACAGGAGGTGCTCTAAAGTTTCTATTAAGTATTAACTAAAATACGTATCTTTTTTTTTTAATTCAGTTGATCCTGTCATGAGTTCTGCTGTCAACGCGCAAGCGCCTTTTTTTGCGAGGGGTCACCGGCTTTAAATATTTTTCTACAAACATATCAGAAATTCTTTGTCAAATGTGTATATTTAAGGCCAAAAAAAGATTGATTGAAATATTTTATTTTTTGTATAAAAAAAAAAACTGATAAAAATAAGCCGATTTTTACCCGAGGAAACCCATGTAACCCCTTAAGTAAGGGGCGCCGTTCCTAATCTGTGGGGGCGCCTATTCTAATCAAGTTCAAGTTTTTTTTTTATGTGCGTTAGCCTAGCATAATGTTTTAATTTTGTGTGCTTGTGGCTCTGTAAAGTGCGCCCCCCTGAGGGCTGCGCCCCTGGCAGCCGCCCCCTGGCCAGCCCCTAGCTACGACGCTGAAGACGGATGCCAAACTCGCCTCAATAAAACTGATGGTTCCAGGGGATCACGATGGGGCCGCTATGTTGGCTAGTGTTTTGTAATGGCTCAGCCTTATAACCCCGTTCTAACCTAACCGAACATAACCTATAATTAACACGGTTGGTATTTACAACTCTTTCTATCGCCCTAGACTTGGTGACTATTGATTGTTCTTCATATCCTGACGGTACTATGCCAATAGTTCTGAAAAAGTGCAGCTCTGTCTCTGATGTTCCTTTTTGTAATGTGTATAGCAACCTTTTTTGGCTTCTGGAAACAATCGTTTATAACGCCTGTTATCTAAAAAGACGATAGAAGTGTTATAATGAACCTCTTTCACTTTCAAAGCTGTCTTGTATACCAAAATATTATTATTATTAATATTTCAGCAAGTAGTGTGTGATAGTCTGACCCATTTTGTTAGAGTATTACTTGCAGAGAACAACATGCATTCGCCAGAAACAGGGCAACTGTAAATAACATTCTCTCTTAATTAATCCAGTGGAGATGGACTATGTCACGTGGGCACCGTAGCGCAAGTGGTTAGTGCGTCGGACTACTGAGCCAGCGGTCTTGGGTTCGAATCCCACCGCAAACACTTAAAAGTTTTTTACAGTGCCCACCTCTTTCGAATGTCTGACAAGCATCAAAGAGTATCATTTGTCACGATCGAGCTTCTCAACTCGCCGTTCGGAGTCGGCAAAAAACTGTAGGTCCCTTCAATTCGTGCAAAAATATAACACGCACACACAAATGGTTGCGAGAAGCAGGCCCAGGTTCACCTCGAGCTGTAGCGTTAACTAAGTAAGTAAGTAAGGAGATGGACTATGTCTACATAGATTTCTTTAAAGCTTGCGATCAGCCTGCTTATGATATAACTCTCTACAAATAGGTCCCTGCCTGAGACATGGCAGTTCTCGGCACGCTGCTTTCAGTTCTCCAGACCAAATGCTGTGGCATCTGAAATAGCATGGTCCCTAACACGGAGATTTGGTCTTTCTTGTTGTCTCGAATCTGGGGGATGGGATTCGAGGATCTTCTTAGCTGGAACACTATAGTCCATTCGCTCGATGTGGCTGAGCAAGTGTAGTCGACGAGTTGTGCCGGATTTTCGCACTATATACAGCTCATAGTTAGTGGTTATATCTTCTATCCCTCCTCACATATGGGAATTATCGGACGAAGAATTTTTCTCTTGAAAGTGTTCAAAATCTGCTCTGCTCGTCCAACACTCAGCATAATAGAACAGAACTGGCAGGATCCATGTTTTGTAGAGCGTGCATTTCGTCTTTCAGCTTAGAAGTTTTGCTAAACCGTAGAAGCCGCGTTCTCTTTAAAATAGCATTCGGCGAATCTGCACTAAGGTGTCATTCGTTGGTGCGTTGGTGTATATTCTGAGGTATGTAGGTAACCTCCTTAACCGTTTCGAGATTACTGTCAATAGTGACGTTTTGTCCTAGGTAGTGGACAGATGTTGATTTGTTTGCTGACAAGATATACTTGGTTTTGTCATCGTTTACTTTAAGGCCAACTCGTTTCGCCTGTTCTTCAATTGCCGTTAATACTTCTATGAAAACGTAAGACGAGCTGGATGCTCAACCTCACGTTGAGGTCGTTCGAGTTTTCTTTGCGTTTTGTGAGTCCGAATGCTTCATTTTTGGTTCTTGGTTCTCGGACTGGGAGCTTGGTGCACTGTCTTGGCTAGCGGTGACAGTGTTGGAACTGGTGAAGCTGTTTGAGCTGGAGGTAGGCTGTGTCGATGCATCCTGATGTTCCGAGGTTGTGAGGTGATTACGAGGTGTTCTTGTGTGGCAAAGTTACGTAGGTACTTCTTTTCTATTTTAGACTTTCGCAATAAAATATACAAATTTCCATGGACGACGGGTGTCTTTTTTGTACCATATGCCCGCCTCACCACCCAAAATGTCGACGAGCTAATAAACACAACCACCCGCAGGCCTACAGACTAATATTTGAAAACATCCTTTCAACTTGAAGGCGATTTAAACCATAAGAGTGGGTTAGTGGTTTACCGTATATATGTACATAGGTGATATATTAAGTTATGAAATTTAGATTGGTTTGAGAGGAGGATACCTGTCAACACCGCAGCCACAGTTGAATTAATTTTGAATTAATTCATATTCCAGTACTGTCATGGGGACTGAGTTCTGAAAAGATGTCGGATTTGAGGTGCAATAATTGGCATAGGTCTTAAATTCAAATAATATGGAACTCAAAAAATTTGTCATGGTTTGCTACCAGGAAAAAAAAAAACTTTTAACCTTTTCTCAAACCATAACAAATTCAAACAATTTTCAGAAATTCAGATTATCCACCAGAATAGAAACAAAACAAAAAAAATCCTAAAATATCCGCCAAGTTTTTATATCCGTTCGAAGATCCTTCCCACTAGGGTAAAATACCCTAAAATTAGATTAATAATAAATCTGCTAAAATCATTTATCTCATTAAATCTTCCAGCTTCCGCTTCTATGGACCTTCCAAGTTCTATCTCTCGAAATATAAACAAGTACTTAGCTCTTGATTACTGTGTAAGACTCTTGTAAAACTTCCACATTATGACCAGCGTAAACAGATATCCACGCAAAAGGATCCTCGGAGAATGAGATTCAAAAAATCCAACGCAAACTTTCGAATTAATTTGAATAAACATCCCGGAAGCAGACTCAAGTGCTGATGAAGCATTGACCTAGAAGAGGATAAGCTGATTGCCTTCGGTGCTAATGCAACAGCAAATCGCTTGCTATAAAATATTCATAAGAAATGGACAAAAGTTAATTAAAAAGTTTTCATCTATCAAATGTATTCGCGAACGTAGTTGAACCGTATTCAACTCATCATGGTTAAAAAGCATAGCATAATCTTCTGCGTTGCCAGCTAAAATGGAAGACGAAGGCAGCCAGAGCACGAAATACTCAAGTGCAAATCTGTGAGTTGGAAGTTAAGTATTTTTGTATAAAGTTTTCATCGAATTTGGATTAAAATTCATAAGATAACCATTAATGTAATTTTTAATTCCCAGTGAGTAGTTCAGAACTGAGAAAACACGAAGAGTGACTGCTTTGTAAATTTGTGTTAATATTCAGAAAGTTTCCATTTCGATATTTTAAGGAGTCACTTTGAGTGATCATCCCCTTTAATAAGGCAACAGGAAATTGAGTAAGGATCATCTCGGGGGAGGTTCTACGCAAATGGAATCTACTTTTAAGAGCACTCTTCGGGATGACAGTAGAGCAAAATCGTAATTGTATCTAGTATCTGTCTTGTCGAACAACATCAAGTATTTGATTGCTGGTTCCACGATTTTTGGCATAACAAATCAAGCCAACAACTAAGAGTATTTGAACGATGTTTGTAACGCGCAGTTGGTATACATTTATTTTTTTTATCATAGAGAAATAGTTTACATTGGCTTTCGCGATGTTATTGCACAGTACAGAGATATGATAATTTACAATTTATCTCACTACTGAAAAATTCATTTTAATACAAAGTTTAGAGCAATAAATTTGAAACAATTTTTTGAAGGAAAACTATGAACAAAAACCTCCATTTGATTATTTATATGTTTTCTTAACATTAATATCACAGAAATAGCTTACATTAACTAAATGACTAAATAAATAAGTAAATAAGTAAATATGTAAATATAATGATATGTATATGAAATTAAATAAATAGGATAATTGATAAATAAATAAATAAATAAATAGAAATAAATAAATAAATAAATAAATAAATACAATTAAATAAATAAATACAATTAAATAAATAAATAAATTTAAATAAATAAATATAAAAATAAATAAATATAAATAAAAATAAATAAATAGAAATAAATAAATAAATATAAAAATAAATAAATATAAAAATAAATAAATATAAATAAAAATAAATAAATAAATAAGTGAGTAAATAAATTAAATATCAAAATCAAGTAAATTATACATATATTTTTACAATAGCTCCTTAATCAAAGCATTTTCACTTTAATAACATTTTCTGACAAAAATTTTCATTAAGAATTTCTATTTTCCTTGCAATTGGGACAACACCGGCTTTGTTATGCAATTCTACAGTGGAAAAGAACCAAGGCAGTGCCAACATCATTTTAAGAATTTTATTTTGACATATTTTTAACTGTTTTATATGAGTTTTTGCACATTTTCCCCATACTGGTGACCCATACGTAATAATTGCTTGAAAAACAATTTTAAATATAATGATCTTATTGGAAGTGTTAAGCAGTGATCTGCGATTAATAATTGGGTAGAGTAGCTTGATGGCGACATTTGTTTTATCAGCGATCCTTTTTATATGTTCACCAAAGGTCAGTCTCTTGTCTAAGTAAACACCTAAGTACTTAACCGAGTTGACCCAAGGTATTTCAAGACCGTTGATGCGAATATTTCTGCTGGGTAAAAAGCATGACTTTCTCTTTCTTGTAAAAAAGATAGCCTGGCTCTTATCAGCATTAATTTAAATTTTCCAGTGTTTATAATATTCGTATATAATGTTTAACCCTGATTGCAAGTGGCTCTCAACTAAATTAGCATGTTCATCAGAGCAATAAATCGCTATATCGTCAGCATACATTGCTACATTGCAGTGCGGAATAGCAGTAAAAAATGTTGTAGAGAGTAGGTGCCAAGACTGAGCCTTGAGGAACACCAGCTGAGACCATTTTTGTTGACGAGTTAAAACCATTTAGCGCTACGAAAAAGCTCCTTTCAGAAAGAAAACTCTGAATAATTTTTATGAGGTACTTAGGACACTCAAAACTAATAAGCTTGTAAACTAACCCATTATGCCAAACTGTGTCAAATGCTTTTTCGATGTCAAGCAAGACAAGTCCTGTGGATTTTCTGTTTTCAAAATTGTGCTTTATATGATTGGTGATTCTAGCTATTTGGTGTGATGTACAGTGACCCGTTCTAAAGCCAAACTGTTCTATAGGGATAATATTTTTGCTTTCGAGAAATAGGTTTAGTTTGATACGGATTACTTTTTCTAGAACTGTGCTTATACTACTAAGAAGGCTTATTGGCCGGTAACTGCTTGGAAGATTACGTGGCTTGCCCGATTTCAAGATTGGAATTACCTTCGCAACTCTCCATTTTCTTGGAAAATAATGAAGCTTAAGGCACGCATTTACTAAAAGCTTGAGAAATGAGATTACGCAATTGGGAAGCTCTTTAAGAATTTTGTTGTTTATTTTGTCCATTCCAGGAGCCTTTCTGCTTTTTAAATCTTGTAGGATAAACTCAATATCTTCTTGTGAAACCATTTCACTTAATGAAGAAACCCAGGGTCTGCTGTTAAATTCAGCAACATTTCGAAGGTTTATTAGGTCTAAAATGTTGCGTGGAAGTGTAATTACTCTTGTAATAGGTGATACCTTAGGGACTGATACATTAACACTATCTAGGACCTTCGCTTCAAGGTACTCTACGATATCATCAATATGCTGAGTCCACAAAAGTGTTTAATAAATTTGGTTGATTAACTGCGTTTTATCAAAAACGTTTCAATGTGTAACTTTCAGCCCATAAGCGCAGATTTCATAGTTCTCATAAACCGCATCGCACCGTAGCCTGTCAACACTTCCGCCTCTACCAGATGTCGTTGCAGAATTGTTACTCTAGGTCGGGTGCCATTACATAATTTAGGCGGGCTCTTAGAAGAATAGTATATACACCCACTTTTAGTTTTAATTTATGTGATGGAAGCCCTGGATGGAGCAGATAGAGAATTTAAAATAGACCAGATAGCTGATTTTTACTTCTTGGTCCACAACTTGGTCCTAAACACGTGAAAATATCTCGCTGTTAATTGCTGCAGCTTGATCATTCCGAGGCAACAAAATAGCTCGCTCACAAGGCTAAGAATTCTCACGATTTGTTAGTTGTAATATATTACCGTAAAAGGATGAGATAAGTTTTTCGGCAGAAGACACTGTTTGGCACAAATAATGTGATAAATTTACTTTTCCATTTTCTTCCAGAAGCGTTCCTCTACCAATTTAAAGTAACAAATCAGAGAAATGTTGTGCGTTTGGATCGCCACCTGTTTGTGCCCATATATTGACGGTCATTGGACACCAGAGACTTGACTTTTTCAGACATGCATTTACTTCGTCAGCTTTTGTGCCTCGTGGTACTACTGATAACGTTTGCCTAAAGTTTATCCTGTTAGGTTCTGTTAACGATTTCCACTGCCTTACGGTGCATTCGTCCCACACAATTAGACAACAGTCACAGAGGACTTGAGCTTAATAATCTGTATAATCATAGTATTCCTCACTGATTTACAGTTATTTTGACTATTATGTAAGCACCAGTAGGCTGAGCAAAAAATTACATAGTTTGTGATTATCCCGGGTACTTAAAAAGCATTTCAAAAAAAGTTTCATCGAAATCTGTCCAGCGGTTTTCACGCCATTAGGTAACCAACAAACTAACCTCTACAGTTTTATAGTATTTACAGATCTCGATAACTATAAAATAAAACCAGATTAGAGCTGCGCAACATAATAAATACAAGGCTTTCAATATTCTAACTAACCTCAACTCGTAAAGTGGGATACGAAATGGAAAAACTTACAAATAAAAAAAATTTAGAAAAACTGCAAGGACAAATTTACCTAAGGATTTGAATCGCGGCGAAAAAGTTCGGATCCGATCCCATTTCGCTTGCAATACCGAACGTCAGAATCCACTCAACTACAAACACCTATAGTACCTATAATGTTTGTGGCGAACTGCAGCAGATGAGGCGTGTAATGTTAAGAGCGAATGACCAACAGACTGAGAGCTTGGGAGCGAGGGCTAGCTCAGCTATACCAATGATAGTTAGTTGCGAGTTGTCGGCTTTGCAGTGCAGACCTCTGTGTAATAGTAATTTAATAAAGATTTTTAAAAGTTAACAAAACAAAATTAAATTGTGTATTTTTGTGAAGTGGTTAGTACAATGTTCATATGTATATGTTTTTATTTTACTAATTTAATCTGTAACTTTGGATCTGTTAGTATCCAAAGAAATCCGAATAGGGTTAGTAAATGACTCCCTGCATCATCCTTGCGCTACATCTGGTTCCACTCCACTTCCAACTGGTGACTCGTACACGTGGTAAATTAAAGCAACCACAAGGTGCTTCAGGAACTAATGTGGGACTTCATACTGTTGATATCAAGGTTGAGCACTGGGAACGTTGGTCTTTCTTCCGCGTTTACGAGCAAATTGCAATGTGGTGGTATAACGGGCATCGATTTTATTGCGGTTTGCCGATCGGTGTTCTTCGAGTTTACGGTTTACGAATCGCTTAATCGAGATGAAATCTAAAAACCGATTTCATACTGCACTTTCTAGTCGATTTGCATCACAGTATATAAAAAAAAAATACTAACGCTCACGTCTTGGGATTTTATCAACGCCCGGATAAGTAGCTAAGTATAAAGACGCTGCGAAAACATTACGTCATATGTATATATGATGACTTGGTAGAGAGCATACACCAACTTATCTCTAAGATTTGGTTAGATGAATGGATTCTCAGCATCGTTTGTTCGATTCACAAGAATGGAGACCCCCTTGACAACTGTAAATACAGAGGCATCAGTTTACTCAGAATCGCTTACTAAAGATAATTATTATTATTATTTTTTTTTTTATTTCTCAGCTAAAGTTTTACATTTGTCCTTTATAGGACATCCAATAATTGATTCTACATTTACATTTACATACATGCATTTGACGGGACATAACAATACAAAAATAAGATCATTATCTTGATATTTTTGTTTGGTTTTAGTTATAAGAAACAGTAAGAAGATATGTGTATTTGTAATAAATTGTCTACTGGAAGCAATCTCACCGAGTCCTTTGATATCAAAAATGGTTCATACCGGAAAGAATTGTTCGAAACTCACAAGCCAACAGCCGAGATACGAGTACGATATTTTAAAGGCCCATCCAATTACTTGCATACGTCGATGACATAGCGACCTGTCACCGGTGCTTTTGTAAGTTATCGAGAGCAAAGCAAAGTACATACTATCAATGAGAAGGGACACTCAACATCGACGAATTGGACAGACGAAAAAGGACTTTGTCTCCCTCGGCTCTGCTATCACATCGAATATTGATACTACATCAATTGATAGAAACAAACGTGATAGATTTATTTGGGCTCCAGAGTCGCATTTCTCACTAAAAAATCCTTTCGAATCAACCCTTAAAAACTTTGGGTTGAAAATTGTAAACTAGTGTAATCCATACTAAATATAAACGAGTGAAGTATAGGGTGACTCTGGCGTCCACCGTACTCGAAAGGACCCACTTAGACCAAACTTATGTTCATTGTTAAGAATATTGATAAAAATCCTAACCATCGAGCATATAGCGATTGTAGGGAATCAACCAATCATTCCGCCCTTTGTCCCGTGGGGTATGCAAACATATGAGTTAAGGCTCAATTTACTATCCACCGAACAACTAAAAATGCCTAACCAACTTCGTGCTGGATCAAAAACTACGGACGCATTGCAGCTTTCGTCTCGAATGTAAGAATAAAATGAAGCCTCTCTCTAGTGCGCCTTAATTACTTTTCGTCCCAGACCTTCTGTCATTCAATGGAATCAGTAAGCACGAAATGACATTTTCCTTAACCTTCTGCACATCGTGTGACCTTTCGAAGCTATAGTTCAGGTTTTTTTTTTTTTGTAGAGGCATCCTGAGTTGACTACTATTGTATCTCAAAACCAACTGTAAGGCTGACTGTAAGCTCCAAAAAATTACCGTCACGTATTTCTATTATGCTCTTCTCCCACTTCGCACACCCTTAGCACACAATACTAAAACCTTCACCTATATAATATTATCTGTTCGAAACGCAGTCCTTCTGTGCGGCTAATCGAGCACACACTCCCCTCTAACACCATGATATATGCGTCAAAACAAAACATAAAGATAACAGATTTGATTCCAGGACGGAAAATTTATGTTAACACAGCAATAACCTAACACTATCTATCTGCCCTGCGTGGAACGGTGAAGGGGCAGCCAGGAAACGGGCCCAACTCAAGGGCAAAAATGTTTATTCTTCCACCAAATGAACATTGAAAATACCAACCATGAGTGTATGATGATGGATAAAATATGTGAATGGCACACACACACACATATGGGCACACGAAGGAGCTTATTCCACCCCCGGGACGATAGCATTAATCCTTCTTCAAAGTTACATTGTGTACTCCTTTGTGGGTAATAAAACTGAATGTAGCACTTTACCTGGGACGTGTTCTTTTAAGTTTGCCGTTCCGTGTCCACGTTCTGTACATGTTGAAACATTGAAAAATCGCAAATTTAGCATTTAAGGAGTTGGAGGTGAGATCCTGTGAATCGGCGGGAGAAACAAAAAAAAAAAAACATATCCTACTCACATTTGACATTCGGTAAGAACGGACACGATTTTGTATTTTTATGGGCGCAAAGGACATTCAAGTTAATCGAGGTGTGGATATTTTTTTGGTGTCCTACATTTTTTTTTTGTGTAGCAGGACATTAGAACGCTTCAGTCAAAATGTGTTGAGAAACCTTGCGGTGGACATGGCAATTAATTATCTTGCGGAGGATAATTAAGTCACGTTTCTTTACCCGATTGAGTTTTGCTGTGGGAGGAGCTAACGAAACAGTCATAAACACTATTCTCACGTTTAAAAGTCCAATGAACATGTAGGACGGACATTTCGAGAATTTTTGGAAATAATTATCTGCATATTATCTGTTGTAGCAAAGATTGTGGGAGCCTCCTAGTACCTAGGAGATCTACATGTAAGCCTGAGTTCACTTATCCGTGGACAAAGGAGCTCAGTGCTCAAGAAGATCCCCGCTCCTATCCAATGGCCATTTTAGAGCTATCTGTCTAGATGGCAGTGGATATATCCTTGACTACCTTGTCTACGAGGAAAAGAACAGGATAATGGCTTTGAAGGGTCTAAATAAGGCCAGAGATTTGCTTAGAATCTGTGTGCGCCCTGTTTGGTTAGATTTCCAGGCCTTGGAATAACTTAGTCTTTAAGCACTTTAGACTGCGGCTTTCTATAGGGAATGGAACTACGAGAAGAAGTTTAAAAATGGGTCCGAATCCCGCTTAGGTGAGGTACATAATTTTTGTCCCTATCTTTAGGTTCGAGGCCTTACTAACATCATCCCACCAGACCAGATTACCATAGGTAAAAATGCCCTTCTTCCAGCAGAGGCAGCATCATTCTGATAATGGCAAGTGGATGCAGAGATTGCTCCTCAACATAGACGATTGGATCAATAGGAAGTATAGGGAACTGAATCTCTGCCTGACTTGGATGATTGCATGCTTCAAAGCCTACCTTCATAGTTTTGGACATGACGACAACACCTATTGCCCAACGTACATGGAAACAGTTGAGGATGGAGAAGATATAATGTTCCATTGTCCACGATATTATGAGGTAGGTACTTAGGTAGGTATTTATATCCACCCTGTGGAGTTTAGGAAGAGGATTAGCTCACCAATCCTCATCCCGGATAACTCTTTAAGGTTTGTACGTTGCTGGCATAGAAAATTAATAAGCGACTGTTTTTAATTTTCATCGTTACAACTTCGGCAGAAATAGTTGTGAGCGATCGCTAGCTTCGCTGCATGGCCCCCTATTGGCCAGTGCCCCGTACTGACTGCCACTACTCTTGCGATGTATACACGAGTTCTTTGTAGCAGCTCATTAGTTTTTGACCTGTTGTGATTTGGGCATAACTTTCTGGATATGACACAGTTTGTCAAACTGGTCCACGGTCCACCTGAGACCAGCTAGTTTAAAGCAGTGTGAGAGTAGCTTGCCCTTAACAACTCACTAGCAGAAAATGTTTTATTTCCTAAAGGTGCCGACCTCGCCGAATGAGACCTGTTAGTGGTGTGAAGTGGGTGAAGACCTAAGCCCAGACAATATCACCAGATACATGATGAACAGGCAAGAGGCTTGGGGAGCAGCTGACGATGATAACGATAACGAAACCCAGCGCACTAGGCTACGCCGAATACCTAGACTAAGCCGAATACCTAGGCTGAAGGTATAAAAGGTTATTTGCATTTTCCATGCGCGTTCTTTTGTACGAAGTGCACTAGTCCCAAGTATCTGTAGGTATCAACGGAAAGAAGCTTTGATCGGGTCTAACACCTAAAAGAGTTTTTTTTACGGTACCACCTCTTTCGAATGCCTGACAAGCATCAATGAGTATCATTTGTCACGATTAAGCTTCTCAACTCGCCGTTCGGAGTCGGCAAAAAACTGTAGGTCCCTTCCATTCGTGCAAAAATATATAACACGCACACACAAATGGTTGCGAGAAGCAGGCCCCGGTTCACCTCGAGCTGTAGCGCCAACTAAGTAAGTAAGTAAGTACCAGGTTCGTTTTTTGTTTCGGTTATTTGCAAAAACTGCACGGATATTCAATACAATGTGAGATGGGGTGTTATCGTAATGCAAAATCTACAATTGACGCCTTTGATTTGCGAATTTCTAGACGCAAATGACTCATACTGCCCGCAGTTAGTGAACAGCCAGTAATTTGTTTGGCGTAGCCGGAAATGTGGTCGTGCATCTTTATGTCGGAAATGTATCTTGCGCAGCTATAGTATGCGACATTCAGTTTTAGTTTGCACTCAGAGTCCATATTTGAAAAAATCTCATATCCATATAGAATAATAGGCACAATAAAAGCCTTGACTAACTTAAGATACTTTGGACTTTTGGGTGGGGCTAAAACCACGAAGTGCGCCGTAAACTTTTGCGACAGTCCTATTTATATGAATTTCCATGTAAAGTTATGTGTAATACAACCACCCAAGTTTTTAACATTTTCGACACATTAAATTTGACGGAAAGTGGTTGAAATAGAGTTCAGGCGTATCGCAGTTTAGATTGGTTCTGCTAATCAAAGTTTTCGTTTTCGTGGAATTTAGCTGAAGTTTGTTTAGTTTGGATCAAGAATAAACTTTTTCGAGCTCTTGGTTTACTTTTGCTACGCCTAGATTAATTTGTCACTGCGAAAATATCGCATTCATTTTTTTGTGTAACCAAAGAAGGGAAATACAGGGAAATACGGATATCACTGCTATTGGGATATATACAGGGTGCCCCAGTTAAAAGGTATAATTTAAGTGGATTAGTCGATTTAACCCACACCTGTTTCCCGGGAAACAAAACAACGAATTAGTACCTTATGCTGTACTTTATGTTGATTAAAATCAATTGTTGAAGATTCAAGTACATAAGCTCAATGCTGCTTTTTGCGGCATATTTCTAGGATTAACCATTCAATTTTTACTCTCACACATACAAATTTTCGTATACATATCTACTTTTATTTGATTTTGATAGGGTTACGTCACTTCTGGATATACAAACAGTTGGGTAGCTGAAATTAAAAAAAAAAAATAATAATAAATCAAAACCTGTAGAACGAAATGCCGTCCTGATAATTTTGATTCAATCTACACTTTATTCTCAATGTTTGTGATTTCATTCAGATTTTTCTGCATGATATTTTTGGAGATAAGGTAGTGGGACAGTAATTTTTTAATGTTTGCGTGCATATTTCATACATTTTTGAATTCGGGCTTTAACGAGATTTCATTGGATATCCCACATGGTGACCTCGAAATTATTTTTTTTTTTTACTTCGCCAACTCAGCTTCTTGAGTGCTGATCTGTGTTTATGCCACCAATTACAATAACTATTCCAAATTTCAATAGTCTACGTCAAAAAGTCTCTGAAAAAATGCCTGTGCCAGACGGACAATGTGTTCCGTTTTTGGGTAGAGGAAGTGTATCGATTATAGAATACGCTTCTTATATGGAATAGTGTAGTTTTTTGAAAACTACGTTATGTATGTATCTTTTAATTTCTTGTAAAGCACTCTTTTCATGCGCATATTCTTTGTAACTATCCTTGTAGTCGGCGGTTGAATTAGACATGCGCAGTAGTTAACAAATTCTTTTTGGTGCAGTGCATGATCTGCAGAAAATGGTACCATGTAGACTGCTCTGGTGCCGAATCCATTAATTTCATTTCTGATTTTTGCACATCAACATAAATTTGCATGTGTTTTATATTATAATGGATAGTGATCCATATTCACTTTTTGAAAAGTGTTCATTTTGAGTTTTTTAACCTTTTTTGTTTTTGTCATGGAATGTTATTGTTTTTTGGAGTTTATGTTTAGTTTTATAAGTAGAATGAAGTATTTTCATTAATAAATATTTAAAAGAACGAATAAAATGTTATTTTTCTATGTTTAAAACTGAGTTCATATTCTGGTATTCCATAATCGGTACACTTCCTCTACGGAACACTAAGAAGTCAAATCGGTCGAACACGCTGGCTATTCTGGGAACTTTCTGAATAAGGTGTTATTATTCTGCTTCTTATATTCATCCTTAAAATATCAACAGAAAATATCAGGTGATGCTTTTAAATAACATTACCTAAGTTAGAAATTGCAAATTGTGCTCACTTGGCTGATAGGACATGCCATGCTATATTTTATGAACTTTGTACGTACCTAAGAAAATCCTTTATTGTACAATAAATCACATTTACTACTTACTACTACTCACACTACCTTGGTTGGCCTTATCAACTGTTTTAAATTGGACCCTTTCCATTATTACACCTGCTGCGGCATATTCGATGTTAGTAATCAAATCAGTAATCACCTTTTGTTTATTTTTATTTAGCTACATCATCTCCTTCCTCTCATTCCTTTATGTATGCGTAACATTTCAGGGTATCCTCATGTAAATTCACGTGTCCCTTTTCCGAGAAGAAAAGTGAGAACGTGTTCATCGACGAACTCAAGCTAATCACCTTGCGATGACTCTTAAAGAAAAACGTCCACCTTTTGCCTAAGAATTGAACTTTTAAATACTCATGCGCCTTTGAATATAATTCGCATGTCATTTTGCTTTGTGCTGGTGGCCTATGCTATTACGTTTCCCTAGGATTAGATACCGTTGATAATCGAAAGGGATACATGGGTGTTAATTATTGACAGTCACTTCGCCCACCTATTAATGATTAAGTTATAAAGCCACATCCCCTAAACAAAAGCTATCCAAATGATTACCTTGGAAGCGCAATTAAATAAACCGAACCTTAACAATTACAAGCAGTGTCAAGCAAAATTACATGCATGTCATGGAGATAATCGACCGACGGGTCCTTCGATATCGTAATACTTTTTCCAATTAATTACGAAATCCTGGCCTACGGATGATAAGGATGACTAACGAAAACGCGGTCGCATCGCATACACTCGTACATCACCGGATGATACTCATTGGTATTCGCAGGGGATGGTGGGTCCTTGATAATTTATCCACTTATGTATGGATCTAATTAACAGTACCTCCTTAATCAGTGGCTGTTATTTAAATGGCGTGTGTGTACCGCTCTGCTTACGGTTATTAGTTTCTTAATCACTCGACATTGATGACATTGTTTGTTAAAAGGGGGCGACGCGATGGGTTATTGGATTTTGGGAGCTGGAAATCGCTTGCAATTTAAATAAAGAGGTTCACGTACATATACAGTGAACAGGAAGCTATCAATCACATGGGAGAGGCAAGGCGAAAGGTAACAGCAGGCGTGGATTAAGATATGTAGCAGTACGCGTACGATATTATCGACACACGGCCATTTGCTAAGATTGAATGTGACTATGGTTGACACTTTAACAAGGAGCAGATTGGCCTTGGAAATCGGTTTCATTAATGTTTCAAGTGAAAAGTGTTCTACTAGAAGCACATTAAAAGTTTACCATTTAGAAATTGTCACACCTCATGGAGCTTAGGTGCACTAACTTCTTGGAACATTACCCAGCGTGCTTCAGGCTGAAGATCATGACATCGAGATCTGCTCGGTCCTTGATAAATATACATAGAGGTGTCAAAGGCGCTATAAGACAGACAAGCTGTACTCAAAGTTCCGAGTTCCCCTTCTTTAGACTCAAATCATCAGGCTGGCCCAAAAATATTGAGTGGATTTAAAAAATTTGGAATGAAGCCACATTGTTTAACTCTTTCCTTCGCTTTTAGATTAAACATGTATGCCGCGTAGCGCTCTACAGAAATCTTAAGTTTCTTTATATATAGAAATGAGCTGTTCGTTTGATACCTCGAGTTTTGAGGTAAACTAACAATCTGATTTAAGTTAAGTGTAAGTTAAGTAAGTTTTTGAGTTCTTAGCACAAATGAACAGGTGGTATGAACTAATGATTGTTGGCCCAGTTCCTACATCTAACCGAAAAGTTCATATATCCGTATAAATTTGTTGTTTTTTTTTTTTTAAATGGTTAAAAAATGAAGTAAAAATATTTATTTACTGCAAGTAATGCACAGAACTTAAAAGTTAATTAATATGAATTAAAATGTGTTTGAGTTAAACGCGGTCGAAAAAGTTGGATATTATTGTTGTTTGGACAGTTTTCTTAAATCCAAGTAGAGTTGTCGGCATTTAATTCTCCGCCAGAGTCATTACTATTCACAAAAAGTCACTCGAAAAAATGTCATTACATTTATGACATAAACGCTATTTTCAATGGGTGTAGCGAAGCGCACCGGGTAACCACTAGTTACTAAAAATCCGGTCAAGTGCAAGTCGTACTTACTTGCGCAATAAGTGTTCCATCAGCTATTTTTACATACATATGTACAAATTTACAGCATGTTGATAGATGTATGGACACAAATATAAGCGACTTGATAAAATTACCTATCTGAAGCCCTTTCTCATCTGCTCAGAAGAATAATTATACATCCACATAAAACAACAAATAAAGTATGCAAGACTTGATTCTTCATCTCGTTATTCGTTAAATTGTATTAAATGAGTGAAATTTTGGAATTTGCCTCTCTGTGTCTGTATACAAATTTGTATACTTTTTTCCAATGTAACGAATAGGTACATTATGTTATATGTAATTTTATCTGATGTAATACCAAAAAATATTTTATACATTTTTGAATTCGTGCTTACAGTAGCTTTCATTTGACATCACACACGATGACCTCAACATTAAATTAAAAAAGTTTTTTTTTTTAACATTTCACTTATCCCCCCAAAACTAGCCCCCCAAAGTCGAAATGCAACTTTTTAAGTTCAGGTCAGTTTTTAGGCCACAAATTGCTACAACTGTTCCAAATTTCAATAGTCTACGTCAAATGGTCTCTGAGAAAAAGGCCTGTGACAGACAGACAGATAGATAGACAGACACTGAACTATTTCCATTAGTGTTCCGTTTTGGTACGGACGGAACACTAATAAAAATTGAGGACAGAACACGGGAAACGTCTAGAACTCTAAGCCAGCAAAGCCAAAAAAGAGACACGTATAGAGCACTCCAACATGACCTTTACGCTAAGAACTACTTCCATGACCACAACAACATGGATTTAATTTCGACAATTTTCAAATCAAGATGCGAGCTATTACACTTGAATTACTAACCATACAGTAGTGAAGTAAATACTGACTGTACTTTGTGTAATCAAAGAGCTAAGGAAAACATCCAAAATTGTATTGGAATTTGACCCATTGCCGTAGACGAAATCGACATCATCGGTCACTCCCAGCGTGCCGTGTTAGAGGCTTTTACGGCAATTGAAGAACAGGCGAAACGAGTTAGTCTTAAAGTGAATGAGGACAAAACCAAGTACATGTTGTCAAGAAACAAAGAAACATCTGT
Organism: Brachyopa scutellaris; assembly: GCA_949775065.1. Lineage (NCBI taxonomy): Eukaryota > Metazoa > Arthropoda > Insecta > Diptera > Syrphidae > Brachyopa > Brachyopa scutellaris. The sequence continues at coordinate 82,054,273 of OX459112.1, read as the reverse complement.
CCACCGCCTAGGACAACTTTATGAGCTGTACCAAGATATGGATGTTGTCCAAAAACCCAAAACACGTCGACTACACTGGCTCGGGCACATCGGCCAAATGGACAACAATACTCTTGCAAAGAGGATCTTCAAATCACAGCCCTCAGGTTCGCGACGACAAGGAAGACCGAACCTCCGTTTCAAGGATCAAAGGATACAAATGTTGTTTTAATGTTTTCGTGTTTGTTTGCAAGCTTATATAATGTTAAAAAAAAGCTTTCAATCATATGTATGTATATATTATTTCTGTAGTATAGGTATACCATTTGCGGCTCCCATACTTAACCAATCTTAACAAATGAGGTGTCAAAAGAAAGAGAAATTCCGGTTGCGGTTACGAATTGCACCTTCACTTTATAAGTTTTGACAAATTCAAAAACAGATCAAAAAAAAAATATTCTACCCAAAATGAACTCCCAAAAGACAGTTGACGGATGGAAATCATATGGAAAGTTTGGATTTTCTCTTGCGAGAGTTCTCGCACGGGCACACTAGTGTAGTTATAATACAACAAAGCTTTAGCCCGATACTCCGTTGTCAAGAGGCTCGGACTTATAGGCACGGATATCTACAGATGCTGCAACGATATAGGTGTAGCAGAGGATTTCGCACATATTCTGTGCGAATTTCAGGACATAGTCACAGGAGCATCTTAGGATCCTACTTCTTTAGTAACCTGGAGGAGACAGGCCAAATCAGCTCATTCTAAAACTTTGCAGTGTAATAAAATGCTTTGAGGATATTGTGGCGGTAAGGTGCGATTCTCGGATAGATTCTAGGGAATCGCGATGGGCCCACTCTGGTGCCAAGTGTTTTGGGATAGCTCAGCCTCTCAACCTAAACTAATGGCACATCCGTCATAAGTGAAGCATTAACTTTCGAAATAAAAACCTAATGAAGTCGAATACAGCTTAAATCGGTTTCTATAAATATAGTTCTCCCTATAAAGCATAAACAAATAAGAAAGAAAAAAACACCCAGCAATGGTTCGATTTATTAAGAGCACGGGTGATTTATCAAAAACCACATTTAGCTTCGATTTCGGTACCAACCGTCGCGTCCTCGTCGAATATTTTACTTTCTAAAAATTCCACTCTGTTTTCGGTCCTTTTCAAATTACTTTCGATTAATTTTCCTCCATGATTTCGTTCGCCATTGTTTCAAACCGATAAAGCTCCAACCAACGCAAAGCGACGGCCGGCGCGGTATTAGCAAAGTTTAATTACAAACCGAATGTGGTTATGTCCCCGAAATGTCCTTTCTTCGTTTTCGTCCCCATGTAAAGGGTGAAGAGAGCGCAAATATTTTCCGATTCCCGATTTTCCCAATGGGATGTGAGGGAGGGTCGTTGTTTTCCAGTTTTAATGAAGTTATAATTTTCGGGACAAACATTTTTCACCGCAAACATTGGTACAGAGACCACCACCGCCACCATCACCGCGACACAGAGACCGACATATTTTTCCAGGGCGCGGTTAAATAAAGGTTTCACAAAATTTATTCCCATTTTATTGCGTGGTCTGGCCGGGAGTAGAATTTTGTCAATTAAACAGAAATTCAGGAGTGTGATTTTCATAATTTTCCTCCCGACGCGCGACGCAAAGATAATCTTCGAGTCTTCGCTTGATTTTAAGAAAACTCACGTCAGGGCACATTGGGTGGTTGTAATTAATTGGACAGGAAGGCTATTAATACCGTTAAATTTGGTGCGGATCATTAGGAAAGATTTTCCAAGTTGACACGAAACTTTCCGATGAATTTGATTGACAAAGTTTGATTAATGACACCATGCCGGGTGCGCTGTGCCCGTGGACCGTAACGCAGGCAGTTAAATTGTGGTACAGCAGAACCGTTTTAATGGCACTTTTGGGTTACTTTATTCAAATTTATTTTCTTTTATTTATCCCATGATGGACATAGCGAAATAAAAAAAAAAAACCATTGAGACGAATCTAAGTTATGGTTCTTAATAGAGAATTAACAAATTAATTGCTTTGATGGTTGCGATAGCGTTTAATGCGGCCGGCGCATAGGGGCGTGATGCCTTCGGGTGGTACTATGTTATTTAATACTTTGCCATAAAAGTTTTATCGACGACAATGGTCGCTCTTTTTTATGGATCCTTGCAATAAAATATCGAATTTTATTTCGCTTTATGCCTCCGAGATGTTAGCAACCAGTGGAAGATTTCATTAGAATTGTTGAACGTTTATTGCAGGGGCATAAATAGCAATTTATGAGATTCCGTTAAAAGGACAACAGAGGAATGGGCTGAGTGCTTTAGTGTTGCTAAGATGCTATACAAAAAAAAAAATAACTGGGACCACATGAAAGGTTTTTAGTAGCGAACAAAAAAAAAATCTGTTATTATGAAAATTAAAGTGCAGCAACCATCTTGTGCTGATGGTCAGCATTAATTATGACATTTGGCATTTAAGTATCCTGACAGTGAATTGAACAACTTGTACCAGTTAAGCTTGGAGTAGCTATCGTAATTTTAGTTATTTTATTAGCTGACAGTTAATCAGCATTTTCGAATCCTTGGAACGCTCAATAAAATCAGCTTTTTTTAAGGAATGATGAAGGATCAAAAAAACCGATTCTCCAGATAATTCAAATATGTGACTATCAAGGTTGAAGAAATAATACTTTTGTAAAATCGAATTCTTGTTAGATTCCAGTAAATTGAGCAGCAACCTTACCACTGTTAGAGGGATAGCTTTCAGTAACTAGCCGGCACATCCGGCTCGAAGGACCATATAAAACCTACTGCTTGTTAGATTATATTAAGCTGAGCAGCAACCTTACTACTGGTGGGGGTATAGCTTTCACTAACTAGCCGGCTCATCCGGCTCGAAGGACCATGTAAAATCTACTGCTTGTTAGATTATATAGGGTTTTCCAATGAGAGGTGTTATTGTGAATGGCCCGCTATTTCGGTAGCTGTCACTTTTGAAGCTTTTATTTTTTGACATTTGACAAGTAGAAACTACGCCATTACTAAAAATGGAACGATACACGCTTCAGCAATGCATTGAAATTATTAAAATTCACTACAAAAATGGTGAAAATCTTGCAGTCACAGTTCGCAAAACTAAAGCATTTTTTGGTCGTCGTGAAGCACCTTGTCGGACCGCAATACAGAAATTGGTGGAAAAATTCGAGCTGTTGGGACAAGTTAGTGATGTGAAGAATAAAACCCGTGCACGTCGCTCAAGAACAACTGAGAATATTGCTGCTGTAGCCCAAAGTGTTGAAGAAGACCCAGGTTTGTCCATTCCTCGTCGTTCTTTGGTATTGGGCATTCCACAAACGTCATTACACCGTATTTTGCATAAAGACTTGGGTCTTAAGGCTTATAAAGTTCAGTTAACACAAGAACTCAAGCCGGCCGATCATCAATAACGTCGTGTCTTTGCTGATTGGGTCCTTGAAATGCATGAAAATGATCCGGAATTCCATCGAAAAATCATCTTGACTGATGAGGCCCATTTCCACCTCGGCTACCTACGTCAACAAGCAAAATTGTCGCATCTGTCGCATCTCGGAAAACCCAAGAGTTATTGTTGAGAAGCCTCTCCATTCTCAACGTGTGACTGTTTGGTGCGGTTTATGGTCCGGCGGGGTCATTGGACCTTACTTTTTCGAAAATGAGGTTGGATCAACAGTTACGGTGAATGGATTGCGCTATCGAGAGATGATTAATGATTTTTTTATGGTCGGAGTTGGTTGGTATTGATCTGGACAATGTTTACTTTCAACAAGACGGCGCTATGTGCCACACAAGCAACGAAACCATTGATCTTTTACGTGAAAAGTTTCCGGACCGTGTTATCTCTCGAAGAGGTGATCACAATTGAACACCGAGATCTTGTGATTTAACACCTTGCGACTTCTTCCTTTGGGGCCACGTGAAAGATAAGGTCTACGCCAACAGCCCAGCGTCGATTCAAGACCTCAAAGATAAAATTCGTGAGGCTATCGAGGACATAGGGCAGCCACTTTGCGATTTGGTTATGGAAAATTTCATGAAAAGGATATGGTCCTGTATGTGTGTTCGTGGTGGTCATTTGGCTGATGTTGTTTTTCATTATAACCGGCATACCTTCCTCTTATGAAAAAGACATCCGATCATTTATCTCAAAAAATGGCATTTTTCTTTGAATACCAAAATAACACCTCTTATTGGAAAACCCCTTATTAAGCTGAGCAACAACTTTACCACTGGTGGGGGTATAGCTGTCAGTAACTAGCCGGCTCATCCGGCTCGAAGGACCATGCACAATCTACTGCTTGTTAGATTATATTAAACTGAGCAACAACTTTACCACTGGTGGGGGCATAGCTGTCAGTAACTAGCCGGCTCATCTGGCTCGAAGGACCATGTAAAATCTACTGCTTGTTAGATTTTATTAAACTGAACAAAACCCTTACCACTGGTGGGGGGATATCTGTCAGTAATTGAAAGACCGAACACTTAAATGGTTAAAATCGATCTACATATGTATATTTATTTTCCTTACCTTAATGACTATTTATACATTAATTTTGCTTAGGTACTACTACTTAATCTACGGTTAATAATTCCATATACTTTGGTTCAGATTATGCCGATTCAGCTTTGTGACTCATTAATTGGTTCATTCTTCTTTTACTGATGTTGGTTGCTGGCGCTTATTGCTGTTTAGTTTTTTGTTGATGAACTCAACCAAATCCCAAGAGGACCAGAAAATATCAATATGGTACTACCCTTCTCTAAAAGACTTAAGATTTCAGAATTCAAGGCCCCGTCTCTCGGGAGGTTTTCAACTACACCAAAGGGACCATGCAAACTACTAAGGGTTTATTCTTGGAAAAAAAAAAAACTTTGGAGAAAGAAAACAGAATTAATAAAGCCGAAAGAGACTCCTGGATTCACCGGAGGGCTCTTGGCCATACGTGGAGGTTGAAACCAAAACTGGTTCAATGGATCTACTCCTGTGTAGTTAAATCTATCTTACTCAACGGAGTGTTAGTACGGCGGCCTGCTGTGAGGAACAGCTACGCTGAAACAGACAGCCATGGAAACTATCCTTAATCCTCCGCGGTCTTCTGCAATCAGACTGCGTACCCAGGGTCACTTTAAAGATGAGAGGGTCACGAGGCACAGATCTATCTGGAAAGATGTTTCAGAATCCTCTGGACTTGTCAGCAATACAAGTGGTCTAACAGAGAAAAAATACATTTTCAAAAGTCAATTTCCCCAGCCGCGAAAACTGGCAACAAGGCACAGCGATTGCCGAAGTAGAAGGCATTGATGTATACATACACTAATGGATCTAGGGTTACTAGATTGAAAATGACGAAAAGAGGGACATTCCGAGACACAATGTTTTTGAAAAATATAGGTAACACCAGCGTAAAAAAAAGTTAAGTTAAAAAGCTGAAGCAATTTAAACATGTCGCATATTCAGGACCTTCTTTACTTTTTGTTAACCACTCGAAACACTTTTCCCAGCACTGATTATATGCACACTTTCTTCTTTTATTCGCTTTTTCAGACCCTTTAGGTATTTTTAAACGCAAAAGAGAATAATTTGTAAATAATTTGTAAACAAAAACTGACAAGGACAGATAGCAAGACAGCCATAAACTGACAGATGAAGGAAAAATTTTGCGGGGGAAGTGATATGTAGGTCATTGAGTGGATGCGTTCAGCTTTGAAAGGATTTCGAACTTCAAATGGATGTGTTTTAAAAATATTTAATGAAAATATTTTAACAGTTTTAAATTGAATGTTTTCTCTTTTTGAATTTTACTTAATACGGGGGACAGAGGTTTGTAAAGGAGGGACAAACAGCATTTTGGTATGATAAAGGGAGACTGTCCCCCCTAAAGGGGGACGTCTGGTAACCCTAAATGGATCACATATTAACGGAGCATAGGTAGCCGGTATACACTGTCTAGAAATCTAGATCCTCCGATAAATATATCGATTCACTTAGAACACTCGGTGACTGTTTACCAGGCAGAAGTGTTTGCAATTCTCAGGTGCATATACGAACTCGTCAATGCCAATACCAGGAACACTTGCGTGCATATTAGATCTGATAGTCAAGCCATGCTCAAAGCATTTGCAAATCCAATAACTAATTCTAAGCTAGTGAAGGAATGCAAAGGAAAACTCAACAACCTCGCAACTGTTGTACGGTGAACCTGCTCTGGGTACTTGGCCACAACGACGTTTCGGGGAACGAAAGAGCAGATGAATTGGCAAGACCAGGGGCTGAAGGTGTGGAAAATCTCATAGTTATCACTAAATGTACGGTGCGACGTTACAAACAGTAAAAACCGCTTACGTGACGATCTCTCTCTCAGCTTCAAAACCAACCAACCACAACTATCTCAAGACAAGAGGGTGACAACTGTCTTAAATGCTAACAGTTCGAAGATGGACAATGATGTCCACAGTGCTGGTGTCCGTGGGCCTAGGTTCCAAAAAGGGAAAGTGCACGCTATAGTATTGAAAAATGCTTCTAAAATGCACAAGCGGCGCGTGTATCTATCTTTATCCTTTTGGATAGCCAAGGTACCAATGGTTTTGAAGGTAGCTAATAAACGAGCGGACTGCATGACACCGCTCTCTCACCGATCTTAAACTCTTCGTTGGGGTATCTTTGAGCAGTGCTGTCGTTTTGCAATTTTCAAGAGTATCAGAATTTGAAATTTTTGGGTATCATTTTAAACCGAAGGGTATTACATATAAAGTAATACACATTTTCGTTTTTTTAAAAAATATACATCTAAGAAAAAAAAATCGATTTACAGCAAGGAAATGTGGAAATCAGTTGGTATACCTTGACCCATGCTAACACAAATATCTCCGCTAATACTTACTACAGAAACTGCGTTTATATAAAATTGATAGAAGAAGGTACTTTGGCTTTGCAGATATTTCATTTTTAAGTCAGTTTCATTTATCTTGCCGATGCTTTTCTACAAAAAATGCGGAATACCGTTTTATTATTTTTTTCTCATGAACATAACAATTATAAAAAAAATCTATAATAAGTTAAGTATGCTGAAAAACCCACAAATTTTTTGATGCTTGGGAAAATCTGCAGTGGGTACCACAGTTGGAAATTAGTGCGATTTTCCAAATAATTTATAACTTTGCAATATTTTTTTTTAATAATGTATGGCCTTACGAAGCTCTTAAGGCATTCTCATTTATTAGACTACCCGTCAAAACCGTAATTTCCATACTATTTTCCCTTAAATTCCCAGAAAGAGTTAGGTTCGAGCATGTGGGTCTACTAAAATTTACCTAACAAAAATTGTGGAAAAAATTAGAAAACAAAATTCAATTCATCAGTTCAATTTTTGAGGCCGAGATTACGCGACAGTCGTTTAGAAACGGTGTTTGAAACGGCATCTTTTTCCAAACTAAGAATACGCGGACTTTGGAATTCACTTCCCACGCATGTGAAACAAATATCTGGAACAAAACCATTCAAGACAGAAATTTTGAAATATTTCAATCAGCCTTAATACTCGTAAATATATAATGATCTACATATATACATTTTCCTTGTCCCTCTCTTTTATTTCCTTTTTCCTTTTAATTAATATAATAATTAACAAATTGCAATACAAACATATGTACATATCCCCCTTTTTCTGCCTATTAGTTATAAGTTAGTTATAATTATAATTCTAAATAACCAATGTCAATATTTAACTTTATAATGTAAAGGGTGATTTTTTAAGAGGTTGAGAACTTTTTTTAAAAAAAAAAACACAAAAAAAATGAAATATTTATTTGAATCGATAGTTTGAACCTTGCAATTTAATGTTAAAAGATAATTTCATGCAAATGTTGACAGCGGCTGCGTCTCAGGTAGCCCATCCGCTGAGTCCAATTTTGGCATACTCTTTCACACATATCGGCCGGTATCTCACGAATGAATGCATGGATGTTGGCTTCCAGTGCGTCAATCGAAGCTTTCATTTCCGGCAAAAAAAAGTTTGTTATCAGCTCTCGGTAGCGTTCACCATTGACAGTAACGCTGCGATTCGCATCATCTTTGAAGAAATATGGCCCAATAATGCCGCCGGCCCATAAACCGCACCAAACAGTGGCTTTTTCGGGATGCATTGGTAGCTGTTGCAATGCTGGCTGATCTTCACTCCAAATGCGGCAATTTTGCTTATTTACGTACCTATTCAACCAAAAATGAGTCTCATCGCTGAACACAATTTTTCGATAAAAAAGCGCGATGAACATTTCGAACCGAGCACGAATTTTGATAGTAAAATTCAATAATTTGCAAGCGTTGTTCATTTGTAAGACGATCCATGGTTAAATTGCAAACCAAACTGAAGCTGTTTGACAGTGACACAAGGTACTAAACACACGTCAGCTGTCAAAACCAGTGTTGCCAAAACCAAACCAGCTAAAAAATCACCCTTTACTATAAAAGACTTGAATCTTACTTGTACTTCCGAATAGTAATAATAAATTGAATTGAATTGAATTGAATTGAATTATCTACGTTTATGGGCTGTGTAACAGAAGTTTCAATAGAGCACGACAAAGGTACCGTTAGCTTTATTCTTTCCAACCATGTTTTTGCTCTCTTTTCCGATACTTCAAATAATTGTCTCTTTCTTTCTCCCAGCGATGCAAGCAAAGCCATGTGCTTTGTCGTTTTGATTAAGTTGACTCATAGCTTCTTCCCATTTTGGTAAAGAAGCAAAGGGCTGCGAATTTAGAGTGTAAGAACCAAATACACCAAGCTAAAAGATCGAACAAAATGTACCAACTTGTGTAGTTCCGGATTAGGGATGTGCAATTTATTTATTGAAGCAGGATTGTGCAAAAAAAAGCACATTACATTTTTGTTTTTGATTGAGAGTATCATTATTAAGCTTTGGGTATCACAGTATCACCAGCTCTGAAATAGTATCAAAAGGATACTATAGTATCACCTTCGGCAGCGATGTCTTTGAGTCGCAAATGTATGCTCAATTAGTAAATCAGAAAATATATGTATTTGGAGCCACCAGTTGTTTCGCCAGCGAACGACGAACTGAGAAGCTCCTCTCGACATATGATATTCTAGAATGCCTGTCTGTCATTCGGAAGCTTGAAAAATCTTTTTGGTGTTTCCACAGCACACTAAGTAGTCCAACTTACTTTTTATTGACCAATGGCGCCTACGGAAGATGATAGCCATGCTGGATACTGAGCTAAATCCGACAATCAAAGAAACTCGTTAACCCAGATCTTGGAAAATTCGTATGCAGAACATTTTGTGGCCAAATAAAACTAACTATGTCCAGATCAATTCGAGTTTGTAGCGCCAGCCGAAGAAGAATGCATGACTTACATCTTATAGCCCCCCATTTTTTGGTAATATGTCCCTCAAGCACTGTCCTATTAATTCTACCACAGTAATAAAGGCTATTGACGTGTTTTAATAGCCATCACTCTCGGCTATTATAATCCCGCATACGATTACTCGACGAGGCCCGTGTTACATATTACCGCCCGTTACCGTTTACCGATATTCATAGAAATTCACAATGCCCATGATTCGCTAGAGACAATTCTGCCAAGGATATCAATATATTCGTCCATAAAAATGATAATTTCTTAGCAAAAGCAAAAAAAAAATTCATCTACAAATCTCAAGAGGATTCGAGTTCCTTTGCTAGACACTGGGGAGCTTTTGCATAATATTCAAATTGAACACAACAATTCATCTTAATTTCGTAGGCATATGATGGGATAACGAATACTTATTCAAATCCCTCCACGAGCATTGACAGGCAGGTAAGTGTGCCTGGGAATCCATTTCTGGGATCAGATAGGATATATGACAATTTTTGCACTTATTTGCAGTTATGGGGCTATAGACAGTCAGTGCATTTAAATGTTAAAGACACGTCCTTTTCGTTTTATCTTTTATACTCTTTCGATATCTCCCCATTGAGTGGATTACTTCAGTTTGCCCCCATTTATGGGCTCTTCGCATCATAGACGACTTCACGTCGCGGCATGGTCTTTACGCATCATTCAAAAACAAAACAAAAAAAAAATATCTTGATATCTTGGTTTATGATTTTAACACACACACCGCCAATTTTTACGCGCTTTGTATGCAGTTAGCTAACGCGGCGGATAACAGCGACGTGCCGTAAAAATTATATGTGCTCCTTACGGTGCTATTGGTTTTTACAACTTTCAGCCATTTTCTGGCTAAGCGAAGGCTGTAAGTACATATTTCGGTACATGAATGTAACCGCGTGTCTGCATGAGTGTGTGAGTATGTATTTGCCAGGGGGACACTTATGACCAACCGCATCTGCCTTAAAAGCAAACACTAAGATCGATTACCATAGTTGACTATGCGTGTGTCCTTGTGGAAGTGATACATATTCCAAAGGACACCACGGGAATCACATGGCTTTTGATAGGGTTATAAAAATACTTCTATCTATAGCTATCAATTTATTAGTATTAAAAGTTGGTACGTAGGGAGACACTTCAAACACGAGGCAGATAGATATTCATTAATCTTCTAAAAGTTTTCAAAGTGACCATCATAGAACATTGTTGCAGGATAGTAAGCTCTTCCATAATAATGAACAGGCTTTACGGTTGACTATGAAAAGGAAATGAAAAAAAAAAGTAATACACAAGAGGCAAGGCTGAGGTAATCGATAGTAGGTACCTACAAAGTGTTGAAAATAAGGTTTAAAAAAAAAAATTGCTGGTCAATATTATTGCGCACAAATTTTGCGTTAACACGTTGCAGTAGGTATTATTGTGAGATTAATTTTTTATTGTGATTTTATTTTAACATTTTTTGGATGAAAATACCTACAATACATCCGATTCGATGTGAGGGCAATATTGGCCAATATATTGCAGAAATAATAATTTCTTTTAATATTTTGCAATTCATTCCACAAACCTAGATCATTGCGCAATATGCCCTTTCACGTTCAATATTACTTCACACAACTTGATATTGCTCAATAATATTGGCCGGTATAATTTAAGGACATTCGCAGAGTACGTATTCCATCGTGCCTTCCTCTTCGAAGCAGAATCGAAGGGCAGTTTTTCAAGGTGGTATCTTCAAAACCTTTTTTGTTATACCATCCCGTGGAAAAGGTCTTGCGTCAATGCAAAATTGCGAAGCAATGACATATTGTTACATTACAGTACCTAAATTGGCCGTACAAAAGATATTTCCAATGAAAAAATAGGAGCAATTCGGTTGTATTTGGACTCACTTACAGAGACTTTGCGAAAAAAAATATGTGTGAGCCTCATCCGCATAAGCTCACGGGGGAAGTGAATACTTATCCAATCCAAAGCAGTTGTGTATGTGTAATGTGTAAGACAAGATGAAATTTGTCTAGTACAATCAATAGAAACTGTGTAATAAAATTTAGTAAATATGAATGTAAATTGATTATATTTTTGTAATGAAAATTATGAAAGGAACAGCTATTCAAAATTTAATTAAATATAGAATTTGTTAATAACTCGACTCCAGCGCCACCCATCGGGTCCAGTTTTTGTAGTTTTCTCTTGTTAATATGAATCATTTTGGTCAGTGAATAAAGAAGTTGCTAATAACTTGACTCCAGCGCCACCTAGCGGGCGGTTTTTTTGCCTATGTCCTTCCTCAGCTCCCAGACTATCCCTTTGCTAAATTGCATTGCAATTGGCTGCGCAGCTTAGGCGTGAAAAAGTTTTGTTAATAACTTGACTCCAGCGCCCCTTAGTGAGCGGTTTTTCCACCTAAGTATTTCCTTAGGTCCCAGACTATCTCTTTGTCAAATTACATTACAATTGGTTCAGCGGTTTAGGCGTGAAAAGGTTTTGTTAATAATTTGACTCCAGTGCCTCCTAGCGAGCGGTTTTCCTACCTCTGTCCGTCCGCAGGTCCCAGACTACCTCTCTGCGAAATTACATTATAATTGTTCCAGCGGTTTAGGCGTGAAAAGGTTTTGTTAATAAGTTGACTCCAGCACCCCCTAGCGAGCGGTTTTCCCACATAAGCCCTTCCCCAGGTCCCAGACTATCTCCTTGCCAAATTACATTACAATTGGTTCAGCGGTTTAGATGTAAAAAGGTAGATAGACAGACAGACGGACGGACAGACAGACGGACAGACAGTCAGAAGGACAGACGGAAGGACAGACAGACGGACAGACAGAGAGACGAAAAGACAGTCAGACAAACGGACGGACGGACAGACAGACAGACAGACGGACGGATAGACAGACAGACAGACAGACGGACCCCGGTATAGAATCATTTCCCCGTTATCGAAACACATTTATCGAAATTTTTCGTAACGCATTTATCGTAACTCATTTATCGTAACTCGTTTTCGAAAACAATACGTCGCTAAAGAAGTATTCACTTCAAAAAATTCTCTCGGAACAGTGGTTTTCATCCCTAAAGTAGGCAGGCGAGAATATGAATCTGCGAAAGACTCCAGGTCTATTAGCCTAACCTATTTTCAATGACCACGCCACGCTGAAAACATCGGTTCTCGTTAGATCACCGAAATCAAGCAGCATCGGGCGCGGTGAGTACTTAGATGGGTGACCACTTTGAAACACCGCGTGTTGTTGACATGGGAGTAGGAGTAGGGGAGTACCGATAAATGAATCGACTCCATGTGAACCTTCAGTGTCTAAGTGAATCCAACCAGAGTGAAGAGGATAACCTAACCTAACCTAACCTAACCTCTTTTGTGCTTAAAACCTTGGAATGAATCGTCGATATCCATATTCGGAAGATTCTTGAAGAATCACCATTATCTACCTCTCAGCACGCGTACCTCAAGGGCAGACCCACAGAAACGGCTCTCCACGAGGTAGTACGTAGAATAGAACAGATAATTCAATATAAAGATAACACTCGCGCTACATTTCTAGATGTAGAAGGAGCCTTCAATAATGTACATACTGAATCAATTCAACAACCTCTTTCCGAGCTTGGCGTAGACCGTAGAGGCGTAGAGGATAGTTTTCATGCTAAAAACCAGAATTATTCAGCCATCCTTAGGAAACAGTAACCTAACCACATTCGTAAACAGAGGAACGCCACAGGGTGATGTTATGGTTGATGGTTATGAACAAGTTCTTGGTGCGCCTAGTATCAGGAAAGTTTCTCTCTGTGATTAGCGAAATCATGGAGACTGCTTTGGATAAAGTTAGCACTTGGGCAGCTAGCTGCGGCCTTGATGTTAGTCCAAGCAAACCCGAAATTATACTTTTTACCACAAAAACCAAAGTAAAAACCTTTGATCTTCCCAAACTAAACGGACAAACACTTTCACTATCCTCCAGTGCTAAACTTAAAAAAGAAATATTTGGCTTCAGCAGTCCTAGGTAGAACCAAGCCTAGCTTCCCGCAACCATTTGTGTGTGCGCGTTATATTTTTGCACGAATGGAAGGGACCTACGAACGGCGAGTTGGGAAGCTTTACATGACAATTGATACTCTTGAACGCTTGCCAGGCATTCGGAAGAGGTGGACACTGTGAAAAACTTTTTAGGTGTTTGCGGCGGGATTCGAACCCAAGACCGCTGGATCAGTAGTCCGACGCACTAATCACTTGCGCTACGGTGCCCATAAGTGCTAAACTTAGCTGGATGAATAATATAGAACTGCGGGTCAAGAAAGCATGCATAGCTTTCTACGCCTGCAATAAAGCCTTTGGCAAAAAATGGGGACTAGAGCCAAAGATGACACTATGGATGCATATACCGCTGTAGTACGTCCGATTCTCACCTACGAGTTCATAGTGTGATGGTTCGCTGTTCATGCCCAGCTATATCGTGTAAAAGACAACTAAATATTGCTTCAATTATCTTAAGGACCTAGCACAAATGGATGTAAGAAGTCTATCTCGATTTATACTATCTCATGAGTAGCGGGGATATACATCCCCAAAATCCTTGGTATCACAATGGACTTCTATATGCCTTAATGTATAGGTACCCGTAATACCGGCAGCCTTCTTCAATCATCGACAAAATCTTAAAACATAAATAATTATTCAGAATGTCCTTAACTTCTCTACAGAAAAATAATATTTTTTTTTTTCAAATATTGAGGTTTGATGTTCCACCCCCGTCACCATCTTTCCCATGGTCTAATCCTACAGAAAAATGTTTAATTAATTTTTTTTTGCATTTGCATTGGAAGCATGGATCTCCAAAACGCTCATCGGCAGGATAATCCATTATAGGTTCAAATCACTGGTCTTCTTGATATTAAAATTGCGTTTCGGAATAATTCCATACAATCTTGACAGGTGGCAGTGCCAGCCTTTAACTGACTTAAACTTTCGTCTGGTAACATTCCTTGACATTCAAGCTATGACATAAGCAATATTAGACATTTAATTTGCGTTTAACAGCCATTGGAAGCAAACATCTGCAAACATCATTGAAAAATATCGGGCAATATTGAAAACTTATTTGAAAATTGAGAGCCGTGTTGCTGAAACGGTTCGAGTTTTAAAAATAAATTTCATACGCCGCGTCAAGATTATTTTACGTCGAATGCAAAAGCAAAAATAAATTCATTCTCTTACAAAATGTCGAGTAGCTCAGACGAAGAACTATTACTGTTATTCGCACATACAACATACACAATGAAAAATAAAAAGAGGTTGGGTACATGAAATAAACAAAAAGATAGTTGAAGTAGGAGAATACTACCGGTTGTGTCGAGAGCTGGAGTCGCACGAAGATCCTTTTTTTTTTCGTATTCCCGCATGGCGCAAGATTGTTTTGAAGAACTGCATGAAGTCGATGATAGAATTTGGAAAAGCTTTGATTGGGGCGTTTCTTGTATATTGTTTTGTTCGGACGTAATGAAATTTTCTAAAGATATTGGAGACTCGGATCGTTAAATTGAATAGGTTGCTGAATATGTTGGCTGGGACTGTTCTTCGAATTATTTTAACTCTGTGTCTGCAAATATTTTAGCAAGTTGGAGAATACCACCGGTTGTGTCGAGAGCTGAGTGGTTATCATTGAAGTCAATGTACAAATGCGATATTGTCATTTATGCCGATAGCCAAGCAGCTATTAAAGCACTCGAATCACCAATCATTAGTTCAAAACTTGTTTTCATCGATCAACTACATGCCATTTCTCGCCGACACCAAAATGGGTTAAAGAGAGTTGAAGTACGAAAATACCACCAGTTGTTTCGAAGTTGTTTCGCAAGGACTGTGTCTTTCATATGTATGTCTCAAGATTGTTTTTAAAAACTACATTTCAAAGTAAGTTACAAACTGGAGGTAACCCATTTCAACAAGAGAAAGACAACCAATTGGTTAAAGGTAAAAAATGGGTATGTACCTACTATTTCTATAGCTCGTGGAAAATGTGCGAAATTGCACACGTATGTACGAACATCTGTAATTTCGCACATTTTCAACAAATTTTCCCATATTTTAAAATAAATCTTACGCTGCGTTCAAAACGCGTTCTGTTTGACTGGGACTGTGTATATTTCAGTACAAAACAGAAAATAATCTTAACGTGGCGTAAAATAATCTCTACGCGGCGTTAGAAAACGCGTTCTGTTTGACGAGGCCTTAAGTTTAATAATCATTTTGGTGATATTGCCTAGCATCCACAGAGCTGCGATTTGCCATTTTTGGGCCGTTAAAGATCGTTATACTGACCATCTAAAAACGATTAAGTACAATATTTATCGAGCTATTTCTGAATGCACTCCAAAATTGGGTTGAAAGGATGGGCTACTGTCAGTCAGCATAGGCCGCCATTGACTAGTACATATGGCTATTTTAAAAATATTAAATAAAATCATTTTATATAGATAAGGAAACAAACAGATGGCCAACCCCTTATCCAACAGAATTACTCATACATACATAATATGTACGTTTAAATCAATGAATGGGTATATATTTGTTCGAGTACCTCCTTATACAATCCTAATTTGGCAACACTGTCGCTTATTCGATAAGGGATAGTATTCCAATTGAAAAAAGAAAAACGAATTCAAAGCTCTCGCCATTTGAGCTAATTTGAAAGAAAATCCGGAAAAGTGAAGAAATCGCCCAATAATTGAATGCAATGCAATGCACACAAAGAAGCAATGTCGCGCCATACGCATACCCCAAGCAAGAGAAATTCTGAAGAAATTCAGAAAATGGGTGAAAATTGTAATCGAAACTGTCGTTGTTCTGTTACACACCCCTTCCATAAAACTCGTGGATTGCTCGAACGAAGAAGATGCGTCAGCACTGATAGCAACAACATCACAAGCAATTCCATCAGCACTCTCCAGACACGTTGGTAATAACATAAAAGTATCGTTGCAGTTGGAAAGAAAGGACTTGCTTCATTCTTTAAAGGAAGAAATGTACAATTTTATTTTATTATTTTTCGTTGGAGAAGTGATAGAAGGATAGATTACGATTTTGATAGGACTCGGTTACGTGTAGTAAGTCAGATTAAATAAAATGTTGCGGTGACGCGACATCTCACTTTCTTTGTTACTGCTCAGGATTTGAGCACTTTTAAATTCCTGAGATGACATTTCATTCAAGATAAAGATTAAATCTTTGTAAGCCGATGAACGACATATACAGCTTTATCAAAGTGTCGGGCCCGGCTGGCTAAGGAACCATCAGGTTAACAAGAAACAAAATCAATGCATATGCAGATGCATTACTTTGGACTTACAGGGAAGTGTTTGCGTTCAAATGAAGTATGACTTGTTTATCATTCTCCCATTATTATTATTTTTTTTTTTTCAATAATGATGTTATTGCAGCAAATGAGCGATATGTACAGTACCCCGCCAAAAAATTATTAACACAGTTGAAAATGCTTTAATTTTGAAATTACCGTAACATTTGTATGATTTGCACATAAAAACAAAATTGTTTTTTATTCTATTTTATAATTAATAAATTTAGGAAATTTCAATATTTGGCAAAGTTCCTTCTTTAACAAAGGCTTGTTGATGCCTCTCTAGAAGGCAGCGTCCTGTGATGTCACCAACAGTCATGCCAATTTGTAGTCTTTTTTATAGGCAGAAGACCAAATCTTCCTGGTGGCAAGGCAAGGTTGCCCACTTTCCATCCAACATTGGTTTTATTGACTGTGTCAAGTTTCAGTGATACCTTGTAAGTAGCGACGGGCATAACTTGATTTTCTTTGTCCATTAAAATCGGTACTGTTTCTAGTTTAGTGAGTGCGTCAGCTTTACACTCTCTGGACTAGGTAAGAAAAAGACACAAAATTACAGAATATTTTCAAATACTCGTAAGCAATAAAGTTCATTAAATGTTTTTTCCTTCTTCTGTAGTTTTTTCTGTAGCTCGAGGCTTTTTCCTCATCCATTGAAATTCGAATTACGGAAGTTACACTGTATTCAAATACTTATCCTTTTTGTGTTAGATTTTTACCTAATTTGCGACCACATCCATCCTACTCGTCACACACGTTGTTTCGTTAGGCCGCGTGACGTGACCACCAATTTTTTTTAAGAGGAGTACATCCATCAAATGCAAAGTTTTGCAGTCTGTCATCGGAGCCGAAGAAACTATTCGCCGTGAGTTTCACGATATTCATTCAAGCTAAGAACACGTGGCACGAAACACGGTGGTCCGCTTCCAATAGTGTATGCAACTAAATAGTTATGTTAAACTAAGTATTAAAGCAATATATCTCATAGTACTCTTTTTATTTACATTTAAAAACATAAATCGGACACTAGAGTCCCTTTCAGACAGTTTGCGTACTGTTCTGTCCCAATATGGTTGGGTAGTCAGCAGCAGTGTCATAAGGCAGTTTACACATTTGAAAGACTGGGCATTCATTCTGTAACTTTTAGGACGATAATCGTCTAAATCTAGACGATAGTAGTCGACGATATCGTCGTAAATTTGCTTCACGTATGTAATTCTTAAACCATCGTTTATTTAACTGCTAAAGTTTGAGAACGTTCAATATCTTTCAGAAATTGTCAAACAGTAGGGGAAATAAGAACTAAATGACATTTGTGCAATAATTTTAATTTTTTTTTTTGTGTTTGTAACAGGTTAGTTACACCATTTATAACTCAAGAACGGCTGGACCAATTTTTATGATCTTTGATTTGCTGAACGTGTCGTCGCCCCGAGAAGCAGAATAACTATTAAAACATTGCAAAAATTCATGAAAATAAAAATGTTCAAAGAAAATTAATTTTCTCATATATTTTGTCATTGATTTTTATGAATTTTTTTTTAATTTAAAAAGCTATATGTACAGTGCGAATAGTGATTGGAAATGTTTTTATAAAGTGAAATAAAAGGGTGAAGTTTTTAGAAAAGGGATTGTGTTTAAATATTTTGATACAGAAAAAGGTTTTGTATAAAGGATCCCTATATTTTTACCCATAGGAGGTAGAAAACTCACGCCAGTAGATTCCAATGCGCGAGAAACGTCATTCGAAGCATTCAATCAAACTATGAAAGATCTGCACAATGACTCAAGATGTTTTGGAGGCGCAATGATTCTACTGTCTGGCCATTTCCGCCAAAGACTACCAATCATTCCAAGATCGACCGCTGCCGATGAAATAAACGCTTGCCTCAAATCATCAACTCTGTGGCGCTATGTGAAGAAACTTCAGCTGACGACAAACATGCGAGTTGCATTGCCAACAGAACCATCTATCGCATCACTGCAGTCCTTCAAATCTATTAACTGTGTAACAAACGAAGACGAAGAAACCAACTATCCAACTGAATTTTTAAACTCATTGGATCTGCCTGGCTTGCCACTGCACAATTTACAACTGAAGGTTGGCTCGGTAGTCATCATGTTTCGAAATCTGAACTCAAAGGATACCTATAGTTTTACAGAAAGAAGTGCAACAATGCTACGCAAATCAGTTCGATTCGTTTCAATAAAGCAAATGCCACGTGAATTACATTCATTTCAATGTAATTAAAATACATTTCATTTTGATTTTTGTACATTTATGAAATTACTTCATTTTGAGTATTTATTTTACCTTAATAAAATACTGAATTTAGTTCAGCTTATAAAGTTGACATTTATTGATTTTGAGGGGGTACGAAGTTCACCGGGGTAGCTCGTTAATAATATTATTTAGCATTTAAAAAAATATTTTTAACTTTTATTACACACTTAAAACAGCTTCAACTGTTTGCAAAACATAGAAATCAATGCAAAACGATACCTCAGAAGCTATCGCGCAATCGTTATCCTCTCGATGATATAGTTTGTCGATTTTTGAGATACGTGATGCAGATAATCTTTTTGGCGATAGTTGTTTCGTCGATTATTGATTTATGTGATGCAAGACTATCGTCGGGGCGATATCATCAGGCAATAATCGACTAACGGAATGAGTACGCTGGTTGATGTGCAGTGCTTCAGAGAAGACTGCTGCTCCAGTACATTTTTATGTCTTCCAATCGAAGATAGGATATCCTTTAATAACGATGTTCTAGTCTAGTCCGCCTGGCATGGAGGCTTTAAAATTTGATTATAATCTGTGCGATGTGTACGTCCTTTAAGATCCCTAGTATGCGGGGCTTGGCACAAATCATCTTGTTGACTGAGGCTGCAATTGCATTGGGTAAAGTTAACTTCAGTTATGGGGTGGATAGCTTTTAAAGGATCACAAAATGAGATTCGCCAGATATTGGCATACATTTTCGGTGCGAGACAGTATTACAGTAGCCGCAAAATGAGGACCGTTTCCGCTTGAACCGGTCACTTAAAATTTAAGACCCTGGGCTTTAACTTAAATCACTGCACCAGTTGTTCTTAAGTTTTATCATGCCGTTACATAACTACTCCAATTACCCCCTCGACCATTACACAAGAGCTTCTCGTTTCAATAATAATTGTAATACCACATAATACAGTTAGTATAATTACAAATATTCTAATGTCCGTTCGCTTTTGCTCGTAATAATGTTTCGCTCGTGTATTCAATTTAAAATACAATAACCCGCTTTCAGCAGCACATTGGTAGTCTTCCCTCAACTACGCCAATCTAACTCAATTAAATGACGTCCGTCCCGTCACGTCCGTCGTCCTGAGAAACTTGAGAATTGAAACAAATGTTAATGGCAAGCTGTCGTGTTCAAAATGTTTTTAAAAAGAAAACTGAACGAAGGGAAGAAAAAACAACAACAACAAAAAAAAAAAACAGTCCTGGGAATTATGTAGTGTTCACCGAGAAATTCAATTACACTCAGTGTAACTACTCAAAATTATACATCTCGCGTATTCTTAACAGTTATTTCAGCCAATTTCGAGCGCATAAATATACAGCAAATTCCTTGGCCAAGAATTCCTTCATATTTACGAGAGCATTATGCAAATACATTTCAATAGCCTTATCCTCGGGGTAAAGGTGTTTGGTTGCTTCCTCGTTTCACTCTCCGTTCGGTCCACGTTCAACGTTGCGAGTGAAAGAGACACCAATTGAATGTTCTGCACTCTGCGTTGAAATGTAATTTTTGTTTGGATTCTCTGAATTAATTGAAAATATGGTAAAGCATATTAAAATGTATATTTCCATTCAAAATATTCAGATTGTGGAATAACAAACGCGTCTTTGTAAGGATAAGTGGAGGGGGACACGTATGCGTCTTGCCTTGAGCCGATGATTTATATACGACCTAATTGCATCACCATTCTTCTTATTTTACAAGGATTATGTATGCGCGTGTAAGGATCATATGAATAAAAGGAAGCCCAGGACTGACATTATGTGTTTTTTTATTATATGAGGAGACATTTTCCTGAGACGAGCATAAGGAATATGGTTTCTGCATTTACTCAATGATAAAAATGGTGTTGCTCAAGACCGACCTTTTTGTTATGAAAAAACCCGACGGAAAAGATTCTGAATCCATCCAGGACTCATTTTACCTACTCCTAGACACCCATTTCCCGGGGAACCTACGAAAGGATGACCTCAAATGCTCCTTTCTTTTCAGGCGAAGTTGTGAGTGAAAGCAAGCTCAAATGGGCCGTAAATAGCTTCCTCCCATACAAATCTGTGGGTCCGGATAGAGCAGCATTCTTATGGCATTATCGAACTCTGGTTGATTAAACTATTCCATTTCTGCTTAGACTTCGGTTATGTACCAAAAATTGGGAGGGAAGTGAAAGTCGTCTTTATACCAAAAACAGGAAAAATCTCTCACACCTACTCCAAGCACTTCAGACATATTCGTCTCTCATCCTTCATGCTGAAAACATCGGACAGGTTAGTAGATATATACATTCGCAGTAAGATCCCAGGGAACATGCTCATAACATCGCAGCATGCTTTTTGCAAAGGGAAATCTGTGGAAACAGCCCTTCATCCGCTTACTGGTAATGTTGAGAAATCTCTCTCCCGTAAGGAAATTACAATGACAGCATTCCTGGATATAAAAGGAGCTTTCAATAATATAACACCTGAGGCTATATCAGCAGCGCTTGACAACTTGAAGATTAATAGCAGACTAAGTTTCTGGATCCAACAAATACTATTAAGCAGGTCGATCAGCTCAGAACTGGGAAACTATAAATCTTATAGGTCAGTGGGGCGGGAAACACCACAGAGAGGAGCATTGTCACCACAATTGTGGCTCTTAGCTCTGAACGAAGTTTTGTTCACCACGAAAAAACAAGGGTGTAAAGTTATAGATTGTGCCGATGACATTACTATCGCTATAAATGGAAGATACCTTCCAACGATTAGTGACTTGATGGAAGCAGCTCGAGCTACACTGGCGAGGTGGGCCAGAAAAATTGGCATGGGAATTAATCCGGCGAATGCGCTATTCACTAAGAAGCACAGCATCAGGGGGGGCTCCAAATTAAATGGTACTCAGATGACTTGATTCTAGATAGGAAGCTGAGCTGGGAGTTAAGCGCACTCGAAGTGAAAAAATCCGCTGCCGCTTTGTATTCGTGCAAGAAAGCCTTAGGCTGCAAAAAGGAATCCGTCCTCAGATTATGCACTGGCTCTTCACTGCGGCATAATCCATGGAATGGAATTGTATCTGGTGGACAGCACTAGATAAAATTAGCTATGTAAATATACTCAATGAAATCCAAAGAACGGCCTGCATCTGCGTTACTGGATCTAGGAGAACCACCTCCACCGCTGCTCTTCAAACAATGTTAAATTTGCATTGATGGACTTTTACGGCAGGGATATGGCAACAAAAATGGCGTTGCGACTAAAAGAAATATCAGGTGATGGCTATTCGTGAAGCTGTCGATGAAATCAATGTGCAATTGGGAAAATCACTCGAATCACCAATTACACTGTGACAAATATGTTCTGTCCCAAAGGTTTTCTTATCAATATATCGCATTCTATTTGCTTTTTTTTTGTCGGAAGAATGTATCAAATCAGAGAGTTTGTTTATGGTAAGTATTCATATAGTTTTCAAGTAAAAAAAAAAATATAATAATAACTATGAACTCCAAGATGAAGGAACATCGTGGAATTATCAGCTGGTGACGAGTTAATTTTTTCTGATGAAAAACTGTTTGTCCTGGAAGAAAGTTTCAATCAGCAGAATGATCGTGTATGGGGACCCAAACTAAGTGATATTTCTGCTGACCGAAGGTATATTTCAAAATTGCAAAACAAGTCGTCGGTGATGGTTTGGGGTGCCGTTTTCAAAAGAGCCAAATTTCCACTGATTTTCATTGAAAATGAGTAAAATCAACTCAACAACTCAACAACTTATCTGCGAACTTCTTCGAGCAAACGTGCTAAAACATGTGCTAAAACATGCCTCAAACTTGGTACAGGCTTAGTGTCAGCGTAATTTGACTGATTTTATACCAAATTATGAATAGCCGCCATCATCACCTGACCTTAATCCCTTGGATTATTTTATATTGTCGTACATGCTTATGCAGCTTAAGGATTACAAGTACCTATAGAAATTTTACTGTCATTGAAAAAATCCTATTGCAATTATTTTTTAAGTCACTAAGCATACAATAAAAAAGAAATCACTTTTATTTTGGACGAAATGTATTTTTCACGGTGTATAAATATAAGATCAAAATTGTTTAGGCACTGCCGCGCATCTCTAAACGAGATATCGAGCAGATGCAGGCTCACACTGTGCTGGGTGTCTGGTCAAAGTGATATACCAGATAACTGTGAAGCTGACGAACTAGCCAGAAAAGGTACAAAACTGGGAAGCTTTATCGCAGAAAGTGAACCTAATAGAAACAATAAAACACAAAATCTCTATGCAAGCACTGCAACAGGTTTATGAAATATGGCGTAATCTCGACACGAGTAACGACGTAAAACTTGCAGCCTATTAAAAATTAGCAGAGCACATAATAAGCGGACATGCCAGCAGGCTCGGAATCTTCGCCAATGACTTCTGTCACATGCTGCACAGCACTCTCCTCCTTAAGAAAAAAAAGTTCTGGGAGAATATTTTTTCATAGACCCACAAGATATTACCTCAACGTATATGAATCAAATATGGAAATTCATTCAACTCTCAAAATGGTCTCAAGAGTACCGATAAGAATCGGCTCATATGGCAACATAATGGACCTACTTAGGTCTAAGTGAATCCTACCAAATATGGGGATAGCCACCCAATCTTCGTCTTTCAGCTCAAGTCGGTTCTAGATACCTGTAACTGCCGCTGTAATTTTTCAAAATTTTATGCTCTAACTAGTCTAACATATTGTTCTCGACATCATTTGGCGTTCCCAGAGTGCCTCGTTGGTGCTTTAAGAAGACTGGTCCCGGCAGTTCAGCAGATAGAGAGAGCCGACTTTTAACTTTTACAAAAGAAATATTCTTCATCGAATATTCGGCCGATACAGCCGCGCCCTCTATGAGCTGTAAGATATGGATGAAGTCTAAAACGCCAAGTATAGGCTCCCACCACATCGAGCAATTATACAACAGAAGTTAAGAAGTAAAGGGATTCTGAGAACCTAGGCAAGTCATAATGAAGTCTGTTTTGAACTAGAAGACATCACGTACTCAAGAAAGTTTGACCTAAAGAAATGGAGGCAAACATGAGCGCGATAGAAGGGGATACAAAGATACTGGGCGAATTTGTAAACGCAAGACTTGCAAAGCAAATGTTGCAAAGCAGTTGCAACTTGCAACGTCAAAAGCATAATGCTTGCCTTATTAAAAAAAAGCAAATGCAGAGTGAACAGTGAAATGAGCAGCATTGATTTGACAGCTGCGCAGATGCTCTTGCTTTTGCGCAAACTACTACGTTTTAGAACTCTTTGCTTTGCAGTAAATTTTGCTTATGCGTTTGCGAACGTCCTGCTTTGTATATTTTGCGCAATATATGCGTTTACGAACGCGGCCACTGTTTCTCAGATAGACACTCTTTCCGGCTCGAGAGATCATTATTATTTAATGTATTGCATTTATTTATCACCGCTATTAATCTTTGAAGGGCTTTCCCGACTTAATAACACTCTCTCACCATATTTTAGAGCGAGGTACCTAAAACCATTTCACGTATTACTTCTGACATAACTTCGACATAAGCCTGTGCCTAATTTCAATTACACCCTTAAATGGAGCAAAATAAAAAAGAAAATATACGTTACGTTTTTCTTTTCCATTCTGTGCTCCAGTATAAACGTCTTTTTGTTTACTACCTAACAAATGAGGACACCACCAGGGACCAGAGGATTCGGTTTGCAAATCTCATCTCCGCCATTACTATCGATATTGCATTCGACTGTGAGAAAGTCTTCCGTGTAGTGAACAATTTAAAAATCGATTTGTTATCTCATTTTACCTACCCATGGGGAATGTAAGCGAATTATCTTAACAACAATTTCTTATTCGCTTGTATTTACTTGTTCCAGGCAAAAAAAAAAAGAAGTTAAAACTGCCAACTCACTGGACCCAAAAAACAAAAGATAAAGTACCTAAGGGATTACGGAGAATTTGTTTTTCCCGATTTTTTTTCGCCTGTCTTTTTATGTTTCAGTTATGTAGCCAAGTTGATTTTAAAGTTAAATCGCACTGATTTAAGAGTCAGTGGCTCACATTTGCTGTCTTTTGTTTAACATAATAATTGAAAAGTAACCAAAGATGGGCAAAGTGCTTTTTTTTTCTTTTTGCGGATGAGTAATATGAAAAAAGGAAATTAGAACTTAAATCCGGGGGCGGTCTTCAGCAATTGAGAACAAAGTTGTTATTTGTTTTATATTTGGAAGTTAGAATTGCGGAACCCGTATGAATCCAATCGAGTCAGTCAAGAGAATGAAGTGTTTTTGTGCAAAAAAAAAGGGAGCGAAAAATCTCCCTGGTATCGGTGGTTTAAACTAAATACAAGGTGCTTTTTATGTTTCAGCAGGTCGAGTTTGTTTGGTCGCCATCTCGGTTGATATGGCATTTGACAGTCGTTTACGTGTTTACGACCACGCTAACAATTATGGAGTAGGTAACGTCGCAATAACGTGCTGAAATTATTAAAAATATTTTATTTATATAATAATTGTTTAGTTGGGAATCCCTTTCTCTTTAAAAGGAAAAGGTGATAGATACGAAATTAGCTGAGATTACACCAGAAGTCTGCGAAATTGTTATGGAAAATATGCTTAAAAGAGGTCGCCTTTGCGCCACGCCAGAGGTGGAAACTTGTCGGACATCAATTTCCATACATAATGGTAAAAACCATATATTTGGTCAATTTATAATAGAATTGTATTTCATTTAAAAGTTAGTAAAAAGAAACAATGACCTGGAACATAAAAAGCAACCAGTATTAAAATTTAATTTTACAGTAGGTACAACATAATCCTGGTCTTATTTCGCACGGTTATTAATAAAAGTTTCTATTCCTACTTGTGATGGCTCTATATATAGGGATTTCGAATAAGAGGTACAATTTCGAATAGTCCGCTATTCTGATACATGTGATGTCATTTTTTGACAGATGATTAGTAAAAGCTTCGCCAAAAATGGAAAGGTACCTACATGCTTCAACGATGCATTGAAATTCCTAAAATTCACTACAAAAATGGTAAAAAAAAAAATTTCTGAAACAGTTCGAAAAGATAAAAGTTAAAACTAAATTAGTTCAGAAATTGGGGCGTTTGGGACAAGTTTGTAATGCCAAGATCCGAAATTGGGTCGAGCAACAACAACTGCGTGTATAGCTGCTGTAGCTCGCAGTGGTGTAATGGGGGTTCAATCCCAGCACGGTGCCACCGCTTTCAAATGTCTGACAAGCATTCAAAGAGTATCATTTGTCACGAGGAGCTTCTCAACTCGCCGTTCGGAGTCTGCAAAAAACTGTAGGTCCCTTTTTTTCGTGCAAAAATATAACACACACACACACATACAAGTGGTTCGGGGACGCAGGCCCTGGTTCACCCCGAACTATAGCGCCGCACCTAAAGAAGAAAGAAGAAAGAGCTCGCAGTGTGGTCGAAAACCCAGGTTAGTCGATTCTACGTTAATCCTAAGAATTGGGCAATACAATACTTCACCGAGTTCTGCCGAACATAAACAGAGTCGTAACTTTGCTAATTGGGCGTATTTCCATCTTCAAAAAGCTGCATTTGGGGATCAGAAAGTCTGAGAATAAGAATGGTTGTCGATAAGTTTCTCTATCTACTACGTGTTACTGTTAGGTGAGGTTTCTGGGCAGGAGGTATAGGTATCATTGGGCTTTATTTCTTTGAAAGTGAAGCGGGTGTGGCCGTTACCGTGAATGGATTGTAGCGTCGAACCACGGTCAATTGGTTTTGATGGCCAGAACTTGAAGGTATGAATGTGGACCACGTTTATTTCCAACAAATATTGCGTAAAAGATTACTGGTCGAGTCATTTCTCCAAATGGCGAGCCAAAGTTGCCACCGAGATCATGAGATTTAAAACCGTGCGACTTTTATCTTTGCGGCAATGTGAAAGGGAATGTTCGTGCCAAAGCCGTCCATTCAATTAAAACACTCAAAACCAACATTCGGTCCGTTATCGATGATATAGAAGCGTAAATGAGCACAAATGTGAGCGCCTGAATATGCAACAGAGGTCTTGGGGGTTTGTTTCTTTTAATTGGAACCGTTTTTCTATTTAATTTAATTAATTATTATTATATTTATATTTATTATTAAAAATCAAATCTTATTTCATAAAAATTGGAACACCCATCACAATCGATCTTTCTTAACCGGGTTATCTATTAGCCAAGATATGAAATTTAAAGCACATACGGGGAATCGGTCAATAAAATACAAAATATTTACTTTTCATTCAAATTTATTGTAACGCTTCAAAGTAAGCCCTTTCGGGAATAATAGAATTATGCCAACGGTTTTATGTCTTCTATCTACTAAAAACTGGTGTCTCGAAGTGGAAATTTGAGTTTTGGAAAAATAGTGAGCCGGAGCCATATCAGGTGAATACGGTGATTTTTCAATGATATTTGTTGAGTTTTTGGCCAGAAATTCGTTCACAATGGCAGCCTTGTGAAATGGTGCGTTGTCGTGGTGAAAATTCCACGTGTTTTCTTTCCACAAACCTGACCTTTTTAGACAAATTTGCTATCTCAAACGCCACATAACGCCAGATAATATTCTTTTTTTACCGTCTGACCTTTTGGCAAGAATTCCGAGTGCACAACACCATTTTTACTTCGGTGGAAACCATTGATGGCCGACCAAAGCGAGGTAAATCTTACACCACATCTCGACCACCTTTGAATGCTCTTTTGATAAAGTGGATTCACTGTAAACCTTCTGTAACATTTTCAGCGATTCAGCGCACGAAATTAGCAATGCAAAATATACTTTTTACTTGAACTGACAAAATCAAGCAAAATCACGTCAGGATAGAGGACAGTTCTGCCAACTGACCCTACGCCGATCTGACTGTCTCTTGGTCTTGTCCTTCATGTGCTCGTGCTATTTGTAAACATTAAAAGGGTATTAAATTCTTATCCCCTTAAGCGTGTGTAAATTATAAAAAAAAATAAAGAATTTTTACAATCCCTTTAATCGGTGTTCGTTTCTCCATTGTTTCTAAAGGGACTACATCAATGTTTGGACCCTCTTCCATCTGTCAAGGTGTAAAATTTCTTCTTATTTAAATTCTGGCTGTGGTGGTGTTACAAGTGAATCTCCTACCTTGAATCCGGCTCGAAGGACCAAAAAATGTATAACTATAATTATTCGATTTTTGTTCTCAAAAAAATACTAAAAAAAAATCAAACCACATTCCTTGCTTTTTTTAAACGTTATAATGATCAACTGTATTCATTTATGTATAAATTGCATTTCTTTTATTTACATTAAATAGCTATGTATATAATGCCTTGTGTGGATCATATTTGTTGACATTTTTTTTATCGATCTTTGGCTAATTATCGACAAGTTCTATCGATCCTTGGGTAATTGTGGTGACGTCATCAAGGTCGTTTTTGTTTTTAATTAATCACAAACAAGCGTGCCTTTTAACTTTTAAGTATCATTTACCGGTACTTAGTTGACAGACTGTATTCATTGGTTTTCTTCCACTTGATCATAAAATATGGCGAGCGAATGTACATACATAATATGTATATGTGCATTGCACAGTATAAAAGCAAAACAAAACATATCACAGCAGTATAAAAGCAAAACAAAACATATCACAGCGGTGGTGTAGGTATTTTTTCATAGCAAGAAGTTATTAATCCTTGATTTCATGGCAAAGCATTTTAAAGGCATCATAGCAAAACATCCTTTTGGATATTTACATAATCTAAATTTCTAGCACAGGTTTGAAATGCAAAACAGTAACCAGCTACGAGAATTTATTTCATCATCAACATCTAAATGTATGGGGTTTGTAAATTCTAAAACAACACGAGGGCCCATGTCACAAAAAAAGGATATTGAGGAGTATTTCATTTTTTCATTCCAAATTTGTCTGTTCTTTTTTTTTTTGTGTTGCCCCTTTACATCGTCCTCGTAGTCGACATTTACTGAAATTACTTTTTAACCGAAATTGTATCCTCTTTTATGTTTCGTACCCAACTCAGGAAAATATTTGAATACCTACGACATAAGAGTACATACACAACGCACACTAGGAGCAGTATCTGTGGGGGGTAGGATTCAAGGATACGCTCTTTTTTTTTAAGAACATATTTGGAAAAAAGTCTATAAACAACGATATTTACATAAACTTTCTTATAGTTCATCTACATGCATATGTATACATGTGTGTGTTTACATGTACCTCCCTAGACACATCATCAGTTGGCGCTGCAATATACTCGTACAGATGAATACTCCAAAGGCATAGTACAAAGGACATTGGATAAAACTTAACACACAACAACTCCTGTATCGAGAACGTACTTCAAAATGGCGATATCCTGCCAAGTTACACTTCACATGTCCTTCTGGAAGGATCCTACTTAGAAGAACTTCAAGGGGATACATATCTTATGAAACGTAATAGTTTTCGGCATCGTCGGGATCTTTGACATCGTCACCGTCATTGGCGTAAGCCATAAGATGTGGATGGATGGATGGATGGATGAATGAATGCGAAAGGATCCACAGGATCCCTCACTTTTTTATGGTCATGTGCGAGTTGTATGTATCGCTTTTTCTTGACTTCTTATTTAAATAAATTTTAAGGCATTATGCTCGTATTAACATGTGCACATGTATCCGACAGTTTATGAATGTTTACCCTTCAAAGTGAAACAGGGATAAATTCCAGATGCAAAGGGTTTTCACTGCAATATGAGTTGTAAATAGTTTCCATCCCCGCACTCCTCCTCTTACCGGGAGTCCTGCCAAACTACTTGGCTTTGCAAACTTTGCTGAATCAAAGGCAGCCGATTGGAAAATGACTTGGTTCCGCTTTGTGAATATAACAACACGCGCAGGAAAGAGCACCAAATCCTTGTCAAAGTATTCCGTTCGGAAATGATACCTCGATTGGATTCTGGGTTGAGTGGGTGTCGATACTTTCTCACTGTCTGTGAAGCCATCCAAGTAAGGTTTTGAATGTCAGCAGATGGATAAAGTTAAGCTTCAGGAGTTTTATTTGAATATCAAAAAGCCGTTGTATGTGTGTGTGTGTTTTAGTTGGAAAGTCGATTAAAGTATTTGATATTTAGTAGCTCTTGGGGGTGATCCTCTTCTCCTCTTCTCGATTAACTTCAGTTAACATTGTGTGCTTCATTAAGCAACTTATGTAGTTTACACCTGTAACGTCAGCAACGAATTATAAGTACGTAGATACATTCAAAAGTTAAGCAAAAGTTATATGAAAGGAGTCATTCATGGTGCAATTTTAATTTTAAATAAAACGAAAACGGTTTGACATATCAACTTAGCTTTAGCTTTAGTTTGAAGCTTTGTTCAGCTTTGTTCCAGTTTTATGGAAAAATAGTCTATTTTACAAAGTAACCAGTATGGTTTTCAAAAAGGGAAAAGTACTGGAAGGACTACTGAGTGATCTTATGAATACGGTGACCACGAGCCTGAACAAAAACCATCACGCCCATATATCTTTTGTCGACCTTAACCTTTAAGTAGGTAGGTGAGTAATAGTAACACCCCATAATGATTCACTTTATTACGCTTATCTTTCCTCTGGTAAGTGGTTCTATGGCGGAATTGTCATTATGATATCGTTCTGGGGTAGAACAATGTTTAAAGAATTAACTTTAAGACCCCTTTATAGAGTTTTTAGTCGTCCTTTCCAAAATAGTGCTTTCCGTATTAATTTTTGAAACAATTTTTTGTTTTAACAAATCCGCCATCATCCGTATCAATTAAGTCCGGCTCTTCACTTAAATCTTCACTTATATAGTGAAATTACAAATTAACCCAGTAAAAAAAGTTACAGAACTGGGTAGGTGGGGTGTTGCAGCTTGAAGAGTCTGTCACGGCTTACTTGTGCAACCAAACTTTTTTAAAACCATCTGAATATGTATAATAGAAAACAACATGAAGGTACTGTACCGACAACGGGTGTTTTCAGTCGCAAAGTATAATATTTTTGAAAAATAGGGGCTTGGGGTGTTGTCCGCACCCCACCTACCCAGTTAAAGGTTAATAAGGCATTTGACACACTTAGTCACATTCATAGAGGCTCTTAATAAAATTGAAGTGAGAGGATCTTTATCGAAGTGGATGGAAAGTTATCTTTCCGGAAGAACGACAAAGGTAAAAGTAAAAAATACCATCAGTGAAAAAAAGAGAATTTATATGGTGTACCACAGGGTTAAAGATTAGGATTCCTGTTGTTTACTTTACACTATTTACGAATGTACTTCTCCAAGTACCTATTTAAAAAAGTACAGTCTTTGCTTATGCAGACGACATATGTAGCAATCGTTGTCAAGCATGAGTGCCTCAATCACGCCACGACCATAATACAACAGTAGTTCGACAAGCTTGCTAGATAATGCCATGACAAGGGTTTGATAAATCATGCTGACAAAACCAAACTTCTGCATATCCGTACACTTTTCCAACGTGATGTGTGTATATACTTCTACGAAAGCAACAGGAGGAAGACAAGCTATTTAGGTGGTCAAAGCCATAAAATACTTAGGTATCATAATTAACGACCGTTTCATATGGCAAAACCACATCAATAAACTAATGTCAAGCATCAGAGGTACTATGTTTGCAATAGTTAATCTAAAAAGATACACCTCTATCGAAGTACTGAAGCTAGTGGAATCCCGATTAAGAAATGGGGTTTTAGCATGGGGTAATAAATATACCTCAATTCAGGCTTGCCATACGTCCCGGTTTGAGGCTGCTGTCCCGGCGTTTGGCATTTTTTGGTCCCGGTTTTTAATTTTTTCATCAAAATGTATTTTGACGTAAAAAAAAAAGAATGCCAAACCGTCTGGAACTTGACCGTGCGCGTCTAGCTCTACATAGATTAATAATAATTATGTTTCCCTTTTCGCGAACTAAAAAAAATATGTTATTACTAATAAATAATTTTGTTTTCATTTCCAAAATGTTTCGAACTCTATCGGCATTCCTCGGTGTTTGTAGTACCTTTTCGGCTTCTCGATTCAGTATCAGGAGCCTGGGGGGAGCTCTGGATACCACAAGCTCCAAATATTATTTCGGGCGAAGGTTCCAATGTCTCCGTCCAGATTGTTCGGAATTGAACAGCGGAGTTTGGTCTGATTTCCCATCAAAAAGTATAGTCTTCTATACGGACGGGTCCTTAATGGATGAGCTCTCCGGAGCAGGTATCTACTCAGAAGAATACCACGTTGAGCAATCTATTCCACTGGGCAGATTTACAACTGTTTTTCAGGCAGAGGTGTATGCTATCGCTAGCACAGCGCACATTGCACTTAACAAGAGGGACATTCTGATATCCCGGGAAACGATAAAGCTGATGCTCTAGCTAGAGCTGGATCAGTGGCTCCGTTTATCGGCCCTCAGCCTGTTATTGGCTGCAGTTTAGCATATGCTAAAAACAAGCTTCTTGAACTGCTGCGACTGCAACACTACAACCATTGGCTTAGGTCATGCCGACAGGCCAAACTGTTAGCAGACGTGCCCAAGTCAAACAGAACTATGTTTCTGTTATACCTTAGCAGAACTGACCTTAAAATCCTCACAGGACAGGTCACTGGGTTCACTCCCATAAACGAGCACCTGTACAAAATTGGAATCAGAAGATCGGGCCTTTGCAAGATGTGCCTGGAAGATGACGAAACAGCTGAATACTTCATTAGCGAGTGTCCGGCCTTTGCTCGGATCAGAAAGGCCACTCTAGGCAGCTACGTCCTACGGGACGTTGATCTACTGGAGCTCAATCTTGCCCTATTGCTTCGCTTTACGAAAGCGATGGGCAGATTTGGATCTATGTAAAGCTCAGCTGCAAATCGCTAACTCGGCGAATGGGGTGGTGCTTCACCAAAGTACAATAGGCCTACGGGTCTACGTGCTTGTTATCCCTATGGGATAACCCCCCTCTAAATACAGTACAATACACTACCCTCTCGGTACTCGGAGTACTCGCTCACGCTTACGTTGTTTTTCTATATTCAGTATAGTGCTGATAAAAAACTTTAAAAACCTTTTTTTTAAGGTGGCGTGTCCCGGTTAGTCGTTTCAAAAATATGGCAAGCCTACTTTAAATGAATCTTAAAGGAATTTACTACAACCAATTTTTTTTTTTTAGTTTTAAATCCAATAGGCCATTGTTGAGTTAGGGCTATGCAATGAGAGAAAATTTGATTTTCTGCCACTTCGATCTCAAATTCTCAGCTCCTATAAGTAATGGAGTAGTCTGAGTACACCCATAAATTCCAACAGGAAATGCAGATCATAATAGTGAAAACCGCATCTAAATCCGTTTAGGGGTTCTCAAAATTAACCACATTTTGGGGACTTCCCTTTATACTGTGTATAGATTTTACTGCCTGTTGAAGTTGGAGAAGAGGAAGCGTTTCACTTTTCGTCTGATTCTGGCTAATTTTCCCTACCGCGGCTAAAAAAGTTTCACTTCAAAAATAACATAAAAAAACACAACTAGTAATTATTTTCGGTGTCAACGCTTTTGTTTGTAAATTATATATTATTAGTGTACATGATTGCATAGAACAAAGTTCATTCACAAGGCCATGGACCCTCAGTCCATGACTTAATAACTAAACGATCCTTAAATTTTGACTGTGGGAACGAAAATGTTCTTATGTTCAATCCTACACTTAACTTTACTAATCCGACACTTAAGCTCGCACTGTAAAAACGTGCATCAGTGTCAATTGTAAAGGTTCTTTCATTAGCGACTTCAAACTTCAAACTTTCAGCGTGAACGCACACTTAAACCGATTACCGAACTGTCAGTGTCAAAATATTCAGTAAAATCAACATTTTCATCGTGGTGAAGTACACGAAGTAACAACGTTTACAAATAATCGTAATTCTCGTCCCAGTAGACAATAGTTTAGTGAAAAATTTTGATTCAGAATATTCGCTGCTTGATGTTGTCGTACCAGTGAGACTACGTTTTGCCAGAAGTGTGGACAATATTGCTGCCGTATAGGCGTCCGTCGCAAACGAGCCAAATCAGTCAATATCACGGCGTTCTCAAGAACTGGGCCTTTCCCAGACCATATTATGGCGAATTTTGCATAAGGATCTTGGCTTGCACCCTTACAAGATCAATCTGACTCTAAAACTAAAGCCACGTTCTCGAATAGGGCTCTGGACATGATGGAAGAAAATGAAGAATTTCATCGCAAAATCATCTTCAACGATGAAGCGCATTTTTGGTTAAACGGCTTCGTTAATAAGCAAAATATGCGTTACTACGCAGGTGAGAACCCTCATGTGCTTCATGAAACAATACTTCATCCGCAAAAGTCACTGTTTGGTGCGGTTTTCACGCCGCGCGCCGGTGGTGTCATTGGGCCGTTTTTTTCCTTCGATGAAAATTACCGTCACGTTACGGTAAATGGTATTCGCTACAGAGACAGGTTGTAACGTTCCAACCTTTGAGCAATTGCATGAATTGAACATCAGTGATATGTGGTTCAAGCCACACAGCGGGTGCAAATATCGAGTTATTGAAGTCTCAGTTCGGTGAACGTGTTATCTGGAGAAACGGACCCGCCTATTGGCCGCCGAGATCGTGTGATTTAACGCCTTTAGACTTTCTTTTTGGGGGGCTACATTAAATCAATGGTCTATGCCAATAAGCTGGCGACGTTAAAGGAACTCAGAGCCAATATTGAACGAGAAGTTGCGGCCGTATCGGTCGAAATGTGCGGCCGAGTCATCGAAAATTGAGTTCAACGTACGTTTCCGTGGTGGACCCTTTACAAATAGTAAAGGACCTAGATGACTTCCCTGCGGTACGCCACTAAAAACGTTGATGAGTCAACATTTATTTAATTTGTCTATTTCTTTTCTGTTAAGAAAATAAAAGGATATTCAAGCATATTACGCTTTCGAGGAGTCGACTTGCCTTTGGATGAAATTTCTATATTATACTTAAGATCTCATATTATGTACATTGCCAACAACTTGCTGACGTATCGATTTCGAGACTCTTCTACCCTTCAGCTGGGAAGTGGTTTAGACTTCTTCCAGCTCTTCATTTTATACCAAACACCAAACAGCTGATAGCAATTTACATTCCACCCACAGATATGCATATTTTCATGTTCCAATAAAGCATCATACCGCATCCTCGTTAAGTAAATAACCTACAAAATGTTGGCACACCAAAGTGCGTTCTTTAAAGTCGCTATACAATGGGATCCATCCATCCTCCCGCTCGTCGCCAGTCAATTCCGTTGACAAGAGTGTGTGGAATTTTCATTCATAAATAAATTCAACGAATGCGTTTATCGCTTGTAAAACCCCAAATTATCGCTGCTATCAGTTGACAAGATTACTTACACGAAGTACATTAAATCTGCGCTCCAGCATTCTGGGGCATGGCTGTAAAATGCTTTTCATTATGCGGATACCAACGGCATGGCAATTGACCGTGTGTTGGTGTGCGTGTGGCACACACATGTTGTCCTGGTATTCATTGTTCCCTATACCAGTGACAAAGTATTGGTGTACTACACGAAATCGCTAAATAACCATCAAAAAAGGATATAAACGGAACTGGAAAAATATTTTTCGGTTTATTTTTTCAAATCCTCAACTCATGGGTCCTTACTGAAAAGTGATTCGAAAATTTCGTGCGCATTAAATTAGTGTGATTAGCATGAGGATCACGTACGAAGTTACTTAATAATCATCAAAGTGGAGAAGAGGAAATCCCTCGTCCTTATGCAGTTGTATTTTAGTTTCTCCTCATCACTCTGATTCTATTTCACAAAAAGGATTTCTCTGATGCCGCACGCCTGTCCTAGGAATTTCTGCCCATACTCCGCAGACATTTTATTATTGAGAGTAATAATAATTTTCTCCGGACTGTAGAATCGGAGTAATTGAAGCTTATACCCGCTTCCATTAAGTTAGCAGTTTCTCGTTCCTTCTGTGCGCCGCGGTCGTTCGTTTCTCGTGTTGGTCCTTGAAGAGTGTAGATTCTTCTACGTGGGTGTGTATGTTGGTTGGTTGGAACGGAAGGATACTCGCACACATTGTCCTTGTTTAGTTAGTATCATTTAACTCCATCCATCGTTCGTTTGGCTTCAATTTATAGTTTCAATTAAATTTCATAGCCTTTATTAAAAGGGACTACAAGGGAATTGGATGGATCGGTGGTCTCTGGAGCTAGTGGTAGATATTCTTGTATATGTGGCAGGATTGTTTAATTTGGATCCAAATAAATATAAATGATAGGGTTGTCACCTTTTGATTGGAGAGTAATTGAATTTTGACAGGACCCGTTGAGTATGGGCACAAGGAGCAGGTTATGTCTAATAAAATGTAATAAGCGATAAATCGTGGGTCTATCTAGATGTAGGTGTGAATTAAAATGTTTTAATCTGAAATGTCAAAGGTTGTTGTAGGAGACCTATGTTTGGGGTGCGGCTTGGTTGTTCACTTGGTTCGGTTACATCTCCCCAGTAGAAACGACGTTCTTCCAATTAAAGTTATGGACACCGAAGGAGGGCTTTTAACCTGGAAGCTGAAACAATTCTGACCATCGGCGGTTTAATTATGTTCAACCTCCATTTTGTTATGTTAGGCAAAATACTGTTTTCATCAAAGCAGTACCATTAAGGACAACAGTTACCATATAGTCACGCTGGTAGTGTTCCACTTACCGATACTTTTCAAACAGTTGTAAAAATATGTCACCACGCGCCAGTCTTGATGCAACAGAGCATGCTTCGACCTTTCTTTTGAGCTACGATGTGATACATTTGCACGTCACTAAGCCATGGTATCAGGTCGCATAGTTTTGTATTTTTTAAGAAGTGTTAAATGGAGCGTCACTTCAGGTAAGAATATCTATACGAGTCAAAATAACAGTTCTGTTTGCGATTCGTGACTTTAGTCATTTGCTTAGAACTCAGAATATAAGAAAACGTATTTTATAGCGTTTGTTGTTGAGTCGGATTTATTGGTATCTTGGTTTGGATGTAGCTGTTACCATATCGTCACAGTCGTACATGGCGCATGTAAATAAAAATTGATTCAGCAATTTGTTTTAGATATTTTTTCTTATAGTTCGCTGATAATCCAAAGGTTATTGTCTTTAGTTTGGTGTGATAAATTATAATACAATATAAGTAATAGTTCTGAATAGGTAAAACTACCGATGGACTCTTTATAGAGATGCCAGATTCGGTCGCATTGTATCGAAAAGATGAATCTGAAGGATGATTAGGCAGGTGCCGGTGATAATCATCATTAGCCATGCTAACTTCGCATGGAAAATGAGAAATGCGAAGATGATGATGACATCTCGAACCTTAGTGCTTATGGAGATATCTCTGATTTCAAACGTGCAATTGATTTCTTACTGTAAATCGAAACTCCTAATATGATATTAAAAGGCACTTGTTCTGAAGGTTGAGGTGCTGGAGAACATGGACGTGTTGGAAGCTCCTCAAGCAAATCGTAAGACGCGTTGCGTCCGTCTCAGAGGAGCCTGACATTTAGGTAATGCATTTAAGTGGAAAACTGATACAAAAGAAGCTACTAGACCTATCAACCGTATTTTGCAGACCAAATGTGGGAAATGTGTAGCTCCTTTTTTAGAAATGATTCACGACCTGTTCTCAGAATTGAACGCTTTACTATATTGCTTCTACTTCGATAATCTCTTTACTGGAATTCCTATTCTAGCATTTAAGATATTATGCTTTCATTAGGTGACGCTACAGTTCGGGGTGAACCAGGGTCTACTTCTCGAAACCATTCAGGTGTGCGTGTTATATTTCTGCACGAAGGGAAGGGACCGACTCCAAACTCTTTGATTGCTTGTCAGTGGCACCGTAAAAAATCTTTTATATGTATGCTAACTTGAACCCAGGCAGGAATGCGTAGTAGTCCAACGCATTTACCACAGTGCTCACGGTGGATATGATGCTCTATAGGAACCATAGGTGAAAGAAGAGTCACACGGAATTGTTCACTACCTAAAAGTGATCAAGTCAAGAAAATGCCAAGGGGTACTCACTACTCGAAGACTATATAGAATTTAGTCATTTCAATTACCAAGAGGATGGATAATTCCATGGTGTGTATGGCATCAATCATATTTGGAGCAAATCCAGTCGAAACAACTAAACATTATTTGCGTGAGACGTTCACCCACGTCAACGTTTCGAGACACGAAAGAAGATCAAGGTCAATTTTCACTTATCTTATTGATATAGCCATTCAGAATGCTTGGACCCTCTAAAGGAAAGGCGGAGGAAACCTCTCCCATAAACAAATACAATATTTCAGGTACTGACCATCTGCAATTCGGCGGAGGGGCGCATATCAGTTTTGCTAGGCCACGATTCGACTAATATGCAAGAAGTATGTATGTCGTTTGCCTGTGCCCATCATGTTTCGAGCGTTAACGTCTAATTTCTTCGAACCAATAAAGGTTTAATTGTGCAATTCTGACTTTTATTTCTCACTTATTGCAAAATCGTATTTACATGCGGTCATATAGATGACGGAGACCACATGGTAGCAGGTTCGGGCGGCTAAAAGACCAGTGGTCCAAATCAAAATATTATCACAATCGATTGCTAAGGCTATAAGTATGTATTACTGAAAATTTCTCCGAAAAATGTCAGATAGATCCTTCTCGTCTTAAATGGGTTAAGTGCTGCCATGGGATGACTCCATCCAAGATGATGATCGGACAGTCCTCAATCAAGTACCTGCTAAAATAGTCCTTCACAAAAGCATTAAGCCTTGAAGACGTTTGAAGAAGGCATACTTTTAGAAGCTTACAATCTAGAAGCAGGCGAATCAATTGGAGTACAATATAAAAACATTTGCGGATGTACCAAATGGAGCATTGACATATGTCAGAAAAGTTAAAGTCAAACGTTTTTATTGCTTTAACACCTTCTATACTTTAACGGGAGCAGGCAAAAAAATTACAAATATTTTGGTTTTAGCGCTTGGGAAATATCCCTGCATAGATTTTGGAGAGAGACTGGGCACATTGAAGGCAATACATGTTCTGGAAAGCCAATGGTAATAATGACTGTGGAAGTTAGATTTTTAATACTTCAAAGTAAACGAAACCATTTTAAGACCTCATCAGATATAAGAAACGACTTTGTGTGTGTATTTCTTGAAGCCTAGTGAAAAAAAATGCTGTTACAAGGAGGAGAGCCTGCGCTTAAACCAGTTCAGAAGCCAGATTACCCGCCACAAGTCCAGCAAAAGTGATTTCATGGGCTCAACTCAAAGTACCCAGGAACCTGCCTTAGAAAGTTTCTGTAAAGAGTTCCTGGTAATCCAAATTCGCAGAAACATTCCAAAATTACTTGTAGATCAAAGAAGGATTATACTATGGTAAAGATAATACTAAAAATGTATTATTATTTATTTGTTATGGAAGGGTGAGATGTACCGCGACCTTAAGATCTATTGTACTCCCTAGAAGTCCTAGACGAAAAAACATCCCTTTATTATTCCTGTTGGAACTGGTAAGAGAGAGCTTCGCTCACACCTAGCCCAAGGTCATAGCACCTCATCCAGACCAATTTCCTTAAGAAATATAATATCTAGCCAAGCACTTGGAATGCCCCCTCCTCCAGTATGCTCTGAAGATTCACTGGAGTTATTACAAAATCTACATTAGTCTTCATCTCAGAGACCTAACTTTGTGCGATGTCTCATGAGTTTACAGTCAAGGCTAAGGCAAGCTTGAATATCTTCCCATTGTAGCTACGCAAAGGTTCCCTCGCCTGTCTTAGACCCTGTGTTTTTGCCGAGAACTGTTATTCTTCTCCAGTACTCGAAGCTCCTATTTTATTGTGTATTTCCCTATGGCGCAGAAAAAAGCATCAGCATCTTTTCGTGTACTATATGGCAGAAATTGTACCAGCCCCTTTCCTGGCAAGTTTATTCCCCCAAATCGCCAGGTTTCTTACTACCTTTGTCCAGTATACAAAGTCAATCTAGGCATTCCAAGACAATTCTAGATTTAATGACTTGAGCTCTGATTGCTTTGACAGCTGCTTGGCTATCTGACATAATTATATGCAGATGGTGAAGCTGCCCATGGACTCGAATAGTTTCGTCCCGGGCACCCTTCCTTCCTCAGATCGTGAACCATCCATGAACCATTGGTATGAGGACTCAACTTGTAGATTCTAGGTTCATCTCTCAAGTCTTTCTTGTTAAAAAATAGAAAAAGATTAACGCCCATAACGAATTTCTCTCTTCCCCAGAATTACCGCAGTCAAAAAAAGTGATTTCAATGACCCAACCAGACATGTGAAGTAATGAAGTATTTCTTGTACAACTTAAGGACTTCCATCCTTCCTTAAAAATATCAAATACCAGTTTCAAGGAATTGAATGAAATTGAAAGGAATTGAAAATGACTTAAATACAACTATTAAGTATTTAAGTACTTAAGATTAACTTAAGATATTTTCAAGTGCTTCGAAGGAATTGCAGGT
This sequence comes from Brachyopa scutellaris, assembly GCA_949775065.1. Classification (NCBI taxonomy): domain Eukaryota; kingdom Metazoa; phylum Arthropoda; class Insecta; order Diptera; family Syrphidae; genus Brachyopa; species Brachyopa scutellaris. The sequence continues at coordinate 82,013,625 of OX459112.1, read as the reverse complement.
ACAAGTACAAGTCCCGGTATATACTGGTATTTGAATTTCTTGAGTACTTGTACTTGTACTTCAATATTACAGGCATAGACCCAGCAAACACGTTCATCGTCAGTTTCCTAACGATTTTTGGTTTTAAGGACCCAAATTTCGAGAAAATGTGGTTGGCCAAAATTTCTCACACAGCTTCGTATGTTGCTCGTCAATTAACCAATAATCTCCCAAACGTAATTACAAGGGATTACAATGCTAACACAATAACTGCAAAGGACGAGCAGAATGTAATGTTTACCCACAAATTCGACCAAAATCGCTGTGTGAATTACTGTTCCTGGTTCAGTGAATTTTTGGCAAAGCTTATAATGCATAACCAACAATCAACCCGCATCAGCCGACATGAATTATGCCCAGGAGAACGCATTCACATTCGCTAAGTCTAAATAAAATGAGGCATCTATAAAGGTATTAGGTATGCTGCACTTTTGGAGGTCCTGCTCCTGCAGCAGAAAGGGCGGCATATTGCTACGCACGCTAATCCCATAAATTGCATTCCATTCTTTTTAGCAAGGCAATTGAGACCGCGTGTGTCAACCCATTATTCATGTTCCAATGTTCTATTAAGCACCGACGATGACGCGACAACGTTGCCAAAGGCATCAGAAACAATTTGTATTTTAAGCTTCTCCACTTCAGCTCCAACCGGTGTGTGAAGCGGCGTGTCCTTGTTGTCATCCAACGTAACATCCTGCTGCTCTCGTCAGCAGTTAAATATTTTTATTGCGATGCTAAATAATCTAAACCGTTTTGCTTTCCGTGTTTTGTTTCTTCTGTTGTGTTAAACACACACGTTCCACATGTGGGACGCTAGGTATTGTATACAGGATGTGCTCCTGTGCATGCACGTTGCATCATAACCATCAGGAACGTAGTTTCTTTCCATTTTCGATGTGACGTACTGGTTATAATACCCTACCCAGTGTGCGCTTTACCTAGCAGTCATGCACAGAGCTTTAGTCCTTCGGCTTTAACGGGTCGCGAAAATACGTTGCCTTGGTGGCAACGGATGCAGAGGATATGGCCACTACTACTCACCCATTTACATCGCGCTAAAGTATGACAGATTATAGTGCGAACACCCCACGGGTGAAAATGATAAATCGCTGTCGGCATGGGGCGTTTGCACCGGATGAAAACGGCAGGATTCCATTACAATATCCGGAGATTGGAATGTGTGAATAGAAATGGATTTGAATACAGCAAATGGGTGGACAAACAGTGAGGAGTTAGAAAGAATTAGCCGTAGCATTGTACTGAAGCTTAGTTAATATTTATAGATCCAACTAGATTTGAAGAACTATCGATTGCACTATCGATTGTAATCGATAGTTTCCATTATTGAAAACAATCGAAATATGGAAACTTTTAACCACTATCGATTGTTTTCGACAGCCATTTAAATTTAGAATTTAAATTTTTTTTTTAAATGGTCGATACCTAACAAACAGAGTACCTATATTTAAAGTTTCACATAGGAACCCGATCTAATAAGCCAACTGTCAAAATGGCTTTAATTTAAAAAGGGGATTCCCCGTTTTATGAGTCAGTAGCATAGGAGGCAAGGGCATTATTATTTAACATGGTCAAAACAACAGGTAACTCAACTGCCATGAAAAACATGAATAGTATTATTTTATTTCAACTACTATTCATGTTAGGTAAGCACTCCATTTGTTGGCACCCCCCCAATGGTTGGCATGCAAAAGTTAAACATTTTTTTATAAGTTTTTTTTAAACAAATATGATTGTTTTTTTAACCTAGTACGTGGCAAAGGACTGTATTTACTATAAAAAATCGGCAATCCCTGATTTTGAAAGTGCTTTTTACCAAACCAGCATTATGTAAACGTGCATGTTAGATTAGTTAAAATAAACGTTAACCCATTTTGAACCAGCGTGTAGTATACCACACGGCTAACTTTGGATAAAAATATTGAATAAAAAATATTTAAATAAGTGTTGGACTTATAATTAGGTTTGGTATCTTGGCAGTACAAAAATACATGTTTTGGACAATCCTCACCTGTCCATGGGTACAGTAGAAAGTGTCAAAAAAAAAAAAAAAAAAATTTTAAAAAATGGCGTGTGGTTGACAAAACGACAAATATTGAGAAAACTACTCGCCAGATTTTTTTAGCATAAAATAAGACGATCCTGAAAATATCACCACAAAATTCCAATGTTGAAATTTTCCGGTCCATAATGGGTTAAAGTTATTTACTTTTATTTATTGGGTGTGACAATTAATGGCAATGAAAAATAACTCTCTTTCTATTGTTGGCACTGCCAATCATTACTAATTTATGGTAATGATGATAGGCATCACCGGGTTATTGGCACCATGCCAATCATTGCCTAAAAATGAAAGCTTCACATGATTTGTATTTGATCTAAGGCCGTTGTCACATATCTTAACAGTAATTTTATCTTAGTATAATCAGGGTTGATGTAACGTTAAATATTGTGGAAATAAAAATAACAATGAAGAAGCAGTTAACGAGGCCAATATCTAACAGTGCCAATAATGGGACAGAAGACTGCCAATAACTAGCAAACTATGTCAATAAATGGCAAAAATTGAATTTTATTTTGTTTCGTTAGTTTTATGTTTTTTTTAATAGATTCTATATTTTTTGATGTTATTTGTTATTTTTTTAAGTTTCTAACAAACCAATGAATTCATAAAAAATAGGTAAAACAAAGCTTGTATTTTAGTTCGATTTTTAAAGGCTAAAATTATGGTGAGTTTTCTTAAGGTGCCAATTACTGGGTGGCTTACCCTATTCTTTTGTTTTTTATTTTTAAACTTAAATAAATGTATTTTTTTAAAAAAATGGATCTTATCTCAACCCGTTGAAAAAAGATCAAAGTATCGTTTGGTCAAAACGACATAATCTCCATTAACGACATATCTCCCGGGACGATTTTTTAAACTTATAATTGATTGTTGAACGTCATATAATTTATATTATATTATTATGGCATTACAATATTACTTTCATACGTAAAACTGGATTAAGAAGAAATTATTGAACGTTAAAACGCATTTATCTCAAAACTAAGATTTAGGACTTACAGTATAGCGCGAATTAATGTGACCAAGAAAAAAAAAAGTTTTTTTTTATCAACGTAGCACTGGTTTTTTAAATTTGACGGTTATTTTGATGAAAATCATGAAACCTAATATTCTTTATTGTATTAGCCACAAAAGCACGTGTCTAAAGGTAAAACTTCATTTATCTTTTAGTTTTTATGTTTTAAATCTAATTCGTTTTAGTTAGATTTTGATTTATTGCTTTTATGGATATTACAGCGAGGAAGAGAGAGAAGATTGTGACGCTTTGTGAGCATACTTCAATGACATATAGAGATATAGCAAAGGAGTATGTAGTGAGTTTGGGAGCTGTGAACAAAATTATAAAGCAGCAAAAGGAGACAGGATCCGTTGAAGTTCGAAGAAAAGGGAGATGTGAAAGAAAGCGGAAGACGAATCTAAGGGATGAAAATTTTCGAGTAAGTAAGATTAACCCAAGGAAAACGAGTCATGAACTCCAGAAAGACCTGGACAAATTTGGGTTCAAAATTCACGACTCTACGGTGCATAGACGACTATTGGAAAGAGGAAGAAAAGCTTTTAGACCGCAGAAGAAACAGCTCCTGACTGCTCCAATGATGAAGAAAAGACTGAATTGGGCAAAGAAGTACAAACACTCTACTGTGGAGGACTGGAGAAAGGTGTTATTCTTAGATGAGATACATTTTCTAGTGCAGGGTCAGCAGTCAGCACTCAAATTTTGTTCGTAAGTCTGCCAATCTTACTGCGGCCCATATTGTTTAAACATGGGAAACACCCAGTCAAGAAGATGTTGTGGGGGACCCTGGACCTGGTACGCTTATTCCAGTTGAAGGTATGATGAATAGCGAGAAGTATAAAACAATGCTTGACTCTCGCTAAGCGCAAGAGCTGCAGAAAGTTTCAGCTACGGGAAAGCCCATTTTTCAACAGGATTCAATTCCGTGTCATGTTTCCCGGACAATGCTGAAATATTTCAGCTGAAGTTACGTAGCTAGAGTAGGATAGGTTAAGTATTCATAAGTTTTATTATTTAAGGTAGTTTTAACCAAAAATAAAAAGTTTTTTTTTTAAAAACATTTTTCTTAGTTTTAAAACTTGTAATTATAATTAAATTTAAATAGTATAAGTAAGGTTACGTCGAAGGACATAGTATAAGTATTAAGTTTAGCTTAGAGTGCCCGTGCGGGGCCAGTAAGTTGGAGTAATATAGTTAAGTTAGTTAAGCTAGTTTTAAGCACTTTTGTCTGGCATGTAAGTAATAATTGAATTGATAAATAAAAATGAATTAAAATTGAAAAATAAAATGCTGAAATATTTCAACGAGAAGAAAATAAATATTTTGGATTGACCGGGAAATTCAGCAGATCTAAATCCAATTGAAAATGCATGGGCCATTTGCAAGGCTAGGCTGAAAAAAATTGACTGCACAACAAAATTGAAAATGATCGAAGCAGTAGGTAATTCAGGTGTGGTTTCGAGAATAGGCGGCTCGAGGAAATTCCAAAAATTTGGTAGATTCTATGCCAAAAAGAATTGAAGCTGTTATGAAAGCAAAGGGAGGACACATTTCATACTAAATCTTAATAAAATAAAAAAATATGCCTAACAAAATATTATTTCAAATAAATCAATTTTATATGAAATTTTTGCTGTGTTTACATTAATTCTCACAATACTGTATGTCTTTTTGACCAAACACCGTAGATTTTATCCTTGCGAGTAGATAAGTAAGTTATGTACATTTTAGGTTTAAGTGTTGTTAAGTAGAGCGTATACACTTAAATTGTTTAGCATACTCTCAGATGAGAATACAAACCTCATTTAATGATCCTTTTTTAATTTCCACTCAAGTTGTACATCAACCAAATGCAAAGTAATTTTAATAACACAAAAGTAACCAAGACTGGCTAAATAGTCATATTTCTCAAAATACTTACTTACACTCCTACCTCAACATCACCATGGGTGTTCCTTTTTCTTTAACATATTCAGGACACAAGCTCATATGTAAAACCTGTCCTGAGCGAAATAATCTCCGAACAATAAGTGAAAGCCAAATCCACTCAAACGCTTAACACCTGGAAAAGTTATCTCTCTCTCTCGCTCACCCTACAGCAGAATGAAGAGCACTACAGGAGCTTAATAGACTACAGGAGCGACTGACTGACTGAAGTCATCACGGTTGCCACTAAAAGCCCCTGCATTTGATCCACAACAACAGCTAAGCTGATTTCCATATTTATGAGCACAAAAATGTTTCATGCAAATTGAAAACCTACAGCTTAAATATTCATATACGAAAATTTGAGAACACAAATCAACGCCCAGGTTGGGACTGCTCTGCTGCTCTCCTGCTCCTCCCGTCCTCCGTTTGTGGGCACAACTACTCCCAACTGAGAGTATCTGCAGAATATGTACCTACTCGTCGTATGTATCTGATTTTAGCCAATTTATGCGGGAAGCTGGAGATAGCAAGGCGAGCATAGAAAACCGTCGATGCAAGGATACATGATGTGCGTCTTCTATGAACATGACTTATGGAATTACCTAGCACATTTGTTTGCCTGTTGACGGATGAGTTCGGCACGTTTGTAAAATTTTATTTACGCGCGCAGTCCTTTCGTTTATCTATGTGTTTGTAATTCATTGCCGGAAAGACCGCTTGACAGACTTTTTAATATATATTCATGAAGGAAAGGGATCTGTATCTGAGTCTGAGTTATTGCCGGCGCCGGTCATCAACATTATTGGCTGGAATAGATGATTTACAGGAAGCTTATTCTGGACCGCTCTGGGAGAAGGAATTGAGAAGGGTTGACTAAATTTGCGTAGCTACTCTAGTGGCTTTGCAAGATAAAGTTCTTGTGGTTGTACCGACATACATGCTCTCTATATA